>OZ010632.1:23285017-24485017 GCA_963932165.1 Pimpla rufipes
GAAAAGAATTTCGCGTTTCATTAACTCGTCGCTTTTCCCACGATTTACTTTCTAATTCTTCAGGTTAGCTGAGAATTCAATTCCTAATAAATCGTGAAAAAATTATCGTGGGTAAAATTTAAACTTACCGGTAAATGCTATGTAGATAAAGTTCTCGTAGGTCAAGCCACGATTCTCGCCCAACACGTTGAGATCGTAGGACGACGTGACGCCTCCGGGCGCCGTGACGGTCAGACTCGCCGGCTGCGTCGGCTCGTCCAGCGCGTAAGGCACGGAGCAATGAGGCCTGACGGTCCATTGAAGACTTTCCACTACCGCAGTCTGAGGAATTGTAGGTATCGATAAATAGGATGGAAACATAGATGAAGAGAATCAAAAATCATCGTTAAATAAGATCGAAGCATAGATAAAAAAAATAGAAAATCGAAAGCATAGATTAAAAAAATCGAAAGCTTAGATTTAAAAAATCGAAAGCATAGATACAAAAAATCGAAAGCATAGATTTAAAAAAATCGAAAGCATAGATTAAAAAAATCGAAAGCATAGATTTAAAAAAATCGAAAGCATAGATTTAAAAAAATCGAAAGCATGGATAAAAAAAATCGAAAGCATAGATTTAAAAAAATCGAAAGCATAGATACAAAAAATCGAAAGCATAGATTTAAAAAAATCGAAAGCATCGATAAACGAATAATTCGACAAAAAAAATCTGCAATACATAATGTCGTTGTTGAATATTAATGAAACTCACCTGATTAATGACCAGCGGCACTTCCGAAAAATTGTCGACTCTCACGGGAGGCGGCATCGTCTCGGCGTCCGTGAAGACGATGAAGTACGTGCTCTCCTGCAGCACGACGTCCACCCGAAGGAAGTGCATCTTGCTCGCCATGTCGCGAATGTTTATCGTCAGCGAGTGATTACCGTCCAGTATGATACCGCCGGACCACATGCAGTTCGGCACGTCGAGGATTCGCACGCACAGCAACTGATCCTTGTCGAGACGCGGCCAATGGAAAGGCATATGGCAATCCGGCATCGCCGTTATGTACGTCGCTTGCGCGTCCGGATGACTCTGACAACGAAAAAGAAAAAAAAAAACAATTAAATTCTAATTATAAAGCACTAAAATATGTCAAAGGAAGACTAAACTTTCCCTTAAAAAAAAATAATTTTAGTCTCGATTTTAGTGAAGTGATGAAATTTTGAAAAAAGCGCGAAAACACTTTTTTTTACACTTCATTTCGATGTATTTTTGCCCGTTGACAACGAATTCGCCATTCATTTTTTTTTTAACGCAATAGTTTTTACGAAATGTTTGTTAAAAACTTGATTATTTTCGATTTCTTTCTATTTTTTTTTTTTACATCAACTGAATAACAGCGCGAAAAGCGCGTAGAGTTAGTAATAAAAACATGTATTAAAAAGTTATTGAAACGCACTTAAAGTGAAAAATCAAAATGAGCAGAGAATTTTTTGTGAGTTCGATCTTAGTAATTTTTGGATCGTTCCCGGATGATCGTAAAATAATCCTCAAGTGACAAAAATTCCGCAGTGTACTCACGACCGTGGTGGTGAAGCTCTTTTGCGCCAGCTCCAACGTGTACGACGATCTGTTATGAAGCTGATATCGCGGCGAGAGGGTGATGACCGTGGTTGGTCCGTATTTTCCTCTCGCGGCTCTCGTGGCGACGCCGATGAGATACACAACGTCTGGTCTGCCGTCGCGAAGAGTGACTCGCAGCCGATGAACCTGGCGAAGAAACCGAATTAACCTCCCATTCGTTTTTCGGGCGACGATGATTTAAAAAAAAAAAAATCGTCGTGACTACCTGAACGCCCAATTGCAGATGAAAATGCTGAGACCACTGAGGAACCCCGTTGGGATGAACTCCGGTCCCGACGCGAACGGCCAGCGTTCTGCTGGCCTCCTCGTCGCTGAAGGAGAACAGCAAAGGCGCGACCATTCGCGCCTTCTCGTGCTCCTCGAACTGACCCGCGGCCTCGAGTCCCACGCCCTCCTGGCGAAAAACCAGCGGCAATCCGGTCTTGTTGATGATCCAGTAAGGCGCCGTGATGTTGATACGGATTCCCGAGCCCTTCTCGACGACCACCGACGCGTAGAGAAACAAAATTCGCCCGGCCGAGTCCGTCAGCCGCATTCGGCCCACGAAGGAACTGCATATTTGGCCGAGAAGCAGCTGGGAAAAAGAAAAAGGAAAAAAAGACATAGGAAAAGAAATAGAAAAAGAAAGAAAAGGAAAAAAAAAGAAAAGAAATAGAAAAAGAAAGGAAAGGGGGGAAAAAAGAAAGAAAAGAAATATAAAAAGAAAAAAAAGGGAAAAAGGGAATGAAAAGAAAGAAAAGGAAAAGAAAAGAAAATGAAAGATTTTGTTAAAAATCTTAAGTGGAAATTCAAGCGATCGCGACTTAAGCGACGTAAAAATGCATTTTTCAATTAAAAGAAAATGTATAACTGAATCGAAGTTGAAGTTTGTTTTTTTATTTTTTATTTTTTTAACTCACAGTTCCCGTGCCCGGATATCCATCCAACTGCACCACAATCTCCAGCTGCTCTTTGACGTTCACGTGGTGCAAATCCGCGCTGTTTCCCGGCGAAATTCGTCCCTTCTCCGGGCCTATCTCGTAGAGCAGCTCGTGCGGCAGCAGATTCGTCAGCGTCACCGCCGGCAGCAGCGAGATCGTGTGCGCCGGCAGCATCTGGCTGCCGTCCGCCGGATAATTGTCGCGTCTCACTGCGACGCAAATCCTGGCGATTAAAAATATAATTCGTTGTTAAAGGCGATCGAATTTTTTTTTAACTATCGAAGCGAGAAGAATATTTTTCGGCGTTAAAGGCGATCGATTTTTTTTAATAAGTCGAAGCGAAAAGAATATTTTTCGACGTTAAAGGCGATCGAATTTTATTTTAATACGCCAAAGCAAAAAGAATTTTTTTCGGCGTTAAAGGCGATCGATTTTTTTTTTATTACATCGAAGCGAAAATAATTTTTTTGGGCGTTAAAGGTGATCGATTTTTTTTTAAATACGTCGAAGCGATAAAAATATTATTCGGCGTTAAAGGCGATACATTTTTTTTAGTACGACGAATCGATTAGTTTCGTCGAAATTTCTTCAATAAAAAATTCTCAACGCTACCTGAATATGTTGTTCTGATTCGTTCGGCAAGTCACGTGAGTCTCCATGATTTCCGAGGGCTTCTTGACGAGCGTCCACTCGATCGGTTCCATGCAGTACTGATAAGCGTGGACGGGATGCAGCGGCCGCAGGCTCATCTGCACCCCGGTGTGCATCAGCGGCACCGAAACCGCCGATTGCGCGGCGACCTGCAGCGTCTTACCGCTCATATAAGCGTACGGCAGTTGATCTGCAACGGCGACGACGATTTCACAACCCAATAAATAAATTTCACATCGTAAATAAAATCGCACAATTTTACACACGTGAAAATAATAATTTTCGACTCACATCCGATCTGCTTCGGCGATCTTTCCAGCTTGACGTCCACGGCGTAGGCCAATTTGTTCAGGACCTGCAGAGCCGATCGGATCGTCACCAATTTACGAGCCGATCCCTCGAGCTCCACGGCGAACACGAGTCGCGCCTTGAGCGCCGCGCTCTGCGACAGAAAAATCGCGCAGCTGTTATTTAAATCTATCTAGGCTGAATACAACAGTAATTGAACAGTCGGTAGTGAATGAACAACATCTTTTTAGAGAATTTATGAGAAATTAGAACATTTTTTTCTGCTGATACTGATTCATTCATTTTTTCTGAATACATATGAATTTTTTTCGAGTATGTATGAATTTTTTCCGAATACATATGAATTTTTTCTGAATACATATGAATTTTTTCCGAACACGTATGAATTTTTTCCGAATACATATGAATTTTTTCTGAATGCATATGAATTTTTTCTGAATACATATGAATTTTTTCCGAATACATATGAATTTTTTCCGAACACGTATGAATTTTTTCCGAACTCGTATGAATTTTTTCCGAACTCGTATGAATTTTTTCCGAACTCGTATGAATTTTTTCCGAACACGTATGAATTTTTTCCGAACACGTATGAATTTTTTCCGAACACGTATGAATTTTTTCCGAACACGTATGAATTTTTTCCGAACACGTCTAAATTTTTTCCCAATACGTCTAAATTTTTTCCGAACACGTATGCATTTTTTCCGAGTACATCTGTATTTTTTTCCCCCAAATGTCGTCAAACTTTTCAAAATCGCAATTGTCGCCCCTCACATTACTTAAAAAAAAAAAATCAAAATTTTCACCTGACTCTCCGCCACATCGGCGTTCGCGTGCCTGAAGTAAATCCCCACACGATCGATCGTCACAGGCTCCACAGGTTTCCATCCCTCGACAAGAACCGCCACCTGGTGTCTCCTGACAATATGCGTGGAATGATGCCTCAATTTCCCCCGTTCCTCAAAAGTAAAAGGCACCGTTCCTCCCGGCGCGACTTCGCACCAAGTCTCGTCCCTCCTCACCGGCGAGTCCGCCTCCTCCCTCGCGTTCGTCTCCCTCACATCATCAGCCACAGCGATATAAGTCTTAAACCACAATCTCGATCCCGTCTCATTCTTCAGCGCGAAAGGCACGAAGGGCGATCGCCTCCTATATCCCTGAACGCAAATCGGCGTCTTCATCGCCGCCGAATCCTTGTCCGATAAATAATAATCCTGCGTCCAATTCCTCTTAACCAGCGTCACGAGTTCCACGAGAGTCGACGTGACATTAACATTAACCGAATCCTCGGAGTCGACGTTGATCTGCAGTCTTCGCGAGCTCAACGAGCTGCTCGTCATCGTTTGTTCCCACTCGATGGACGCTTTCCAGGGCTCGATAAAAGGTTCCCAACCGCTGAGAACGCGATTGTAGTAATCAACGCCGAAAGTCGCTCGCAACGATCCGGGACCGTCGAGCGCCTGTCCTAAGGCAAAATCTATCAGCACCAGCTCGACGAGCGGAACGTCCGCGTCTCGACAGTCGTCGATCACGCAGACACGAAGGCAGGGAGTCGTGACGTCGAGGACGTGAAAGAGGAGACCGTTTTTCGGTGGAATTTCGGCGTTTGGAACCGCGTTTTGCGTTAGCCACAAAGCCGCGTCGTCCAGCTGACCGTTGCAGCGATCCAGCGCAGCTTCGCAGTCGGTTTCCGTGAATCCTAAAGCTGAGAGCTTCATCACGTGGCTTTTTGCGTTCGCCGGAGGACCTCGCGAACGCTGCTTCGCCCAGAGTGTTTGCTTTGGTAAGGAGCGAAGCATCCGAGCGAACATCGTGACATCGTGGTAGCTTAATTTCACGCTTAGAGGCTGTAGTTGGATCTCCAGGCAACGCTCGTTGGTTAGCTCGAGACTCGCGCCTACGGGGTCGATTATTGAGAGAGCTGTTTCTTCCTCCATTCCGAGGATGCAGGAGAAGAGCTCGCAGTGCGAGAGATTGCAGGACAGAGGCTTCTCGCCGTCCTGGGGGGAGGAACGGTAGGCGACTATCGCTGTGCATTTGAGGATCACTGCGTTTGTGTCCCACAGAGAGGTGTCCTCCACGATTACCTGCGGATTTTTTTTTTGTTTTTTTTGTTTTTTAGTTAAGGTAGTTCTAGCGCGAAATATTCATTTCGCATAAATTCGAGGAAAATGGGAGAGAATTGCAAAGACTTCTCGATGGTCTTAAAATCTGAAAAAATGCATGCACATTAAAGGTACTGAAAAGATTAATTTTGCATAATAATATTTCTAAAATGTTATTAATAAATTGATGAAAAAAAATTGTTTAACAAATATTTCGATGACCGAATTTTTTTTGTTGATGAAAATGATTCCTTCATTTTTCTGAATACGTATGATTTTTTTCAGATTTTTAAGTACTCTTTGAAATTTGTACATATTTTCCATATAAAAAACACAAATTTCAAAGAGTACTTAAAAATCTGAAGAAATTCATACGTATTCAGAAAAACGAAGAAATCATTTTCATCAGAAAAAAAATTGGGTCATCGAAATATTTGTTGAACCATTTTTTTTTTTTCATCAATTTGTTAATAACATTTTAGAATTATTATTACGCACAATGAATCTTTTCAGTACTTCTAATGCGTATGCATTTTTTCCGATTTTTAGACCATCGAGAAGTTTTTGCAATTCTCTCTCACTTTTCTCGAATTTACGCGAAATGGACTCTAGGCGCTAGAACTACCTTAAGATGACGATTTGGGGTTGGAATGACGATATGGGAATTTCCCAAATCGTCATTCCTGAATGTACAGGATGCAAAATTGCGATAACGATTTTTTAAGGCATTTTCAAGATGTTTTAAGGTGTTTTTCAAGACGTTTCTTGCGACGGTAAATCGAGGCATTTCTCCAGATCTTTTTTCCACCGCGAAACAAGAAAAAAATCGTTCTCACAATAAGTATAATCTCGAAAAAAAAAATTGCAATCGAAATACTACTCACCAATTCCGAGTCCGTAATATTCAGCTTCAGCTCGAAGGGCGCCGCCTGCGTCTCCGGAATCGTCTCGCTCTCCTGCTGAATCATCGCGCGAACGATCCCCGAGACCGGCTCCGGTTCCGGCGCGTTCAGCACCAAAAAATCCCGAACCGCTTCCCACCAGTCCAAAATCGCCGTCAACCGCATACTATGCAGCAGAATCGTGGTCGCCGCGTTATTCTTCCTGCGTCGATGATGAACCTCCGCCTGAACGCGACCCTCAACGCTCGCAAACTTCCTGAGCGGCTGAAGAATATTCGTGAAGACGTTCGACCTTTTATTCACCGGCTCGTCCTGAAATCTCGTGTCCGTCACCAGAATCTCCTGCGAAACCAAATCGATGTCCTGCGATCCGTCGCTCAGCGAGTCCAGCGTAAGCCTCGATTTTATAAAATTCACGCAAGCGAGCGCAGCGATTCCGTGATTCGGATGCAATTTTAGAGTCACGTTAACGATATCCAAAATAACGCAGGATCTCGTCCAAACGACTCCCGAAGTTTCCTCAGCCGAAACATAATATTCAGCAGCGTCGCTCAAATCCTTCATGAACACCCGAATGTCGTCCAAATTCTCCCCAATATTATACGACAATAATCCCCGAATCAGCATATATTGCGCTGGATCCAGAGCGCAATTCATAGTCGAAAGAGTCCCGTGAACACTGAGATCGGGAATTCCGCGACTCACGTGGGTATCGAGATTCCTCTCGACTCTCAGCTTCAAATGACACATTTCAGTCAGCAAAGAAGGTCCCAATTTTCTCAGCAAAAACCCGCCAACCATCAGCGTCTCGTCGTTGTCGCGCTGCTCGTCGAATTTCACTCTCCTCGCGGCAAAAACGTCCATATTAACCAACTCGATCAGCATAACGTCCAGCAGGCATCTCGGCTCCGTTTCGGACTCGCTGAAGGAATTGCTGGCCGTCAATTCTCCGAGATCCAGCAGAATTAACTCGTCCGATCGCGAGCTGACCGGCAATAAAATCACCGGCGCTCCGGCGTGAAGCTCGAGCGACAATCTTGTGCTTCTTTCGTTTAAATCGATAACAGCGGCGCTTCCTTCGTTTCTCAGCCTCGCCATCACCGCGCGAAGCTGCGAGAAGTGGCGGAAAAACGCCTGTAATTCGGCGACGAAGCGCTGAGTGTGAACATAATGAACGGCCGACATGTGAAGCTTCAACTGCGCGTCGTGAGGCATTTTTTGCGAATCCAAGTAGCTCGAGTACTGAAAATTCAGGGCTTTTCGGCCGGATGAGGAAAATCGCTCGCGATAAAATCGCCCGTGCGGCGTTAAATCCAGCAACGACATCGAGCCCAAAGATCCAGAAACTCTGGTTTTCGTGCTGTCTTTTAAAATATGCAAACTCGCGTTCGAAACGTTCGCCTTGGCGATTTCGCGATCCGATTGAGTCAATACGAGAGTCAAGGAACGAACCTCGACGTCGGTTTCGGAGTGTTGAATCTCGGTCACCCGATTCGCTTCCTCCTGTTCGGGAGTCGCCGAAGTCGTTTGAAGAGTTATTTGAGGATTCGACGACGGGCTCGGAGCGCCGATGCCGAAAAAATCGAGGACGATCATCCAGGATTCGACGCTTATCACGAGATCCAGACAGTTGAAATCTATGCTCACGGATTTTTTGTGAATCGCTCGGCCGTCGGCTCCGCGATCGATTTCCGTCACTGTGAGGCTGATGAGGACGAGATTTTCTTCACTAGTCACGGCGCCCGGAGACGGAGGCGGCGTGTTCGGGGTGTCGATTATCGAGACGGGTTTTCGCCAGTGAGGAGGAATCGTGCCGTAAAGCGTGTCGGTTTCCAGACGATCGGGGAGACTTCCGGGGCAGCCGGAGCTTCGCCAGCGACGATTTAGCGCCAAATCCGGGCAGGATTTTGAGACGCCGATCGGGAGACGGGCGCGAGTCGGGGCTGAGGATTGCATCATGTATCGGTGACGAGAGCCGATTGGGCAAAGAAGATCTTCGATTAATAAAGAGCGGAGGGCGACCTGGGTTGTTGATTCCTTTTTCTGGAGCTTTTCGTACTTGGCGACGAAATCGCACATCGAGAGCTCCACCAGCGGCTGCTCCGAGCGATCTTGTTTTAATTCGACGCTCAGCGTTGGTAACTCGAAGAGGACTTTGACGGAGAGATCGAATTTGTCGCTGTAGTAACTCTCGGAGTGGCGAGATGCGAGGTGGATGTCGGTTTCTTGAGGCACCGGCTCGGCTATCGGCATCGAGAATAGACGGTGAATCGTGTCGAGGAGCTGCTCGTATTGGCCTCGGGAGAGAGAAACCTGGGAAATAATGAGAAATTATTGTAGGGGAGTTTTTTCTCTCTTTGGTGGAGCGTTATTTTTTTATAAGCAGATTTGGGAATCTCTGTTTTTCAGAATCTCCGTTTTTTTTAATTTTTTACAGAATATTAAAGTCAGACTCCCAAAAATCGCAAAAAAACGAAAGGGGTACCCCTTCTAAAAATTTGCGATTTTTGACGGTCTGGCTTTAACATCCTGTAAAAAATTCAGAAATCAAGATATCGCGTTCCGCTTTGCGGCATTCTCTTCGTTATAGAGTTTTCCCACGAACGTGAAAAGAAAACCCAGGTTTGGACGATCGAAAAAAAAGTAACCTCGATTTTAGCGAAGTGATAAAATTTCGAAAAAAGTGAAAAATAATTTTTTGCATTTTCCTCATGGAATGTTATGTTTTTCGGGCAATCAACGGTGTATTTCGGTATCAGCGGGAAATTTCCCATCGGATAGGGTCTTCAAACTTTACAAAATTGAAATTTTTTTTTCTCAATTTCGTCCCGCTATTTATATGTTACTTTGATTTTGGAATTTGGAATCTACATGTAATTCGGCTGTCTGTTATCAATGAATACATACATTTAAAAAATAAAAAATAAATAAATAAATAAATAAAAGATGGTTGTCTTTAATTCCTAAGCCTCTTTTTACCTTTGAAAATCTCACGAATATTCACGAAAGTCACTTCGAATCCCCTCAAACAAACCAAAAAAAAAGTCACTCAATCTCACCTGCAGCGGCGTGATTACAATCCCATGAACCTGCAGTATCGGATTCTCCGGCGTCTCCTGCTCCAGCAAAATCTCCCTGGCCGTCTGATTCTGCTGCAATTCCCTCTCGATCGTCACCTTGATCATGGTATCATGAAGAATCGGCTTTCCGGACTCTTTACACGAATACAGATCATCCGCTCTGATCGGCAAACTCGTAGCCTGATTGATCTTCGCAGCCACGTCCAACGAGTACAAATTCATGTCCCGCACCTCCAGCGTCAATTTGTGCTTCGCGCTCGTCTCGTTCGACGGTTCATGCTGAAGCGACATCGTGCCGAGATGCGCGACAAAAACCTGCGCGCTCTGCGACGATCTCGGGATCACCAAAACGGGACTATCGAGCACAACATCCAATTTCAGCCTCAAAACGCTCGGCGCGTCGTTCCCGTCGAGCGAGACGCTCGGCAATCGTCGTCGCTGCGGCGCCGTCCAGTCCTCAGCGTGAACGAGTCCGATCGCCATATCCGTAGCTGCGGCTCCGATGTGTCTCGCCAAATTGCTCAGATATTGTTTAAATTCGTCGGCGCAGGAACGCAGCTCGGAAATCAAATGAGGAGCGTGAGTGTACCAAACGCTGGCGACGCGAATCGAGATATTCGCGAGGGTCTCGACGCTCTCCGAGTGCTCCGATTGTCCGGAGCTTCTCGTGGCGGAAAAGCGAAAAGCCTCAGGTTGATCGGAAAGACTGGAAAAATGTTCTAGCGGCTGGTGCGGAGGATCCGCGAGAGGATCGCGACCAACGCTTATTATTCGCTGATGAGTCTTCCCAATCAGCGTCTGATCGAGAACCTGAAGACCCCCGAGGGATCCCAAGATCGACGTTTTGTTCGCGAGGGTCGCCTGAATTCGAGCGTCGGACATCGTCGCGGTGGCGATTTTCTGGCCCACCAGGTGGCTGTCCTGCATTATCGCGCGAAGCAGAAGAACGTTTAGACGGTGAAAATCGAAGGTGATTTCCGTTCGTGAGCAGGATTTTTTTTCTGGCTGCTGAGAGGACGTGACGGAATCGTGACGCGAGACTCGCTTGGAGCGGAGTTTTCGGGGTGGGAAGAGACGACGAGCGAAACCCATGAGTTCGACGATTGTTTCTTGGTTCGCGATTATGTCGAGATTGTTGAATTGGATGTTCGCGACGCGGAGATTTTCCGTTGGGTCGTCGACGAGAATCAATTCGATCACTATGAGGGCTTCGGAGTCGAGCTGATCGAGACCGACGAGGGAATTGTTTCGTGGTGAGCAGGGATTTTTCGCGTCGCGGGCGAGACTCGAGAGTGCTCGAGTTAAGGCGACGGGGGAGGTGAGCTTGCGGCCTGTTGAGGGATCCGGGGAACCTGGGGATACAGGGGAAACGGGGGATGTTGGTTCAGAGTCCCGCAGGCTGCCTGATACGCTGTCCATTCCCACGTGCTTGTGGCTCGCTACGAGGAGCTCGAAGTCCGGGCCGAACTCCTGCATCGCGTCGACCAGCAGCAGACCGTGGACGGATAGAGAGGCGCTGAGGTCGGCGGGTCTCTTGCTGAGTGCGGTTTTCACTCCGGAGACCTGGGATCGAAATAATTTATTAAATTGAGCAATCGGGTTTTAAACGAATGTAAAGTAAAAATGGATCGAAATGCGGATTGTCGCAAATTTCGCTGGCCTAAATGATTTGAGATAGTGTTTGCAACTGGTATTCATTTCGCATAAATTCAAGAAAAATTGAAGAGAATTGCAGACTCTTCTTGATGGTATAAAAATCTGAAAAAATGCAGACACTTTAAAGGAACAGAAAATATGAATTTAGCATGATAATAATTTTTTAATGTCATTAACAAATTTATGAAAAAATTAATTGTTTAACAAATCTTTTTTTTTATGATTCATTCATTTTTCTGAATACGTACGAGTTTTTTCCGATTTTTTCGTTCACTTTGAATTTTGTGTTTTTTTTTAATGTGGAAAATGTGTGCAAAATCTAAATTTTCAAAGTGAATTAAAAAATCTGAAAAATTCAAAACTTATGCAAAAGAACAAACGAATCATTTTCATTAAAAAATGGGGTCATCAGGAGATTTGTTAACCAATTTTTTTCAACAATTGATGATAACATTTAGAATTATTATTATGCAAAATAATAATAATATTAATAATAATAATAATAATAATATAATGGTATTTTCCAGTTAGCTGAAAATTAATCATTTCAGTTACCTTTGATGCGCATAAATTTTCCAGATTTTTATACCATCGAGCGTTTGCAATTCTCTCTCATTTGTCTACAATTTATGTGAAACGAACTCTAGGCTCTTTAATAAAATGAATAAAATTAATAAAATTACCTGCAACTCCTTTTTTTTTAACAACTTTACTTTTTATACCATCGAGCGTTTGCAATTCTCTCTCATTTGTCTACAATTTATGCGAAACGAACTCTAGGCTCTTTAATAAAATGAATAAAATTACCTGCAACTCCGCGACGCTTCGTCCCCGCGACTGCAGCTCGAACGTCATCTGATCGATGATAAACTGCACCATCATCGCGTGGCTGGAGTTGCGATCGACACTCGTCTCGCGTTTCGGGCTCTCCGGTTCGGCGCCCACAGTCGGCTGTGCGGTCGCTGCCTGCGCGGATCCCTCGTTGAAGCTCGACAATAACGCGTACATCGTTCGCATCGCCTCGACCTTCTGCTCGTTAACGTGAACCACGAGCCTCGGCAAATTCCCCGAGATCGTAACAGACGGAAACTGCGGATCCGAAGTGCTAACCACGCGTCTCTCTATCTGCAGCGTGATGTTAAATCTCTCGAGCACGTGAAGCGTCGACATTCCTCGCGTTCTCGCGTGTTTCCAATTGTCCTTCACCTTCGCCACGAGAACCTGAAGATCCGACAAATCGACCGCGTACTGATCGTACAATTTATGATGAAACGCGGACTCCGAGAGCCCCGGAAAATCCTCGACCGATCCGTTCTCCTGACTCCCCGGTGGCGTCGAGCACGGCGTCTCGAATCTCTCGTTGTCCTCGTCGTCGCTGCCCGGCGAACCCGGCCGAAAAACCACCTCGTTGCTCTTGATACTGTTCGTCAGATGAAGCCGCCCGAAATCCACGACGACCACCGCGGCGTTCGAATCGGCGAAACTCTCGACGAGCAAAATCTGCGGCGCGGAGATTTTGAACTGCAGATCCCAGGTCGAGCGATAAACCACGTCGCCCTCGAGAATCTGCTCCCAATTTTTCATCAGCTGACGACGCGTTCGTCGCTTCATCGCCTGAATTCGACGCGACGAGGAGTCGCGATGCGGACGGCTCACGAAACTCGCGAGCCATTTTATCGCTGTTGGGTTGTAGACGACGTCGAGCGATCGCGAATTCACGTGGAGCGAGTGATCGACCGTCACGTGGAACGGACGTTTTTCGTATATCAGCTCGAAGAGCGGCTCGCTCGGCTGCGTCGCGAGTTTTTCCGATGACGAGCGGAGACGCGAACACGAGCCGGGAATCAATTGCGGCTGGATTAGGATGGGAAACATCGAGTTTTCGGTGAGAAAATCGTGGAGATAGAGCGCGCCGAGGCTGATCGCGAATTTGTGGGAACCGGAACGAGGACGAGATTCGTAGGTGAGATGGACGCGTTCGAATTGCAGTTCCATCACCTTTCGCGGTGAGTTTGCATTTTTTTCCGCCGTGCAGACGGCGATCGCGCCTTTCGAGAGAGCGAAATTGAACTGACCGAAAACCGTGTCGCGACGTAATAATGTGTTGTCGTCTATCGTGTCGGCCAGGACGTCGAGCAACTCGCCGTCGAACGTTGAGGATGGAGCTTGGGGGCTGGTTTGAGCGTTTTTCGAATGCCAGCCCCACCACTGAGGGAACCACTGCACGAGCATCCCGCGGGCTGGGGGAACGGGAGACGGTGGCTCTTGTGTTGTGGATTTTGCCGGGCGCACCCGGGACATCGCTAACTCGCGGAGGAGACGCAAGTCGTCGTAGCTTCGGTCCTGCTCGACTTTTTCTTTTAGCTGCTTCGTTTCTGGGGGGAGGAGCGACGTCGGGCTTTCTGGAATTTTCGAATTCATTTTTTTGTATGTCTGATTAATTTACTTTTTTTTATAATTCATTAAATTTTTATACCGATTTGAATGATTCAATGAATTTTCATGATAGGTAGAAAAATTAAATGATTTATTTCATTTTTATACCTATTTAATTATTACCTAATAATTGTTAATTATTAATAATTATTATATTATTATAGTAATCATTATTAATTATTATTATATTAATTATATTAATTATTACCTAATAATTTTGTGCAGGCCTCGACGTAAGCGACGTTCTCGTTGCCCCGCTGAATTACGTCTTCCCAAGTCATTTTTGGTTTCAGACTGTCCTTTCCTAGGTGACACCGGGCCGCGTATTTCCACCACTCTTTCGGCGCCTCGGTGATCGACACCGTCGGTCGGCATCGCCGCTGACGGCGCCGACGGTCGATCTCCTCCAACTCCTTCACGCATTTTACTATCTGCTCGTATTGCTCCTGCGAAAAAATATCAATATGTTCAGCGCGATTCTTCGATAGAGTGAAAAAAAAAAAAAAAAAAAAAAAAAAAAAAAAAAAAAAAAAAAAATTGGTAAAGTTGGCTCACGTCTGTGATGGACAGTGGCACTTGGTCCAGCTGCAGGTCCAAAACGATTCTCGGTCGAGCGGTCGATCGCAGAGGATTTTCCGAACGATCTCTTTTAATGTGAGCTCGGGCGCTCACGGGCGACAGTAAATATTTCCATTGTGTTTTTTCGGACGCGCTCATCGCCATCTAGAAAATATATTTTCTTCGTGATTTTTCAATGAAAATTAAATTGTATTATATATCTACAACTACAATAGCAAACTATTATATGTCCTGTGAATAAATAAATAAAATAAAGATACCAACAGCCAAATCGCCGAGGTTCAAACGACCGAAAAACTGGTTGTTCGTCAGGTGATTCCAGTAGACGGACAAACCATCGAGCTCCATGAGCTTGAACGACGCGTCCGTGAGGTTCCATGACGTCGATCCGGGCACCCAACTCGCGTCGCAACTCTGCGCGGTCAGCCCTTTGATCGTAATACCGAGAGCGATTCCAGAACCTGATGATCGTTAAAATGACATCGATAAGATCGATCGTTCAGAGTAGGAAGTTTGAAAATCGGGGTAGACGGGATTCCCGAATTCCCGGAGATGTTACCATCGGTGAAGGTCTGATCGTCCTCGTATCTCAGGTGAACGTCCTTTATGTTGAGCTGCAAATTTTCTATGATATTCGTCACCAACGAGGTGCCGTAATTCAGCCAAGAACTGTAGCTGGCTGCATAATAGCCAGGATCCTCCTCCTTGTGCGCCTGCCATCTGGCCTCAAGGGAATCCAGACGGCTGTGTTTGTACTCCTGAATCGCCTGTTCCTCGACTTCAGAGTCATACTAAAAAAAATTCCGTTCTTCACAGTTCAAATTTTTTTTCCTTAAATTTTTGTTTTTCTTTTTTTTATGATGTTGAAATTTGCATAGTTGGAATGCAACGAAATTCAGAAAAGAAATTAACATTTCATTACTTCATTTTTTGAAAAATTATGAAAATTTCATTATTTGGGTTAATTAGAATTAGAAATAATTAGAATTAGAATTAGAAATGAGGAATAGCAACTAATTGCTGTGATGACTTTTTACACACATTTACATTATTTGGGAATCAATTAATTAGAATAAAAAATTAAAATTTGGGAATTTGGGAATTAATTATTTAGAATTAATTTTGTTTATGAATTTAATTACCTTCCAATGATTCAAACTTCAACGTCATAATTTTTTGAATAAGTTTGATCAAACATGCAACTAAATTGGTGGAAAATAATTGTTGTTTGAGACACAAATACCTCTTCTAAGCTGATCGGCCCAGCGACGAGATAAAGTTGCTCTATCGCTATCACCCAGGACGCTGTCCTTATCTGCCTGACCGGCACTTGCAGTCTCACTTTTCCAATGAATCCTGCTTTGACCTCGATCGGCAATCCGATGTGCCTGAGAGCTTCTCGCTTGAGCGGCAAATTCTCAAGTTCAACCTCGCCTGTCGATTCGAATGGATTTCAAAGGAATGAAATCACAGAATTATTATTCATTCCTTGGGCTATTTATATTTAGATTATTACGAGCCTGTGGGAAGCTCATAAATTTGCACTTAATTATGCACATCCGACATTTAAAAATAAGAGGTATTCGCCACCTGTGACCTTTATAAATGATTACATAGGAACAATTCATGCGGGACAAGGAAAAATGTGAACAGGATGCGCATAAAATAAACAATAAAAAAAAATCATATAGCACCAGTTAAAAAAAATCAAACAAGTAGCAATTTTTTTTTTTCATAATCAGTGTCTCAATTTTTTTTGTTGTAATCAATGTGATTGAAATTTTTTTTTTTTTTTTCGTAATCAATGTGAATAAAAAAAAAATTCGTAAGCATTGTGACTCAAAATTGTTTTTTTTTTTTTTTTTTTTCATAATCAGTGTGACTCAATTTTTTTTTGCAATCAATGTGATTGAAAAATGTTTTTTTTTTCGTAATCAATGTGAATAAAAAAAAAAATTCGTAAGCATTGTGACTCAAAATTATTATTTATTTTTTTTTTTTTTTTTTCGTAATCAACATGACTCAATTTTGTTTTTTTCGGAATCGTGACGCAAAAATATTTTTTTCACCACAATTTCGCAATCTCGTATTTCGCCCGTCACGTCCAAAGTTTTTTGCGAAACCCGTCAGGCGCCGCCTGAATGAGCCTCTCGCCAAGGGGGTATATAAATAATCGTGCGAGAGTTCCTCGTCGCGTGAAACGCAACAAACGCGGAAATATACTCGGGGCGAGGATGACCTCACGCGACTCACCCGACAGCAGCGCGATGCTCAGCTGATCGGTGTTGAGGTTCTCCACGTATTTGCCGAGGTAGTTATTGAGCACCCAAGCGACGAGACCCTCCAACATCTTTCCGAATTTCTCGTATCATCAGAGAATCTCGGGGCTTTCACTGTTTCCCGATCACTATTCATAGATGCGACGAGCGTGAAATGAGGTTAGGTCGCGCGGCGAGCGTAAAACACGCGATTTCGCGGCTTCGGCGACGATGACAGCGGCTGCGAAATCGGCAAAAATCGCCGCCCGCCGATTACAATCGACCCGCGACACCCGGCGCGGCCGGATTTCAATTCTCTCCGCGATTTGCGCGATTTGTTTGGCTCCGTGACGACTAAGCCGCGATGTGTGCGAGACACGCATCTCGCACTAACACAAACGTCGCTCGCTCGATTCTCACACACGCGCCAACGCGTTTTTGGACTTGAAACAGAGCGAAAAACGCGCGCGTGTCGCGCGAGAAAACGTCGCGTGTGGTGGAGAGAGAGAAACGTCGACGTCGCCTGGGCAAAAGTTGTGTACCTTTTGAGGTCACTGACAGGTTGTTTTTTTTGTCGTTGCTGGTAAATCAGTTGGATGGTCGGAAATGGACCAATGAGATGACAGATACGGTGGAAGCGACCAATGGGAGCGAAGGACACGATTCCACTTTTTTCTGTCTATCATCGTAATTAGCATTAATCATCAGTTTTGCATGTTTTTGAGGTTATGTCGATGACTCCTCGGTCGGTAATGATGATTGATTGTTATTGGTTGTGGGGGGAAAAAAGGAAAAATTTGGGAAGGAAGGCTGCGTTAAATCGTCTGTTTTTAGTATGTGTTTGAGGTTATGTCGATGACGATTCGGTCGGTAACGATGATTGATTGTTATTGGTTAGAGGAAAATTGGTATTGGTTAGAATATTGGTTGATATTGGTTAGAAAAATTGTTATTGGTAGAGAAAAAAAAGGGAAAATATGATTGATTGTTATTTGTTGCGGGGAAAAAAGGAAAAATTCGAGAAGGAAGGCTGCGTTAATTATCTTTGAAGTTATGTTGATGACTCCTCGATCGGTAACGATGATTGATTGTTATTGGTTGCGAGGAAAAAAGGAAAAATTCGAGAAGGAAGGCGCCGTTAATCATCTGTTTTACATGTATTTGAGGTTATGTCGATGATTCCTCGGTCGGTAACGATGATTGATTGTTATTGGTTGCGCAGAAAAAAGGAAAAACACAGGTGAGAGGGGAGCAGAGCCTCGCGTGGGCGACGACCAATCAGCGGGCCGGCACGGCGGCAGCGACCAATAGGATCTTAGCTACCTTTCTCTAATTGTCAAACAAATCATTTTCCAAATGATCTCAGTGCCACCGTCGCGCCGCGATGTTTATTGTTTGCCTAACGAGGCTTAAATATCGTGAATCACCTTTCTTGAACGATCTTTTTCTCCTTCGTTACGTGGCAGGTGCGACCGCTGCGCGGGTTTCGTCGAATTGCCAGGAATAACGGTGAAAAAATCGGGTTCAGATCGAGTCAACAGGTGTCACGAGTCGCGGGCTCCGCTGGTCGGTCAAGGTAAATGATTTATTCATTTCGCACTCAATCTGTGCCAATTAGCGTCAATCGCGCTTCGAAATACATTTATTGCCATCGCCAAACTGCGTATTTCGATCTCAACGACGTAAAATCGAAAAAAAAAAAAAAAAAAAAAAAATTTCATTATTTATTTATTTATTTATTTATTTATTGAATTACCGTATTTATTAATTGATGGAATTGCCTTATTTATTGATTGATCAAATTACCGTATTTATTAATTGATCAAATTCCTGTATTTATTAATTTATCAAATTACCATAATTACTCTGATTAATTACAGAAAAACGAATAAAAAACTTGCTCTGCATCTCTGCGATGATCCTCAACAAACTCATCAATGCCGCATCACGATGATGACGATTTGTTCAATAAAGCGCAAATGCGTTTTCCTCGTTGGTTTCGTCATCGGCTTCGTCTTCGCCATCCTGGTATTCACCTCTGAAAATGAGCAAAGCAGCCGCGACATCTGCAAGAGCAGATCATGGCTTTGCCAGGATGAGCTGCGATCGGCTCAGCGTCGGCTGCGCTCGAAGCCGTCGTTCGAAAACGCCGATTTCAGTTCCTGGCTGAGAGAAAATGGGCTAAACGTGCGAGAAAACGTGTCCTATGCTTCATGGCTGGAGGCGCAGGGAGTGCGAGCTTTCCGAGTCGACATGGATTTCAGGCAATACGGGCCGAAAAACGAGCAAAAAGCCAAAAAGATTCAACTCTCCGAGTCGGAGTGGCTGAAGTTGAAGGTTCACGTGACCTGCGTGGTTTTTGTGGAAAAACTGAAGCGAGCGAAGGCGATAAAAGATTCTTGGGGCTCGAGTTGCAACAGGCTGTATTTCTTCGGCGAACACGTGAACGACACGAGTCTCGGGGTTCTGAGTTTCCCCATGAAGCTCACTTCCTCCTGGCAGGTTTTGTGCGAGTCGATGAATCACGTTTGGAAAAAAGCGGGTGGGACGAACCGCACGAGGGTGAACGGGGGGAGCCTAGAGTGGGTGATCTTTGTTAAAGACGACACGATGGTGATACCGGAGAATCTGAGATATCTTGTCGCTCCCCTAGATTTTAACGACGGACACTATCTCGGGCATCCGGTGGTTCTCTGGGGCCAGGCGTACAACGTCGCGCAGGCCGGTTTTGTACTTAGCCGCGGGGCCTTTCGCAAGATTATTGGCAACTTCGATACGCATCAGAAGTGCGCGTCCGGGGGGAGATACTGGAAGAAGGAGGATTATTATCTCGGTGAGAATGCGGAGGGAGCGAAATTCGAGCGAATTAATTAATTTATTAATTTATTTATTTATTTATTTTCTTATTTATTTATTTATTCATTTATTTACTTATTTATTTATTTATTTATTTATTTATTTATTTATTTGTTTGCTTATTTATTTACTTATTTGTTTTTTTACTTATTTATTTATTTGTATGTTTTTTTTTTTTTGCTTATTTGTTTATTTATTTCAAACGAAAAATACTTTCGATTATTTTTATCGATCAGTTTCAAGTGTTGGGATTTTTTTTCCACACGATCGAATCGAATGTACGACTGACGCGAAATCGCGATTATTTTACAGGAAAACATTTGGCTCTTTTGGGAATCCATCCGGCCGACACCCGCGATCGTCATCTGCGCGGCATCTTCCACGGTTACTCGCTGACGACGCTTCTGTGGGGAGTCGCGCGACCCGGAAGTTACTTCACCAGGGCTCTGTACCCGCCGGGCCACGACTGTTGCTCGCCGAAGTCGATCACCTTCAGCACCACCGAACCCGGGAAAATGTACACGGTTAATTACATGCTCTACCATCTCAACGTGTACGCCGAGCCGGGATTGTACGGGAATCAGCCGGCCGCGACTCCGGTGCCCGAGGAAGAGGTGCTCATTATTTTTTATTATCGACACTTATTTATTATTATCGATATTTATTACTATCGATATTTTTTATTATCGATATTTTTTATTATCGATATTTTTTATTACCGATATTTTTTATTATCGATATTTTTTACTATCGATATTTTTTTATTACCGATATTTTTTATTATCGATATTTTTTATTATCGATATTTTTTATTACCGATATTTTTTATTATCGATATTTTTTACTATCGATATTTTTTTATTACCGATATTTTTTATTATCGTTCTTCGGTATTTTTGCATTTTTTTTTGTAAATTAACATTCAAACGTCGATCGATCACAGGTCTGGAAATCGGCGCTTCGAGAGGAATTCAACATCACCGACGTCAACGACGTCGACAGCGAGAGATACTACAACATCTGGCGATCACGATACTCCGACCCGGAGCAGCTGATACGCAAAAACACCTGGAATTTGGCGAACGCGAGACGTCTTCTGCCGTCCGACTACAGATCGAGAACCAATCTTTTCAATTGAATCGAATTGAATCGAAAGCAGTCGCTCGTACTGCCGCCTCAAGAGTATTTATTGTATTACCCCGAATGTATTATCGCCAGGCAGCATTTTTACGTCTGATCCGTCCACATCACCAACGAACGGGGATTGTCTCGTCCGCGTTCCTCGATGTTACGTCCAAAGGCTTCCAGTTTGCCTCTAAACGACTGACGATTGTAAATTAAAAGTGTCTACGGCTATGATATGTTACTCAAGTTTTAAGAGATTTTACGGACCTTCAAGGAAATCCAAAGGTAGAAAAATCATATACTCATTTTTTTAAATCTTTTATCGAAATATACAATTTTACGAAAATAATCCTGGTTTGTTTTTTTTTTTTAATAATGAGTTTCAAAATTTGTTTTGAAAACCCTTACGCGAAAAAATGGAAAAGCGAGAATATTTTTCCCGATCGGTATGCGATTTTAAAAACCTTTAACCGTAGTATCCAGTTTTACGAAAATTATTTTTTTTCTCTTAATAACAAGTTTCGAAATTTATTTTCAAAATCCTTGCGCGATAAAACGGAAGAGCGAGAATATTTCTCCCGAACGGTATTTTTTTTTCAAACTTTTACCGCAATATCCAGTTGTACGAAAATAATCATGTTTTTTTTTTCTTAATAATGAGCTTGGAAATCCATTTTGAACATTTTTGCGAATATTTCTCCTGATCGGTTTTGATTGCGATTTTTTAAATCCTTTACCACGATACGCAGTTTTACGAAAATAATCATGTTTTTTTTTTTCTTAAAAATCTTCGAAATTCATTTTGAAAATCTTTCCGCGCGAAAAAACAGAACCGTGAATTCTCCCGGCCGATACACAAATTACAAGAAATCTACCTTACCGACTATCGATAAAAACAATATCTCTTCACTCAATCGATATAAATAACTGTAAAGAGAGAGAGAAAAATAGAACCGATCCCCGGAACCACTGAAAAAGAGCGAGACGCCGATACCCCCGTGTAAAACTCGTCCCTTACTTTCCATCAACCAGCGAAAAAATGAGAAATGTTTCTCCTCGCGTCCGTTCCAATCTAAACACGGCTAGAGCTGCCGCCGCGGCTGCTGGGCGGCGGCGGCGGCGTTGTCAATGACCTAGAATGCGACGGAGGAAGGAAAAGGCCGTCGAACGCGTTATGAATATATTTTGACGTGCGCTGAAACGGGGGGTAGGGGTTGGGCAGCCGAGGATTACGAGGAGGGGGAGGGCGACTGGATGACGTTCGGACAGAACGTTCGCCGCGCACGTTCCGCCTAAGTGTGGAGCAGCAGTACAGTTATGCGGCGGTAGATTATTGTTATGCGCGATAATTGCAACGCGGCAAAGCGCCTGAATTACTCACGCCCGAGTCCCGACGACGACGACGAGACGAGACGAGACGAGCGAGCCGGGATAAATAAAAAAATAAAGGACGGCCGAATCGAGAGAAGGAAGATGCCGGACGTGATAGAGGACAAGATACGGCAGGTTCTCGCCGGTCGCAGTGTCAACGAGGATGACGACCTGTGCGATTTCACCCTCGTGGCGCAGAACGAGGCTATCGGTAATTAGACACTCCTTGGTTTTTTTTTTTTTTTTTTTTCTTCCTCTCGACGATTCGCGACGCGACTCGCGACGCATCCGCTTGGTCCACATTTTTCGTGCCCTCTCCTCCACGTTTATCTGTCACAGCTGATTACGAAACGCGCGATGCTTTTCTTCGATATACGAATTTTAAACCGTGCGTCGAATTCACGAGTGATTTGTAAAACCTTCGCGGTCCGCTTAACATTTTTCTTTTTTCTCGTGTTTGCCCTAGATTTGATTTTTTTTTCCAACTCTCAGCTGATATATTAAACATTTTCAAAATGATGAATGGTTTTATAAAAAAAATGTGTTTGATTTGAAAAATGACTTTTTTTTCATCGTTTTCTTATTTTATTATTAATTTATTTATTTGTAATTATAACAATGACTATAAATAATAATGTTTATTATTATTATTAGTATCATTATTATCATTATTATTATTATTATTATTTATGGAACAAATGACTCCTTTAACAAAATTATCAAACAATTGTGAATCGATGACTACGAGCGTTCCCTGCTCTTTTGATTTGCATTAAGATCCTATGATACATTCAATTAAGTTATTACGCATGAACACAATGGATATAAATATATGCATTTTCTTCTTTAAAACAATTACAGCATTTATCACAAATTCGCCCTATTTTCACTATTCATGTTTTAATACTTATACTCATTTTATTATTGTTATTATTTATTATTATTATTATTATTATCATCATCATCATCATCATCATCATAATCACCATAATCATCATAATCATCATCATCATCATCATCATAATCACCATAATCATCATAATCATCATAATCATCATCATCATCATCATCATCATCATCATTACTATCATTATTATGATTATTATTATCATAATCATTATTATTAACATTATTATTTCAGAGGCGAAAGGAATACAACCGACTGCGAGTTCGAGCTACATACCAATATGCCAGAAGACGGTGACTTACATTGTGGCAGCTGTTTTGTTCAACGAGAACGACGAGGTTCTGATGATCCAGGAGGCGAAGGCGTCGTGCGCGGGAAAATGGTATCTGCCGGCGGGACGCGTGGAGCCCAACGAGAATCTCGTGGACGCGGTGAAACGGGAAGTTCTGGAGGAGACGGGACTGACGATGATCCCGGAGTCGTTGATAATGATCGAGTGCGCGAGTGGCTCGTGGTTTCGATTCGTTCTGTCCGGCAAGATAAGCGGCGGGGTTCTCAAGACTCCGGATCAGGCGAACGAGGAGTCGCTGCAGGCGAGCTGGGTGAAGAACGTCGCGGATCTGTCGCTACGATCGGCGGATATTTTGCCGCTGATACAGCGAGGCCGGGACTACGCGACGGGCGCGAATCCGCCGTGGCACTCGGCTCTGCTGCCCGTGACGAAGCCGAGGACGAAATTGTATCTGCGGCTCATCGTTTGCGTGCGAAAAAAGGCCACGTGAGTTTTCGTTTTATTGTAGAATTATTTTGAAAATTATTCGCCGCTTCGCGTTTTATCTTTTTTTTTTTTTTTTGGTATCGAATATAAATTGATGAAGAAAACATTTTTCGCTCAACAGCAACAGGATGCATGTTCTCGTGTCGGAAAAAACGTCGCTCCATCTGCCGATCTGCGAGATAAATCCCAACAGAAATTTGCACTCGACGCTACACAAATTCATGGTGGCAAGTATTTATTTATTTATTTATTTATTTATATATTTATTTATTTATTTGTTTATTCACGGGAAAAAATAATAAAAATAAAATATGAATCATATAAATAGTAAAAAAATGATAAAATGTTTTTTATATAAAAAATGATAATAGAATATAAATAAAATAAAAAATAAAAATGGTAAAATGACCATATAAATGATTTTCTAGTATATTTGTACGTATACAATACATGTATAAAAATAGAGAATTTTATAAATATATAATTAAAAAAAATTTATTTAGTTTATCACATTCGTATTTGTTCTTGACTAAATCCGTCTTAGTAGAGTTTCGCTGATGCTCGTTTTGAATTCATCGCATCGTATTTATTTCGTGAAATTGTGATTTCAGGAGGTATTCGGCGACGGAGTGGCGCAACACAGGCCGCACGGCCTGCTGTCCGTGGAATTCAGCGGCGGCGACGGCGGCGACGGCCTCTGCTTCACGCTTTTGGTGTCCTTCCGGCCGCCCCTCGAGGAGGTCACGATCGTCGGGAAGTACGTTTGGCACGAGTTGGCCGCGAGCCTCGCGGACTCGCTCGCCGCCCGGCTGCCCCGCAACATGACGATACCGCTCAACGTCGTGCGTTAATCGACCAGCCTCCTCATTGTAGATATAATCGCGGGGAAAACGTTCGGCCACGTAATTCGCGCCGGAAATTATTAACGAGCGCGAGCGAAGAATAATACTCGAATATAAAATTCGCTTTCGTCTCATTCGCGAGACGAGGCAAAAAAAAAAAACGAAAAAATCCTCATCTCGAAAATAACGGGGAAAGAAAGGCGCGAAAATTTTTGCTAAATCTCGAAGAAAACGAAAATTCTTCTCTGCTCAATTACATAGATTTACTCCTTAACACGTAAGATCGACGCCAAAGTGTCTTAGCGCGTTGGTTTTGTC
Organism: Pimpla rufipes; assembly: GCA_963932165.1. NCBI lineage: Eukaryota > Metazoa > Arthropoda > Insecta > Hymenoptera > Ichneumonidae > Pimpla > Pimpla rufipes. The sequence continues at coordinate 23,309,741 of OZ010632.1, forward strand.
GCAAATTTCTTTTTAATACTAATCAAGATTCCAAAAAAATCTGATTGCAAACATCGGCATGTTTTATTTAATATTTTAGTTTTTATGAAATTGTCTGGTGTGAAAAGGCTCTTTTATTATTATTATTATTATTATTATTATTATTAGATTATTTCCGCATATATCAAAACTAATCACGATATTGTAACATACTATAGACGACGAAACGTGACAGTATGATTTATTTATGTATTACGTGGCCTTTGGCCGTTAAATATTTTTATCGCGATTTATCGGATTGGCGACTCGCAAGCCGAACGTCCCGTCCAAACATTCCGTTCGATTTAGCCTGGGCTAATTTTTTTCCCCTCCGCCAGAAGCGCGATCTTAACTTCGCTGCATCGGTAATTCGATACGACAGCAAAATTTCCTTCGTCTTTGCAAATTTCCGAGTCGCCAACCCGACGGACAATTAACGATTTATCGAAGAGAGATTTATAAATATGACGTTAGACATTCGTTACCTCTCGCGCGGGAGTGTAAAAACATTTTTACGTAAACCGTTGACTCGTACGTATAAAAAAATCAATTCGCCCGACGTCTCTGAGCGGAAGGCAAAAGAGAAAAAAAACTCCCGTTTTTTTTTTCAATAATTTATGATGTATTTAAAAAAGCGAAAAACATTTTTACGTAAACCTTTGATTCGTACGTATAAAATATAAATTCGCCCGACTCTGCGCGGAAGGCGAAGGAGAAAAAAAATCAACTTCTCTCGTTTGTTTTTTTTTTCTTTCAATAATTTATCATTTATAAAAAAAGCGAAAAATATTTTTACGTAAACCGTTGACTCGTGCGTATAAAAAATATCGATTCACCCGACGTCTCTGCGCGGAAGGCGAAGGAGAAAAAAAATACAACTACTCTCGTTTGTTTGTTTGTTTGTTTTTTTTTCATTCAATAATTTATCATTTATAAAAAAGCGAAATCACAAGAGATACTTAAGAGTTAGGTCTTAGAGATACAAATGACTATTACTGAGCGACGGTCGCGATCGCGGCCTGCGTGCGCTCCTGCACGATCTGCTCCGCCCGGTAGACCTTCCAGCACACGAGGTAGTCGCGCGCGAGCTTGAAGAGGGTGTAGTAATTCGTCACGAGTAGGAGCGTCATCGAGAGTACCTGATACCACTCAATCGTTCGGAGCAGTATTATCAGTTGCACGGCGACGAGCAACAGTTGCAGGCCCAGCAGGGAGCAGAGCAACATCGTCGGATTACTGAATAAAGCCTGTTGAAAAAAAAAAGATAAAAAATAAAAACACCTTCGCTCTTTTTTAAAATTATAATTCTATGTAATTATAATTGGTATCCTTTCAATTACAATCAATATCCTTTCAATTATAATGAATATCCTTTTGATGACAATTAATATTATTTAATTATAATTGGTGTCGTTTTAATTATTATTAATATAATTTTAATTGCAATGAATAGCATCTTAATTATAATCAGTGGCCTTTTAATTATTATATATGGCCTTTTTAAGGTTAATTAATGGCCTTTTAATTATAATTAATGGCCTTTTAAGGATAATTAATGGCCTTTTAATTATAATTAATGGTCGTTTAAGTATACTTGATGTGCTTTTGATTCTTATTGATATCCTTTTAATTTTAAATGATGTCCTTTTGATTCTTATTGATATCCTTTTAATTTTAAATGATGTCCTTTTAATTATAATTAATATCTTTCTGACGATAATTCAATCGCTTCGAAAGTCGCCGGACGAAACTCACGTGAAACCTGTAGTGACTCGAGTTTCCGGGCTCCGCAGCCGTGCAGAGGCCTTCGGACCGGTACAACTCCTTGTTGTGCTTTACGAGAGATCCGTGAGGCCAGAGGACGGAGTCGCTCCACATCTGCGTGGGAATGTGGACGTTTCGGCCCTCGACCTTCGACCACCTGCCCAGGTGGAGCGCCGCTCTGTGCAGGACGTCGCAGTACCTGACGGTCGACGAATAACGGTGAGACTTAGAAGCGAATTAACGCACGGAGAAAAATAAACAGGGAGCGATGAAAAAAATTAAAAAATAAGAAATTACTCGCACCTCACTGGATACGCCTGGGCGAAATGCGCGCTCAACCGGCCGAGCCAGAAGAGCACGATGTGCTGAACGACCCACGTGATGTTGAAGTGAAGATGAGGAGGCACGAATATCACAGGCGCGATACCACAGACGTAGGCGCTTCCGGAGGAAGCGAAGAGCGCTCGCTTCAGCCGACGATTGAAGTCCGAGCGGAGACTCGAGACCTCCGCTCTGATCGCCGGCGCGCTCAGCGAACAATTGTGGAGCGGTTTGTCTGTGATACGTGCAATTAATTTATCGATATCAACGATATCGATAAATTCAATGAAGTTGCTATATTTTTCTTTTTTTAAGCTAATATTTTTGAAAGCTAAAAAGTCGAAATTATTTGAAAACCATAGCGTGCAAATATCAGTTATAATTCAGCTGCGTTGTGATTTTTTTTAAGTTAAAAATTCGAAATTCTCGAAAAATCATGCGTGAGAGAAAAAAATCTGCAGGTTTACCGAGCAAAAACTTTGTTTTCCGATCCTCCTTCACGTACAGCGGAGCCGTGGATATATCGAAGAAGGGACCGATGCTCACGCCGAACATCAGGAAATAGACGGAAATGCTTCTAGGTACAAAAAGAACGCGGAATTAATTCACGAATCCGTTTTAAACGCCCGCAAAATCTCTCGTGCTTTCCGTTCTCTAAAACGCGTACGTACGGATAGCAGAGGTAAAAGACCTTCATGGAGTTGTGCCTCTCGCTCATGTAGTAGAGGCACCATAACAGTACCGTGACTACGAATACCAGCAAAACAATCCTGGAAAACATATAACAATTTTTTTTTAATTCTTGTTACAAACATTCCAGAGAAAAAAAAATACGCTTCTGCTGATTGCAACAAAAACCAATCCCACCTCATGACTCTTTGCGCAGCAGGCAACCATCGAGCCGGCGAAACCGCGTCTATAAATCTTCTCAACAGCGCGTAAATAAATCTCCTCGCCACCATCGTTATTATAAACACCAACAAGTAAGGATCGATGAGGTAAAAATTCTGAAACAAAAATTCGAGTGTAAAACCTGAAAACGAAAATACAGTTGTTTTCTTTTTTACCAAAAATCACAGTAGGCATTAAATAATTCATCAATATGTTATTGATAAATAATAATAATAACAACAACAACAACAACAAAAACAACAATAAAAACCGATAATGATATTAATATAATTATATTTATATTAATAATAATAATATTATTATTGATTAAATGATTTATTAATTATTTCATTAATTTATTGATATATTTGAATATGCACTTTTGCTATTGTATTTTGTTTACAATCTGGAATCAGGAATTTTCGAGCTGTAGCTCCGTATCAAAACCACTACTGCATTTTGCAAAGGGCCGATCAGTTGATAAAATAAAATTAAAATAAAAAAATTATCTACCATGCTGTACTCGTTGTAAGACTGCGGAAGCCACCAGACGGTTCTGTACAGATTGAGAAGCTGCAGGCAGGCGGCGATGACTGAGACGCCCAGCGACAGAGCCTCGAACATGAGTTGGCCGTCCACCGGCACGGCCGGAATGGGAACGTGTTTGGGTGCGAGAGGCCTTCCGCCCAGGGGTTCGACGCCAGCCGTCCTCTTGTCCTCCGTTCCATTGGCAGCGCCGCCGTTGGCAGCTCCGTTGGCGGAGTGCGCGGCGGCGCAGATGTTGAACTGCATTCGACCGCCGGGACCGCCGCGACCACCGGGATTTCTGCGCCCGCCTGGCATCGTCTCACATCGGGCATTCGACGCGGAAATCGCAATTTCCACGGTGAATCGGTGACAACAACGGACCGCCCCACGAATATTATATACGGATTACGCGGATTTTCTCGACCGCGAAACTTTTTTTTTTTTGAGGTTATTTTTTGGATTTTTTGAGGTTAGGCGTCGCGACGGTTTCTCGTATTTTCGGACGATCGAAAGCGGCGAAGAGTAGTCCTCATATTTGCGACTCGAGTAACCTTTGGCGACGATTTTGGCACGACTCCCAGCGACTTTGAGCGAATTCGCTCGGCGACATCGCTCGAAACACGAAAATTCTCAACACTAAACAATGGCCGGCGCCATTTTGCTTTTTTTCTATCGTCTGCTCTTTCTTCAGCTGTTTTGACGCCTGTGTTGAGGTTTATAGAGAGAGGCAATTGGCTTTATTAGATTAGATTAAGGGCCTGTGAAATACCGACTGCGGTAATGAAAACTGTAATGAACGTGTTTTTTTTACGCATATTTGCATTTACAGCCAAAAGAAGAAATTCATTCCCCGCACTGGTGAAATCCGCAGGGAATGAATTTCTTGATATTCGTGAAAAACGTTCATTACAGTTTTTGATACCGACTGAGCTCGACGTAGGTGTTTCACATCGCCTTAAGGCGAGGCGAAACCACCGTGAGTGCGGGAGAGATAGAAAATAATTTTCGGAACAACAATACATGGAAACTAGAGACATGCCTGAAGAAATAAAAGTTTTACATCATGTAGAATTGAAAGAGGAATGATGTCAAACTTTTCTTTTTTCCGGAAACGTTAAGCATCGTCGGAATAATTGTTTACAGTTTTTATTACCGACTGACTAGTTGTCACCTCACCTTAAGGAACCGTGGACACAACCATTTTTGTCCAAAAAGCGATTGCGTCTTACGATGAAGCTGTCCACACGCAACCTCGTTTTCAAGCGTTTCTCTCTCATGAAACTTGCCCCGGCCAATCACGGATTCAGCATTCCGTTAGATCTGGATTAAATTTTTTTTTTTTGGATTTCGAAAAGCAAATTTCGAAAAGCAAATTTCGAAAAGCTGATTTCGAAAAGCAAATTTCGAAAAGCATCGTTGTATGCCCGAAAAAAACCTAAAATTCGATGAGAAAAACGCAAAAAATGATTTTTCACTTTCTTCGAAATTTCACTTCGCTAAAATCGAGGTTACTTTTTTTCTTCGATCGACCACACCTGGATTTTCTTTTTGCGTTCGAGAGAAAACTCTATAACGAGGAGAACGCCGCAAAGCGGAACGCGATATCTTGATTTCTGAATTTTTTTACAGGATGTTAAAGTCAGACCCTCAAAAATTGCAAATTTTTCGAAGGGGTACAAAAGTCCGGAAGAAACGTCGGAACAATCGGTATAGTTTTGTCTCATCGACTGAAGTAAAACAATTCAGAATTTCTCACAAGGAAACGAGACATTCTATTGTTGTATATGCGCACCTACAATAAGCAAAAGGCGGTGTCGCTGTCGCCTTAGCTTCAATATTTTATCATCACTGGAAAGCTTCCGTAAATATCGATTCAAGAGCAATTGTCTATCGTCCGGAGGTGAAAGATGTTTTTACACGGGGTGGGAGCGCGTGTTACACACAATTTGTTGCGACAAGTCATAGTCACGTGAGAATTACCAACTGCGCAATGATACGCTTTTGACTAGTAATTTTTTCTGACATGGAGGTGACAAGCGGTAGTTTAGTGGCGCGTGCTATCATTAGATGGCGGTAGCCAAGAAAGAAAATAAGAAGAAGGAGAAGAAAGGCGGTAGTTTCGTATATTCTTCTCTCTCCGGCACAATCCTCTCTTGGAAATAACTTTAAAACCCCGAAGCGTTGCGCTACTTGGCGAAACTTAGTCCTTTATCGTTATCGAAGCGATGGGGAGTGTGTTTGAGGGACGTTACTACAGAATGAACAGACTGTTCATGCGGCATGTCGGTATATGGCCGGAGCAGTCTCGGACCGCGAGAGTAATGTTACCGTCTCTCATCATCTCGATCATCGGAAGCATCCTGGTTCCTGAGGTATCGATATCCTAATCAAGAGACGCGCGGTAGATTTACGGCCGATTATCGACTGACGACCGACTTACCGACCGATGACGACGAGACGCGACAAGACTTTTATACTCGAAGCAACTCTTTTCCGGTCACTCGAAAACTTTTTTTTATTTTTTATTATGTAGGAAACGATTATGAGGTATTCCACAGAACTTTCGTAAAAAAAAATTTTAAAGTAAAAAAATTCTCAATTGTTTTCTAAATGTCGGGTTCAGTTGTGTCTATAGATGGATCAAATTTCAAAATAAAAATAAAATATTTGGCCGGGATTTGCCAATTTTTTTCGTTTTCCATTTAATCTGTAATATCTCAGAAACTATTAATCTTATCGAAATCATAAAAAAAAACAAAAATGTGCGTTTTTCATGGCTAACGGGAAAAAATATATTCAGAATTAATTGTGTAATTTTGAAGCTACATTTTATTTAAAAAAAAAACAACAAAAATATATTTTTTTGAATGGTCGGACATCGGATTTTTTATCGGACAAATTGCCTCTAAATCTTTAAGTGATCGCCAAATTTTGAGTATTTTTTTTCATGGGATGGCCCAATGCTTTGACGTCACAGCAATTTGATTTTTTTTATATTCTTTTGTTACTTCACACGTTCATTATCGATTTAAACATTTTTATTTGCTTTCTTTATGTATTTTATTTACATATTTTCTTTTTTTTTCGTTTTCTTTATTTTTTTATATGTTTTTTTTTAGCGTCAATTAACCGATTCACTTATTATAGAAAAACCTTACGTGATGATTTACCCGAACGTGTTTACTTATCCGAACAAGTTTGCCGCTAGGTATTACCGGCACCTTTACAGTAGTATTTATTTTCATCCTGGGGTATTGCATCCCCTAAGGACTAGAATACTCATAAGAGTGTTAGAAAAATAAGGAGCGAAAGCATTAGAACAGCAATGAGAAATCCTAGGTGATAATAACAATAATAATAAAAGCAAAAATAACGCGAAGCGAGCAAGGCGTAACTTCGGCTGGGACTTTGCCCGCTGATTTTTCGCGATGCGTTCAGTCCCCCGCCTTAAGGTAGTTCTTGCGACCGATATTCATTTCGCATAAATTCGAGTAATTTGAGAGAGAATTACGAACATTTCTCGATGGTATAAAAATCGGAAATAATTCATGCACATTAAAGGTACTGAAAAGATTAATTTTGTATAATAATAATTCTAAAATGTTATTAACAAATTGATGAAAAAAATATTGTTTAACAAATTTGTCGATGACCCAACTTTTTTTTTTATGAAAATGATTCGTTCATTTTTCTGAATACGTATGAATTTTTTCAGATTTTAGAGTTCACTTTGAAATTTGTGTATTTTTATAGGGAAAATATGTGAAAATTCAAAGTGAGCTCTAAAATCTGAAAAAATTCATACGTATTCAGAAAAACGAAGGAATCATTTTCATCCACAAAAAAACTTGGGTCATCGAAATATTTGTTAAACAATGTTTTTTTTTCATTCATTTGTTAATAACATTTTCGAATTATTATTATGCAAAATTAATCTTTTCAGTGCCTTTAATTTGCATGATTTTTTTCAGATTTTTATATTATTGAGAAATGGTTGCAATTGTCTCTCAGTTTTCGAAAACTTATGCGAACTCGACACCAGGCGCAAGGACTACCTTAAGTTATTATTTTTCACAGCGTTGCTAATATTTTTCAAAACGGCTTTTAAGTTGGTGAGAATGCGTGATGTTTGGGGTGAGACCGACAGTGTTATCGAGGGTTTACCTATCATGATCACCATCGTCGTCAGTTGGGTGAAATTGTTGAATGGCGTGATCAAAAGGCCAGCGGTACGTCCTCCAGGCATGCTCTTCAATTGCTCTTCCATCCTAATATCGGATTCATGAATTTTCATCGTTACAGATACGGGAGCTCGTTCAGCGGATGGAGAACGATTGGAAATCATTTTCAAACAGTCCATCGGCAATGGTCATATTGGAGAAATATGCCGAGCAACAACGAGTGATAACTGTGTTTTATTCTGGTATCTATGAAAACAAAACCTGTAAACTGTATTAACGCTTGATCCTCCCGTATTGTCTTCCTCTTCCATTGTCGAGCTTCCTCCAAAATTTAGCATGCTAATCAATTTTAGGTTTCTTATAAAGGACGCTTTGAAAAACATTTTAACTTTCCCATCCAACACGAAGTACGTAAAGGAGATGGGGGTAAAGGTACATGATTTAGGGCATCCTAGATTACAAAAAAAAGGCATTCATTCGTCTATTTGTGCCCACCTGTAGATGTCGTCTGGAACAATTGCGATTGTTTAACATGAGGTTGACAATCGACTAAATATGTCGATAATCGTAAGTTGCGAGATCGATTCACTTTGAGTATCTTTTATTGAATACCATTTTTGCGGAATATTTCAATTATTTTTATTTTCAACGGACTATCGATCACAACGACAAATCCCAACATCAAAGCCTCCTATATGAGGAAGTAGAATTACAACAGCATTGGAGTCGTTGCTCGTAGATTTTGCTTTATTTTCCCGCAGGATTTCTTGACAATTACGAAATTTCGTTGATTCAATTTTCCATCAGGTTTTATCTACGCCATGACCACGGCCTTTAACGGCTTGCCGCTGATACCTCTTGTGATGAACGTCTTAGTGCCGTTGAATGAATCACGGAAAAAGAAATATCTGTACGAGGCAGAGTATGGAGTCGATTCAGAAAAGTATTATTATTACATACTGTTCCATTCTTATATAGCAAGTTACTTGTGTATTATGCTTTATGTCGTCATAGACACGACAATGTCGACTTGGGTGCAGCACTGCTGCGCTCTTTTTGAAATCGTTTCGTAAGCCGTCATCATCCTCTATTAGATGTTGAACCCACCGACACGGCGATAGAGAAATAAAATAATTAATTTTCCTTACATCGTCCAGTTACAATCTGAAATTTGCCGTTGGAGAAATGAATTCAGAATCGTCTGAAGTGAAATCGAACACGGACATCGAGTACAGAAACCTCTGCCTCTGCGTAAGACAGCACAAGGAGGCAATAACGTTGGTTGTTATTACTATACCTACTAGGGTGGTTCTTAAGTCGAGTAAAGTGCTAAATTCGAACTACTTGAGCAGAACTGCTTAGCTACTTTGTCTTGGTGGAAATTTGTCTTTTTTTCATTTGATCTCCCCTTCTCGAGTCTTCTAGGCCTATTTACTCTTTTTTCTTAAGATGGAAATTCGGCAAGCACAACTCGGGTCTGAGTCAGAGATGCCCCAGATTCCTAGGAAATTTGTCTAGCAAATGCCTAGGAAATTTGTCTTGTTAAAGGTTTAAATCAGATGCTGCGAAGCTTCATTTAATATTACGAACATAATTAAATTTTTTTTAATTGCCGACTTTGAGCTCCACAAATGCATCAATCTCGGAGTCTATTTGCATGACGTATATTTATTTCACATCTCACTATGAGGTGTAAAATGTAAAAAAAAATGCCAATTTAAGGACCACCCTGATGACTACGTAAAACTCCCTTCCGTAGCAACGAATACAGCCGTTATAATCGATTTGTTTTGGGTTAATCAGATTCGCTAATCTCATCGAATCCACGTACTCCACGTCATTAGCCATGATTGTTGCCGGAAATATGGTTCATATGAGCATTAGTGGAGTGTTGGTGAGTAATTATGTGAGTGCCTTAGATTTGCCAATTCGATGCACAAATTCGAGAAGTAATGAACACACAATGACTACAACGGGTCGGGTCAGGTCGATTCTGGTACGAATATTTCAAAAGCCATTCCGCACCATAAAAATAAAAATAAAAAAATAAGCCTTATGATTATTTGTCTAATATGAGTACAGTACACAACCGCGTATTTTACATTCGCGTAAGTCCAATCGACCATATAAGTTGGCAACGCCAGCTAATTTGGAAACGATTCTATCTTAGGGTCTGTCTAACTGTTTCGTGAGGGAAGCCAGCGACCCTTTAATTTTTTTACCTGTGCTCAAACGTTATATAACGTCAGTACACCGATTACTCCGAATATACATGATTTTTTTTTTCAGCACTTTAGTAAGAAATATATTCGTTCATTACACCTTTGCATAGGAACTTTGTTTTTTTTTTCGTTTTTTCTAAGTAAGACGAGCCTTCCTATTGGTCGGCACCCAAGGCCGACCTTGTTGATTGGCCGATCGTGACGCCTCTGCAGGATTTTCGTCGAGATGCGGTGCAGCACAGCCACAAAGGCTAAAGCTGGAGATGCTAAATAGTTTGGGTACATTTCCACATGCTTTGATTGCGGCTCCTTAAGAGGCAGCGAGATACACCGGTGGGAATTTCTTCGCCCGATGTTAAATGCCTGTAGGGCTGTCCCTCTCGCACCTAACCTCACTTTTTTTCGTTTTTCGGTTCTGCCGACCGAACGGCTTCGAATTTCGGGGAGCCAGAAGCTTCGCCCATTTCTGCCGTATTTCCGCACATTTTACGGAAATTTAAGCTCCGTGCGCCGAGTAGTTTAGGAGAAAATAGGTTTCAAAAGTTTCGATCTTCATCTGTCTTTTTCTTCCTCTCCGCGACTTCTCTGTGCGCGAGTTATTACATAATAAATGTAATCCACGATATTCACTGAAATCCGTTGTGAAATGCCAATAAAATCCATAGATCTTAACCCAACTTACGCGGTCGTGTACTGCATGTCGAAATTAAATCGGTTCATTACTGAATTGAAAACAGAGTTGCAAATCCCTAATTTTTATGGAAACAAAATTGATGGTACAATTGGCTTTGTAATTATGTTTTTATAATAATAACTCGTAATTATTATAATATGATGTGTAAACTTTTAAATGGAGGCAAGAAATATTCATTTCCCATAAAACTTCATGGCAATCTTATAGAAAAAATGGAGAAATACAGATAATGCATTGCGAAAATAATGGAGGTCTGCGCTTGTCCATTTTTCTCACAATTTCTCCCGAAATGTAATAAAAAAAACTCAGTTTTTCTTACGGCTATTCAAAAGTTCACATAAAATTTTATAATCGCTACGTCATCTTTATAAAATCATCTTTATAAAAGATTTTATAAAGTCATCTTTATAAAATCATTATAAAAAATGGTTTACACTTTAATTCCTAAAGTAATGGGAACTCACAACACTGATTGAAAATCACTTATCTGGGACAGACTTCCGTTAAGCGATCCTACTCTTGCTCTCTCTCGTTCGGCTATCCGCAGCGAACTGCCGGCCGACTGTCCCACACCACTCACCGCAAGCACCACACTTTCTCTGTCACGCTAGTGCGGAACCGATTATCTCGCTTGTTTGCTCGTGCGCTCAACGCGATTCCGCTGATGTGACGTCATACCCCCTCACGCCACAACCCGTTACCATGTCACGTGACAATTCCGTCTACGAATCACACGACGACGACGAAGGGCGCGAAAAATTCAAACTGGCGCATTGGCTTAAAACGTTCACTATAAATTAATATAATACATCAGTTCGGTATTCTTTCCAACAACAACTTTTCAGACTAATATTCCTCATTAGTCTAATAAGGAATAATATTCCTTAATAAAAAATATTAAAGGAATATTAAAATACTAAAGGAAAATTAAAGGAACATTAAAATACTAATTTTTTAAAAATATCTACAGATGCTCATAAAAGTGGGCGATACTGAGGATGTAATACGATTCGCGGTTCTTACATTCGTGCCGGTCTTTCATCTGTATTTCAACACCGTACCCGGACAGAAGTTGAGTGACTATAGTCAAAAGATCAGCGATTCTATGTAAGCGAAGACACTATATTTGCGCAAAAATGAATGCGATGAAACCCGTCCATGAAATTTATAATCAACAAGTTTCTTTGTCAAACAGATACGAGAATGATTGGTACTCTTTTCCTCCACACGCACAAAAATTACTGGTTCTAATTATAGCGAGAGCTCAAAAGCCAAATCTGATCACAGCTGGGAAATTTTATGTCTTAAATGTGCAAAGTTTTAGTGCCGTAAGTCTGATTTTGAATTTTAAAACTGTTCTTGTGAAACATAGACGAACGAGTTAATCTTATAAGAATTCAGTGCCCTCGTGACAAATATATAATATATAAATATTTTTAAATATAATAACAACAAAAATCAGGTCGCCAATTATTGTATGTGATCGCCCATTTTTACGTAGCTTTCAGTTTTTTTTTGTTACATTTTTTCATTGGTATTCTTTTCCAAGGATGTTCATTTAACGAATTTGTGCGAGACTAACAGATGTCAAGATAAACATTTTTATATGACATGTTTATTGATATGAAATATTAGGACGAGAAAGAACAGGTAAATATTTAATTTGTGTCTGCTTGGGCTTACAAGGTGATGCAAACCTCGATCTCCTACTTCACCGTGCTATCTTCAGTTCGTCATTGAAGCTACATTGGACTTAACAGAATTCTATAATGTGAATAGCGAATCTCACCAGTATTATAGAAATACAATATTCGACGAACAACAATGGCTATTTTATTTTTTCCAAAACGACCTTTTTTTTATCAAATTTCGAAAAAAAAAAGAAAAAAAAAAAAAAAAAATTATTTGTCACAGCTAGAATTCGAACCGCCACTTTGGCTTCGACTGTGAAGCCAAAGTGGGTTGAAAATCATCTTCACGATGGAAATCCGTTTAATCATTTGCGAAGAAGAGAAAAATATATATATTTATCAACCTCGTAGTGTATTAGGTACATACCTTAATCCAGTTCCTTGTCCGAAGCACTAAACCAAGCGTTATTATTATTATTATTCTCGATCATCCCAGGCAAAACCAGTTGATCGAGTACAGAACAAGTTTGTCCCCCGCTTTCTTCGTGTGCTCCGTGGATTTTGAGCGAATATTCGACACACCGGAAGCGACCAATCGGAGCGCTCGAGACCCGATAAGACGACCAATCAGCGGGCCGTACGACGGAAACGAGAGTACGACAAACCTGTGGACTTCGTGAGCGTGTGCAACACATTCGTGTGCGTGTGGAAAGCGTGTACAAAAGGATCTGAAAGGATCTGGCGGTATACGACGATGTCGAACAACAGCGTTAAATAAAAAAAACGTCGCGTAGCCGAAAAACTTTTCTATCCGCGAAGCGCACAGTGTCGGTCGGTCTCCGATCGCCTTTGTTTTTTTTGTTTTCGTTCAATTTCGATGTGATTTATCAAGTGCGAGATATGTCAGAGCTCGATATTAAGGATATATTTGACACGAACAGGTTAGTCCGCTTTCGTTGCCTCTGAGATTTTTTCTCGTCCCTTTTTTTTTCGTCCTCCGTGAATTCCTCTGACGATTCCTTTAGCTTCCCCTCGCCGAACTTTGAGCCCTGCGATGTGGATTTCGCATCGTTCTTGCATTTTACAACCTCTCGCGAACGTCTCTCGCGTGACCTTCGACTGGTCGAACGGAGATAACCTAAAAAAAAATGTCGAACGGTCGCCAGCGAAGCTGCGACTGACGCGACGGGCGTCGAGATGCGATTTTCATTCCTCTTCACGAGTTCACTTTTGTTTTTTTGTGTTTTTTGCGAAGCTTCGGCGGGTTTGCACGATTTTTTAGTTTGATATGTTGAGGTTAAACAAGGTTCAACAGCTGTTGAATTATTGTAGCCATCCGCACATAATTCGGGTCACCGGAGATTTTTTTTTTATCCCATTATTATTTTATTCCTCTGCTGTGATTTAAAATCCAACGCTAAATTGATTATCGCATAAAAAAAAGAAAAAAAATATGATCCAGAAATTATTCTACCCATCCGCATATCATTTGGGTCACCGGAGATTACTGTTTTTTTTTTTTTTTCCCAATTATTATTTAATTTCTCCACTGTGATTTTCATCCAATTTATCTTAAAATCCAACGCTAAATTGATTATCATGTTAAAAAAAGGGGAAAAAAAAGGTTCCAGAAATTATTCCACCCATCCGCACATCATTCGGGTCACCAGAGATTTTTTTTTAATTTCCAATTATTATTTAATTCCTCCCCTGCAATTTCCATCTGATTTGCCTTAAAATTCAACACTAAATTGATTATTGCATACATTTTTTTTTTCTAAACACCAAAAATTATTCCACCCATTCGCACATAATTCGGGTCACCCGAGATTTTTTGTATTTTTTTATATCCAATCATTATTTAATTCCTCCCCTGCAATTTCCCTCCAATTTCCCTCAAAATCCATCACTAAACTGCTTATCACGCTTAAAAAAAAAGAAAAAAAAAAAAGCTCCAAAAACAATTTTATTCCAGAATACCCGGAGGATGGAGGATCCTCTGTCTGATCCTCTACGCCCCTCTGGGCCTGGCGCTCTTCTTCGTGCGCCTCCTGCTGAGCGCCCTGCTCTGGCTGATAGGCTCGTCACTTCCGGACAGCCAGTCGCTCAGACAGTTCCTACACTGCGGTCTGAGTCTGGCGCTGGGAATCGTCGTCAAAACGAGTCCCGATAGCCTGACGAGGGATCCCAAGTCTCGGGTCATGATAGCCAACAGCATCTCGGCGCTGGACCATTTCGCCCTCTATCGAGAGGCCGACGCGCTGACTCCGAGTCTCTGGGAATTGCCCAGCGCGCTGAGCTGCGCTCTGGGCCTCCGCAGGATGGACATGAGCAGCAAGGACGTTCTAATGCGGAACATAAAACAGTGCATCGCGACTTCGCGGTGCAACGTGGCGATACAGCCGGAATTCAGTGCGACGAACAATCGCGTCGCCCTGTTGAAGTTCAACTCGTGGCCGTTCGGCGTCGAGTCGTCGGTTCAGCCGGTCGTCGTTCAGGCCTGGCGGCCCGAATTCCTCGGCGTGAATCTCACGTCCCTCTCGTCGACCTGGTGGACCGACGTCTTCTGGTTCATGTTCGTGCCCTGCACCGTCTTCACCCTCACCTATCTCAAGGTCAAGAGCAACGCCGATCACGAACTCCTCGCGCGCGAGGTCGAGCGCGACATCGCCGAGGTGCTGAAAATTCGCACCAGCTCGTTCACCGTTGCCGATAAATTCGAGTACGAGAAGCGATACATCGTTGAGACGAGCCAGACGCGGCTGCGACCCAGACGATCGACCAATCCGCACGCCGCGGTGCCCGTCGAGATGCAGCGGATGGTCCGACAAGTCCGCGACGTACTGCCCTTCGTTCCTCGATACGTTATTCAGCGGGATTTATGTGAGTCGAATTTTTAGTCGCGGGCGAAGTATTTTGGCTTTATATATTTTTTTTTCGCAATTTTTAAAAATATGTTTCGTACTTTTAAGGTAGTTTTGTCGCTTCCCGCTCATCTCGCATAAATTCGAGAAAAATTAAAAAAAAAATGAACCTGAAAAAATTCATGCACATTAACGGTACTGAAAAGATTAATTTTGCATAATGATAATTATGAAATGTTATTAAGAAATTGATGAGAAAAAAATGGTTTCAACAAATATCCCGGTGACCCTACTTTTTTTTTTTATGAAAATGTTTCGTTCATTTTCCTGAATACGTATGAATTTTTTCAGATTTTTAAGTTGACTTTGAATTTAGTGTCTTTTTTATATGGAAAATGTGTGCAAAAACACAAATTTCGTAGTCAATTTAAAAATCTGAAAAAATGCATACATATTCAGAAAAACAAACGAATCATTTTCATAAAAAAAAAATTTCAGTCACTGGGATATTTGTTAAAAAATGTGTTTTTCATGAATTTGTTAATAACTTTTTAGAATTATTATGTTGTTAAATAAGAAAAGAAGAAGAAATGTTTGTGTTTATACTGATTATTACATATGCGTAATAATTTAATGTATCATAGAAGTTAAATGTCTATCAAAAGATTATGGAAGGCCCGATTCACAAACGTTTTATAATTTTGGAAAAAAGAATAATGCGTTTAATAAGTAAATAATAATAAAAAAAATGTTGCGTTTCGTTGTTTTCAGTGAAAACCGGAAACGTTGACATCACGGTCGCGAATCTGCTCGACGGCATCGTGACCTACACCCCAGAACAGAGGAGCCCCGGCGCCGGGGCTCCGAGCACCTCGGACAACGTGCAAGCGCCGCGCGACGACAATACACGCGAGAATCTTACGTTCGCGGACAGAAAGGCGAAGATGATCGCCGTCGCCAGGGAGAAGTATATTAAGAAACACGGAATCGCCGATTGCTGACCCGCTTCTTCTTTTGCACTGTATATCGATATTATCAATAAGGTTCGGAAATAAAAACAAAACAATATCTAGGTATAAATCTATCGTTCGGTTACGAAAAACTACTGTGTGTGATTTTTTTTATTCGTGGAAAACATCCACGGACTCTTGCGAACTTCGATTCGTCTTCCTGATACTCTTTTTGAAATCCTATCCTATCCTAACGCACGTTGAATAAAAAGTCGGACAATCTTCAGCGATAAAGAAACTTTATTTCGCTCATATAAATAAAGATACGATTTAATTATCAGTTTGGTCTACACAATTATTAAATTTGCATTAAGATTACAATTTTTCCGATCCTTCAAACGATCGGAAAAGTCTTTTCCGGTTCTCGTCCAATGAGGAAGCCGCATTCTCGTCGCGCCTCGTGATTGGTCGAGCCTCCCGACGCTCATCCGCCTTATAAAAAAATATATTTCGATGCAATATACGAACAATAAAGTTCACAAAATCACCGAAAAATCGTAAAAAAAATAAAAGCACTCATTCATTCATCCAAGTTTGATTTTCACCCCGGAAATTCCGATTAAGCCGCTGTTTCCGCCGGTTGCCAACGCGTTTCCCGCGCTTTTTTTCCTACTCATCGCGCATGCGCGCGCAAACGTGCTGAAACTTGTTACGAGCGGTTGGCGCTCAAATCGCGACCGTTGGGCGCGTTGAAAAAGCTTCGAGCGGAGAATCCGCGACGCGATTTCGATCGACGATCAGTCATTTTTATGAGGCGAAGATGTCGGTGTTTCTGAGCAGCATAGAGATCGAGAATTTTAAGTCCTATAAGGGAAATGTCGCGATCGGCCCGCTCAAATCCTTCACAGCCGTCGTCGGGCCAAACGGATCGGGTGAGTTACGATCGATGTATTTTTTTTTTTTTTCGATGTAATTTTTTTATGTATATTTTTAATGTATTTTTTCTTTCTTTTTTTCGATGTATTTTTTAAATGTATTTTTCCTTTTTTTTTCGATGTATTTTTTTAATGTATTTTTTCTTTTTTTTTCGATGTATTTTTTTATTTTCGCGATTCCCGTTTCAACGCAAATTCGGCCGCGAATTTTTCACGCATCCCCGAATTATAAAAAATCGTTACAGGGAAATCCAACTTCATGGACGCCATCAGTTTCGTCATGGGGGAGAAAACGAGCTGCCTGCGCGCGAGTCGCCTTAGCGATCTCATTCACGGCGCGGCCAACGGAAAACCGGCGTCCAACTCGTACGCGTCGATCTTTCGCATTTAATTCGCGTTTTCGGCTGTAATAATGAAAACGAAAACGAATGAATGTTTTTTTTTAGCGCTTCGGTAACGGCGGTTTTTGAACTCGAGGATGGAGACAAAAAGAGATTCACACGACGAGTGGTCGGATCTTCGTCCGACTACCGGATAAACAACAATGTAAATTCCTATCCGTATTTTGTTCTTCATTCGTCCTTTTTTTTCCTTCTAAATTTGTTCTTAATTTGTGATTTTTTTTGTTGCTTGTTTTGCATTTGTTAGACTGTAACGATGCAAACATATTTAGCGGAACTCGGGAAGCTTGGAATTAACGCAAAGGCGAAGAATTTCCTTGTTTTTCAAGGATCGGTCGAGTCCATCGCGATGAAAAATCCCAGAGAACTGACGGCTTTGTTTGAAGAAATCAGTGGCTCTGGTGTTCTAAAAATGGAATACGAAAGGTGGAAACATAAGTCACAAATTTATATTTCCCTCCCACATATTTCCAGAATTTTGTGATGGCGATTTTAGAGTCTTCCCGTTGCTTCAACTGGGCTTTTTCATTTAATTTATAATCTTCCGTCTGCAGACTGAAGGCGGAAATGTTGAGCGCCGAGCAAGAAGCCCAATTGTCCTACCAGAAGAAGAAAGAAATGGCGGGCGAGAAGCAGGTGGCAAGATTTGAGAAGAGGGAGACAGAAAAGTATCAACAACTCCAGCAGGAATACGTAAATATTTTTATTAAAATTGAAAGAAAAAAAAGAATTTGATTTGATTTTTTAATAAAAATTAAATTAATTGTAATTTTTAATAAAAATTAAATTAATTGTAATTTTTAATAAAAATTAAATTAATTGTAATTTTTAATAAAAATTAAATTAATTGTAATTTTTAATAAAAATTAAATTAATTGTAATTTTTAATTTAAATTAAATTAATTGAATTTGATGAAATTTTATTTCTATTTCTTATCAATTTTATTTTTATTTTATTTTATTAATTTATTTTTTTTTTAATTTAATTTAAATAAAAATTTAAACGAAAATTGAAAGAAAAAAAAATTAATCTCGTCGTAATTTTTGTTACTTCAACTCGCGATCGATTCGCTCGCAGTCGCGAAAAAACGTCGCGTTGCAGCTGTTTCGTCTCTACCACATCGCGAAAGCGCTGGAAAATCTATCCTCGGAGCAGCGAGAAAAGCGGCGGGAGTTGGAGGGTTTGGAGGAGGCGAAACAGATCGCGGAGCTATCGTTTCGGGCGCGAAAGAAGGAGGCGGGAAGACAACTGCGCGATCTGGCGTCGTTGGAACAGCAAATGCGGGAGGCGGAGGACGAGATAACGACGAAGCGGCCGGCGTTCATCAGGACGAAGGAGAACGTCGCGCATCTGCAGGGAAAGGTCGAGTCGATTCGGAAGTGCCTGAATGAAGCGCGAGCCGCCGCGAATTCACAGAAAAACGCGATCGCGGAGCTCGAGGAGGAGTTGCGGAAAGTCGAAGCCGCGAGAGCCGCTTACGAGGCGAGCGTGATCGGCCAGGAAAAGAACCAAAGTCGCCGCGGCGTTCATCTCGAGGATCAACAGGTTTTTTTTTCTTTCTATTTTTCTTCTACAGTAGAACCCCGATTAATCGGGATGCTTGGGATTAAAAAATTCCCGGATGATCGAAATCCCGGTTAAGCTGAACGAAAGAGCAAAATTGCGTAAATCGATAATGACTAACGAAATAAATTTGTTTTAACTATTTGCAATGAGATTTAGTATAAATTACACTCGGTAACAAGTTATTTAGTACAAGTTAATTGGTGGATAGTATAAACAAGTATATAAAGCTTTGTTTTTTTAATAACTAAATAAATAAATAATAAATAATGTAGTATAAAATAAAAATAAGTATAACGTAGTAACAGAAATAATAAATAATAAATTAATAAATATATAAATAAATAAATAATTAAAGTTAAGTAAACTAGGCTCTTTTTTTCGAGATTCTCAGTGACTTTTCTTTGGTTTTTTTTTCTCTTTCTTCACTTATCTTGATGCCCGGTTAATCGAGGTTTTACTGTACTTCGTGAAATTAACGTCGATCAGACGGGGATATAATAAAAAAATAAAATAAAAAATATGAAAAAAATAAAATAAAAAATAAAACGATTCCAACGCGGCCGCCGATCCTTTCAGATTCGCGAATACAATCGGCTGAAGGAAGAGGCGGGTGTAGCCTCGGCGATTTCCCTCCAGAAACTCGATTCCGCGAATCGACTGCTCAAGTCCGACGAGGATCGGCTGGAGAATCAGACGCGGAAGAAGCGAGATCTCGAGGCGAGAATCAAACAGGCGAGCCACTCGCGGGATGAGGCGAGGAGACGCGAGGAGAAGCTCGTCGAGTCTCTGGCGCTGGCGAAAGCCGAGCTGGAGAAGAACCAACAGCGGAGAGACGATCTGAGGTCCAGCGTCAGCGCCTCCGAGGACAGAGTCGAGACGCTGCAGCGAGAGCTGAAAAACGTCTGCGAACAGCTGGGCGACGCTACGCTCGATACCAACGAGCTCGCGCGAATGAAGAAGAAGGCGCAGGTCGTCGCGGCGTTGCAAGTCCTGTTTCCGGATGTTGTAGTAGGTTTTGCAATTTTACTTAAAAAAAATAAACCTGACGAAAATTTAATTAGCTACTTTTTTTTTTACTATCGGTGGCTTTTTTCACAGTCGTTTTTGGTCGTAAAAAAAGGACCACTCGAAATTACTATACACATTATTATACACAATATATAAATTACTATTCTATAAGTAGTATAAACGGAGAAAAATAATCAATAAGTGATGCATTTTTTTTTGCTGTATTAACGAATTTTTTTGTTGTCGCAGCAAAATGTTTAGCTACTACAGGGAATTTTTTGATGCCGTAGCAACATTTTTTTGTCACTCCGTTAATATTTTTCTCTGGGCTTATTTTTTTTTTTGTTAAAAAAAAATAAGCCTGGAAAATTGCGATGAGTCGTTTTTACGCTATAAGCAGCTTTTCGTCGTCATTTTTGGTGTTTTTTTTTAAGTTCTATGCCACATTTTTATTGTACGTTCGATTGCAGTACGATCGCATGTTGAATTTGTGCGAGCCGATTCACAAGCGCTACAACATAGCGATCACGAAGGTTCTCGGGAAATTCATGGACGCGATCGTCGTCGACACGGAGCGAACCGCCCGGCAGTGTATTCAGTATCTGAAGGAGCAGTGCCTGGAGCCCGAGACTTTTCTGCCGCTCGACTACATCCAGGGAAAACCGATCAAGGAGCGGCTGAGAGCGATCCAGGAGCCGCGGAACGTGAAGCTGTTGTTCGACGTGCTGAAATTCTGGCCTAAGGAGATCGAACGGGCGATTCTATTCGTCACGCGCAACGCGCTCGTCGCCGAGACACCGGAGGACGCCAGTCGGGTGGCTTACGACATGGATCCCTCGGCGCAATACGATGTCAGTAAAATGTTTAATACGATGGATGTTTAATACGTTAAATATTAAATGTTAAATTTTTAATACGTTAAATATTAAATGTTAAATTTGTAATACGTTAAATATTAAATGTTAAATTTTTAATACGTTAAATATTAAATGTTAAATTTTTAATACGTTAAATATTAAATGTTAAATTTTTAATACGTTAAATATTAAATGTTATGTTAAATGTTATATTTTTAATACGTTGAATGTTAAATATAATTTTTTTTTGTTTACTTTTTCTTAATTTTTGTCTTTTTTTTTTTTTTCTTTTCATGTGCGTATTATATGTTTTAATGCGATGTCCGCAAATATCTCTGCTTTTGAAATACTTTTATCACATTTCCGTCTCGTTTTTGTTGTAGTGCGTCGCACTGGACGGAACTTTTTACCAGAGGAGCGGAATAATATCCGGCGGCAGTTTGGATCTCGCGAAGCGGGCGAAACGATGGGACGAGAAGCAAATCGCGCAGCTGGAACTGCAGAAGGTGCGGCGACAGTGGAATTTCATGATAAAAAAAATCTTGAGGCGAAATCAACAAAGTTCGATTTGTTGCAGAAAAAATTGACCCAGGAGCTCAAAGACGCTCTGCTGGAATCTCGCAAGAACGGCGAATTGCGCGACGTCGAGTCCAAGATTGACGGTCTTGGAAATCGCGTGAAGTACATCGAGGCGGATTTGAAGCAGGCGGTAAGTTCCAATTTTGTTTCTCGAAGGTTTTTTTACTCGAAGGTAAAATTTACTCGAAGGTAAAAAATTTCTCTTTTATTTCGCAACAAATTTAATGACTTTAATGTCGCTTAGAAAAATAACATCGATCAACACGAAGCTGAGCTGAAGAATCTGCAGGGCGAACTCGACAAGATCGAGGTAAATATTGGTTTAAAAATTCGCTTTCACAAAAGAATTAAAAATCCATATTCGAAGATAAAATGCGGTGAATATTTTTTTCGTTTTCGCGAAATTTCAGCCAACCATAGCTGAGATCGAGGAGTCCATAGCGACGAAAAATCTAGAGATCGAAAAAATACACCAGGAAATTAATGGCCAAGTCGACGAACTCTTCAGGGATTTTTGCGTGAAAATTGGCGTTTCGAACATCCGCGAATACGAGGAACGAGAATTACCGTGCGTATCGTTAATCGAGGCTGAGTTAATTAAGTAAATGATGAGCCAATCGGAATTCATGATAATCGTATCGATAGGGAGCAGCAGGAACGTGAAAACAAGCGGATGGAGTTCGACAATCAGTGCAATCGAATCAGCAACCAGTTGGACTTCGAGAGGCAACGAGATACCCAAAGTAGGTTGGAAGATTCTCAACCGCGAAGACGAGAAATCTTCGTCGATTCGTCGATAAAAAAAAACTCAATTTATTTATCAAATAAATTCATTTTTTATAAAATAAATAAATAAATTTATAAAATAAATCCATTCATTAAATAAATAAAATAAAATAAATAAATTAAATAAATCCATTTTTAATCAAATAAATCCATTTTTAACCAAATAAATTCATTTTTTATCAAATAAATTATTTTTTTTTTTATAAAATAAATTCCTTTTTTTACAAAATAATTCCAGGCAACATAACGCGATGGGAGGAAAATCTCCGCAAGGCCGAGGCCACCCTGGAGTCCGCGCGACAAGTTGAAGCACTGCTCAAGGCGGACATCGACAGCGACCAGGCGCAAATCGAGGAATTGAAGGTCGAGAGAGATGCCAAGCGGGAGGAGGCAAATCGCAAGGGCGAGGAGTTGGAGACTGTCAAGCATCAAGTCTCAAATTTCGCCAAAGACATTCTGGACGCTCAGCGTGAGCTCAACGGGATCGAGACTAGGATTGAGCGACGAATGGCGGAAAGACATGCAATTCTAGTTCAATGCAAGGTTACTATTGATACAGTTCGTTGATTACGTTCGATTTTCACGATTTTTTTATTTTTTAATATTAAGGAAACGTTTGGGAAGAAATTTGCTTATTTGTGGATTTTTTTTGTTTAAAACAAAAATGTTTAAGAAGAAATTTGCTTATTTGTGGATTTTTTGTTGTTAAAAAAAAGTTTAGAAATAAATTTCAAATGTTTAGAATAATGTTATTCGATGTTTGTTGCTCAGGTGGAGGGCGTAGTGATTCCGATGCGAGACGGCAGCGTAGAAGACGTGGCGAACGATTCGCCCGACAGTCAGTCCCAATGTGACTCGACTCAAGAGGTTTACGAGCGTGAGAATCAGATGGCGATAGATCTCGATCTGCTGGACGACGAATTGAAGGATATGGAGGGAGAGGACGTTCTGAGGACGGAGGAGAATCTTCGCAAAGCGATCGGCGACATTCAGAATACCCTGAAGAAGATTCAGGCCCCGAATTTGAGGGTTCGGAAAATAAATGGACTTTCAGTCCGCTTTTTAATTTTTTTAAATTTTCCATTTTTTGATTATTTAATTTTTTTTTATGTTTTAATTTTTTTTATTTTTTATTTTTTATTTAATATAATTTAGGCGGACGAGAAATTAGCTCGAACCATGGAAAAAGCTCGCGAGACGGACGTCGAATTCACGACGACGCGCAAAAAGGCGAACCACCTGAAAACCGAGTTCTATCGAGTGCGGAAGGAGCGTCACGACCGATTTGTTGAGTATCTCGAGCACGTGTCGAAGGAAATTGATGCAACGTACAGGGTACAAGAAAAAAATAAAATAAAATAAAATAAAAAATATGATCAGCGACACTCCTAAAACAATCGACATTGAATTCGCGCAGGGCCTGACGAAGAATCAATCCGCCCAGGCGTTCCTCGAGCCGGAAAATCCCGAAGAGCCGTATCTCGCTGGTGTAAATTATAATTGCATAGTGCCGGGAAAACGATATCAACCGATGTCGAATCTCTCGGGAGGAGAGAAAACCGTGGCTGCTCTTGCGCTTTTGTTCGCCATTCAGAGGTACGAAAATTGTGGAGATTAATCTGGTCTCAAATTTTCGAATTTATACTTGCGATATCTTTTTAATTTATTTTTTATTTTTTATTTCATTTTAAATTTGATTTTTTATTTCATTTTTAATTTGATTTTTTATTTCATTTTTAATTTGATTTTTTATTTTATTTTTAAATAAAAAATAATTATTTGCGATTGATAATTTATTTTTCGTAGCATGAAGCCGGCGCCTTTTTTCGTCCTCGACGAGATCGACGCCGCCCTGGACAACGAGAACGTCGGCCGAGTCGCGCGTTACATACGCGAGAAAACGAGCTCGCTGCAGACGATCATCATTTCCTTGAAGGACCAATTTTATTGCCACGCCGATGCGCTGATAGGAATTACCTCCGAGGTACGTTCGGCGAGCAAATTGCAGAATACTTTAACCATCTTTATTGTCAAATACATCACAATTTGAATCACCCTTTCATCTTACAGATTGCAGAATGCATGCAGAGCAACGTATTGACTTTCGATCTGACTGTTTATTAACGTTAAGCAAGCGCGAATTGAAAATCCAAAAAATTACTTCTTTTTCCTATTTCTGTAGTTTTGATTTTCGATCTGACCGTCTTTGGGCGTTGAAGAAGCGCGAATTGAAGATCCAAAGAATCTATATTCTATTTTATTTTTCACCTGTTTTTACTATTCGTTTGGAATAGAATCCAAAAAAATATGATTTTTCAAACATCCTAAAAATAGTAAAAATAGTTGGATCTGAAGATCCAAAGAATGATTATTTTTACTATTACTTTAGTATTAATTTTCGATCTGGCCGTCTTTGGACGTTGAACAACCACGAATTAAAGACCCAAAGAATTACTATTTTTACTATTAGTTCGGCATAAAATCCAAAAAAATTATTATTTTTCAATTATCTTTATAACGCACGTTACCAATAAATAAATAAATAAATAAAAAGTTTCATTACATCCCAATTCAATATTTATCATCATCCGAAAATCCCGGAATCTACTTTACCCTCTGCAACTAAAAAAAAACCTACACTACCGACTGCAGCGTATCCAAATTTTCCCCCCACCCTTAAAATTTCCCACAAAACCCACCAATAGAATCGCAGCACCCGAGTCTCCGTCCTCCAATCCCAAAAGCTCCGCGCCGAGCAAACCGGAGCGCCGCTCGCGGCGTCGTTTCTCGGCTGTGTGTTTTTTTTTCTTTCTCCAGTCTCCCATTCAGTCGTACCCGAGAGCTCGTGGCTCGTGCGCGACGCGTCGTGCGTACGTTTTTTCGTTTCGTTTCCATCGACTCGTGGACCGCGCGAGTCTCACGTCGGTCGTCCGTATTTTTCGCCCAACGGAAAAAAAAATCCCCGGGGGCGGCGGCGGCGGCGAGCGAAACGCGAGTGTGTCAATCGCCCGCGGGCGACACGGGAGATCGGAGGAATCTCGAGTGCGCACGAAAACCGAGAGTTCTCCCCCCCCCCCCCCCCTCCTCTCCATCTCTCTGTCATTGTCATCTGGTGCGCTCGTCGCAGTCCGGGATCCGGAATACGGATGAGATTCTTCTACCTGCGGCCGACAGTTCGGGATTTTCGCTAGCGAAAGCGTCGATGTGATGTACGTTTGACTTCGTGCGCAAAATCTGCAAGACACACCGAAAAAAAAGAAAAAGAAAATAATAATCGAGAAAATCGAGGCTCGAAAAGATACAACGAAGAAAAAAAAAAAATCGACATAAACGAGTTTCGAAAAGATAGAACGAAATAATAATTGGAAAAAAAAAAAACGAATCTGCGAAATCGAGGCTCGAAAAGACACAACGAAAAAAATTAATAAATCGACATAAACGAGACTCGAAAAGATACAAAAAAAATATATAAATCGTTTTTCGTATAAAAACATTGATAAAAAATTTAAAAAAAAACGAATCGAAATCGAGACTCGAAAAGACACAACGAAAAAAATGGATAAATCGACATAAACGAGTCTCGAAAAGATACAACAAAAATTAATCGTTTTTCGTATAAAAATATTAATAACAAAAATAAAAAAACGAATCGAAATCAAGGCTCGAAAAGACACAACGAAAAAAAAAAAAAATCGACATAAACGAGTCTCGAAAAGATACAAAAAAAAAGAAAGAAATCGACAAAAACGAGACTTTGTTAACGTGTTTCGCGAATATCCTCGTCACGCGTCAGCGGCGGGAACAATGATAACACCGCGCGCTGTTATCGCGTAGGCGATGTGCGGCGCTGTGGGGGCGATAACGCTTTGCCAAGTGGGACGTGCTCGACGCTCCTCCGACAAGCGGATCCTACGCGTCACGGGTATATAAACCTCTTTTCACTCCTCCGCTCGCTGCGACGCGTGCACGGAAAAAAAAGGCTTGGTTGGATCTACCGAGAAATTATTTATTAGAAATTAGTCACCAGACGATTAATTGGTTAGACCGATTGGTAAACATAACCAAGTGATCTGGTACGTTACCAAAAACTTGGTTGTCATAACCTATAATTCGGTTCATTTAAGGTAGTACGAGCGTACAGATGAACGTCGCGTAAATTCGAGGGAGTTTGAGAGAGAATTACGAAGAGTTCTCGATCAGATAAAAATCTGAAAAAAATCAAGCATACGAAAGGCGGTAAAGAGATTATTTTAGACAATAATAATTTAAAAAATGTTATTAACAAATTACTTAAATAAATAATTGTTCAACTAAATATCCGGCAACCTAATTTTTTTTTCGTTATTAAAGTGATCTTATTTTTCTACATACGTATGAATTTTTTTAGAATTTTCTCTGATTTTTAATTTTAACATAATAAAAAAACGTAATTTTCAAACGTCACACAAAATTCGGAAAAAATCGGTCATTCCATGAAGACATGTTTCTCGAGTGTGTATGCATAGTTTCAGGCCGATCGCATAATTACAGTGGTCAGGAGAGTGGTAGCCATTTATTTTGGATGATCTGGGACGCCGACAATTTTTTACTTAGAAAAAAAAAGAAAAAATTCCATTCTATACTTTAAAACGTAAGTAACAAGTAGAAAACAATTTTGGAGCCATTTATTTTGGAGGACCTGGGACGCCGACAATTTTTAACTTAAAAAAAAAAGAAAAAATTCCATTGTATACTTTAAAACGTAAGTAACAAGTAGAAAAAAACCGCAGTCGTCTACATTTATTCGTTTCCCCATTAAAAAATATAATGAAAAACGGTGTTCCAGGGTAGAAGTCCCCTTCAAAAAAATAATAATAATACAAAAAAATACTCCTCGCGTGACTCGCGCGCAGCTCGACGTGTGACTGTCTGGCCTTTTACTTTTTACTCGACGGGTCCTTCTGACTCTGCGGTCGACGACGATCAGACACGTCTGGACGATCCTGGCGGCTTCCGTGGGCCGATTTTGCCGCTCCCGGGAAATTTGCGGCTCACGAGAAGTGCAAAAGCCGATCGGGTTTTCTTGGTTTCGCTCGGGTTTTCGGCTGGAATCGGCCGGATTTTCTGGCTATACGCGACGGTCGCGATATAACCGGACTTCCCATTGTAGTTCGTGGATATAGTTTGTCTAGCTATATATATGGCAGCGGCGCCGCAGCCGCCGCTCCAGTCGGAGCAAAATAGAACGGTACTTCGGACTTTTTGCTTTTGCTCAGTTTTCACGCGCTGTTCGATTTCTAATTCGGGATTTTTCGTCGTTGAGCGCCGACGCGCCGAGCGCGAAGCGCTCTGGATTGTTGTATTTGTTTTGTCGGCTGTTTTTTGCGAATATCGGTGCGGATCGAACGGGAGGCGAGCGGAGAAATTATGACGGATTTCGCGGGCTGTTAATTATGAATCAATAATTTATATAATTAATTATTAATTATAAAGTTATAATTTATATTATTAATTATTAATTACAAAATATTAATTAATACCATTAAGTATAAATCAGTAATTCATATTATTAATTATTAATTGTCAATTTATAATTTATATGATTAATTATAAATTAATAAAATTGAATTTGTATTATTAATTATAAATTAATAATTTATAATTATTGATTAATTATTAATGATACATTATTAATTTATAATTAAACTCACGGTTATGCTTGCGAAATCGCGACTCGGGCGATAGTTTTTTTTTTTTTTTTTGCGACTCGCAGATGTCGCGAGGATTTTAATCGCGCGCGGCGATCGCGGGAAATCGCAGTCGACGTCACCGGGTTTTTATTTTAATGTTTTTATTTGTGGGAAAAATCTCTACGGGCGAACCCGAGGCTGCTGCGGCTTCGCGCGTAACGCGATACGCGTGAGCGTTGGATGTCGTGGGACTCGCAAAGCCGCCGGGAAACCGCGGATAATCGTTTGATTATGTTTGTCACTGGTCGGGCCGAATCTCAATCGGACGACGCAAATTCTGGAGACAGAAGGGATTTTTTTTTTAAAGGAGATAAAATATTTTAGTCAGAGGGAATTATTTTGAATAGTTAAAAAGTTAATAGTTAATAGTTAAATAGTTTCATAGTTCGTTTTTAATAGTTAATTTAATAGTTTAATTTTCGTTGTGTCTTGATGGGTTTTCGATTGGTTTGATAACAATAGAAAAAAATATCACCTTACAAAATCGACCATCACAGATTGCAAAAAAAATTAGATTTTGTTTCTAGGAAAAAATCTAATTACGTTATCCAATGTTTCTGGGAAAAAATTTGTATCCCCCTCCGGGAGTCAAGATATCAGGTGCTCCAAGCGTGAAGACTCTGGACTGCTTTGGTAGATAAAAAGTGGACATTTAATCAGTCTTGATTTATCGAGATACTGAGAGGATTTCGTGAAAACTATGGAATCTGATTTGCCTTATCGAAATTCAGCTGAATTCCATAGAAAAAATATTTTTACCTGTTTAATTTGCGCACAAATATTTGGAAAAATATTAGCTTGAATTTTGTAAAAAATTGGAGCACTAATTCCAGTATATATATTTTTTTCATCAGTAAAGAACGATTAAAGAGAAGAAAAAATATTATTTTTCGCAGATGTCCAGCCCGATGCTCTCGCAGAAATTCCTTCGGTCCGAAAGGAGGGACCGGTAATGCGGAAAGGAATCGTCGTCGTCGTCGCTGGCCCGTGAGGAAATCTCGAGAATGAGCTGGTTGAGGAGCAGCCCCCTGCGGGCGAGCTTCAGCAAGCCGCCCTCCAGGGATTCGCCGCCCAAAGACGCCGATCCGTCGGCGTGTTACGACAGTTTTTGCAAACACTGGCAGCAGACCCACGAGATCATTCGAAAGAGCCGGGTAATTTTTTTGGAAAATGATTTCTTATCCCGGGAGAAAATTTCCCATGTCCCGATTGCAGCGAAATTTTTTTCATTACGCCTAGTATTAATTTCGCATAATTTCGAAAAAAATGAGAGAGAATAACAAACTTTTATCGATGGTATAAAAATCTGAAAAAATTCATGCGCATTAAAGATACCGCAAAGATTAATTTCGCATAATAATAAATGGTTTAAAAATAAATGGTTTATCAAATCTCCCGATGATCCAAATTTTTTTTATGAAAACGATTCGTTCATTTTTCTGAATACGTACAATTTTTTCTGATTTTTAAGTTCACTTTGAATTTTGTTTTTTTTTTATGTCAAATGTGTGCAGGATTTTAAAAATAATTTAATATTTTTATGGTTTTAAATATTTTAAATAATTTTTTTAAATAATAATAAAAAAATGTACGACCGAATCCTCAGCCACCGAGCGGCGGTCCAACCCAGGACGAGATCCTCGGGGTCGTGAATCACGTCGATCAGATGGTGACGCTTCTGCTGCTGGAGTTGCGAAACAAAACATCGGCCGATCAGCGCCAGAACTCGGCGCCGACGCACTCACCGTGCCTGGAATATCTTTTGAGCGAAAACCTGCTCGACGCGCTCTTCGAATTGAGTACATACGCCGGGAGGTGAGTCGCGTTATCGGCGAACGACGACCTTGCGCTTGAATTCTCGATGAATCATCCTTTTTCCATGCCTAATGAGCCTCGCGAACCGGCGCAGATGATGCAACGACCCTCATGTTCTGTATTTTTTTTGTTCTTCCATCCATTTGTTTTTTTCTTCTTTCCATTTTTTTTCTTCCATCAATTTATTTTTGTTCTTCTATCCATTTATTTTTTTCTTCCATCCATTTATTATTTTTTTTCTTCTATCCATTTATTATTTTTTTTCTTCCATCCATTTATTTTTTTTCTTCCATCCATTTATTTTTTTTCTTCCATCCATTTATTTTTTTTTCTTCCATCCATTTATTTTTTTCTTCCATTAATTTTTTTTTCATCACCAGGTACACCACAATATTGCGTCTCAAGCAGCTCAAGCTCCACGAGCTTCTCGTATCGCACAGCAGCGCGTTGCTCGCTCACGAGCCAGTCGCGAGGCCGGTTCTACGGTTTTTGGAGGCCTGCGCCATGGATATTCTCGAGTACGAGGTCGAGAAGCGGCTCATCTCCTTCCTGAATCAGCTCTGCGTCGCTATTATGCAGAACAGCGCGCTACTCGATCTCTTCTTCCAGCCCGGCGCCACGGGCAAAAACAAGTACGTTTTTCGCGCTCTTTATTATTTTTTTTTCGACGATAAGAAAAAAATGTAAACAACTGAAAAAACAAATCTACATGAAATGTAATGTTCAGTATAGGAAATTTTTACGCATAAAATGCATAAAAACTTCCTAAAAATATATTAAATCTCATATACTAGTGCAATAAAAAATTAATGCATGGCATAGTAAATAGCATAATAATTTTTGCTTTGGTAAAAATGAATACTATTAATTTTAGTAATGGCATAGTAATTACTACGGCATAGTAATTTTTGCTAAAGTAAAAATGACTATGCCATTAAACAGTAGCGAAATTTCCTCGCTGAAATTCCACGGCACGTAATTTAGAGAACACGAGGAAAATTGCAAAAATAATGTTTCCCTTCCTCGCAGATTCATCATCTTCACGCTTCTCATCCCGCACATTCATCGCGAGGGTCCGCTGGGTCAGCAGGCGCGGGACGCGATGTTGCTGTGCATGTCGCTCTCGAAGAAGAACGACGAGCTGGGTGTCTACATCGCGGACTCCTCGAACGTCTGCCCGGTGAGAACGGCGCGAAAGCGCGCGTAACACATGTTCGATCGTGCCCGATCGCGTGGCCGTGAAATTGGCTGGATTTAATCCGCGATCGGTTTAATTTTTAACGAGAAATCGTTTGCTCGCCGTCGTTCCGAACTCTCGCGGTTCGCGTTTGCCCCGCGCGAAAGGCGGATCCGGTCTGTTTTCGTCGGGGGAAGAAATGCCGGAATTACGCGCGCGTTTTCCATTCAAATATTCCTCGGGTTTTTACGTCGTGCGCGCACGTAATTCAAACACGCGCGAACGCACCTTAAGGATGTCGGGGCGTCGAGTATTCAATTCGCATAAATTCGAGAAAAGCGCGTGAGAATTGCAAACATTTCTCGATGGTCTGAAAATCTGAAAAAAAATTCATGCACACTAAAAGTACTGAAAAGATTCATTTTGCATAATAATAATTCCAAAATGTTATTAACAAATTCATTTAAAAAATTAGTTTAACAAATATTTCGATGACCCAAGTTTTTTTAATGCAAATGATTCCTTCGTTTTTCTGTATAAATTCGTTTTTTTGTATTCGTTTTACGTATGAATTTTTTCAGATTTTTAATTAATCTTTGAAATTTGTACATATTTCCCATACAACAAAAAACATAAATTTCAACTTACTTACTTAAAAAATACGTATACAGAAAAACGAAAGAAACATTTCCATTATAAAAAAAAACGTCGAAATATTTGTTAACATTTTTTTTTTATCAATTTGTTAACAACATTTTGGAATTATTATTATCCAAAATGAATCTTTTCAGTACCTTTAGCGTGCATGCATTTTTTCAGATTTTCAGATCATCGACAAGTGTTTGCGATTCTCTCGCGCTTTTCTCGAATTTATGCGAATTGAATAACTCGGCGCTTCTACATCCTTAAAATCCCGTCACGGAACGTCGCGCGCGAGACTCGCGCGGCGACCGCGCGATAATTAGCATCGCGCTCCAACAATGCGTTTCTCACGCCACTGAACGCCCGCGTTGCGTCTGCCGTTTTTCGCGCCTCCAACGTATCATCATCGCCCGCCTCGGTTACACAAGAATAATTCATTCAAATCGCCCCGCAAATATTTATAAATAATATAAATAATCGTCTTACGAGCTGTTTACGTGCCTTACGCGCACCTGTCGGGAATTCGAGTTGTAGAGTAATCGGCCGCGTGAATCACGTAATCACGTAATTGTTACCCTCGCGCCCGCGGAAACTCGGTCGCTTTATCGCAGCCGCGCGCCTCGTTATTTATGCAAGTGGAGCGCTCGAGCGAGGCTTCCGATAAACGAAATACGCGAAATCCTTGTCCCTTTTTTTTCTCGTTGTTTCGGCGAATTGACGCGATTGTCACGCGCGTGTCGCGGATTAACAGAATCTCTGTGTTCAATCTCGACAAAGGTCAAGGCTTCGAACTGGTTTTTAGGCTCGACAGACGATAATATTTTTATTCTTATGTTCGATGATTCGTGGCTGAATTAAATGAATTTTTTTTTAAATAGAAAATTGATTTTATTTGACTTTAAGTCGAATAAAGGGAAATAACATTTTTATTTTTATTTTTGGTGATTTGCGGGTGCGACAAATGAATTTTTTAAATAAAAAAATAAATATTTATCTAAATTTGTTTGACTTTAAGTAAAATAAATAAATAAATAAAAAATTAATAATAATAATAATAATAATAAATAATAATAATATATCAATTCGACACTATTTGACTTTAAGTCAAATAAAGTCGAATAACATTTTTATTTTTATTTTCGGTAATTTATGGGTGCGACACATAATTTTTTTTTATTTTGATTTAAAATCGAAAAGGACTCATGATGACTGTATCAAAAAATTATCCAGGTGCTGGCAACGGGACTGAGCGGTTTATACTCAGTTCTGCCGCGAAAGTTGCGCATCGAGACCGACGACTGGCATCGCTTGACGCCCGACGACGTAAACGATATTCCGGAGCTCACGCAGCTCATGGATTCCCTGGAGTTCTGCAACGCCGTCGCCCAGGTCGCGCATCCGCTGGTGCAGAAGCAGCTCCTCGAGTTCCTCTACCAGGGCTTCCTCGTGCCCGTCATGGGCCCGGCGCTTCTCCAGGTACGAAAACGGCGCCGATATTTTTATCGTCGTTCTCCGATCTTCGCTCCATTGTCTCGCGGTTTCGTTTTTTTTTTCTCTCTCTCTTCGCTCAGGACGCATTTTCTCCGACGCAAACGCGTCTTAACGAAATTGCCGGTTCGTGAGAGACCCGCAATTTCGTTGCGTCTTGTCTAGAAAAAAAAACAGCCGGTTCGATTCGTCGGCGAAATTAATCTCGTTCCCAGTGTGCAAAATTGAATTTTCTCCTCATCGTTGTTGCGCGATGTTGGGTTTGTTTGAAGGAATCATTCGGATCGCACTTCACGCACACTTTGACGCCAGAGTTGTAAATCTCTCATTTTTATGGAAATAAAATTGACGGCACAATTGGCTTCGTAATTATGTTTTTATAGTAATAACTCGTAATGATTATAATGAGATGTGTAAACTTTTGAATGGAGGAAAGAAATATTAATTTCCCATAAAACTTCGTGGCAATCTTATTGAAAAAAAAAAAATTTCTCACGATTTCCGAAAACGTATTTAGTTTTATTTATTTATTAAAAATAAATAAATAAATACATAAATAAATAAATAATGCATTGCGAAAATAATGGAGAACTTTTTCTCACGATTTCTCCGAATATTTTATGAAAAATTCGATTTTTCTTACGACTATTCAAAAGTTCACATATAATTTTATAATCGCTACGAGTCATCGTTATAAAATCGTAATTAGAAAATTAACTGTTGTGCACATTTTTATTCTTAAATTAATGGGGGGCTTACAACACTGTTTGACTCTATGGGCTTATTGTTACTGTTGTGTTTTGACTGCGTTGCGTCGTCCTTCGGTGTTTGGTCAACTCGGCCCCCCGGCGCACCCGCTTGTAAACCGAGTGCACGCGCAGCACATTCGCTTCTACTCTCGCCAATTTTTTCCCTCTCGATTAGCGGAGACACAGATTTTTATTTTTTATTTTTTTATTAAATATCTTTCTTCCGGCTTTCGCAAAATTTTCGTCTCTGTCACTCGCACGTTTCGTTAATTCTAGGAGCCGAAGATTTACACCTCTTTTGCGCTTTTCGCACTCTGAAAATTTGAACACGATTTTTTGTCAATGCAGAACAAAATAATTTTTTTTTACCTTCGACGATCGCAGCCCAATGCAGTCAAGATAGCTGGAACGAAGGTCGCTTTGCTCAATCGTACGATTTTTACGAACATTAATTTTTATTTTTTTATTTTTTAAATTAATTTTAAGAATTTTTTTATATATTTTTTATTTTTTAAATTAATTCATTATTTTCGAAAATTAATTTCTCCGAGTAAAATCGTCGCGATCAATTTTCTACGGTTTTGCATGGCGACCGGACGACACCGTAAGCACCATTTCGTTTCGTTATCCGTCCCCACGTTTTGTCGTTGTGAATTCCGTTAAAAATGCTTCGACCTCGTTATTATTGTTGTTGTTTCGATTAATTCGCTCGGCGACTTGTGCAACAAAACTGATTCGGTGGTGGCGCGCGGCGGCAAAATTTCGCGTAACCCTGCGTGAATTTCGACGAGGAACACGGCGAGAAAAAAAACCTGTTAATTAATTTTAATCATTGACGTTGTGGCTTGTGGTTGTCGGTGGCTGTCTGGTGACTCTTTATTTGCGCTCGTAGGATTCCCTCGGCTTGACACTAGATCAGCTAGATGCACCGGACAATCGGGTTAGTATGTACATAAGAAATTCACAACTTTTCACAAACTTATCTCTGTATCTCAGCGCAATCGCGCGACCAATTTGCCGAAAGAGACTCGAGTCGTTTTCTTTTTTAACAAACGCACTTCGTTCACTCTTTTTCTAACAATGTCTTCTGCGTTTTTCCTCGTCCAGCATGCCGGAAAATAATTCAGTTTCCAACGTTGACTCGACCGGAGAAACGCTAATTTTTTTTTAACCACAGTGAATAAAAATTAAAACTTGTTGCATGGATTTTTTTATATCGTTTTACGTAATATTTTTCACGAAATTTCGGAAAGGAGAAAGTAACACTTTTTTTTAACGTTAATTTTATATCGCTTTGATTAAAAAAACTGCTCGTGTTTGGGATGTTATGTCGCTTTTGTCTCGAGACGATCGAGAAAGTCCCATAAATCGCGTAAAATTGATAGCCTTCGATTTTTTTAGGATTGATTTTCTAGGCAATAAGAACATTTATGGGACTTTCTCTTTTTCTCTCTTTCTCCGCATTTTTCTGGCTTCTCGCATATTTTCTTTACGTACCTTCGATTCGCAAATCGGCAACGGCGAGCCCGACACGATTGTAAATGCCGAAAAACTGATTGTTCAGACGACGGTGGAGGAATTAGTTTCCGCTACCGCGTACTTCGATCTCTTTCTGCGATCCGTCACCGATCCGGGGCTGCTGAGATCCCTCGTGCGGTTTTTACTGGAGGACAATTACGATCTGTGCCGGATTCTCGACAGTCTGATACAGAGGATATCGTCGAGGTCGAGGGTTGGTATTTTTATTATTTATCTACTTTTACAAAATCTACTTTCAATCAACAACAAAAAAACCGTAAAATCACCAGTAAATCAACAGTTAAACAGAACAATTTGATTATCACGGGTTTCTACAAAATCTAATATTTTCAGACTGCTCGCGAAAATGTTAACAATTGACCTTGAATTATGTGATGCAGCTAAAAAAATCGCGTATTTTTATCGCGAAGTGTATAAAAGTAAATACTAAAATAAATAGTGTTTATTTCATTCATTAATAGTATTTGTATTTGTTAATTAAATACTAAATTTAGTATACTCAATTTAAAAAAGTATGAAAAGTATAAAAATGTATACAAATTTCAATCCTAATTTTTTTTAGTATTTGTTAATTAAATACTAAAAAAAAATACTAAAAAAACACCAGAAAACGAACGACTAGATAGCTAAATAATAATCAAATTAAGAATCTAAAATTCACCCAAATCGTCGCAATTCCTCACAAATTCTGACTAAGTACCGGATTCATTCACTTTTTTTTTTTCCACAACCAAAACTAAATCCTCCGCTTCACTTAAATCCCCAGCTGTGCATCGTGACGCTGGCCCTATTCGAGACCCTCGTGGAGCTCAACTGCGAGGACGTGATGCTCGAGCTCTGCCTCGGGGCGCTCGCTCCCTGTTCCCACGTGATGATCTCGCAGCGCCGGAGGCTTCGCGACGTCGATCCCTTCGGCCGGGGCGCGGAGAAATTTCTCTCCCTGACGCCGGCCTGTTGCGTCGCTTTCTCGCCCTCCACGATCAACAACATCAACAGCAGCTCGTCAACCGGTTCAAAATCTTTGCCTCACGTGCCGTCCAACCCTCGCCGACGAAGCTCCGCCTCGAGTTCCTCAAACGCCGCGTCGAGTCCCCCGGAAAGTTTCACCTCCCTCCCTGCGCCGATAAACTACGGCTCGAAACACACCGAATCCCTCTACGGAAATTATCACGCCTATCTCTATGACGCTCGTCAAAAAATCGTCGCCTGCCAAAACGCCTGCGCCAATTGGTCCTATCAATACGACGGCGAACCTCCCGTGCTAAACAAAAACGTGGACGGCAAAAGCGTCGCTTCTTCTCCTCTCGCCGAGGAAATTTCCAGCCTCGCGGATCAGGTAAATCTCTGGCGAATCGAAAACCAGGATTCCTCACTGGCGAGAAATTTGAGGCTCAGAAACGCTTCAACCGTCGCTGCTTCATCGACTCCAGTTAATTCCGAGGCAAAAGCGGAATTTGCGGCGAACGAGGCGACAGCGGAATTTCCAGCGAGCGAAGAAACGCCGGAAAACATCCTGGAGAACATAAAATGCCTGTTGGAAGGCGACGAGGCGCTCGGGGAAATTTTGACGACGGCCGAGGCGAAAAAATCTGCGGATTTTCCGGACGGCGGTGAAATCGCTGCTCGGGGTTTTTCGGACGAGGAACGCGGCCGACTGGACGCGGATATCGCGGAATTGTTGGGCGAGGATGTCGCGACGGTGGTGAAAAGCAGCGTCGAGGGGAGGACGGAAAGTCCGGGCGACACTGAAGCCGGAAGTCACGGGGAGATCGAGGATTCGAATACGGCGATGAATTCGCTGCTTTCGCTCGGCGAGAGCAGCGGATACGAGAGTTTTGCCTTCAAGGGATCCTCGGAATCGACTCCGGAAAATGAGCACAGTGAAGAACACGACGAATGCGCGGCGGAAAATCCGCGACTGGCTGCGATTGGCGAAAATTCCGCGGGAGTCGATGAAACCGGGACGAACGTCGCGAATTCCAGCAACGATTCCAGCGAGCTCGACGAGTCCGCCGTATCGTCGCCCGACTCGAAGAATCCAATTTCCGTCTTCGCGCGTCACGATATTTTTAACGGGAAACCGAATGTTGGGATTTTTCTCGATGTTCTTCTGAGGAAATTGGAGTGCATGACGAGCAACAATGTCTACGTGAATCTGCATCTCACGGGGCTCATCAGTCGCCTCGCGATTTATCCCCAGCCGCTGTTGCAGTCGTTTTTGCTGAATCACTCGCTGGTTTTTCAGCCGAGCATCAGATCGCTGCTGCAGGTGAGATCACGGTTTATTGGTGATTTTCGACGCAGGGTTTCAAATCTCTAAGTCTTCTAGAAATAAAGTTGCCAGTAGAATTGGTTTTATAATGATTAATTATGAATTCATAATTACTATTATTAACTAATGAAAGTAACTATTATATAATAACAGTAATTAGTGATTAATGGTAGTAATGAGTAATTATAAGTGAGTAATTATTTTTTATCTGCAGGTTCTGGCTTCGCTGAAGCACAAGATCGACCAGTATCTCTCGAAGATCGATGATCTCGACGTGCTGGTCGGGCAAGCGAGATCTTTTCTGATCGCGCGCGAGGATCGACTCGTGAACGCGAGGAAAAACGCCCTCGAGGCGGCCGCGCAGTCGCCGCAGATGAGACGAAATGTTTCCGCCGGCGAACCTTTCACGAGAGGTAATAAACGTTGTTATTAATTTTGTACAGACGAATTTTTATAATTCGTCGTTTTTACGAAGTACTTTCTCTGTTAACGCTGCTCGAATCTCGAAAGTGATCAAGCGCTGTAGGTATTAACAACTTTTCACGATGAATTCTTAATCTGAAGAATTAATACTTTTTTCGCCTGATGTAAATATTAATTGCATCTTAATTTGACTATTATTATAGGTGAGCCCAAACGAAGAAGTTTGCTGGGTCAGGTTTTCGACTGGTCGGGCGGAAATTCCGGTCCCGGGAGTCTCAGGAATTCGCTGGCGCAGAAATTCGGAATGAAGGAGGAATCCCTGGAGGTGATCGACAACGGCTCCGGTTACAGGTGAGATATCGTTATTTTTTCTCGACGCGAAACTCTTCTTACAATCTTCGTAAATTCTTCTTACAATCTTCGTACATTTCTCATAAAAAATACTCTCGAGGGTGATGACTGGTTTTTTATGGCTGCAATGAAGCAAAAAAAAACCAAACAAATTTCGAATCCCTTTAATAAATCGCCTCCCATTTTGCAGATATTACCCGAAATCAACGTGGGAGTCGCCGAAGGACGTGAGTCCCGCCCAGAACGTCGTGTTGTGCGCGGTGGTGATGGACGAGTGGCTCAAGGAATTGGCCGCCATCGCCCAGGAACACGCGATTCAGTCCCTCACGAGCAGGCCGGAGTTCCGCGTCTGAGTTGTTCAATTAACTAGCGAATTGCTCCGTAGTCGATAGGACAATCATTGAAGAGTTTTTAGTCGAGCCGAATCGCTGATTGCAAACGAAAAACGCGAAAATCGTCGAGGAAAAAAAAAAAAAAATAGCGAGACCCTTGAGAAAATCAGTACAAAAAGGGAGGAATAATTTTTCAGCGAGAAGTGAGCGGCTGACTCTCATGGAAAAAGTGCTAACGGTGGCCATCGAAACTCGTGTTTTCAAAGTGATACAGCGGGTGTTACCTGATTTCCTTGTTATTTGTACATTTTCGCGAGTCAAGGCTTCCCAAAATTCCCTCCCCGCGACCCTTTAAATAATTTTGGCAAAAACTGCGTCGTCGTCTCGCGTCGAATCGACCAAACGCGTTTTGATATGGAAACAAAAATCGAGCTTACGTCCCTCGCAACGAGATTCGACGATTTTGTAGGGAGAAAAAAATAGGAAAAGAAGAGACGACGAAGACGGGAATTCGAGGCACTGTGGAAACGTCGGCGAATCGGCCTCGCAACGCGAACCGTTCAAAGTGCAATATTCATACTAGTAATACTATTATTTAACTAAAAAAAAAGAAGAAAAAAAAAATAATAACGGGAAAAGAGGAAAATGAATTTATAATATTTAAAACACGATTCATGCCAATCGACGTAAATTTTAGCCAACGTTCCTAATCGTGGAGACGGTAAAGCCAATGAAAAGGGAACAATTGTTGATGCTGTTTGTGTTGTTTTTTTTTTTAAATAATTCTCTTATCGCCGAATTTTTTGTCGCGCCTAGTCCTTGCCGATGGAAATAAACGCGATCGCCGCTTCGGCGGTTTTTAATTTTATACACGCGAACCGCACGATATATTTATCGGCGCTCGCTGCCGGGCGAAAAAAAAAACGCACAGCCGACGGCGATGCGACCGAAAAACCGTGATTTTTTTATAAAAAAAAACGATAATGCGAAAATGTACAACTGTTGTTTATGCCGCTTCCTGCCGAAATCCGAAGCCACAGTCGACGGCGAAACGAAATGTTAATTGATCGAGGTTTAATTATGTTTTAAGCGTAAAATTACGTGCGAAGAACGCGGTGGAAAGTTTATTGACGAATTAATATAACGCGCGATAACGGGAAACGTGATTTTACCGGCGTTTAAGCGAAAAAAAAAAAAAAAATAATAATGAAAGAAATACGTCCATAATGTGAGTGCGAAAGCAGAAATAAATGTGATCGTCGGACAACGACACGTGTAAATAAGCGAGAAGATTGAGAGAGAATTACGCGAACCAGAGACATAGAAAACAGATGAATTATGTAGATTTATATCGCACTAGGGTGGTAAAAAAAAAGACGCTCTGTTTTTTGGTTTAGCCAAACGACGAGAGCGGAACGAACGAAAAACGAAGCGTTTTTTTTTTTTCGAGCGCTCTAATATCGCACCGATCAGTATATGTTTAGCGTGCGGCCGAAAAGGGGCGAGTAAAGCCGCCTCTTTCGCTGCAGTTTGTACTTAGAGCGGCGCGGAATTTCTCGCGTCCGCTGAATCATGATGGGAAATGTAATTAGACGGAGAATATAGGTACTATATTATAGAGAGTTTTTTTTTTCTGTACATGATCGCTGTAATATAGTTTAGTGGATCACATTGTTATGTTTAATTAACATACGTAGACGAATGTCTAATAAAGTGCAACACTTAACCAACCTTGATGGATGTTTTTTTGTTATGTTTTTCATTATCATTACAACAATTCGTGGAGTAATTTTTTTTCGCTACAACCGCAATTAGTTATCGAACTTACGATTTTCCATTTTTCATTATCGCGACAACAATTCGTGAAGTTATTTTCTATGAACATTAAAAAAATAACACCTATAAACATTTTTTTTTTAAATTAGTCCTATAAACATATTTTTTTTAAATTACTCCTATAAACATTTTTTTTAATTACTCCTATAAACATATTTTTTTTTAATTGCTCTTATAAAAATATTACATTGTTATGTTTAATTGAAATTCATAGACGAATGTCTAATAAAGTGCAACACTTAACCAACCTTGACAAATGTTTTTCTGTTCTATTTTTCGTCAGCATTAAGAACAATTCGAGGAGTGATTTTCTTTTTTCTCTATCACCGCAATTACTTATCGTATTTACGATTTCGAATTTCCTCACGTTTCGCGCGCTCAGCGCCGATCTGCGCGTGCGCAGTGTTCAAAAAACGTGGCTGCCATCCCACGTGTTTGATTATTACTCCAGAAATGTAATCAGAGATTCCTGCGGATCTCCGCTTGAAGCCCATCGAGAAAGTGATATTTTCGTGAGAAATTCTATCGTCGCGTGAATATTGTGTGTTTAATTGTGATTAACGAGAGGTACGTAACGTGTTTATTGATCTAAGCCTTCGAAAATATTCGGTTGTATCGATTTTATTACAAATGATTCGGTTTGTCAACTTTTGAGGTTAAGTTTGCCGGCCACGCGATTTTATTACAAATACCGGAAAATTCGATTTCCACCAAAAGCAGCGGCTTTTTTTTGGTTTTTTCGTGTTATTTCCAAACATTTTTTATAACGAATAAATGTCGCATTTGCCACTCGAGACGATCGCGATTATTTTATGTATTTATTTATTTTTAGGTTAGAAACTGAAGATGAAGGTGAAAACGGCGAAGACGGCGAAAAAGGGGCTGAAAAAGTCGAAAAAAGTTGGGCCGAAAGTCAAGAAAGACCTGAGCGGAGTCAGCACAGAAGAATTTTTGAGTCAAAATCTTGAGGATGTCGAGAGCGACGATGACGACGATATCGGCAATGGAACGACGAGTGAGATTTTTTTTTAAATGTTTTGTAGTTGGATAAAATATTTGGCTGTGTTTGCATTGACTTTTTTCAGTGTCTATAAGCAAAAAAAAAAAATTAGTATCCCCTTTTTTGCAGGTATTCTCGATCGAGCCGAAGACTCGGACAGCGGAGAGAGCGATATGGATCCAACGGAGCACAAGAAATCGTTGATGAAACTGAAGGAGACGGATCCGGAGTTTTACAAGTTTTTGAAGCAAAACGACAACAAGTTGTTGGAATTTGATTTGTCCGATCAGGATGACAAATCCTCGGTGGATGGGGAGGAACTCAGACACACGTTGGACGAGAATCTGGAGGTTCGACACCAAAAATTGCTTTAAATTTTATTTTATTTTTATTTCATTTTATTTTTATTTTTATTTTATTTTATTTTTTTAAATTTTATTATTTTTGTTTTTTTTTGTTTTTTTTAAATGTCTATCAATTTTATTGTAGGTGGGCAGTGACGAAAGTGACTACGAGCCTGAGGAACAACCGAAAAAAGACGAATCCGGTGGACCCAAAAAAGTGACTTTGCAACTGCTGAAATCCTGGCAAGAAGAAATACAAAAGGACAGGTAAATTTTTTTTTCTTTTCTTTTTTTCAATATTATTTATTATTTAAAAACGATAAAACACAATGTGGATAAAATATTCGTGTTTCCATTTCGAATATTCGTTTAAAACTTTGTCGCAGCACTTCGAGAACCATAAAATGCGTGGTCGAAGCTTTTCACGCTGCTCTGCTCACCATTTCGGATCCCGACGGGCCGAAGAGTCTGCGCTACAGGGTCGAAGGCGGTTCAGGTGTGTTTTGAGACCAAAAATCACGAGTGAATAGTTCGAAATTGCGTGAAAACATTATCCGAAATTTGTGGAAATTCCAGTATTCAACGGAGTCGTGCAGTTGTGCATAATGCAGTTGCCAGCGGCCTTCAAGAAGTTCCTGAAACTCGGAACAGAGACGCGATTCGAGGCTCACAAGTCCAAGAGATTCCAGAAAGTGAAGGGCGTCTTGAAAGCGTATTTGACCGACCTCATCAAAGTACGTAAATCCCCAACCCCCGACGGTTCGGAATTCACATCGATTTTTAAACGTTGAAATAACTTTTTATTAAATTCATAAAAAGTGTCTGCACTGTATTTAAAAAAAGCGATCAACCTAATCATTTATACCGTCTCGGCCTCCATCAGTTTTCTGCCAAAATGTCCTAGGAAACTGAATTAAACTTTTCAACCTTTTCAAAATTTTCAACATCATGCTTTCCCTCACTTTGAAATTTTTTTTTTTACCAGTTTGAAACACAAAAAAAATACAAAAGAAATACAAAAAGAAAAAGAAATTTAAATAAAAAAAATAAATAAAAATTTAAAAAATAAATAAATAAATAAAAATAAATAACTTTCAGATTCTGCAAAATGTCACGTCGTCAGACATTCTTACAGTCCTGCTGAAGCATTTGCACCAGATGTTGCCCTTCACTCAATCCTTCTCGTCGTTGAACAAACCGCTGCTTCGAATTCTATTGAAAATGTGGTCGACCGGCGAGGAGACCGTTCGGGTCGTGGCTTTCCTGAGCATCTTGCAGATGGCGACGAGCCATCGGGAATCGATTCTCGAGACGCTGATGAAGGTAAGAAATTTTAACGATATTCGGTGTTGAATTTTTTTTTCTCGGAACACGATTGAACAAAATTTTTATTTTCGCAGACGATGTACATAAAATACGTGGAAAACTCGAAATTCGTCTCCCCCACGACGCTACCGGGAATCAACTTTATGAGACATTCCCTCGCCGAAATTTACCTGCTCGACAATAATCTCGCTTATAATCACGCTTTTCTCTACATTCGGCAACTGGCGATTCATCTGAGAAACGCGATGACTCTGAAGAAGAAGGTAAAATCGATTTTTATTTCGTCCGCAATAAAATAATTGCAATGAAACTTTTTTTTTCGCATGAAAATGAAAATGAAAAATCTATCGAATTTTTTTCCACAGGAAAATTTCCAAACAGTTTACAACT
Organism: Pimpla rufipes; assembly: GCA_963932165.1. Classification (NCBI taxonomy): domain Eukaryota; kingdom Metazoa; phylum Arthropoda; class Insecta; order Hymenoptera; family Ichneumonidae; genus Pimpla; species Pimpla rufipes. Next base: position 23,353,351 of record OZ010632.1, read on the forward strand.
GGCAATTCATAAACTCCCTGAGGTTTTGGGCGGAGCTCATAACGTTGTCGAAGCCGCAGTCGATGCTGCGTTCTCTCTTGTATCCCTTAGTCCAGGTAAATCCGGAATCCAGTTGAAAATAAAATTTCCTTCTCCTATTTTTTCATCGAAAACGTACTCAACTTGTTGTCTTTTTAATGCAGATCATAACGGGAACGATAAAACTCATTCCCACGGCGCAATTTTATCCGCTGCGTTTCCACTGTACTCAGATGTTGATCAACATTTCCCGAGAGACAAACACATTCATACCGGTGCTGCCGTTCCTGCTGGAGGTGAATTTTTCTTCCACAGCGATTTGCAATCGATCTGCCGTTGCAAAATTGCCGCACGATAAATTTTTCAATTAAAAAAATTATTTATTTTAGATTTTGACCTCCTACGACTTCAACAAGAGACACAAAACAGTCACGATGAAGCCGATATCGTTCATCTGCTTGCTGCGAATGTCCAAAGCGCAACTGCAAGAAAATGGCTTCAAAGACGCGGTGATCGAGAATATCTATCAGCTGATACTCGAAAACGCGGCCAAAGACAGTCACACGATTTATTTCCCGGATCTCTACGTTCCATGCGTCATGCAGGTAAAGTTAATTAATTTTATACTCCAAAAATTAAGGAAATAAATAAAATGCTGGTTGGAGAATAAATTTCTCCAGGTACAGTTAATTATTTTCGTAATCCAAAAATTAAGGCAATAATACATTTCACGAACCAGCATTTTTCTCTGCATCCTGCAGATACAGTTAATTATTTTCCTAATCTACAAATTAAGGAAACAATCAATTTCTCGAACCAGCATTTTTTTCTACGTTCTGCATATATAGTTAATTAATTTCCTAATCCAACAATTAAGAAAACAGAATAAATTCCTCCACCCAGAATTTCTTTTATAAAAAAAAAAATTAAATATCTTCACTCGTAATTCTCGTTTCAGTTGAAGGTCTTTCTGAAGAAATGCAAAGTGGCGAATTTCTGTCGCAAAGTAAAACAACTGCTCGACAAGATAAACGAGAATCGGGAGTTCGTGGAGCGCGAGCGCAACAAGGTGATCGTCGATCTGAAGGACCTCGCGGCGATCCGCAACTGGGAGAACGGCGTGAAAACGCGGGGAACGCCGCTCGCGACTTTCTACGACTCGTGGTTCAAGCTTCATCAGTCGCAGAAGATGAAGTTGCTGACGCAGAACGATCAGATCGCGGATTATCGGCTGCCGGCGCTGCGGAAGTCGAAGAAACGCGGCGGCGCCGAGGCGGACGACCTGATGAGCGGCGACAGCGACCTCGACATGCCGGTCGAGGAGATGGAGGAGCGACTGAAGAAGGACGCGGCCAGAAAAAAGAAGAGCAAAAAGCAGAAGCGAACGAGAAAAACTGCGGGCGACGAGGCGGAAGAGGAACTTCCGCGGGAAAATACCGACATCGTTCGCGACACGAAGACCGACGATTGGGACTAATTTTTGATAGAATCTCGCGTCGACGATCGCGCGTGAGTTACGAATTTTGTGGACTAAGAGAAAATAGAGGGAAGAAGAGACGAAAAACAAACGAGTATTATTTATTTCTCATTTTATTTACCCTTTTTTATTTTTCGATCGTGAAAATGATTCTCCAATATCATCCTGGTGATCGTGAGAAAATCTTTTCGAAAAGATTTCCGCCCGTGAATAATTCTTGGGGCTCGGAAATATTCGTAATTCGAGTTACGAATTTAGTGGACCAAGAAAAAATAGAGGGAAGAGGCGAAAAACAAACGAGTATTATTTATTTCTCACTTTAGTTCCCTTTTTTATTTTTCGATCGTGAAAATGGTCGTCGAATTTTTTTTCACGACGATTGTGGAGAGTCGATAAAAAAACCCGCCCAAAAAAAATTCTTGGGTCCGCTGTAAACATTCGTAACTCGAGTTACGAATTTTGTGGACTAAGAAAAAACACAAAAAAAAAGCGTCGACAATCAAACGAGTATTATTAATTTCTCATTTTACTTTCCCTTTTCATTCTTCAATCTCGCAAATAATCCTCGAATTTTCCCTCGACGATCGTAAAAAAATTCAAAAAGATTCCCGCTCAAAAAAAAAAAAAATTCTCAAATTCCCGCAAACATTTTTCAAACAAACCGGTCGCCCCGCCAATCTCAATCTTCACAAAAAAAAAATCAAAAAATTCAAATTTTCCAGATCAACGACGCCCAAACAGCTTCGAAAACATCCTCGCCTCTTTCGCGTGAAAAACTCAGACCCGAGGAGGCCATCTGCGTGGTGCTCTTCGCGTTTCGCGTCTCCACGAGTCCCGCGAGCCGAAAGTAGAGCCTTTCCGTCTCGTCCGTCGGCATCGAGCGTCTCGCGTAGCTCTCAGGGCGCGCGAGAGAGAAGAAGAGGCGGCCGAAAGAGCGGCTACAACCAATTCTAAGGTGTCGCTTCTGGTGGTCTATTTTTACCGGGCGGCGCGACCCGCCGAGCAGTCGGGAAGTCAGTAGCGACGACCGGGCGCTATTATAACGCACAACATCCTCGTGTTGTAATTAGGCGGTATGTAAAAGTCTTCAAATCGTCGTCTAATGGAAATTTAATGTTTCAATTAACATAGTGCTATTTGTATTTCTCCACCCAAAACGTTCCGGTCTCTATTTTTATTTATTTTTTATTTCTTTTCTTTTTTTCAACTCTTTTTACGATCGTTCGGTATTTAAAGTGAAGATTCTGGGCTTCCGCCGCACATGACTTTCCATCTGCGCGCCACGCTCGCCGCGTAAAACACGAAGCACCCTTTTGCACTCTGCACGCGGATTTACGAGCGACGTGAACGGGAAGAAACGCGCGTTGCGCCCGGCTAAACGCTAAACGCGGAACTGATACACGCGAACCGCGCGGTATCATCGGCGACGATACAACGACGATAGTATTATTTATAAATTTGTCGGAAGGGAAACTCGCGTGGACGGCGAGACGGAGAGGAGATTCGAAAAATCATAGTGCGGCAGTTGCCGATCCGCGAGTGAAGAGCGCGGCGACGAGCCTCCCGAACCAAGAGAGCGCGCCACGCGCACCGCGGATATTCCGGCGAATTTGCACGGCCTCGAAATATTCCTCGCCGCCACCGAGCGCTCCGCGTTTTTCGCCGAAGGTGGACGCGCGAGAGACGCGTTGCGCCGATACCGCAGGTAGCCAGGGTGTGTCATACATTTTTTGCGGCTTCTTGTTTTTTTTTTGGTTGCGGATTTTTTCCATTGAGAAAAAAAGAGATGCGAGATGCAAAAATATGAGGGAGGGATTGAAAGTGGTTTTTACCTCCACTGAGGGCGATGAATGAGCTCGGGATTTTTTCGCGGACGGCGAGCGTCGATGACGCAGGTAGCCGGGGTGTGTCAGGTTTTATTTATTTATTTTTTTTTAAATTTTATTTCATTTTAATTCATTTAATTTTATTTAATTTCATTTAATTTCATTTTAATTCATTTAATTTCATTTAATTTCATTTAATTTCATTTAATTTCATTTAATTTCATTTAATTTCATTTAATTCCATTTTAGTTCATTTTATTTTATTTTATTTCATTTTATTTCATTTTAGTTCATTTAATTTCATTTAATTTCATTTATATCATTTAATTTAATTTTATTTCATTTTTATTCATTTAATTTATTTTTATTTCATTTTTATTCATTTAATTTAATTTTATTTTATTTTATTTCATTTTTTTTCTTTGCTGGATATCGACGGAAAGATATTTAAAATGCAACCTGCGAATCTTCCGGTCGGCTCGAACATAATTTGCCGCCACTTTCGTTTCCAAATCCGCTTTGAGAATTTGAAATTGAATTCGAAGGACGCGTTGAATTAACGAATGCGAAAATGTTTGCGATGGGCGAACCGCTGACTTTAATTATAGCTAATTTTTTAATTGTCAGCGAAAATTATTTTTGATTTATTATCGTTTTGTTGTCAGTTTTCCGCGGGAATTAATTGCCGTGTTAAAGCGTTCCCGCTTTAACACGGCAGAGGAAAACGGGAGAGGAAAATATTTTCCTCGCGAACAATTTTTCCTTTTCCCCTTCTCGCTTTTGCGCACTTGAAGCGCGGACTCGGCGTAGAAATCCGGGAATCGGGTGCGTCCGCGGCAACGTGGTGGAACCGAGACGAGACCGCGGAGTCATCCACTTTTGATATATCTAACGCCGAGCGGGAATATTTTGCAAGATGCAAATCTCGCGCTGGTGGATTCCGGTGGTTGTGTATTGCGGCCAGCGGTTCGCCGGAGGACACACAGTGCGCGCTCGGAAGCTCCGATTGCCGACAGTCGTTTCGCGATTGTCGCGTAGATCGATTAATTTGCGAAAAAAAAACAAGAAGAGTCGGAAAAAAATATTTTTAAAAATTGAATTGGAAAAAGTATAACGTTTCGATCGACCGGCAGATTCGGAGATGAGGAGAGCATCGTACGATAAGTAATACATTTTATTCGTGAGATTTTTAGTGCCGATTTTTCGCGATTTTTTAAATAAAAAAAATTAAACGCGGTTTAAAAAAAAATGTATTGCGACGCGTACGAACGAATAATTTTTTTTGCGACATCTGCGACTTAGCGATTTTACTGTGATTAATTCGGAGGGTTTGAAGGATGAGTATTTTTATTTTTTTTAATTTAAGATGCAGTGAAAACAGTAAACAGTGAATGTGTGAATATTTCTGATTTGTCTCTGTGTGATCCACCGTGTTGATTTGATTGGGAAAGACGAGATCTTTTTTTTTCACCTCGTTGTAATTTGTTTAAAGTCGTCTGGTCTTTACTGAGAGTCTTCGACTAATTACCAGAGTCCGGTTGCTCCGTTCGGCTGGCCGATATATTTTTAACTCGCGTCTTACGTAATAATAAAAACAACCACCGACCAAAAGCGAACCCGAACGGCGGCGAAGACGATGGACGTCATCGACGCGAATTTTCATCCGGTTGCCTCGAATGTCGGGATTACTTTTTAATCTTTCCCATTTGTTTTCTTCTGTCTTAACAATTTTAAGTTAAGTTTGCGGATTTTTTTTTCTTTCTGTATTGTCAGGATCTCCGTGTGAATTAAATTTGTGAAACTTACTTTGTGACTAGATCGAAGTTCGGGCGTGTTAAAAGCTCGGACAGCCGGATTTGCCAGGAAGTGGCCAAAACGCTTCGGACGAAATTGGCGGTTGAAAATAACCGTGGAAAATCCCCAAAGACAAACAGAAGCCGCTCGAGTGTTGCGCGTCGGGTCAATGTTAACGCGCTCTACAATTATCGCGCGATGGGAAAAATAAATTAGCTGAAAAATAATCAATTCTATTAAAAATCCTCGGATCACAATTTTTTAATAACACGACGAGTGTTATAATTAACATATTAAACAAAAACGAGTAAATAAAAAGTCTGTTTATTTATAAGAATCCAAAAAAATTTAATCAAAAATGGATTAAATAATTAAAAAAACAATTTAACTATTAAATAGTTTAAAATCTATTTAATGATTAAATAGTTTTAAATCTATTTAATGATTAAATAGTTTAAAATCGATTTAATCAACTCTTGACTTAATTTTTTTTTATTCTTTTAAATTGATTTGTTTTTATCCACACAAATTTAATTTTTGTTAATTCTTTCCTTGCCAGAAATTTTTTTCCCATTACATAAAATCAAAACGAAAAAGTAATCGATATACTAAACAATAACTGGTTAACAAAAATGTTCTACTTTTTAAATAAAACCTTTTCATTGATTTTATTGTCCCCAGAATACATTTTTTTTTTTGTAAAATCAATAAGGAACATTTTTTTCTGTCGATTAATTGTATAAAAAAAACAAAAAAAAAATAGTTTGGAACGAAAAAAAAAAAAAAAATCGCTCCTATTTCGAGAGGCCTTGCGAAAGCCCTGAAATATCGGGGATCTATTTCTGAAAGTGGCAACTGTCGATCGCGAGCTGGTCGGATGGAAACTCTCGAATGGCCGTTTCTCAAAGTGAAAGAGCGAGAGGACAGAGAGGCGGACGGCGAGGCAGATAGTGGCCAAGGAGTAAAACACGGGGCGAGTACATTCGGCGGGCCGGGGGCCGAGGTTTCCCGTTCGGGCTATCGCTTCTCGAGTACGCTGGCGGTGATCTCGATTCTACGCCGAAGCCGATGCGCGATGCTGGTTCGCTCCCCGGCGGCAGCGACGCTCCGCGCGGCTCTGCGCCGCTACGTATTACGTTACAACAGATAAATTTAGCATTTCTTTCACACAGAACCTCGTGTTGTACTCATGCCAATGCCGCAACGCGGAATTAATTGGCATGTTGGAAGGGAACCAATTTCTTCGCCCGGCGGCCGCCAAGGCGGCTCGCGAAAATCCCCGCGACACTGATCTATCGGGCCTATTGGCACATCCGAGCATTCTCGCAGGATCATTAATCTCCCGGCCGGCGAGAATCTTCCCCCCCTCGGCCTCGCGAAACGCCGGAATGAATGATTTTTAGTCGAAGGAAAAATATATATTTTTTTTTGTAAGGAACCATTGGAGACAAATTTTAGGGAAATTATTATTAAGATTTGTATTTTTTGACAGGATACAAATTTTAGGGAAATTATTATTAAGATTTGTATTTTTTAACAGGAAAAAAATGTAGGGAAATTGTTAGTAAGATTTGTATTTTTTAACAGGAAAATTTTTAAACTGGAAACAAATTTTAGGGAAATTATTATTAAGAATTGATTCGATTTATTATTATTATTATTATTATTAAACGGATTTCTCTTTAACAAATTTCTAATAATTAAAAATAATGATTAAAAATTGGGTTTTTACTCCAGTAAAAGTGGGAAAATTGTTTTAGGGAAATTATTATAGGATTTGTATTTTTAATTATAGTGAAAGCGGGAAAATTATTTTAGGAGAATTATTATTCGTTAATATTAATATTATGAAGGGCTGTATTTTTTTAATTAGTAGAAGGTGGAAACAGTAAAATAAAAAATTAATTATTTATCACAGTAGAAATGTAAGATTTTTTTTATCTGCGAGTATTAAAAAAAAATTGACGCGAAAATTTGATTGTATTTTAGCAGATATAGTAGTAGTGCAAAGCGCAATTTCGCGATCAATCAAGGATACCAAACGAGGTCGAAGCCGACGGGAAAAGATGTCGATACGAAGCGCGTGAACTACGGTTTGCAGGCTAACAGTCATTTGCAACGTAGCGTGTCGGCCGACAATGTTGTAGTGCGTACACGTGGATTCAAACCATCGGACAGACACGACCCGGCGAAACGACATTTTCTCGAACACTTGACCTCAAAGATCCTACACTTTGAGATGGTGAGTCGTAAACAACGAGCGCGCGCGCGCCGCGCAAACGCTTCGAGAAAACGCTTTAAATAACGAGGGACGTCGGGGGCGCAGCCGACGCTTCTGAGTCTCTCGGCTGCGGCGATGGGAGAACAAAAAAAAATGCACGTCAAATGCAGCGCATAAATTTACGAGCTACATACACGCATCACTCTTCGTCAACATAATCATTTTTCAGTTTCTTATTTTTGTTTATAAATAAATTTAATTTTGTGAAAATTTATATACAGAAATGAATTTAATTTAAAGAAAATTTATATTCAGAAATAGATTTAATTAAAAAGAAATTATATTCAGAAATAAATTTAATAAAAAAATGTATATTCAAAAATAAATTTAATTTTCACAAAAATTATATTCAATAAATTTAATTTTCAAAAAATGTATATCCAGAAATAAATTTTATTTTCAAAAAGTTTGTATTCACAAACAAACTTCATTAAAAAAAAATTATATTGAGAAACAAATTTAATAAATAGTTAAAAAATATTAACTAAACAATTGTAACATTGTTATTATTGTAACTGTAACAACCTGTGAATTCTGCCAAAATGTTGTTAAACGGTCTCTCCCCGTTTGAGACTTTGCCAATCGCATCCGCTTAACCAATTGACACTAACTCGCCTATATATAAGTCATCAAAAGTAACACTGAAAAAGCGATAAACACTCATTGCTTTTTTTTGCAATTTTTTTTTTTCGTTTAACATTTTTTTCTCTGCTTTTCAGGACAGCACCGAGCCGAAGAAACCGATAGACTTGGAGAAGTTGCTCACTCCGGCGATGGACTCGAGCGAATTGTTGCTGACGAAGGCCAGTACGTAATTTTTTTTTTTTTTTTTTTTCAATTTTCTTTATGAAAAAAAAATGTAATTTAATAAACGTAATTAAAAAAAATTCTAATACAAAAAAATTAATTTAACAAATGTACTTTGTCGATTTCAAGAGAAAATGTACGCTTCGTCCTGCTTCTACGCTCCGACACATCCGACGGTCGAGGACCAGGTCGAGCTCGCTCGTCGAATTTCTTATTCGTTGAGCGACGTGAAGAATATGAAGAGCAAGGGCCAGTCCATGTACGTTAATCGGAAGAAACGGTCCGTCAAGTGGATTCACGATGGAAACGGTAACCAATTATTTTGGTATCGATGCTCCAATTTTTCGGTCCTTTGATTTTTTATTTTACATTGTTTTCTTCTCTCCCCGACAGGAGACGAAGGAGAAGAGGAGCCTCCGTCGCCAGTGCACAAGGTAAATAAATTTAAAAAAATTAAAAAAGAATTGCATGAAACATCCTTTATCAGCTGAATAATTTTCTTATTTTCTTATCATCTAAAAATTTTTCCTCTCATTAATTTATTGCTCCATCGGTAATTTTTATTTTTTTTATTTTTTATCATTCTTCCACTCAACAATTCATAGCTTCATCGGTAATTTTCTTTTTCTATATTTTTTAATCCAATTTCAAAGAGACTAAAATTAGTGAAATATTTTTCAGGACAAAGTCCCACTGAAATGCATGATGAATCCAAACGGCAAAGTGTTGGACATCCATGGCATTCAGGCTCTGGGCGAGGAGGTGAACATCGGCACGAGTCCCTCGAACGCCGGAAAGCTCTTCGACATTGTGCGCGATCTGAACAACCAGAAGGGTCGAGGTAATTGTTTTTTTTTCACACAATAAAAATCCGCGAGAAAAAAAAATTTCTCAACACGAATTTTAATTTATTTTTCGCACCTTAATTAACGATTTGCGTCGTTTCGTTAAGGCAGCATGAAATTATTTTTAATCAGGCTCAATTTTTTTGTCATCCGATGCAAATCCGTGAGAAAAAAAAATTGTCTCAACGCGAATTTTAATTCATTTTTCTCACCTTAATTAATTCTTTCCGATGGTTCGCTTAGGCAGCGTGCAATTATTTTTAACCAGGCCCAATCGAACTGTTTCTAACTCGCAGGCGCCGAGATCTTCGCTAAGCGCAGAAAACGGTCGGAGAAGTGGGTGGTCGACAAGGAACAATGCCAAACGCCCACGACCCCGAGCGGCTTGACAAAAGCTCCGAGCTTCCCGACCAAGCTGGACATGGGCACCAACGAGAACTCGAAATTCACGAGCCTGCCGCCGCTCACGCCGATGGCCACCCCGGCGGCTTCGGCCTTCGACTCGAAACCCTTCTACAATCCCTTCACCCTGGATCTCTCGCTGGAGAACAGCGTCGCGCCTTCGAGAACAGGTGAGACAAACGGGGGACTTTAATTTTTTTTTAAACTCTATTGCGCCTTAGAAAAATTCGATGGATTTTTAAAATTATTTACTTAAGTAGTCGTTCGCCAGACTTTGGAATTGATTCCATTTTCGCTTAATTAAAATTAGTCATAGAAATGCCTTAATAAATTTGATGGATCTTTTTTCTTAATTACTAAATTATTCGTTCGCCAGATTTGATGAATATTTTAGGAATTTTTTTCATTTTCGCTTAATTAAAATCACTCTTACAAATTCATCTTAGAAAAAGTCGATGGATCTTTTTTTCTTAATTACTAAATTATTCGTTCACCCGATTTTTGAATTTATTCCATTTTCGCTTAATTAAAATTTGTCATATAAATGCCATAGAAAAATTCGATTTTTTTTTTTTTTTTTTTTTTTTTCAATTATTAAATTATTTGTTCGCCAGATTTTATATATATTTTAGGAATTTATTCCATTTTGGATTAATTCAAATTAGTCTTACAAATGCTTTAGAAAAATTCGATGGACCTTTTTTCTTCATTTCTAAATTAGTTCAGTATCTTCATGACGGAGATTGATTAATTCCCGTTTAATTGAAATTAATTACAAGAATTAAATTCGTTTCGTCGTGGATCATTTTGGTTGTTGGCTCAGTCCGACGTGTTTGACAAACGATCGTCTTCACGTGCCAGACAATTCGTATTTTCGTTCTGGTCGGCGAGCTCGTTGCAATTAAGCAAAATTTAATCGCTCGAACCTCGTGGATATCGGGCTTGGATACCGATCAACCGTTTGACCCCTGTCCAAGTGACGCCAGCGCGAGAAGACACGTCTTCCTCTCACAAGTTCACTGATCTATATCGGACTCGATTACATTATCATTATCAACTCTCTGTCTTATCTGAAAAAAATCACAGATGTCACAGTCGCGTCGCTTTGTTGTTTCAAATCAATCAATAACAGATTCTATATTGTGACGATGGAATCGTATCTAAATCTTTGGTATCTCCTAGTTGATTAGCAAAAAAAAAAATATCATTCAGTTCCAAGAATTCAGAAAACCAAAGACTTATTTTTCCGCCTCTTTTTTATGCACAAAAAACGCAGTCGCCTTTGCGCTCTTTGCACGAAACAGCAAAATAAAATACACAGCAAAAAGACTCCAAAACTAACTCCACATTTCCTGGCTATTAAAACTTGGCTGATGCAAAAATCGCTGCACAAAATTTCATAAAAAATCGCTGCATAACATTTCATTAAAAATCGCTGCACAAATTTTCATCATAAATCGCTGCCCAAAATTTCCTCAAAAATCGCCGCCCAAAAATTCCCCCCAAAATTGATGCCCAAAATTCCCTCAAAACTCCTACCAAAAATTCCCTCAAAAACCCTCCCCAAAAATTCCCTCAAAAACCTACCCAAAATTCCCTCAAAAACCCTACCCAAAATTCCCTCAAAAACCCTCCCCAAAAATTCCCTCAAAAACCTACCAAAAATTCCCTCAAAAACCTACCCAAAATTCCCTCAAAAACCCTACCCAAAAATCCCTAAAAAAATCGCTGCTTAAAAAAACCCACGACTAACTCGCTTGAACCATCTCCTGGCGCTTAAACCCCTAATTCCAGGCAGCGAGAATCGCCGCGGTTCCCTGCAGTCGGAGACGAGCACGAGCGCCTACACCGAGGTGAAGAAGATCTACCTGCGCGAGGTGGCGGTGGGAACCGAACCGGAGTATCCAGTAGTCCTCAGCAACGGCGATCGTTATCTTCCCATGGAAAAATCCCGTCGCACGTCCTTCGACGCCTCGTCCAACTACAGCGACGATCGTCATCTGGCGAACGTCTCGTCCAATCCTAACAGCCGTCGCAACAAATCGCAGCCCATGAACGGCAACCCGAATTACAGGGACGGCTACGTCAATAATAATCACGCCAAGCACGAATCGCCCAACAGACGAGGATCCGATCGTCACTCCCATCGTCATCACAATCATCATCCCCATCAGCCTCATCAGCCTCATCAGCCTCCTCATCATCATCATCATCATCATCACCATCGTCATCAACAGTACCAACAATTCGAGCAATATCAATGCTGCGATCCTCCCCAACAATCCCTGAGCGAAATGCCGGACGAAACGGAATACACGCCGGTCCCGGTGAAGCAGCTGATTCAGGAGTTCGAAAAAACCTGCCGGCCGGTCATGCAGTACAAGCAAATAAGCCCGAAGGTCATACCGATCGTTCAGCAGTGTCCGCCGCTTGACAATGATATTTCTAGATTCTTCGAGTCGTCGCGAATGACCAGCAAATATGAGGATCAGCAGCAGCATCAGATTCATCAGCAGCAGCAGATTCAGCAGCATCAGCAGATTCAGCTTCAGCGTGCAGCGAATGGAAACGGAGGATCGACGAAGCGATCGGTGAACGGCGGAGGGAAAATGAGCAACGGGAATGGAGCCGCGAATTATGGAAACGGAAATGGAAATGGTGGCGGCATGAATTACAGCAATGGAAATGGAAATGGAAACGGTGGCATAAATTACAGTAATGGAAATGGAAATGGAAACGGTGGAATGAATTATAGCAATGGAAATGGAAATGGAAACAGCGTAAATTACGGAAATGGAAATGGAAACGGAAACGGTGGCATGAATTACGGAAATGGAAACGGAAATGGTGGCTTGAATTACGGCAATGGAAATGGAAACGGAAACGGCATGAATTACAGCAATGGTAACGGATACGCGACTCGAGGCGGCGGCTACGGAAATAATCAGGTGCTGATCCAGCAGTCGGCGCGATACGAAGAATACGACTCGACCGAAGATGATATCGACGACTCCTTCGGAGAATCCGAGGACGAGGTGAATTATCGGCGCGCCGAGGCGCCGAGGATGATGTATGAAGACGATATTCAGGGTTACAATAATGGAAACGAGACCAGAGCGACTTCTAATGGCACGATGGACGAGTACGAGATGTACGTGAGGCAATTTGATGAATCGTCCGAACTCTTCGAGGCGCCGCCGGGATTCCGGAACGGCGAAGCCAACGGCCAGGCCGAGGGAAACGCCGATGGGAAATCCATGGTTCTTGCTATGGTCGCCTCGCAGGAAGATATTTTGGATACCATAAAGCATCTTCGCAATACTCCGGTGCTGGAGAATCTCGTCGGCGCGCCGTCGCCGCATGATTTCTATGCCGACGTAGGCAAGTTAACAACGCACGCGCTTTTTTCTCATGGCTTTTTTTGCACGCTTTTCCTGCAGCTTTTTGGTTCTGTTTTTTGTGTTTTTTGGATTTGTCGGGGAGTTTTATTTGTGGGGTGGATTAGCGATGGGATTAGAACGGAGTTGTAAATCGTAGATAGTAAAATAAAAAATAAGATAAAAAATCGTCGTTGGTTTAAAAAATAAATGTTAAGGGGCGCTTTTTAATAGCTGCGTAGATACTTATTTTTTTATACAATAATTGTGAGTTATTGCAGTAAAAATGGAAGACCAGGTTGCTTTCGTAAATTACGAATTTTTTTTGAGAATACATATTCTTTGCAGCCATTAAAAAATGTACATATTACGTTATAATTACTCCATGTTATTATTAGTAAATAATAATTAAAAAACCATATATATCATCGACTTTGTTCGCAAAAGATTCAGGGATTTACGACTCTGGATTACAATTGTTTCTTTTTACGGGTTCAACGTCGTTAATTGAATTTTCTTTTCGTGTCGTTTCCGTTGTTCGTGAAGATATAAAATGTGGATCGTATTGCAGGCAACAACAAGCTGTGCGAGACTCCCTACCAAGGGCCGAAGATCGCGAGCTTCCAGACGCTGACCAACTACAACACCGCGCCTCGCGGCTGGGACCAGTCGCAGACTTTCTACCGGCCGGTGACGTTCGGCAAGCAGCAGGAGCCGATCGCCTATTCCGATTTCTAGATCTCAGGATCGCGCGATCGTCGCGAGGCCGACGGAGAGTACGTTGCACATTTATTACGTTGCTCAATTTATTTATACTTTACTGTTAAAGTACAGTAAGATTATCCTCGATTATCCGACCTCGGATAATACTCGGAGGTCTTACTGTACAAATAAATACTTTACTTAAAATAAAAATAAATAAAAATAAATAAATAAATACATAAATACAGAAATAATAATAATAATTAAATATATATTTTACTTTTTGGAACAGTAAAATGTTAGTATAAATAAATACTTATATTTTACTTTTTGCGACAGTAAAATGTTAGTATAAATAAACACTTATATTTTACTTTTTGCAACAGTAAAATGTTAGTATATATAAATACTTATATTTTACTGTTGCAAAGTATAAATAAATTTAAAAAAATAATCGAGATTGGCATTTAATTTCTTCTTTTTTTTCTTACAGCGAGAGTCATTCGTTTTCCAGCAAAATCGCAAAGCGCAATCGGAAGCCACGAGGAAACCTCGGATTGACCCAACCCGCCCAGCATATATATAACAAATTTACCATATCTCGGATTGACTCCGGCGTTCGAACCACATTTGCAGTGATCCACGAAAAAAAAGGACCCGACACCAAGTGTTTATTTTCCGCCGACTCCCGACGCGCGTCAAGCGCGCCTTCCGCATGTATCGATGATTAAATTTGGAAAAAGAGAAAAAGGAAAAAAAAGATGGAAAAGGGGGAGTGAGACGCGTTGTGTAAATGTCTGCGAGGGGAAAAAAGAAAGAAGGAAAAAAGTTGTGTCGCGGCTTCAAAATTCGTTTCGCTTCGTTAACCGTGTCACATATTATTATAATTATTTACCTCGTCCGTTCAAAGTTGTTCATTGTTATTGACGCTTCTCGCCGTGTTACGTTATTGCATTTTTGTTCTCTCTCTTTATTATTATAAATCAAATAAATATATCGTTTTCTTAACGTTTCTCGCGCGATTTTCATGCCAAACCCGCAATCTCGTTTATCCCCCGCTCGGTTGTCTATTTTGTCGTCTCGCGATGATTAAATTCGCGATAAATCGGCGATGCATTTATCGGCGCGCGTTTATCGATTGCGAGTGAAAAAAAATATTTATTTTCTGCTCGATAAGAGCAAAATATCGTCAATTTTTACTGTCAATTTTTGCAGCTAAATCTGACTTCAAAATCAGATTTATTTTATTGCAAAATTCGTTTCTTATTTTTTAAATTTCAATCAATCTAAAATTACGTAAAACTTCTTATTTACATTTGGGAGGCTCGTCCCGTTTACCGAAAGCATAGATTGTATCGAGAACTAAATCTTCCCGTCGATTACGCGACTCGCGATAGTTCGACGCGCCTACAAACTTATCGCGCGATTAATAGATGAATTTAACGTAAACAAAGTTTCATCACACGTTTCATCTCTCTAAAAATCGTTATCGCCGCGAGGGCAGTTGCGATAATTTTTTTTTAAACATCCGATGCTTATTATAGACGATAGCGTTGCAAAATCAAAGTTTATTCTTTCACATTATCTATATTTATTTATATTTTTATTATTTTGTATATTATTTATATTTTTATCATTTTTTACATTTATTTATCTTATTATTATTTTTTACATTTATTTATATTTTCATTGTTTTTTATATTTATTTATATTTATTATTTATATCCATATTTATTTTATTTAGGTCAACTTTTGAATAATTTCTCGAAAAATCGCTACTCGAGCTTCGAGCTTATTATAGACGATAACGCTGCAAAATCAAAGTTTATTCTTTCACATTATCTATATTTATTTATATTTTTGTCATTTTGTATATTATTTATATTTTTATCATTTTTTACATTTATTTATCTTATTATTATTTTTTACATTTATTTATATTTTCATTGTTTTTTATATTTATTTATATTTATTATTTATATCCATATTTATTTTATTTAGGTCAACTTTTGAATAATTTCTCGAAAAATCGCTACTCGAGCTTCGAGCTTATTATAGACGATAACGCTGCAAAATCAAAGTTTATTCTTTCACATTATCTATATTTATTTATATTTTTGTCATTTTTTACATTTATTTATATTTTTATTATTTTTTATATTTATTTATATTTATTCTTTATATCTATATTTATTTTATTTAGGTCAACTTTTGATTAATTCCCCAAAAATCGCTACTCAAACTTCGAGGCTCCTCAGTCAACATTTGAATAAAATCACGAAGTGCGCGCGCAACTTTCGTCCATCTAGCGAAAAATTGGCGGGAGAATCGGCGCCGCGCTGGACGTGAAGCGCGAACAAAGGCTGCGAGCGCGTCTGGTCGATAAGCGCGGCGTAAGTTAAGTATATATAGGAGGCGGCGGACGTCTCGAGTTGTCACACGAGGCTGGAGCGTCGAGGAACGACGGATCAGCCGAGCGACGAATACGGAATCCAGCCAGTCGGTCTCGAGATGTCGAGACTCGCGTTGCCTCTCGTCGCGCTTTTTTTCCTCCTCAATTTTGGCGTCTTCGAGCCTGGAAATGCCGCGCATATCACGAGCAAATTCCCGAGGAAACCGACCTGCGGCTATGAGGTAATAAAATTCAACGAAAAAATAGACAATAAATTTCAACGAAAAAATAGACAATAAAATTCAACGAAAAAATAAAAAATAAAATTCAACGAAAAAATAGAAAATAAAATGCAACGAAAAAATAGAAAATAAAATTCAACGAAAAAATAGAAAATAAAATTCAACGAAAAAATAGAAAATAAAATTCAATAAAAATCAACACATGAGGATCGAATCCCCTCGATGTATTTTTTTTGTTAATTTTTTTATTTTTTATTTTCACTCAGTCGTGTCCCGCGGTGGACCCGAAAAAATTGAATATCCATCTCGTCGCTCACACTCACGACGACGTCGGATGGCTCAAGACCGTCGATCAGTACTACTTTGGCAGCAGATCCATGACGCAAAAGGCTGGCGTGCAGTACATAATTGACACGGTGGTCGAGGCGCTTCGCAATCATCCCGACAGGAGGTGATGAATTTGAAATTCAAATTGGCGATAATTGGCGGCTTGTTCGGTTGTTGTTAATTAGTTGCTTCTTTGTTTAACGTTAATTAGATGCTTCTTGTTGTTAATTAATTAGCTGGTTAGCTAAAAATTTGCAGGTGGTTAGAGGAATTTTTAAATTTGATATTACAATTTTTTTTAATAGTTTAATGTGGTTTTTTAAATTTATTTTTGTCCTAATAAAAGGTACTTTTTTATTTATTTTTGTCTTATTAAAACGTGATTTTTTAAATTTATTTTTGTATTGTTAAAAGGTGATTTTAAAAATTTATTTTTGTTTTACTAAAAGGTGATTTTTAAAAGTTATTTTTGTCTTATTAAAAGATGATTTTTTAAATTTATTTTTGTTTTGGTAGATGATAATAGATAAATATTTAATTGTGAATAAAATTGTAGCTGTTGATTTTACTGTTTGACTTTGATGTTCTTTAATTGATTGCTGTGTGCGCACAGATTTATCTATGTCGAGACAGCATTTTTGTGGAAATGGTGGCAGCGACAGGACGAGAAGACGAGGGAGGAGGTCAAGTCGTTTATCAATGACGGAAGGCTGGAAATTATTGGCGGAGGATGGAGCATGAATGATGAGGCGGTCACTCACTATCACTCGCTTATCGACCAGTACACTTGGGGTTTCAGGTGAGAATCATTTTTTAGAAAAAAAAATCAGCTGAATTTCTCCAGCAATTCATATTTTTTGGATTTTATATATATTTATAAATTTTCTTGAGCTATTTATAGAACTTTTTTTATTCACACTAAATAAATTCTCATATCTAGTAATTACTTTTAATTAAACAATTAAGTCAGCTCTCTGAAAGAGCGACAAATGTTGCCAAAAAATATAAATTTTTCGTTTTCAAATTCAAATGTTTTTTTTATTTATTTTATTTTAATTACAGGCGTTTGAACGACACTTTTGGTCAATGCGCGAGGCCGAAGATCGGCTGGCAAATTGATCCCTTCGGTCATTCGAGGGAGCAGGCATCGATGTTCGCCCAGATGGGCTTCGACGGAATGTATTTCGGTCGTTTGGATTACCAGGACAAGTCGAAGCGTCTGGAGGACAAGACTGCCGAGTTTATATGGAAAGGAAGTCCCAGTTTAGGTATAAAATTTTTATTTTATTTATTTATTATTTATATTATTATTATTATTATTACTACAAAAAAAATTAATTTTTATTTTTATTTTTTAACTGATGATACTGGAGAATATTGACATTCAACGATAATAATAATGTCCGAATTTTAACAATAATTAACTTGCAACATTGCGCAAATTTCGTTCGGAAAAATCGTCGATTAACCGCGGCGTTTTATCAATCGCGCAGGAAACGCCGCCGACTTGTTCTCCGTGGCGCTTTTCAATAACTATTCCCCTCCGCCGGGCTTCTGTTTTGATGTACTTTGCGCCGACGAGCCGATGATCGATGACCCCGATAGTCCGGACAACAACATCGACGCCAGGGTACGTAGATTAAATAGAGACGCGCGATAGTTGAACGCGAGAAGGTATTTTGAATCCGTAATACGTTCGATGGGCGGTGGAAGAAAAAAAAAATTATTTTCACCTGCTTTCTCGATTCTTGTCGAACGGGAAAATTAATCGCCGAGCCGGTAATTAAAAATTCGCGTGTCAAACGGCGAATTATAAAAAAAAATTGAGATAGCGTGACACAAATTAGTTTCGCAACGCTAGCAACATTTTTTTCTGCGCCAAATATTTTTAGGCGCCGAAATGACAAAAACGCTTTTTCTTTATCTTTAATCGACGCTAATCGTCGACTGTTTGCCGAACGAATTTTCCTCCGATATTTCGCAAACGTCTTGCCGAGAAAATAACGCCGGCAATCGTGAATTTCTGTGCGACAGATCAAATCGTTTAAAGAGTTCACGGATAAGCAGGCTCTTTATTATCGAACGAACAATATCATCCTGACGATGGGAGGAGATTTCACTTATCAGCACGCTCAAATGTGGTACAAGAATCTGGACAAATTGATAAGGTACTAAAACGTGTCCTCGATTTTTTTTCCCCTGCATCTTTTTTCCTCCCGCTGATCTGTGTCTTTCCTGCTTAGTAATTCCGATTGACGCTGATAGAAACCGATCAATCAAAAACAAAAAACAAAAATCCGACAAGAAAAAAAACAAAAAACAAAAATCCGACAAAAAAATTACAAAAAAATCGGACAAAATTCCGATTGAAGAATAATCAGTTCTAACAGGTTTCAATCGGATTTTTGTACTTTTCTATTGGTTCCAATCGGAACTTCTAATCAGGGTTCCCCTCATGCATCAATTTTCATGTTTTGCGACGAGCCGCCCACTAGCGAAATTACCGAGATTCAAAGTACGCGAAAAAATCTGCAAGATCTCCTCGATTTTAATTACGTTTGTGTGTCTTGATTAAAAATTAAAAAAATAGAAAAATTACATTAAATTAAAAACGGGAATCGTCAACAGGTGACGCGATTCCTGGAGTTTTGCCGAAGGCAGGCGCAATCTTACGCGTCCAATGAAATTATTATCACGATGGGCGACGATTTCCATTATCAGGATGCTAGGATGTGGTTCGTTAATTTGGACAAGTTGATTAGGTGAGAGAAAATCCGTGCGAACGCAAAAATTTCGCGAATGCTTCGAGGATCGAAGAATTTGGCTTTTTTGTTTTCGTTTGGCTTGCGCTATTTTTTTGGTAGCTTAACAATTTTTATCGGTAGCTCGGATAATTTGCGAATGATAAAATAAATAAAATAAAAATAAAATAAATATAATTAATTAAAAATAATATAAATAAAATGATAAATAAACGTAGCAAATAATTTGATAAATCAGTGAAAAATTCACTCCTGTCCAGCGCATTGCCGAGATTCAAAATACGGGAACGCGAAAAAAAAATATCGTCATTTAATCATCAATAATTCTGTGTGTTGTCATTTGTGTCGTTGAAGTGTTGAACTGTGCTTGATAGGTGGAGCTTTTCCGGTCGTTTTGCCAAATACAGGCGAGATCTTATAGCACTAATAATATCATCCTTACCATGGGCGAGGATTTTAATTATCAGGACGCGGCGATGTGGTTTGTTAATTTGGATAAGCTCATTAGGTAAGGAAATTTACGGTCGAGGGATAAATCCGCAGACAAAAAGTGAATTGCTTTAATTGTTACCATCACGATTTTCATCGACGAGTCTTCCGCCCCTTTCCCCTCCTACTGTCGATCGGTCGATCCGTATAGATCGATTTCGATGATAAAATTCCCGTCGATTTGCAGATACACGAACGAAAAACACGGCGATGAGGTCAACGTGTTCTACTCGACGCCATCGTGCTACCTGAAGTCCCTGCACGATCTCAACATGTCGTGGCCCACGAAGAGCGACGATTTCTTCCCCTACGCGAGCGACCCTCACGCCTACTGGACCGGCTACTACTCGTCGCGACCGACCCTCAAGTTCTACGAGCGAATGGGCAACAATTTCCTGCAGGTGAGAGCGAAGCGAATTGTCGAATACTTCGAAATCGCGGGAGATGAATTTAAAAATGATTTTATTTTTATTTTTTATTTTGTGTGTCGAAAAACATCCTGACTGAAAAAAAGCTAAATTATTAATCAAATTGTGTAAGTAAAAAATTGTGAAATAATTAAATAATGAAATAAATAATTTATTACGTGAGAAATAAATAAATAAATAAATAAATAATTTATTCCGTGAGAAATAAATAAATAAATAAATAAATAAATAATTTATTCCGTGAGAAATAAATAAATAAATAATTAACCATTCCTACATGGTCGGGAGATTTTTTTTCGTTATTTCATGTGAATGATTATTTAATTATTTCACTATTTTTTACTTACCCGATTTGTTTATTAAATAAATTTTTTCAGTCGGATATTTAAAAAAAAAATGCTCTCTTCGATTCTACTGATCGGCGACGAATAATTTCCAGATAGTCAAGCAATTGTCGGTGCTGTCGGATCCCGAGGTGGACAGCACGCATTTGGAGCAATTCCGCGAGGCGATGGGAGTGATGCAGCATCACGACGCCGTCACCGGCACGGAGAAGCAGCACGTGGCCGACGATTACGCGCGAATTTTGTCGAAGAGCATGGAACAAGGAGCGAACGTCGTTTCCAAGGCGATCGGGTACGATTTTTCGCGCAAATTATTTCAGCCGCTCCGTTGTTGATCGGGGAAAATTTCATCATCGAATCTCCTTTGGAAAACGATAATTGTACATTCAACTCAACGAGGGCAACAAAACTTTTATATCGCTGAGGCGGAAATTTTTCGCCTGCTTCGCGTCCGTAAAAATGTAATTTTCGCACCTCGTGATATAAAAAATGTTTGTCGCAGAAAATGGATGGTTAAAGACAAGTCGACCGCGCCGGAAAATCTGCCGGAATATCACAGCTGCATGTTGCTCAACATCAGCACCTGCGAGCACACGGAGAGCGGCGGAAACTTCGTGGTGACGCTTTACAATCCTCTGAGTCAGGTGTCGTCGCCGTACGTGCGAATCCCGGTGCAGGGAAAGGCTTACAGCGTGAAGGATTTCACAGGTTTGCGACGAGTCGGCCGCGACTTTTAATGTTCATTATTTTGCATTAAAAATAAAATACAAAAATGTTGGTATCTAAACGTTTTTGCTTTTGGCGCAGGAAGCGAAATTATAACGCAGCTCGTGGCGATTCCGGAGCCGGTGCTGAAAATGCCCGGAAGAGTCAGCAAAGCCACGAACGAGTTGGTTTTCCGCGCTCTCCGCATTCCCGCCCTGGGCTATCAGTCGTTTTACGTCAGTGAGAAACTCAGCGACGTCGGGGACAGCAGAGTCAACGAGGTCGCACCGCCGTCGTCCATCGGCGGGGAGGTAGGAAAAAAAGAACCGAGGAAATATCATCTTTTTTTTTTTTTTTTTGAGAAAATGAAAATTCTCGTGGCAAAAAAAATACATTAAAAAAATACAGCATGATGAGAGGACGTGAACGATAATGAATTTGTGCTTTTGTAGCTCTATAATATAACGGTGAACGCCGACGGCAAAGTGGTCGTCGAGTGGAAGAACCTGAAGAGCATGAGACTCGAGCAGTCGTTCCAGTATTACGAGGGCGCCGAGGGCAACAACGAGGTCTTCGAGAACAGATCGTCCGGCGCCTACATCTTCAGGCCGAGAGCCACGACCGCCCGGGACATGAGTTACTCCGGAACATACAAATTTTACAAAGGTACATTGCACTTAAATTTGATTTTATATTTTTTATCGTTCCGTAAAAAGTTGATGAGACACAAAAAATGCATTTCTGTCGATAAAGACGTAAAAAAAGTATTTTTTCTCAATCAAGTAAAAAAAAGTTTTTGTGCGTGGAGTATGCAACCTGGAAACGATGACAGATTTAAAGTCGATATTTTGAAAGAAAGAAAAAAATGCTCGAGGGGTCGATTTTGGTCATTTTTAGCCCAAAACCAGATCTATAATTTCCAACGAAAAAAAACATCTACATTTCTTTCTTTTTCCATATCAAACAAAAATGGGTAGTGCTGATCGGCAAATGAAGTCATTTTATTGTGAAAAAAAAAGAAAAAAAATGTAGGAAAATAAGTAGAAAAAATCGACAAACTGTTTATTTCCCCCAACCGTTTATTCAGGTCCCCTGGTTGAGGAGCTTCACCAGACGATCAACGATTGGGTCAGCCAAGTCGTCAGGGTCTACAACGGCGAGGAAAGAGTCGAATTCGACTGGCTCGTGGGGCCGATTCCGACCGACAAGTAACCAAAAATTTATTTCCGCATCATTCTCATCCCCTTTTCGTATTCTCGTTGGGCCGACTTAATCCAATCGTTTCTCCTCTTCGCCAGGGACAAAATTGGCAAAGAAGTGATCACGACTTACTCGAGCAACTTGGCGTCCGATCAGGTCTTCTACACCGACAGCAACGCGCGCGAGATGCTCAAACGCAAGAAGGACTATCGACCGACGTGGGAGCTGAAGCTCGAGGAGCCGATAGCCGGCAATTATTATCCCGTGACGAACAAGATATTCCTGAAGGACAAGCAGAAGGCTCTGAAACTCAGCGTGCTGACCGATCGAGCGCAGGGAGGCGGCAGCCTGCGGGACGGTGAATTGGAATTGATGGTAACGCTAATTTTTTTTCTCACATTTGCGGAATTGCTAGTTTTATTTATTTATATCGTGAATTTATTTTGTTGTTCACTTGTAACGCGAATCTTTTTCTCACGATCGCGAAATCCCTCGTTTTATTTATTTATATCGTGAATTTATTTTGTTATTTACTCGTAACACGAATATTTTAATATTCTATTTATTATATCGTGAATTTATTTTGTTATTTACTCGTAACACGAATATTGTTATATCCTATTTATTGTATCGTGAATTTATTTTGTTATTTACTCATAACACGAATATTTTAATATTCTATTTATTATATCGTGAATTTATTTTGTTATTCACTCGTAACACGAATATTTTAATATTCCATTTATTATTTATTTATATCATGAATTTATTTTTTTATTCACTCATTCACTCGTCGATTTATCTGCAGGTTCACCGACGCCTCCTGAAGGACGACGCGTTCGGCGTTGGCGAAGCCCTGAACGAGACGGCCTACGGCGAGGGTTTGATCGCGAGAGGACAGCACAGCCTGATCGGTAGTGACTTGGAGGACGTCGACGCCTCGGCCCTCAGGGAGAAAACGACCACCCTCGAGCTGGCGCTGAGACCGTGGACTCTGATCACACCGGCCGGCGACGTCAGCTACGAGCAATGGATCAGCAAATACAACATGCAGGCAAGTGTCGACTGTTCCTAAGAACTGACTTGGCCTTTTACGATAATTCAAACGTTTGTTCGATTTTTTTACTGAAGAAAAAATCTAATTTTCCAGGGAATCAGCCTCGCGAGTCGACTTCCAGCTAACGTGCAAATTCTCACCCTGGAGCCCTGGATCGGCAGCAGCGTTTTGCTGCGTCTCGAGCACGTTTTTGGAATCAACGAGGCAGCGAGTCTCGCGCAGCCCGCAGAAGTTAACATCAAGGTGCGCAACGATAATGATTAACAAGGAGAAAGTCGTAAAATTTGCGATGAGGAATTTAATGGATTTCTATTTTTGTATTGTTTTTAATTTTTATTTTTTTTAATTTTTGTATTGTTTTTAATTTTTATTTTTTTTAATTTTTTAATTTTTTGTATTTCTTTAATTTTTTTTTATTATTTAAATGTTTTTTATTTTAAAAAATTATTTAAAAAATTTTGTTATTTTTTATTTTTATTTAATTTTTATTTTTTTTATTTTTCTTTTTGCTATTGCAGAAATTGTTCGTTCCGTTCACGGTGACGTCGGTTCGCGAAACGACGTTGGGCGGCAATCAGTGGCTGGAGGATTCCAACAGACTGAAATGGAACGCCGAGTCGAACGACATTCATCGCTACTCGACCGACAGACCGACGGCGCCGCTGAAGATCACCGACGACGCGATAATCGTTCGCCTGAGCGCGATGCAGATTCGTACCTTCGTCGTCGAAGTCGCGTCGGCTTGAGAGTCGCTCGACCACTCGTTGAATTTTTTTTATATTAAACAAATTTTACTCGCGAGAGCGAGACGCGATTTTCTAGACACCGAATTCGCTTCGGTGACGAAAGAATTATCGAATTAAGTAAACGAAATAAAGCCAAATAAATCTCGAGCCCGAAAAGGCGCTGAATTTACGCGAAACTATTGAGACTAACTTATTTCTTTCCCACCGCTTCCGGAGTCAACGACAAATTTTCGAGTCTAATTCCTGCAGAAATCGTTTTTTTTAAACATAAATACAATTAAAAATCGAAGATTCCTCATAAAAAAAATCAGTTGCTGAAATATTTCGAATTTTCGATATAAGTATAAATAAATTTTGAAAACCCATAAAAAATCAATAAATATATTTTTTCTTCCTGAATTAGATTGTAGTGAAGAAAAAAAACTTTGCTGGTAATTGTAAAGATTTCGAGCAAAGTTTGCTTCGATGCCCGCGAAAAAAAATGAGCGTCGCCAAATTCCAACCTCGCTCGAGTGACAAAACAAATGAAGAAATAAGACGCGGACGATCAATAAAAAAAAAACAATTGAATCGGGCGTTTTTCTTCTTTTTATATAGTAAAAACGTAACCCAAGTGCAGCTTCTGCAGGAAAAAAAAATTCACGCGAGGAAGACGAGAAAATCGAGGTCGATCGTTGAGTCGAAACGATGGCGAATTCGGTGATGCCTGGTGAAGACGAGTCCTGGGCGCAGACGTTCGTGACGGTGACGCCCCACGAGGACGGATTTCTTCGCGAGATCGAGGAGAACGCGGTGGTTTCCGGTCCGGCGGACTCGCCGCTGCAGCTGGATACCTGGAACATCGTTCTTCGACGATCTCTGGTGAAAACCACGCGGAACTGGATCGAGCCGGCCGAATTGGAACGATCGACGGGTCGCGTTGGAGCCGAGTGCCAAACTTATCTGCAGGGAGTACCCAGGGTGGAGTTGCCTCGCGCCTATGCGGACGAAGCGACGCAAACGCTGTACATGGGACGCGATGGAGCGGCGAAATATTTCGACGATATTATCGGTGAGTCACTGATTAATTGATTAAATTATTTATTTATTTATTGGCTTGTTAATCCATTCATTAATTGACGTGTTAATTCATTTATTTATTGACTCGTTAATCAATGTATTTATTGACACGTTAATTAATTCATTTATTGTCTCGTTAATTTAGTTATTAACTCGCTCGTTAATTTAGATATTGATTCGTTCGTTAATTTAGTTATTGGCTCGTTAATGAATTAATGAATTTGCTCGTTAAGTTTATTTATTCATTTAATTGTGTATTTATTTATTTATTACTCATTAATTAATTGATTCATTTATTTATTTTTTATATCGATTTTTTTTACTAATGTTATAAATTGTTTTGTTTTACTAATGTTATACATTTTTTCTTACTAATGCTATAAATTTTTTTTTAATAATGCTATAATTTTTTTTTTCTTTTCTTAATTCCTGTATTTTGCTGCCATTTTAATCGCTGAAAAAATCACTCGTCCTTCGTTTCTAATCGTAATTAATAATTCCAGGTGTCCTGAACGAAGAAAATCTTCCCGAGCTGCGAAGCAGCCACGCGGTTCAGACGGTCGTGTCAACGGGAAGCGAAGCCACCGACATAATAGACAAGCTGAGGGAGAATCAGGATGTGTCGGTGCCGAGAGACTCGCAGTCGTTCGCCGAGACGAGCGAAACGGAGGCCGCGCTGACGGAAGCCGAGGACGTCCTGAACTTCGTCGTGGAGCGAGCGTTGTGGATGACGCGATCGGGGCCGCCGCCCCGGGGCGAAAAAATCGACGTCGGCGCGCAGACGTCGATAAAATACGATCACCGAAGCGCGAAGCTGACGATCGACTACGAAGTGCAGACCGAGTTGACTTGTGAGCCGAGATACTCGAACTCGATGCTGCTGAGCGGCTATAACGAGACGCGGCAATTCTGCCGCGATCGGGTCAACGAATGCCTCGAGCGCGGAGTTTATCCGAGAATCGCGATCGAGAGCATCGTCGACGAGATTATGACGAAGTGCGGGAGTCCCGCGGGACTTTCGGCTCCCGAGGTCGCCGAGAAAAACGACGAAAGCGAGGCGAGAATCGATCCCGAGGAGGTCGTGGAGGAAGCTGTGGAAATAAAGCCGTGCAAAAATCCGTGGTGTCCACTACGACTGAACACAGAGGTGCATATAATTAACGTCGTTTAAGGTAGTTTTAAAGAATATTTTATAGAATATTTTGAAAGCTTCTCGATGGGACGAAAATCTGAAAAAAATCAGGCACGTTGAAGGCGCTGAAAAGATTTATTTTATATAATAATAATTAAAAAATGGTATTAACAAATTTTTTTTTGTGTTGAAAATTATTCATTCATTTTTCTGAATACGTATGAATTTCTTCAGAATTTTGTCCACATTTTTTAAAATGCGTTTTTCGCTCCTCATTTTTTTTACCCGTTTTTTTTTTTTTTTTTAATGAAAATGATTCTTTTTTAATGAAATGATCGTTTTTCTGTATACGTATGAATTTTTTCAGATTTTTATCTAATCTTTAAAAAAAAATATATTTTTTTAAATATGTACAAATTGCAAAGATTAGATAAAAAATCTGCAAAAAATTCAGGCAATTTTACGGCTGATCGTTTGTGCGAAAAACTAACGCGTGTTCTTTGCAGCCCGTCGTCTCCTCGGGATCGGGCAGCAGCATCGACAGCAGCGACAGCAGCTTGACGTCCGGGTCCACCGGGAGTCCGGCGTCCTCGGCAAGTTCGTCGCAGCGCAACGAGCAGGCGCTGAGCTCGTTGAAAACCGCCTTCCAAGTTCGCTATCGTGACGACACGACGACGCATCCGCCCGAAAGTCCGAAAGTCCCGCTTTGGCGACGCGCAGATTTCAGAAGAGAAGATCGCAAGGAGGCGAATTCGTGAAGAACGAATTCGAGATCAGAGACGTCGAGCGTTCGTTATTTTTAAATACACACGTTTTTTCTCTGTACTCTATAATTTGTTTATTATTAAATGTATATAACTCAACGTTTCAACTTTATGAAAAATCCTTAAAACACATTTTTGGCAATACATTTTTCACGAAAAAAGATAATAAAAAGTAAATGAAACGAAAATAAGTAACGATCGCTACTTTCGTCGTTACTCGTTCCATTCGCTTTTGCCGATTTTTCGCATGAAATTTATTGCCAAAAATATGTTTTAAGGATTCTGGCGTTGAGTTAAAACCTTGAGTTATGTAAAATAAGTGTGTATTTAAAAGTAACGAACGCTTGGCATCTCCGTTCGAGATTTTACCTCGAGGTCCAGGGTAGACTGGCCAATGAATGAGCAAAAAATTATATATTTCCTTATATGTATGAAATAATCATCGAAACAAAATTTTATTTGGCCTCCCCCTTAATTTAAACATCGTTTTGTTATATCAGTTCAACTCCCACTACTCGAAACTTAAAAAAAAAAAGGTTCAATCATTAGTCGGTCTACCTTTCGCCTCGTTTGAACGTCGATCGACGGCGATCGGACGATCCACAGGAGTTTCGTCTCTCTTCATCGCAGTAATTCGAATCCCCGAGGCGATAAAAAGCGACAGCGGCGATTCGAAATAATCTCTTTATTGTCAGAAATATTCTTAACCACGATAGAGTCGTCTTTGCACGTATAAAGCTATGTAGACATCACAATATAAAGTTGTACTTGACTTGCGCGCGACCAACGAGACGTTTCGACGGACGAAGAGCCGGCACGGTCGAATTTTTCGTTTCGCGCCGTTTAATTAAATGCAGAAGCGGCTCCTCCGCTTCGATCGTCAATGGGATTGATAGATACATCGAAAAATATTCGCGAGCGCGTTTGTCACGGACGAAAAAAAAAAAAAAAAAAAAATTAAAAAACAACAAAAAACGTATATCGACCGAATACTCGTGAATGGCGGGCGACGAGTTTTGGCAGCGCGATAGGAAATCAATTTCCGCATAAGCGGAATCAATTTCCGAATACCCGGAGGATCGGTCGAAAAAAAAAGTCGCGTGTCCGTTCCGTCGTCTCGAGACCCTCGAAATGATGAGAAATCGAGATCGTCGCGGTTTTTGCCGATCGAGATCGGTTTGCCGTAACTACGGACGATATCGCAGGGATTTTTGGGATATGAATTCGCGATGATCTAAGGGAGTAACGACGAATCGCCACGACCGTCGCAATTGACTAATTGTATTGCTTTGCCGCGCATTTCGACCGATTTCGACGTCCCGAAATCGCCGCCGAGGATCGAATTCGGGCTTGACTTCGAGACGATGGAATCTATTGTAATTTTTCTTTTCTTAAGTCCTAAACACGAAGCTGACGGACCGACGAAAAAGTGGCGAGCGGAAATTCTGATATCCTAGTCAAGTTTCGGCACCGTTCGATGAAGAAGCATTTCAAACACTTTCGCGACTGAAAGTGCTTGAAATGATTTCTCGATTTTACTAGTGATTATTGCAGAATCTGACGATTCTCTCCCTTCTTTTCCTCGTCGTTGGAGCGAGTTATTTACTTCCAACGGCATTCAATATGCTTTTCCAGGCAAATAGAGTGGAAAACTCTATTTAAACACGAAAAACGAATCTCGTTCTTCGCCCATCGCGTCATTTCTTTTTTCTTACCAACTAAACGAAGATCTATTGAATTAAGTTTAACGCAGACTCGAGAGGCGACTTCGCGGAAAGCGAACGCTCGACGAAAGCGTTTTTTTTTGTTGCAATTTCGACATCCGTCGAATTTTCGCTTTGGAAATGATTTTGCGACGAATTCACGTCTCAACCTCGAGAGTCCGGTTTTTTTTTCCACCGGGAGGAGAATTGACGAGCTATTTTCTTCGATGTCCTCAGAGCCGAACGTTCTCGTCGTCCTCGTCGGCCTGCTGCTCCTTCGTCGTCAGAACCGTCATTTGTTTCTCCTCCTCGGGAATATTCTCGCTGCGGGCCGCCGCCGCCTGGCTGTAGTCGTTCCAGGGCTGAATGTCGGCGGATCCGAAGAGCCAGAAGAGGACGGTCGCCGAGAAGAAGACCGCGGCCGAAAGCCAGAAGACGACGCGCCACTCGTCGATTCCGTTCTGGAGGAAAAACGATTTATTTTAATTGTTTTTTCTTTCCGGCCATTTTTTATACAAAAAATCGAATTAAAAATAATTATTAACAAAAAATACAATTAAAAATCTAGTAAGATTCCATGATTCACTGTCGTAAAAGACATCTTAAAATCATCTTGAAAAAATCAGACAGCTAAGATCTTTCCTTGTAAATGAAAAATATTGGCGGGCATTGGTTTTTTTTTTTTTTTTTTTTTTGGAGGATCGAAATTTGTACTATCAACGATCTAACAACCGTCGATAGTAAAAAAAAAGAGGAAAACTGCGAGCAAAGATCAACCGCTTAAAAAAAAAGCGGACATCAAAGATTTTCCTTCGTAAAAAAAATATTGGCGAACATTGAAACAGTTTTTGTATCTCCCAAAGCAAAAATTATTCGCGTGGGTCGAAATTTTTGCGATCGATAAAATCGTCGAAAAGGAGGAAAACTTAGCGAGCAAAGATCGTACGTGTTCTCTCGTGAGTGCGGCGATTATCGGCGGAATGATGAACCCGGGGAAGCTGCCGAAGGTGTTCATGATGCCGTAGAGCGAGCCCGCGTAGTTCGGCGCGAGATCCTGATGATTCTGCAGGCTCGTTTGGCAGGCGGCGCCGTTGAACGCGAGGGCGAGAATCAGCATGATTATCGAGGCGGTCGAGTTGCAGCCGGCGTAGGTCATGATTATCAGCGCGGCGCCGGGTCCGACGTGAGCTGCGGGCGTTAAAAATAATCCGAAGATTATTATTATCTGCGGCGACGGGGGAAAAAAAAGCGAACGGATATTCCGGGAAGACCCGCGAAATTTTCCGTCTCCTTATCGCTTTCTCCAAATTTCGTAATCTTCTTTATAAAAAAAAATGTATTAAATTTTTTTAAATTAAAAATTTAGAAATGAAAAATAAAGAAATAAAAAAATTAAAAATGATAGGTTTTCAGGCGAACGGGCAAAACTCACAGAACAGCATGAAGAGTTTTCGTATCCATGCGACGCTCAGTATTTCTTTCCTCCTGACGTAATCACCGGCGGCGGCGAAGACGACGCCGGAGCCGAGACGAGCGATGTACGGAAGTCCGGTGAGGAAGCCACCCTTTTGAACGAGTCAGAAAAAAATCGTCAGTAAAATGCAGATCGATGTTACGTATCGGCCACAATTATTTTTACTATTAATTGTTATTATCGCCATAATAATAAACAATAATAATTATTAATGACATAATTATCAATAATACTTATAGTGCCATAATAATAATTAATAATTATTATTGCCATTAATACTAATAGTAATTATTACTATTAATACTATTAACAATTATTATTACTATTAAGATGGTTAATAATAATGTGTAATAAAAAATGGACCGAACGCAACGATCGAAAAATCGTTCTTCTACAAACGACGAATAAATACCGATTTCATGTTGAACCCGAGAATCTCAAGGGTGTATTTCGGCCCGTTGGTGGCGATGAAGTAGATGCCCCACATGTTCGCGAAATGCGCCCAGAGCAGCGCGAGGAACGGCGGCGAGGTGGCCATCGCGCGGATCGGCAGTTTCGCCTGTGAACGAGGAAGTTTAGGTTTAGTTTTCGTTTAATTCCACAAATTGTATTAAACGCGAATCGCGGGCGTCAGCCAACCTTTTGCTTCGACACCGTCGTTCCTATTTTCTCCTTAATGTACGCCCGCTCGGCGTCCGTGATCGTTGGATGCGTGTCCGGCGTGTCGTAAGCGAGGAAGAACCAGAGAGCGTAGAAGACGAGCATAAGGCCGCTCGTGACGTAGTAAGCCGAGTGCCAGCCGTACGCGCTGATCACCCAGCCGCAGATCGTCAGCGTGATGAATGTACCGAAGGGCCCGCCCTGCATCGTCCAGACGAACATGCCCTTCTCGCTGGGCGGCACCCATCGCGCTATCATCGCGTGCAGAGCCGGATAAACGGCGCCCTGGAAATTGAGGAAGGGTAAAAAAAAACGCTTAGCCGGAACGAAAATTGCAGATTTTTTTCGCCTCGATACTCCGGTGTTTTCAAAACTTTGCCACCGAAATTGGAGAAGAATTGTAAACCCTTTATTTGCAAAAAAAAAAAAATTACAAAATAAATTCTACCGTCGACTTTGAGATTTAGAGATTTAAGATTTCAGACTTCAAGATTTAGGGATTTATAACTCTGTTCAAGATTTGGGAATTGACTTTTTAAAAAGAATTATAAAGTCAATTCTACCGTCGATTTTGAGATTTTGAGATTTAAGATTTCAGACTCCAAGATTTAGGGATTTACAACTCTGTTCAAGATTTGGGTATTTACATTGTAAAAAGAATTACAAAATAAATTCTACCGTCGACTTTGAGATTCAGAGATTTAAGATTTCAGACTTCAAGATTTAGGGATTTATAACTCTGTTCAAGATTTGGGAATCGACTTTTTAAAAAGAATTATAAAGTCAATCCTACCGTCGACTTTGAGATTTAGAGATTTAAGATTTCAGACTTCAAGATTTAGGGATTTACAACTCTGTTCAAGATTTGGGTATTTACATTGTAAAAAGAATTATAAAGTCAATTCTACCGTCAACTTTGAGATTTAGAGATTTCAGATTTCAGATTTCAGACTTCAAGATTTAGGGATTTATAAGTCTGTTCATTTGGGAATTGACTTTGTAAAAAGAATTATAAAGTCAATTCTACCGTCAACTTTGAGATTTAGAGATTTAAGATTTAGGGATTTACAACTCTGTGTCGGAGTAACTAGCCGGCGGATTCGTGCTACGAGCGACTTACCCCGAAGAAACCCATGATGAAACGTAGCACAATAACGAAACCGAAGTGGAGGCTCGCGGCCCACGGCATCAGAAGGTTTAAGAGAGCGGGAATTAAGGTGGCGAATCTAGATATTACAGGGATAAAGTGTCTGTTAGAGCTATGACTAGACGGACGCCGGGCGACGGGGAAGATATACGAGGGTTAGTGACATCTCTACGCTCAATTGATTTACAGTAGAATCTGGATTATCCGAACAATCAATTATCCGAACGTTGGCGCGAAAAATACATTGTTGCTTGAATACGCAAAAAAGCATCCAACGTTCTTCAGATTTTTATTTGAACATTGATATAAATGTAGACATTTAATATTATCTACTACTACATCATCTACTATTTATCTAATGTTGTGTAAAAAAAAGTGTTATTTACGATTCCGTACCCCAAAAAAATTACGTTTCGATTATCCGAACTTTTGATTATCCAAACTAGTTTCGGTCCCAATTGGCTCGGATAATCGAGGTTCTACTGTACACAAAATTACATTTTTCTGCGTTTGATCTCGCAAAAAAAAATGATCCATGAATTTCATGCACAGTCGATCCGATGCGTTTTTATTTTTATTATTTTTTTTATATTTATTTTTTATTTAAAAAATTTTGTTTATAGGAAGAACAAAATATAAATTCATCGGTAGCTGAAATTAATTTGACCGTTACGTGCACCACGATTGATTCACATCGACCGTGCGTGATGACAATGTATTTTTTTTTCGTCGCACGAAGGATATTCTCATTACCGTGGAAAAGAAAAAAAAAGAAGCGGAAAATTGAATCGTCAGCTGTGTAACGATGGTAGCGAGAGATCGAATTAAAAATGGCGTTTTTCTCGGTACAACGCGTTGTTGCTACTCACGCGACAACCTTGGCGCCGCCGAATTTTTCCGCCAGCAAACCTGCAGGCACGCTGGACGGGAGGACGCCGATGAAGTACGACGAAAGCAGCCACCCTTGGATGTCCTGGTTCCAGTCGTATCGTTCGCCGTACTGAAATTTCGCAGAGTCAGAATCTTTATTTGAAATGCATTAACGGAGCATCGATTTTTTTCTGCAAATGCGCGACGGTCCATTTTGTTCTCATTGTCGTCGGCGGACAACGAAATGTTTTATTTGAGAAACGTAAAATTCTTTTCTCCCAAAAAAAAAAAAAAATAAAAATAAAATAAAAAAACAACCATCTTTTGAATAGCTACGTAAATTGAAGGAAATGAAAAGAAACGAAGATTCTCCCTTAAAGAAACTTTGTTTCTTTTTATTAAAAAAAATCGAAACAAATAAAAAGAAACTTCGTTTCTTTTCAAAATAAATTCTTAAAATAAATTATTTTTGTTTTTAAACAGCGCAACCTGAAGTCTCCGGATCGTGGAAAAAGCGCAGAACTCACGTTTTTCAACTCTTTACTCGCGTTCTCAGTCGCATTCAACAACTGATTCCCGCAGTAGGATCCGGTATGGTTTTTCCCCGTGGTGACCATGGCGACGATCGCGATGGAGAGATTCGTCCGGATGACGTAGGAAAACATGCAGGCGAAGAACATGAGGGCTCCGAGGATCCCTCGCCGAGGGATCCTCTCTGAAAAACAATAAAAAAAAAATTTTAATCACCAGAAGCAAAATCAAATAAAATCAAAAATAAAATTAAAATCACCAGAAATAAAATCAAATAAAATCAAAAATAACATTAAAATCACCAGAAATAAAATAAAATAAAATTAAGATTACCAGAAATAAAATAAAATAAAATAATAAATAAAATAAAATAATAAATAAAATAAAATAATAAATAAAATAAAATAATAAATCAAATAAAATAATAAATCAAATAAAATCGCCAGGAAACGAAGTTTCGTTATTTACAAAATTGCGAGAATTATCATTTATCCGCCTTCGACGTTCACACGAGTAGGCAACAATCGTCGCTACTTCCTTAGGAATATTTGCCGAGTGATTCGGAATAAATTGTCGATATCTGCATAGAGTCGAGCGTTATGCAGAGTCGACCGGGAATGCTGAAAACTCGTTTGAGGATTATTGTAAACACCGCGAAGCAGCTGCGGCTAAGTCGGTTATCGAGAGAGATTTGTAATGAGAATAATTTGTAGGCCGAGCCGCGTTCGAGCGATCGAGTCTCCGACCCCCGACAATTCCGACTCGGGCGGCGGTCTAATGAATTCGAATTGGGATGTGACAAAGGGTCAGTCACTGTACCACATCACGAATTCATTTATTCGCTCGCCGAGCGAGAATTCTTCCACTGCGTCGCGCGACTCGGGCACATTTTTTTCTCCTCGGGCTCGATAAGCCACGTGGGGAGATAAAATATATCGGTCACGATCTCCGGAAAATTCTTCTTAATCCGTGTGTCATTTGCGGTTGAAATAAAAATGAGAATTACTGAGTATTTCTTGGTATTAAAGATTGGGTTAACATTTTTCGTATATGGATAGATAAGAATAATAATCATAAAGAGATCTTAATCTTTATGAAGAGATGAAGTTATCGTTTTTTTTATAAAAAAATATCTATGAATGTTCTAAACTGTATTTTTTTAATCTTCATTATTATTTTAATTTTGGCATTATTATTATTTGATGTTATTAAAATCTTAGTATAAGCAATTTTGTTTCGCTGTCAGGACGTGTAAATGAATTGAGAAAAAAAACAGGATAATGAAGAGATGACACTTATCATTTTTTTTATTTTATAAAAAAGATTTGAGAATTTTTTAAACTGTACTTTTTTTATCCAATAAAAACCTTTTGGAATTATTGTTATTATTTGATATTGTTATTCTTAGTGTCTGTAATTCTTTTTTTTTTGCTGTCAGAATGTGCAAATGAGTTGAGAAAAATAATTAGTATAATTGGGATGTGGCCGTGTGGATTAAAAATAAAACGTGGGAACCGCGTTCGCGAAATGACGAATTGAATTACGAGGCCGCGTTGCATCCGGAAGTGCGAGGGGCGGGAGGGGGAAGCGGTCGATAAAAATTGCCAATTGATAGCGGCAAATCGGCGCGGTACTTTGTCCCCGACATTCGTGACGGACGACGAAACTCGAGGCCGATTGTACTCGCTATTCTCGCGGGCGCGATCGGCCGCGCTCCGATCTATTCCCGTCATTCACGTTGCCACTTTTGATCGATCAACGTTTACACGTCTCCGTGTGAATGTCTCTCAAGGTGGCCAATTGTTCCATTATCGCGCGTTCGCCTCGTCGTACCGTCAACGAACATCGTTAAGGCGAAATACGTCTTGTTTTGAGCAGTCTTTTTATTCAACAGTCACTTTAATTTCTTGCGTAAGATCAATTTTTTGTACTTATGTTAGAAATGAATTATGAAAAATTTAAAGCGCGATGAGCAATTTTTCATCGGTTTTCTAAAATAATAAAAATTCTTCTAACATAATTAAACATAATTAAAACAGAATTTTTTAATTTTTTTATTATGTTAGAAGCGAATTATGAAAAATTAAATTTTCGATGACCATTTTTTATCGGTTTTCTGAAAAGATGATTTCGTATCTAAATTAACAAATTACCTATAAATTTATATTTTTTGATTTTTTTAGGTCACTAATTTTTTCTGGTATAAGAATTTATTAATTAATTTTTTTTATTCGATCAATTTTTTTACAATAAAATTGATTGCATTTTTAGTGAAAAAAAATACAAATTTCCGCAGCATCTACGCGGTCTATGAGAACAGCAGACACAACACGACGGCCGGATGCGTCGAGTCAGAACGATAAAATAAAACATGTCCCGTTTGGTGCGGCTCAGGGTCCGCGTGAACCGCGCCAATGATGCCCGCGATAACGCGCGAATACGCTAAGCTAAATTTACTTCCGACTCATTCATAATGCGAAAAATGTCTGAATCAAAACGTTCGAGGAAAAAAAAAAAAAAAAAAAAAAAAAAAAAAAAAAAAAAAAAAAAAAAAAAAAAAAAAAAAAAAAAAAAAAAAAAAAACCGGTGTAAAGACTCAGGAACATCGCGAAGGTGATTTATGAGATGCTTCGATGTACGCGAGCTAAATTTACGCCGAACTCATTCACAACGAAAAACATCTGAATCGCATCTCGCGACGGCCCAACGCAAATAAGACAGGAGTCGTTTCGGGGGATTCCGGGGGACACACGAACGATCGTTAAGCTCGATTTACTCGTCGCCGCGATTGTTATTACTGACGCGAACGATCGTTTTATATTGTGAAACTATCGCGCGCGCAACGAGGTCAATGTCAACCGCGATGACGATACTCGTCGGCGAGTCCGATGTTCAACTCGATCGCAATTCGTGGATTTTTTTTCGGAATCATGAAACTCGATAACAATATTTTGTTACATTACAATTAATTGAAATATTCAATTATTCCAATTTAATTCCCAATTGAATTTCCAATTATTTTCCAATTATTTTCGGTTATCTTCCAATTATTTTCGGTTATCTTCCAATTATTTTCGGTTATCTTCCAATTATTTTCGGTTATCTTCCAATTATTTTCGGTTATCTTCCAATTATATTTCAATTATTTTTCAATTATATTTCAATTATTTTTCAATTATTTTCAATTATTTTTCAATTATTTTTCAATTATTTTCAATTATTTTTCAATTATTTTTCAATCTTTTTTTTTTTTTTTTTTCCAATTACTTTCAAACAATTCTTCCACCGTTCATGAGACATTTTTTTTTCTTCAGAATTTTCTTCCTTCGTCAACACCGAGGAATTTCCGATATTTTTAAATCCCCGCGTAGTGTTTAGATTTATTTTCACGGTCCGCGCGCGTCCGTCGCATCGATTTCGCGAATGAAATAGAATATTATTTTTGAATAGCCTCGAGGGCGGGATATTTTCGTTCCGCTCGTCTAGCGCGGCGATTTTCCGTCTGGAGACACCGGGAGATAACGGGGGATCGGAAATTGGAACCCGGGACGACCAACGGCGAAGGTGAAAACGTCTGTCGAAAAAATAAAAAAATTAAAACAAATCGCGAATTAGTAAAAATAAATTAAATAAATAATGACACAAAAATCGGCGATGCGATTTCCTTAAAAAAAAAAAAAAAAATTCCACTCGCGACACACGATTTCAGGCAATCGAACCTCGATAGCATCGCAAATCACTTCAGGCCTTATCTAAAAAAAAAAAAAAAAAAATCCTATCGGCACGCGAAGATTTGCATAAGCGGCCGACGAAAGTAAAAACACAAACAGCGCTCGATCAAGAAATAAAAATAAAATGTCTGATCTCGCTACAGTCAATCATCGAGGCGCGTTAATCACGTGCTTAAGGCGTTATCCAAGCAAAAAAAGTCCGTCGATATGCAAACTCGCTTAAATAGCCGATAAAAACACAAATTACATTCAAATTGCCCATTTCGGTTCGGCGTAAAAAAATCAACTCCCGATTCC
This sequence comes from Pimpla rufipes, assembly GCA_963932165.1. Lineage (NCBI taxonomy): Eukaryota > Metazoa > Arthropoda > Insecta > Hymenoptera > Ichneumonidae > Pimpla > Pimpla rufipes. Next base: position 23,390,940 of record OZ010632.1, read on the forward strand.
CCGCAAAAAGAAAACGATTTTCTCACAGGCTTAAACCTCGCGCTCAAACCACGTGTTTAATTCGTCAGCCACAAAAAACTGCCACATCCAAAACATCACGAAAACTATTTAAAAAAAAATAATAAAAAAAAAATGCAACCAGTCCATTTCGCTTCTGTGTCAAGACTCCCGATTTTCCCATAAAAAATGTCTCATAAAAAGTCTCCATAAAAAGGTCGCACAGGCAGCTCAATCACGTGCCGGATATCAAACCACGTGTTCGATTCCCCACCCAAAAAAAACCTCTCCGTTTCCGAATCCCCACAAACCCCATTAAACACCAAAAACCACCAAACGAAACACAACAAAAAATCACCCGAAATCCCATCGCCAATTTCCCGCATCTCGAGTGATATTTCACTTCAGTCTCAAGTCTCCCGATTCCCATAAAAAAAACAATTTCCCATAAAAAGACCCAACCCCATAAAAACAACTTAAAAAAATCGCGCAGGCTGCTAAATCACGTGCTGAATATCAGACCACGTGCTCGATTCCCCACCCACAAATAAAAACCTCTCCCCTTCCAAATCCCCACAAACCCCATTAAACACCAAAAACCACCAAACGAAACACAAAAAAAATCATCACCCGAAATCCCATCGCCAACTTCCCGCATCTCGAGTGATATTTCACTTCAGTCTCAAGTCTCCCGATTCCCATAAAAAAAAACAATTTCCCATAAAAAGACCCAACCCCATAAAAACAACTTAAAAAAATCGCGCAGGCTGCTAAATCACGTGCTGAATATCAGACCACGTGCTCGATTCCCCACCCACAAATAAAAACCTCTCGCCCTCCAAATCCCCACAAACCCCATTAAACACCAAAAACCACCAAACGAAACACAAAAAAAAAACACCACCCGAAATCCCATCGCCAACTTCCCGCGTCTCGAGTGATATTTCCGTCCGCGAATCGCGCGATCGCGTTAATCACATGCTCGAGGCGTTATCTGCCTCTGTCGAAAAGGCCACTCGACGTGCACTCGACTTAAAGCCGGTTGATGAAATCGGCTCCTCGAAAAAAAAAAAAAAACTCACCGTTCAGTTCCCTTAACGAAGCCATTCCACGTTATTTATTCAGTATTCCTCTTATTTTCCTCGTTTACTTAGTCCGACACAGATCGACCAATCGATCTGGAAATCCCGTGCGCGACGTTCGAACGTTCGACACTCGTGGTGATCGCGACTGTCGGGTGATGCGTGCGAACGAACACGCAGCCAGCGCCGAGCGAGCACTGAACGGGCCGACAGGCGTAGCTGCCGCTTCTGTTGCCGCCGCCGCCGCCGCCGCCGCTACTCTAAGGTCAGTTTCAGTTAGCTCGGCGAGCGTCGCTTCTGTGTTCTGTATGGCGAGGCGCGTCGACGTTCCAACTTCCGAGGAGGCCGGACAGAAGGAGAAACAGAGACAGAGAGAGAGAGAGAGAGAGCGAAAAAATCGTCAACCGTCGTCGACGCCGCGCGACGCTCGACTGTTTTCACTCTTTAGTATATTCGGCGTCCCTGTTGCGTCACACGCGTCCCGCGCTGCGACGGTTTTCGCGCACCGGTTGTCGTCGTCACACCCGCCGCTCGCTTCTTCCGCGATTCCTCTCGTCTTTTCCGGCGTGACGCGCGCGGGCACCGCGGGCTCGGCCTCCAGAATCTCCGTGACGTCACGGAGCCGCCGCCGGCTGATGACAAGCGGCTGTCGATGTGCGCTGAAGCGGCTGTGGCGATTTCGTCACACGACGATCGAATCCGGGACCCTGAAAACACATAGGTGTTCAGTATGTTGTACTTACGTGCTAACCGTGTGAAGCGGGCGAACGGGGCAAACAGGAATTCTATATTTGCGCGGCGCTTCGCGAGTTCGCACTCGGTGCTGGTTGCAGCAGCGAGATTGTATGGAAATTAAGTGTCGAATCGAGGCACGGGTGCGACTTTGAACAAGCAATTTTTTTTTTACCGATTCCAAAAGATACCGTAATTTAACATTTTCGTAACGATAGATATTCGCGCGCGCCACTTTAGGCCTTATAGGTTTTTATTTTATTAATCTTTTATACTAACCCTTCGTGGTCACGCTGGGTGAAATTTACCATAGTAATTTGATATGGAATTCTACGACAGTGTGATCACGAAGGGTTAATAGTATTGTAATAATCTATTAATATATTAATAAAGAATAGGAGATTGAATAGAATAGAATAGATTAATAGAACATATTAATAAATATATTAATATATATTAATATATATTATATTACTGTATATTAATATATTAATAGTTTGTTTTATTTTAGTTTGTAATAAATAGTTAAAAGGAATGGAAGAAAAGCGTAGTATATATAGTGCGATGAACATATGCAGTGGATTATAGCAGTTTTCTCACTGGTGCCAGAGGCGCCTTCGGCGCTCACGCGACGCCGGAGGTGCGCTCGCTTGTTTGTTTTTTTGTCTTGTTGGTTTTTGCATCATCCGTTGCGTAACAAAACGCCACACGAGCTGCGACGTGACGCGGCGCTCGTCTCTCTCTCCTTCGTCCGCCGTGCGATATTTCGGGGCGCCGATTTCGGGGGTTCTGTGGCAGTTGGGAAAGGGCGACGGGGGAACGAGTATTGATCTTATGGGGGGAGAGACACGTTGTTCGCGCGGGACGAATGTCCCTCAAGGTCATTCAAGGTTTCGCGCCAAAACGTGACTTTTCGCTTCACCTTCGGCGATTTCGAGGAAAACGCGGGTAACGGGAGAATTTTTTAGATGTTATTGAAGTTTGTTGTATCGTTGGAATGCAACGAAATTCAGAAAAAAAGTTAATTCTAATTAACCCGTTTGATGAAATTAGGTACAAAAAGTCTCCATAGCAATTGGTTCCTATGACGATTTTTTATACCTAAATTCAGATTTTGGGTCAATTAGAATTATCATTTTTTTCTAAATTTCAGAAAAAAAATTAGGTTAATTAAAATTATTTTTTTCTAAATTTCAGAAAAATATTAGGTTAATTAGAATTATTATTATTTTCTGAATTTCAGAAAAAAATTAGGTTAGTTAGAATTATTATTTTTTCTGAATTTCGTTGCATTCCAACGATGCAAACTTCAAGATCGTTTTTTTTTTTCACGAATTTGACCCGCTTCTCCCGTGAATCCCAAAGTTGCGTAATACGGTGATGATGATAGTTGTTATTATTATGGCGACGGTTCGCCAGGTAAAACGACACGAGCTACGCGTTTCGCGGCGATCAGCTGATTTGGGCGGCTCCGTCGTTCGATATTCTTCATACAACGACGTAAAACACGACGTAAATTATTTTTCATTTATTCGGATTTTTCTTAACTCGAAAACCAACGAAAAATGTTGTCATTATTTTTATCGAAGGATTTGACTCGTCCGCAATTTTTGGTAAAATAAAATAAATAAAAACATATGCGCCCTTTTTTATCATCTCTACGAAAACAAACCAGTAAAATAAAAAAAACTTACCTCACGCGAGACGCGCAGCCGATTTCGCGAACTTTTTACAGCGCGAAAATCATCCGCCTCGCTTTCTAGTCGCGAGGAATCTTTCCACAAAATATATATAGCTACCAATATTGCGCCCAACGCTGCTTCACTCACGTGTTGCGATCGCGAACATAACCTAAAACACCGCGCGAACGAAAATAACCCCTCGACGTTATCGACGCACGCGGTTGAAATTTCTTTCGATCTACTTATATGTGTTTCGAGTCTTCACTCGGATTTTTTCGCTGTGCAACGAGAGCGAAGGGATTGATTTTTTTTTATCGATAAAGACCGACGCGGAGTTACCGACAATGCCGACTGACTCTCGGCTGCATCTGTACTATGAACTCGACGCATTAATCAACCTACTTGTGGAACAGGCGTCGCTGCGTCTATATCTATGTTTGCGCATGCAACAGAATATCATGGACGAGTTTTCTATTTGTTTTTCCCTCGTTCGCCACTCGGCGGCCTCCGAGTCGTCGTCATGACGACCAGGCAAAGATAATTCGAGTTTGCGCGCGAGTTATCTGCACCAGCTGCGAATTATCTCGGGAATTATATGCACCGGGTGCGAATTATCTCGGGAATTATCTGCACCGGGTGCGAATTATCTCGGGAATTATCTGCACCGACTGCGAATTATCTCGGGAATTATCTGCACCGGCTGCGAATTATCTCGGAATTATCTGCACCAGCTGCGAATTATCTCGGGAATTATCTGCACCGGCTGCGAATTATCTCGGGAATTATCTGCACCAGCTGCGAATTATCTCGGGAATTATCGTCTCGTTACCCCCTTTGTTAATCTTATCGGCTTGTTTGATCGCCGAGTGCCCGTTTCAGCGCCGCTAGACAAATATTGTCTGTTTACACGGTTGCTGATGTCCGATTTTAGTGATAATACTTTTTTTTTAAATCGTGCGCGGGACAATTTTTAGCGGGCGAATGTGGGACAAAAGAGAGCGAGAAGATATTGCGAGGCGATGAAAGTCGTAGAGTTGGGATTTAGGGAGCTGGCGCTATCTGTAAAGAGCACGTTGATTCAACTCGTAATACGTATTGACGGTGGGGAAGAGCGCGCGACGTTTTGCGCCGATGGTAAAGTAGGCCAAGGCTGCTACGTATCCGACAGTCGCGTGACTCGCATTCTGTGTCGCTTTTTGCTCCCCCGAGCGTCGGATATTTCTTGTAGTTTGCGGAATTCTACTTGCGCTTTTTTTACTTTTTTTATTTGCGTAGGCAAGCGCGCGTATATTATAATATATTTTAATATACATAAAAAATAATATAATAATATTAATAGTAATAATATGTTGATAATAATATTAACAACAAAATAAAATTCTACTTGCGCTTTTTCTACTTTTTTTATTTGCGTAGGCGAGCGCACGTATATTATAATATATTTTAATATACTATATAAAAAATAATATAATAATATTAATATTAATAATATATTGATAATAATATTAACAACAAAATAATAATGTTAACAATATTAACATTATTATTAATATAATAATAATAATATTACTATTATTTTAGAGAGTTCGGCTTCAAAATTCGATGAAAAATTCGGAAATCAAAAGTAACCTCGATTTTAATGAAGTGACGAAATGTCGGAAAAAGTGCGAGAATAATATTTATTCTTTTTTTTTTACACTTTGTTTCGATGCATTTTTGCAGGTACACAATGAACGCGCCATTCGTTTTTTTTTTTTTCTAAACGCGACAGTTTTCACGAAAAATAAAAAAATAAAAATCTTGTTCAATCATTTTTTACGCAACTAGTGTACGGCCTAGTAAAGAGAAAAAAATCCGTCACCGACACTGGAAGATAATAAAAAATATATTAAGCCTGACCTGAAGAAAACGTTTGCCTCAACCGGCGATAAAATAAATTATGCGGTAACACGTACTGACGCATAATCCTCGTGGCAAAAACAGTGCGAATAGATACCCGCCGAGAGAACACAAAAGTTACCTGACAATTTTCATCGCCAAGGGTTTAAAAAAAAAAAAATTATATTATGCGTATCCACGTTTTGGCTCCGTATATTATCAACAAAAAAATGTAAGTCCACAAAACTATATAAGAATTCGTTTCCAAGTTGTTCCTCAGTTTCACAAGTTTAGTGCGAGCGAAAGTGCGAAAAGATTCGTAAAAAAGTTTCACTCTCTGCACGATGAATCTTCGACTCGTCCGATTCTTCATATTATTCTTGATCCCCGTCTCGATTCCCGGCCAAGAAGTAAGTTTTTTTTTCTTTGAACAAAACCATCAAAATTTGTATCAAAAAATTCTTAAAAAATTTCTATTCGCATAATATTTTTTGTTCCAAAAATGTGTATTTTTTATGTTACAATATTTGAAATAAAAAAATTACATTTTCCGCCCAGTTTCCTCCACGAGGCCTAAACTGAAAAATAACATTTTTTAATTTAAATTTTTCAATTTTTAAATTAAATCGTGGAAAAATAAATTTTTTAATTTTCCACGCGGAAAATTTAAAAAAATTGCCACGAATATTTTACTAGCTGTTACGGTTTTTTTTTTTTTTTTTTTTTTTTTTTTTTTTTTTTTTTTTTTCATCAGACCCACCGCGAATTGGGACTGACGTTGGGCATCAGGAGACACAGCCGGCTGGGCCTCGGGGCAGTCCCGGTGCTGAATGAGGTCCTGAAGACGGTCTGTCGTCAAAACTGTCCGCCCGATCAGAGATTCTTCGTGTCTTCTAACCGGGCTTTCTGCGCTTTAACGTGTTCGCCGTATCTGACCACCACTACGGAGACGCCACCGAGGACGATGATGATGATGACGACGACACCGCCAATGACAACGAAGCCACCGATGATGATGATGATGATGCCGCAGACGATGTCGCCGCAGATGATGACGCCGCGGATGATGACGCCGCGGATGATGACGCCGCAGATGACGACGTCGCAGATGACGACGCCGCAGATGACGACGCCGCAGATGACGACGACGCGAAATGGTGATCCGGGAGGACAATAATTCGGTTCGGGTTAACCGTCAAATGCGGGAAATTCACGTCCACAGCCAAATGCGGGAAATTCGCGTCCACAGACAAATGCGGGAAATTCGGGTCAACCGTCCTTGTCAAGAGACGCGGTAGCGATTGGACGCCAAGTATCAATATTTTCTACAGTAATATTAGTCTTCGATGTTGTTCGATTATTTTTTCAATAAAAATGGTCAAAAACGAACGATATTTGTTTCCCTAAATCCTGAATAATAAGATTATTTTTTAAATTTAATATTTTTGAAAATATTTTTTTGTAAGTAATTTTTGTTTAGAAAGAATTTTTATCAAATGGGATAATAAGACTACGAACACGAACGATATTTATTTCTTATTTAAGAGGATTTTTTTTTTTTCGAAGTATTTTTTATATTCCTACAAAAAAGTCCTTTAAAAATCCTGAGTTTTTTTCTCCTTCAACTTTTCTGTTTTTCCTTTATTTTTTAAGGACTTTAAGAGGATTTTTTTTTTTCGAAGTATTTTTTATATTCCTACAAAAAAGTCCTTTAAAAATCCTGAGTTTTTTTTCCTTCAACTTTTCACTTTTTCCTTTATTTTTTAAGGACTTTAAGAGGAAATTTTTTTTTTTTTTCGAAGTATTTTTTATATTATTATAAAAAAGTCGTTTAAAAATCCTGAGTTTTTTTCTTCCTTCAACTTTTCTCTTTTTCCTTTATTTTTTAAGGACTTTAAGAGGAAATTTTTTTTTTTCGACGTATTTTTTATATTATTATAAAAAAGTCGTTTAAAAATCCTGAGTTCTTCTTCTCCCTCCTCGTTTCTTTTTTTACCTCTTTATTTACAAAATCGGCCCGCTATTTCTCAGCCGGTCGCTCAGCCCTCTCGCCGCGTTGTTGTTGCATCTCTCCGCACGGCCGCGCTGCAAGGGAAGTGAGCATTCGACGCGCTCTCTGGACGCGCGCGCGCGCGCGCGCGCTCGTCGATTGCGCAGAACGCATGTGACCAAGCGAAAGTTGATCTTTGCAAGTCAGAATGCAGTCGCGAGCGGATCGAGAGCGAGCAGGGTCGGTGCGCCGGCGTCGGGCGAAGCGGCTCGCGGCGCTACCTATCGATGAGGCCGTCGACGTTAGGCACTGTATTGGAAGCCAGAACAGCGCGGAGATCAATCGTCGCTGTTACGCCGCGGCCACGAGACGGACGCGATTGAAGATCGAATTGGCAGCCGCCGCGGTATTTTAGCCCCCGGATCCCTCGGCGCTCGATGCATGTTTCGCCTCGCTGACTTTTTTCCTGAAATTTTTAAGCATCTCCGATTAGAATCGCGGGAATCGATCGAAGAAAATCGGTCGAAAGATAATTTACGAAAAATTGTAGATTCTAAAAATTTCGTTCTGGGTTATTTTTTTTAATTTGTGTTTCAGGAGACGAAAAGTAGCGTAAGAAAAGTACGAAATGGCGTTTCTTTGTTTTCACCAAAATTGTAGAATTTCCATTTGTCTCTTGTAAATATAGTCTTTTTTTCTCAATTTTGAGTTACATTTTTTTTTTTTTTTTTTTTTTTTTTTTTTTTTTTTTTTTTTTCGTTACATATTCATTAACGTATTTGACAAAACTGTAGGATTTGCATTTTTTTCTTCTGAATGAAAAGTCAATTTTTTTGTCAATTTTTCGTTACATTTTCATTAACGTATTTCACAACAAAAAAAAAAAAAAAGAAAAAAAGTAGCCTAAAAAAATCCTACACAAAGTTTTACACTTTTCCAAACAAAAAAAAAAAAAATAGCAGGGTTTGCTTTGTTTTCCCTGACAAAAATGTACATCTCAAGAGAGGAAAAAGTAGCGTAAGAAAATTAACCCCCAAAACCCGATATATAATTCGTACTTCGTTTTCCGAGAGCCGGGACGGCCGCTCGCGAGGAGAAAGAACGCGGCGGGCGAAGGAGCGACAACGGGGGAGAGACGGATAATTGCTGAAAAATTGTATCACGAGACCTGCGAGAGAGAGAGACTGACCCACTTAAAGGAGATTCCGCTCCTCTCTATTTGACGTTGCGCGGCGCAGCCTTTCCCTTCTTCATCTCTCGTCTCCCGGTGGTCGTACGTACTTCGGTTTATTTCGACGCGAACCCGTCACGCGCACCCCGTGCACGTAAATACATATATATATATATATATATACCATACGTCGGTAGTGCAGAAGGCCCGGGGAATATTTTACGCACGACGTGCACAACGCTAACGGCGGGCTGTGTACACGAGAGCGTGTTACGTATTTATTAAACGAGGCATTAGCGGACGTGGGTGATTACAGTCACGCGTGCACTTGGCGCTTGCGCGCCGGTTATACACACGATACACACTCTCCGTTGTTGTGTCTCTCCGCGGGTTCGGACGCGGTGAATGTACGGTAAAAGTGAATACCTATGACGGCAGCGCTAATAATAGTGGCCACTGCGCACCCGAAACTGCGCCGGTGGAAAGATAATTCATGGTTGCCCGCAGCGGAAAAAAATTCCCTGGATTCCGGGAGGAAATTTCGGGTCGGTAAGGCAGATTCGGCTTGTAGCCATAATAGTGGACACTGCGCACCTGAAACTGCGCCGGTGCAAAATTCCCTGGATTCGGGGTGGAGAAATTGTGAGGTCGGTAAGGCAGATTCGGGTTGTCGCCAGCGCCACCCTCGGTGAAGTTGATGTATCAAAAATAAAATCTAGCCCAAAATGAGAGAAAATAGAGGAGGAAACGTGAATATTTTTACGGCGATGCTAATAAGCGGTTACTGCGCGTAACTGAAAGTGCGACAGCTGAGAAGACGAAAAAAAATGTCGACTACTGCGCACGCGAGAAAATTCCCTAGATACGGGGGAAAATCACCTGGTCGGTAAGACAGACGCGACGTCGCCAGCGCCACCTTTGCAGAAGCTGCTGTATCTTAAAAAAAACCTAACCTAAAATGGGAGAAATGAAAGCAGTAACAGTGAATACCTATCACGGCAATGCTAATAATCAGCGACGCCTAAATAGAAAAAGAAATCGACAGGTTTTTCACACGACTGAAGATTCCCCAAACCCGGTGGGAAATAATTACCCAGTCGGTATGTCAGATGCGACCGACGCGACGCCAGTCGCCATAATCGCGGAAGCTTCTGCGCTTAGAAAAAAAAACCTAACCTAAAACGGGAGAAAGAAAGATTTTTCAGGTTATGGCATATATTTCGCACGTTCGATGCATCCGTATCGTGCATAGTCGGCACGAGAAAACCCGCGACGGTTGAGCGGCGAGCGAGGCCCGCGTAACCATTGTGCAACGCCGCAATTAAAGGAGTATCCGCTCTGGGGCGCTTCACTCGGGTTCGCTCTCGCGATCGGCGGCGATCGCCTCGCGCGCGCGTTCGCGCATTCCACGATCACCGGTTAATTAGCACCGAAAACGCTCGCGTTTTTCCGCTCAATTTCGCGCAATCACGGCGCAACAGCGTTTTTTACACCGTCAATCCGATTCTTATCTTTTTTTTCGGCGAACGTTCGCTCGCATTTTTCGGCAATATTTGCACGTGGTTTATTTTTATTTCTGAAAATTACAAAAAAAAGGGCGCGTTCGGTAATTTGAGGTTATGTGAGGCAATTTTTTTTTTTTTTTTTTTTTTTCACCCGTTGGCCGTCCCCGGAACAGGAGGACAGCGAATCGCGACTTTGTCGATACGCGCAGAAGCGCCTCGGGCGTTCGCGATTGGAGGTCGAAATTTCGGCACAATCGCCGAGAATTCCAAGGCTTCGAGCTCTCCTTTCGCCGTTATACGATTAATTTATCTCCGCCGCCACGGCTCGCGGTTTTATCGTTTCCACGAACGGGCGGAGCTCGGACGGTGAAAAAAAATAATGATGTCGAGATAATGATAATGATCAATTATAAATATTTCCAATATTTAGCGACCCATTTTTTTCGGCACCTGATTGATTGGGAAAATAAAATCGATTTTTCTCCCAAATGCAATGCAATTCGATGGAAAAAAATAAAACAACTGAAACACCAATAATTTTTTTTTATTGTCGAGCAACTTTTTTAAATTTAGTGCCAACAAGTTGGTATTTATTAAATCGATCGAAATTCACTCGATCCATACTAATTTTATTTCACCAAATTATATCTTTACACCTAATTAAAAATAATATATTTATTAAATCGATCGTAATTCGCTCGATCGATACTAATTTTATTTCACCCAATTATATCTTTATACCTAATTCGAAATAATATATTTATTAAATCGATCGTAATTCGCTCGATCGATACTAATTTTATTTCACCAAATGATATCTTTATACCTAATTCAAAATAATATATTTATTAAATCGATTGTAATTTGCTCGATCGATACTAATTTTATTTCACCAAATTATATCTTTATACCTAATTCAAAACAATGGAAGAAAGGGGGGGAGGGATGGATTCTAAAAAATCTTTATTAATCGTTATGCAAAGTCACGAAATAAATAAAAAATATATCCTTGTAGCAAACAAATATCTTGTAATGAAATGAAAAATATTCCATTGACTTCGGTAACGTTTTTTTTTTCTCTCTCAATCCACGCTCGAACCTCGGGCCATGTAACAGCGTCTATGGGACACGCAGTATCGATCGATATACCTACGCACATCGTGTAACACTCGCGGTTCGAGAGCGATCGAGTTTCGGACTGCGCTTGCGTAATACGCAGGCGCGCAAGAATACAGGGAATAACAGTAGCCGTCGGGCGTGTATATCTATACGGCGGTAAATAAAAGTAAAGGAACGAGGCGTGGTGCGAGCGGTTTACATAATGCGTGTAATTCCCCGTGTCCCGTCGCCGGGACCGGCCGGGCTACCCGGTGGCACAACAATCGATTTTAGCGCCTCGGTGAGGAGACGCCGAAACGCTTCGGGGCGTAGAAACATCAGCTGATCGAGTGAAACGGAAAAAAAACGCACGTGCGAAACCTCGGGAAAAGTCATTTGCCGGAAATAAACAACCGATAGTAATTTTCTCGAAAAAGGTCACTTAGAAAAATAATAATTTTCTCGAAAAAAATCACTTAGAAAATATCATTTTCTCGAAAAAATTACTTAGAACGAAATATTTTTTTCGTAAAAATTACTTAGGAAAAAATTACTTAAAAACAAATATTTTTTTCGAAAAAATTACTTAGAAAAACTTTTTTTTTTTAATTACTTAGAAAAACATTTTTTTTTTTCGAAAAAATTACTTAGGAAAAAATATTTTGTTCGAAAAAATTACTTAAAAACAAATATTTTTTTCGAAAAAAATTACTTAGAAAAACGTATTTTTTTCGAAAAAATTACTTAGAAAAACATATTTTTTCCCCCGCGTCTCGTCGCCGGGACGGTCGGGCTACCCGGTGGCACAACAATCGATCTTATAAATCGATTTTTTTGCCTCATCTTATTCGCGCGTTATAAATCGATTTTTTTGCCTCATCTTATTCGCGCGTTATAAATCGATTTTTTGCTCCCTTTATCGATCGTCGGTAAAGACGTTTCGTCATACAGGGGTTAAATTTTTGCGGGGGCAGAAAAAGTTGTGGCCTATTCGCAAAAATCGACGAGCGCGCGTCATACGAGTGATTAACGAGGCGATGCCACCTTGGCAAGGCCACATCGTGCAATATTCCCAGAGGGGAGCGCGCGCGGCTCGGCGGCTCTCGAGATCCAATTCTCACACCGCGCACGCTCACTCGCGCGAAAAAGCCGAGCGCGCGCGGCGCGCGCAGCCGAGAGTGCACGAGGTATTGCATACTCGCCCGGGGAGCACGTGATTCCGAATGAATTGTGGCATTCGTATTTTATAATTTCAGTATTTCACTTCTTCCTTTTTTTTTTTCCTTACTTTTTCCCTTTTCTCGTAATATATAGAATTACGCGCGAGAGACCGACGGGCGACGCCCGAAGCGAATGCAACGACGTTGATAAAATAAAATAAAATATAATAAAATAAGTAAAATAAATTAAACAAAATAAAATAATTAAAATAAATAAAATAAAATAAAATAAGGAAAGTAAAATAAATAAAACAAAATAAAATAATTAAAATAAATAAAATAAAATAAAATAAGGAAAGTAAATCAAATAAATCAAATATCAATAATTAATTGTGCAACTTGTTTGTAAGAGCTAGAAAAATTATTATGAAATGAATATTATTATTATTATTATTATTATTAATTATTAATTATTATTTTTATTTTATGACATTTTTTTTTTTTTTTTATGGGAAATACATTTGGACTCGAGATAAATTAGGAAACCAGAGCGATTCGATCGCAAAGATTTGCCCACTTCGATACAGATACATCGACCGCGCGGACCGCGCTGTATATTCGAGACGTCCTTGAGGTCCTCGCTTAAGGCGCGAGTGCTTTCGCGCCGCGGAAAAACGGACGGACGGGCGGACGGACAATGTTCCCTCGCTCGGGCGGCGCGTTACGTGTCTACCGCGAGGCCGAGAGACACCTGGAGTAATATCATCGGCGTGTAATAATAATTTGCGGGAAATAATAATAACGGAAGGCCCGACAAAGGAGGCGGCAGGAATGCGCATGGAAATAGATTGCGCGCCGCGGAGACCGGGGCGAAATGGTCAACCGAAACCATCTAAACCGTGACTCAATTGTTTTGCAATAAACAATAAAATTTGTCGACTGAAAAAGAGCTCGAGGAAAAAAAATATTTAGAGCTTTTTTTATAATTTTTTACACATCGTTGATTTAAAAAAAGATGGGTGACTAATATTTAGTCACTTTTTTTTTTCAACATTAAAGTTCAAAATTACTAAAATATGCGATTTTTCGTTGTGACCCATTTCACCCCGGGCGTCGGCAAAGCCGATTCTTTTTTTACCATTTTACGCAACGAGACCATTTTTGACGATTTTTTACGTCACGGACACCTGAAATACCGTTTTTTTTTACTGTGACTCATTTCGCCCCGGACATCATTTTACCATTTTTTTACCATTTTACGCAATGAGACCATTTTTTACGATTTTTTACGTCACGGACACCTGAAATACCGTTTTTTTTACTGTGATTAATTTTGCCCCGGACACCTGAAATACCATTTTTTTTCCTGTGACTCATTTCGCCCCGGACATCTGGAAAACCTTTTTTTACTGTGACTCATTTCGCCCCGGACATCATTTTACCATTTTTTTACCATTTTACGCAATGAGACCATTTTTTACGATTTTTGACGCCCCGGCCACCTAAAATATTGTTTTTTTGCCGTGACTCCAGCCACTTTTTTTTTCGGCAGTCCCATTTCGCCCCGGCCACCAAACCGCCCGACGGATTATAAACCGCGGGTCAATTACTTACACGCCGAAACGTCGGCCGAATTAGAATACACGAGTCTTACACGTCGCTCGGAAATCGAGAGCGACGGCTGCCCGCAAACGGTGGCGATGGGCTCTCGTGTGTCCGCAACCGCCGTACGTACACGTAGTACGTACTGCACAGTCTGGGGCATCCAGTGAGAGCAGCGGCGGCGCGAAGGAGCGAACAAACGAGAGTAGGGTAGGTAACACGCGAGAGAGCATAAGGCCGGATCATGTGATGCCACTACTAGCTTACTTTTACTTTAAGTGGCGAAGCCCCCCCGACGGGGCTTGTGGGACGGAGAGACGAGCCTCGTGACTCGGCTCCTCGCGCTTCCCAGGACGTAGACCCGAGGCGAGCTGCGAGCTCGCCGCCTCGGAGCTTCCTTTTCCCGGCTAACTCGCGCCCATACACATAAACATAAGCCCGACTCTATTAGTCCACAGCTCCACAGCTGCTGCTCTGCCTACACACGAGCTATGCATTCTCCTCCGTCGATCCGGCCATCCTGCGCGCCGTGCTTCCCCGCTCACATTACTTTTTATTAGTCGCTTTGTTGTTGGGAAGATTTCGAATTTTGCGGAATTTGCGGGAATCGTGCGACGGGATTGCGGGGCGTGGAAACCGCGGGAAAATTGAATGCGAGGGAGGTAGAAAATATATTTTTTATCGAGAGAGAATCTTTTTTTAATTAAATTTATTCTTTTATTTATTATAAAAAATCATTTTTATAATAAAAAAAAGTAATTATAAAAAATTAAAAAATAAATAATAATAATAATAACAAATAATAAAAAATGCATTATTTATTCTCTTGCGTAAAGTTCCACTTTACGCACTTTTGGTTACTTTACGCACGCGTGCCGAAAAACGAGCACTTCACGCACGCAAAACCGCCTCGAAAAGTCGCGTTTTACGCGCACGGTTACAAAAACATGTTTCCCACACTACTTTATTTTCGTCTCTATTCTCGAGTCGAGAATCGGTCCACAAATTTCAGGTCATCCTTCGCGTGATCGACAACCAACTAAAATAGCCAAACTAATTGGCCGGGCCGGCTCGAAGCGTTTAAAAATCCCCATTAGTCATTCCAATCAACGAGCTTTCTCCGTTACAACTCGAACCGACTTCCCCGCCTAGACCGAACCACGTCAATCAGAATAAGTATTCATCAAAACTCCGCTCCGCGTTTTATCCGACGAAAAATCGGGCGCGCGGTGTCATTAATAACCTTATCACAAGGCGGCCCGAGCGAGCAGGAAGCACAATGGAAGCCGCTCGAGATCCCCGAGATCTTCCTGAGTGTATCACGTGACGCGCGCGAGGCGGGCCGATTCCGATGATCCTGGGACCGGTTGTGGCTGTTCGACTGGTTGCTCAACTCGTCGCCAGCGCCGCCGTCGTTACGGTTTACTACGCGGATAGAAACGACGTACGTGTTCCACACCTACGACAAGCGTTCCAGTTCGCGCGGGTCTCTCGCGAGTCTCCGGGACGTCGCAAGGAGAGCGAGAACAACAAAGAAGCGGAGGAGGAGGAGGAGGAGGAGGAGAAAAAAAAATAAGGAGAGAACGATGTAGTCATCGCGTCCACACGTGTCTTACGGTACATCGCGTCGTCTATATATAGCCGCACGGTATCTTAGCGCGAATCTCCCCCCCTGGAGAAATGGATCACATTGTGTGGTAAAACGCGACACACACACTACCTAGTTACAAAGCTGATGGCTCTGCACCGCGAGGGCCAGATCTACGTGCCTCGTACGAGCCGCACATTATTCACCGTCGATTCAGTATCACGAGAGTTGTTTTTCCCGACCGACGCCCCGTAATTAGCCGCCCGGCGCGGTGATTTTTGCACTGGGAACGTAAAAGTCACGGCGGGTTGAGTGACGAACAGCTGATCAGCTGATCGGCGCGCGATTTGCGCCCGCAATTAGGAAAAACCCGGACGGGTATGCCGGGAATAAACAACCGCTGATAATTTTCGCGAAAAAGGTCACTTGGAAAAAGAATCATTTTCTCGAAAAAAAATCACTTGGAAAATATCATTTCCTCGAAAAAATTACTTAGAACGAAATATTCTTTCCGAAAAAATTATTTCGAAAAAGATATCATTTTCGAAAGAATTACTTGGGAAAAAATTACTTAGAAAAAGATTTTTTTTTCGAAAAAATTGCTTAGAAAAACATATTTTTTTCGAAAAAAATTACTTAGAAAAAAAACATTTCTTAAAAAATTACTTAGAAAAAACTAACTTTCTTGAAAAGTTACTTAGAAAAAACTAGCTTTCTTGAAAAGTTACTTAGAAAAAACTAACTTTCTTGAAAAGTTACTTAGAAAAAACTAACTTTCTTGAAAAGTTACTTAGAAAAATATCCTTTTCTTGAAAAAAAAAATTACTTAGAAAAAAAAACATTTCTTAAAAAATTACTTAGAAAAATATCCTTTTCTTGAAAAAAAAGAAAAAAAAATGATTTAGAAAAAAAGAAATTTCATTAAAAAAATACTTAGAAAAAAAAATTAGTTGCAGAACGAAAAAAAATGGTTTGCTTAAAAAAAAAGTGACTTATCAACCGTCAGAAAATGTTCCCTTTTAATTTCAGGATCCGACGAATCGTCGAAAAACGAGTTTAGAAAACAAAAAAAATGTGCCGGAACTCGTAACCCCCGGCGGGGGTCGCCCTACCACAAGCCGCATTGTTTCGGGCGGCCCGTCGGGGACACGACACGGAGAAAAGCGAGCACACGCCTGGCGTGCGGCGCGCGCGCGCGCGCGCGCGGGTGCAAAAAGGAGAAAAGGAGAAAAAAGAGAAAGAGAAAGAGAAAGAGACCGGAGCTAGGAGATACCTTGGGCAAGGAGCTCTGGATGAAACGCTCGAGCGAGAACTCGAGAGGCACGAGTCGTCGAGTAACCATCGAGAGACCAACGACCAGCAGCAGCGCAACAGCCGCGCCGAGCGCTGCACACCCGAAAGTGAATCCGCGCGGCTACCGTCCGACTATTGTCAACTCGTTCCACTGGCTCGAGCGCCGACCGTGCAAAATCCGCCACTCGATCCACTCGTTACGATTTCGCGGTTTATCCTCCACAGTTTATTCTCCACCCCCTTTAGATTTATCGGTCCTGTGTTTGTGTTGTGATTTTTTTTTTAATTTATTATCGATTGCCGATTTTATCGATACGTTCGGGTCGAGATCGACGCGCTGATCCACGATTATCGTGGAGATCGACCGCACGATGGTCGACAGGTGGGTTCAGTGCACGAATTATTTTTTATTTTATTTATTTCTAAGGGGATTTTTTTATTATGTAAATTGATAGATTTTAAAAAATTGATTTTAATAAATGGGTATTAAGTTGCCTAAATTTGTATTTTAAATATGAATTAAAATATATTTTAACGTGATTAATTTAGTTAGAAGTAGAAGTTAGAAAAAAAAAATTTCCTGAATGAGCTGGATTAATCGCGACTCGCAATATAGATAAATTACTACTCACGGGAATTTTTAATTACATGAATTGATAGATCTTTATTTTATTTTAATAAATGGCTACCCGGTTGCCTAAATTTGTATTTTAAATATGATATAAAAATATTTTTTAAACGTGCTTAATTTAGTTAGAAATAGAAGTTAGAAAAAAAAATCTTTCTAGCTGGATTAATTGCGACTCGCAATACTAATAAATTATTACATCAGATTCGAAAGTAAAAAAATCTGATTTACGATAATTTGCAACGGGTACGATTTCTGAGTCTAATGCTCGATTTTACGACGAGGAATTTATTGGGTTCAACTGTCTTGATGGATTTTGATAGTGAAAAAATTTAATTTACGATAATTCGTGACGGATTCAATTTTAGAGTCTGAGGATTTACAAAGATATTGATCAAGGTTAATGTACGAATAGAGCCTTGTGAACCGGCTGACGCTATGCAATTTCACGTGGTAGGTGAAAGGAGCGCGAGAAAGTATAATCCGAGCGCTTCATTTTAATCGGCCTATCGGTCGTTTTATACCGACGATTCGTTTCGTTGTTCCGCGTCACACAGCTGATGTGGTCCTCGGGGCAAATTAGCGTGTAAATTAGATATGAAAGTCGCTCGTTGGGTGACGCGAATAAAGATATCAAAAGTAACGAACGACTGCGTTAAATTTATTGATATAAGTTTGTGAATAAATTTTCGACGGATTTATCAAACAATTGTCGATAAATTTGTGAATAAATTTTCGACGAATTTATGAACGAATTGTCGATAAATTTGTGAATAAATTTTCGACAAATTTATGAACGAATTGTCGATAAATTTGTGAATAAATTTTCGACGAATTTATCAACAAATTGTCGATAAATTTGTGAATAAATTTTCGACGAATTTGTCAACGAATTGTCGATAAATTCGCGAATAAACTTTTAACGAATTTATCAGTGAATTGTTAATAAATTCGCGAATAAATGTTCAATTCATTTATCAGTGAATTGCTGATAAATTTGTACATAAATTTCCAGCATATTTATCAACGAATTGTCGATAAATTTTCGGAAATAAATTTCCAACGAGTTTATCGATAAATTTGTGAATTAATTTTCAATTAATTTATGAATGAATTTGCGATGGAATGTCCACCCTTTTTATCAATGATTTAAAAATGAGGAACAAAAATATATCAATGAATCAAAAAAGCAAAAAAATGATCAATGAATCAAAGAAGCAAAAAAATGATCAATGAATCAAAAATGACGAGTAAAAATTGATCAATGAATCAAAAGTGGCGAATACAAATTGATCAATGAATCAAAAAGTGACGAGTAAAAATTGATCCATGAATCAAAAAGTGACGAGTAAAAATTGATCAATGAATCAAAAAAAGCAAAAAAAATCAAAGAATAAAAAAATGACGACTAAAAATTCATCAATGAATCCGTCGGCCGAATTGAATTAATAATTCGCCCGGTCAGCCCCGACTCGGAATCGCGCGAGGAGATCGAATCGATTGAGCAATATCATCCGGCGTCACGAGCGTCGATTAATCGCAATTATTCGTTTAACAATGCGAAATCCGGGCCAACAACCTCCCACTGAATAGACGCGTAATTGCCAGAGCCTGTCTCTTGATTAGTATGACTGACTTCACCGGAGCGAGACTTCTGAACCGCGGGGAATAAAAGCGCGCGCGCGGCGCACTCGCGTCGAGAGGCTCTCGGTGCGTCGGCCCAGACTCGGCCGCGTTGCGTAAGACGCGCCGCAGACGGCGTTCCATGTCGCTCTCCACGCGTACAGCCGGTTATCGCGCGGCGCCCGCGACCGGCTCGGCTTTTCCTCGCGCCTCTCCGTGTCATCGCGCGTATTACCTGCCGGAAGGTGCTGGGAAAATGAAAAATAGGCTTGGCAAGCGTGATTAATAGGAAAAATAATTCATCCGCGAAAGCGTCGACTTCTCATCCCGGTTATCCAATCTTAATAAGCGTAATTAAAATGAGAAAAAAGTCATTATTTTTCTTTTTTTCTAATCTGAAGTATCTGGGACTGTTATAAATTTAATTTATTGTTCGGGGTGAATTAATAAGTGAGGTAATAATTCGAGTTTGTTTTGCTCAATTTTTACCTCGTTTTGATGAGGGAAAAATTTGATCTTAATTACTAATGAGGTTTAATTAGAATGAGAAAAAATTATAAAATTTGTTTTTTTACTGTGCGTATTTATTTATTGCTGGAAGGGAATTGATAATTGATCTAAATAATTCGAGTTTGTTTCACTCAATTTTTACCTTGTTTTGATGAGGTAAGAAATGTTTGAAGCAATAATTTGGTCCTGATAATTAATGGAGTTTAATTAGAATGAGAAAATAAATGTCAACATTATTTTTTTTCCTTTTCGTATTTATTTATGGCTGGAAGCGAATTAAGAATTTATCTGAAAAATTCGAGTTTGTCGCACTCAATTTTGACCTAATTTCAATGAGGTCAAAAAATGTTTAGTTAAAAATTTAATCTTAATAATTAAAGTTCAATTAAAAAGAGAAGAATTTTCTTTTCCTTTCCGTATTTATTTATCCCTTCAAGCAAATAAATAATTGATCCGAAAAATTCGAGTTTCTTTCACTATATTTTTAGCTTACAAACAAACATTTCACTGGTGACCAGTTTTATGTTTTTAAATAATTATTTTTTATTCATTGATCATAGTAAATTATTTCCTCGTTAAAGAGGCAATAAAAAGAAATTATGTTTGAGAAGTCCCGCGTTATTTAACTGTAACGAGCGCCGCGAAACAAAAGTTTAACTCATTCGCGGGTAGCGATGACGAATTAAACGGCCGACAAACAACTCGTAAACGTTTCGCTCGTCGTCGCGTTTATTTCAATGTTTCCCGGGCGTAAATCGCGAGCGATCACAACGAAAGTGATTGCGGTCGATTTTTTTATTTTTTTATTTGCTCGGCCGTGGAATATCGGAACCCCCTTGGGATTCCATATTCGACGTTGCGTAATTCCCGCTCGAACGCGTCGTTAAATCGATTATTACCGGTGTTTCCAGCGCCCGAACGAGGCCCGCCGAATCCTTTCGCGACCGAAATATTTTTCTTTTTTTTTAACGCGGCGCGTCGTAATAAAAATGTTTCGGCAAAAATTCGGCTCAGCGCGCCAAAAGCCCAATTTGGGTTTTCAGTCAATTTCACACCGCGCGCGACTATCGCTGCGGGTGCAGAGTGAAAGTGCTGCGCGCTCTGCAATTTTCGAACCACGCACGAATAAATTAAATGTAGTTACGTGCTACACTTTTTTTTTTCTTGTTTTTTGGAAAAATGTAAATAGGAGAAATTTACGGGTGGCCGCGCGATAATCACATTAATCACAATGTGCAGTCACTATTTCTGTTTTACTGTATTCGCGGCGCCTACGCACCAGGAAGTTAAGTCGTGCGATTTAATTCTCCGTCTTGGCGACCGAGTTGTCGATTTGTCGTCGATAAATTTGTCGTTATCGCAAAAATATTAGATCGTTAAATAAAAAATAAAAAAATTACTTCCCTACATCATAAAAAAATAATAATAATTGAATCTAGAAATAAATCAATAATTGAATTTAGAAATAAATAAATAATTGAATTTAGGAATATATAAGTGAATTCAGAAACAAATAAATAATTGACTTTAGACATAAATAAATAATTGAATTTAGAAATAAAGAAATAATTGAATTTAGGAATAAAGAAATAATTGCATTTTGAAGTAAATTAATAATTGAATTTAGGAATAAATAAATAATTGCATTTTGAAGTAAATAAATAATTGAATTTAGAAATAAATGAATAATTGAATTTAGAAATAAATGAATAATTGAATTTAGAAATAAATAAATAATTAAATCAAAAAATAAATAATTTCTCGCGACAATTATTATCATTCATTTTCCATTACCCGGAGCAATTTTCGCCCGCGGTGTCTCGGTTCAAAGATCACCCTGAAATAATTCGTCCGTCACGCGATACACGGAAAGCCGAGCCAACGAGATGAAACTTGATCGACACATGGGGCTGGGGCTCCGCGTGCGATCGATCGCCGATCGTACCTCGGCCGCCGTCGCACTGTGTGTCCACTCCGTACACCTTCTACCTGTCCGCCGAACTTTCACCGTCCCGGGCATAACGGCCACGCCGCGCGCGCTCCCAACGAGCTCTCTCATATTAGCCTCTCGCGCGGTAACCGCGAAACTCTGCTTGACCGTGGGACAAAGAACGTCGTCGTCGCGTTACGTGCCACGCCGCAGAATTACACCAGATTCCTATGGTCCCCGCATTATCTTTTTTTGCCTTTCCAATTATTTTTTTTCCTTTTTTTATATTTCACTCTCACTCGTGCCCGGGGCGAGTTGCATCGGAAATTTGACGTTGAAAAAAAAAAGTTGATATTGTCAATGAAACTTTGCTTGACCGTGGGACACGAACGTTAGATTTCTATGGTCTCTATTATTATTATTATTATTATTATTATTATTATTATTATTTTTTTTTTTTTTTTTTTTTTTTTTCAGCGCGAGTTGTATCGAAAATCTGGCGTTAAAAAAATTTGATATTATCGATGAAACTCTGCTTAATCTTTTCTCGCCTTCCCATTATATTTTTCATTTTTTTAAATTTAATTTCACTCTCATTCTTCCCCGGGGCGAATTGCACCGGAAATCAGGCTTTAAAAAAATGTCGATATTATCGATGAAACTCTGCTTGATCCTTTCTCGCCTTTCCATAATTTTTTAAATTTCAATTTCACTCTCAGTTGCCCCCGGGACGAATTGCACCGGAAATCACGGCGCGAGAAACAACAATTGGCGACAGTGACCGCGACGAGGGAAATTGTTTTGCCATTAAAAAACAAAACAAAAAAAATGTCGATATAACGGTTGGGTGATCGTAATAAAAATAAAAATAAAAAATAAAAATAAAATGAAATAAAAATGATTTCACGCTGCATTTGCGATCCTTCCGAGAGAAAATCCAATCATCCGGCCGGGCAGCATTTTATTCGCAAGTTCATCGTCCTCCCGGAATCGCGGGCGGTTGTTTTTTTTTAATATTCCACCGGGTCTCGTCACGTCTCTCGGCGATTCCAGACACGTTTTTGCCGGGCTCTCCGTGGGTCCTGGTGACAATAGCCAATCCCACGCACTTTCGAAAAGCAACGATCCGCGCGCTCTCTCGAGGATATCGGAGCCGCCGCCGCCGCGCGCTGCGATTTCCGGAAATCGCGCGAAGGTGTAACGGATGGAATTGCTTTCCGCGATTTCTTGTGTAACGCCGAGGCGGCGAGCTGCGAAATGCAATTCATCGATTTTTCACGCTCGGAATTTTTCGCGATGATTGTGAGAAATCGTGGGAGTCGCGGGCAAATTTTAATCTCGTTGTTATAATCAGTAATTATTATTTTCATATTAGTTGTAATTATTTTTTTATTTTGGGTAATTAAAAGTAAAAAAAACATAATTGTATGTTTCACTAATTATAGTGGAAATATGCGATTATTTTTATTTTTGTATTTATTTATTTATTCATTTATTTATTTATTTATTTATTTATTTATTTATCTATTTATTTATTGATTGATTTATTTATTTATTTATTTATTTATTTATTTATTTATTTATGGATAAATTAAACAGTCGATAGTTCCAATAACGATAAAATCGATAATAAGACTATAAAAATAGCCACACGAATCGACTATTAATAGTCGTCGGGACGATCGCGATTATTTCAGGGAACTATAAAATGTTCTCCGTGTATATTTATAAGCCGTTACGGCGGACAGATAAACTCGCGAAATGAACTCGTTGTGCCGGGGTGAAAACATCGCCAGGGGCGAAATCGTGAGCGATCCGACTGCGAGTTAACATTGAAAATACCGAGTCACATCGGTGATAAGTTTTCGTAACAATTTTTGGCATCATTTTTTTTCTATTAATGGATTTTACTAAATATTTTCATGAGTAAATTATTAATTTTAACAACAATTTCATCAACGACAATAATTTTAGAAACAATTTTCATCAGTAGATTATTTATTTTAGCAACAGTTTTCATCAGTAAATTATTAATTTTAATGACAATTTTCATCAGTAAATTATTAATTTTAATGACAATTTTCATCAGTAAATTATTAATTTTAATGACAATTTTCATGACACATTTTTTAATTTTAATAACAATTATGTCCCAAAATGAATTTCAACAACAATCTGTAATTAGATATCACCACTAAATACGTGGTAAACGTTGACTTCGTATTACGTTTAATTTATCCCCCTTCTCTCCCTCTTTTTCTCCGTCGCTCAGAAACTTCCTAAAACAGCTAATCGCACGGCGCCGCGAACGCTCGGAACGCAAACATTCTAAACGGCAATGGCGCGAAGGCGCAAGGCAAACCGCATTATTATACCGGATTAAAGTAAAATGTTGCCCGTTACGAGCTCGGTACATTCTTATGCCCAGCGCGCGCGCAATCCCGGAATATATGCATAACAGTAGCAGCGCGTTGCAGCAGCCACAACGGGTGAGACGAATGGCCACTTTACGGTGTCGCTAACGATTTTTCTCGAGCCGTTTAAACGATCGGCGATAATTAAGTGGGACATTAAAGATCGATACCAGGTTCAATGTTAACGTGAAACTAACGATCGGCGTGTATAAATCGGCCGATCGGCAGAAAAATCGGCAAAAAATCGGCACCGTAAAACAAACACCTGACAGTGCGTGAAAATTGATTTTTTTCGATACCGATCGGCGTTTATAAATCGGCCGATCGACGTATATAAATCGGCCGATCGGCGTATATAAATCGGCCAATCGGCAGAAAAATCGGCACCGTAAAACAAACTCCTGACACCGCGTGAAAATTGATTTTTTTCCGATACCGATCTCCAAGCTTAACGATCGGCGACGATAATTCGAGGTCTTAAAGTGTCGGACCTGTTGACCCGGCCATTAATTTTCACGATTGCGCAAAGCCACGAAGTGTGCGAAAGAAAAATCGATAACGATCGAGGTATTGATGTAATTATAGGGGAAGGGTTTTGCTTTATCGATATCGGTAATAATACCGAGGAGATTGATTGACACCCGTTTCTTACACTGGAAGATTTTTTTTTGCTGTTGTTCACTTGGATATTCGTATTCGAAAGGGTGGGAAATATTCAGTCTGCGTATTATTATTTACGTTATTTGCTGTATCTCACCTTTAAAAAAATATAATAACAATAATCGGTAATTTTTACGATATTTTACGGTGGTCGTAATAAGTGGGATGTTTACTAAAAAAAATAGCGATAAATATCGATTCGGACTGTATAAAAATTGTTTTTTCGTTTTTTGTATTTCAGATCCATAATCGTGCGGACACAATTGGTGCTACTTTTGTGTCTGCTCGTGCGGAACGGAAACAGAAATGATTTCGGATGCGAGGCTCTTCAGTATCAGTCCCTGGAGGGCTTCTCCACGACCGAGGAGTGCGCGCTGGTGCTCGAAGGTCCCGGCAGGAGCAGCGCCTACGACTACACTTACAACCTGCTCCGTGGCAGTCCGTAAGTATTTTTTAAAATCTTATCAGTCGATAAGCGCACTCATGGGGTTAATGAAAAAAAAAAAATCAAGTTTTTTTTTTCGTGAAAATTATCGCGTTTGAAAAAGAATTAATAGCGTATTCAAAATAATAGCGCAAAAGTACAACGAAATTAGGTGTTAAAAAAATAAAAAATAAAAAGTGTTTTCGCACTTTTTTCGAAATTTCGCACTGCGATTTTTGCGAATTTTTTTTTTTCGTTTTCGCGAATTTTGAAGTCCCTATCCGATAGGAAATTTCCCGCTGATTCCGAAAAGTACCGTGGTTTGCCCGAAAAATAAACATTTCGACGAGAAATACGCGAAAAATGATTTTTTACTTTTTTCGAAATTTCGTCACTTCGCTAAAATCTGGTTTACTTTTTTTTGGATCGTCCGAATCTGGATTTTCTGCTTTCGTTCGAGAGAAAACAAAATAACGAACCGAATGCTGCAAGGCGGATCGCGGTATCTTGATTTCTGAATTTTTCACAGAATATTAAAGCCGAACCCTCAAAAATCACGAATTTTTCCAAGGGGTAACCCTTGCGTTTTTTGCGAAAATTTTTTTTTCGTTTCCATAAATTTTGAAAACCCTAACCGATAGGAAATTTCCCGCTGATTCCGAAAAGCACCGTTGTTTGCCCGAAAACTCGAAAATTCGATGACAAAAATGCAAAAAACGATTTTTTGAAAAGCGAAAACACGTAAACATTTTTTATTAAATGCAAATTTTTTTTAAATCATATGAAAATGCGTTTTAACCATTGTTTTCCGGGGTACAATATGCGACTTGAAAACATTGGCACACATGAAAATTCGATATTAAAAAAAAAAATCATGCCCTCAATTTTTCCAATTTCATTTTCTTCACGTAAACCGCGACAAACCCGAGAAAGGTTGAAATAATTGCCGCGCAATAATCGCCGGTCGCCAATTATCGAAATAAAATCCGGGATTTACGTTGAAACGCGTAGTTGGCGATAAGTCAGCCGGCCGGGAAAGTCCGAAAGCGAGCGAATCGCGCGGGACACCAGCGACGAGAATTCAGCCCGAGGGGGGCTCGGTGGTTCTGCTCCCTAATTGTATAAAATAATTTTCGAGACGTTGAATTACGGCTCACGCGAGTCGGCGGGTATTTTTCGCGTATCTAGATTTTCAATCGTGTGAAACTCGTCCGTCAGCCAATACGCGGTTAATCGTCGCGCGTGGTCTTTGCTCTCGTCGGGCCCCGCAGCGACGCTGAATTAATTAGTCCCGGCACTCGGGGTACAGAAGTCCCCGGTGGTTGTGGAGAAATTGAAGAAAAAGAAAAAAAGAAATAAGGAGAAAAAGAATTAGAGCCTCGGGCCGAGATATAATGGCTGGAGTTGAAACGTGCGGGCTGCACGAACAAAACGCGCTTTGCTGCTCCGACGGTTGTGATCAGTGAAAGCGACGTCTCGTTGTCGTCGTCGAGCAAAAAAAAAAATCGATTATTGAAATTAAGCCATTTGACATAATTTTATTAAATTGTAACATTTGACATAATTTTATTAAATTGTAACATTTCATATCATTTTATTAAATTGTAACATTTCATATCATTTTATTAAATTATGATACTTGATATCATTTTATTAAATTATAATATTTGATATAATTTTATTCAATTACGACATTTGATATCATTTTATTAAATTGTGACATTTGATTTAATTAAATTATTCATTTTATTCAATTAGGACATTTGATATCATTTTATTACGTTATGACATTTGATATAATTTTATTAAATTACGACATTTGATATCGTTTTATTGATTTATGACATTTGATATCATTTTATTGATTTGTGACATTTGATATCATTTTATTGATTTATGACATTTAATATTTTATTGATTTATGACATTTGATATAATTTCATGATAAATTATTCTCAGTGTGGACACCAAAAATGAACCGAAAATCGATTACTAAAATTTCCACACTCGATTTTTTTTTGTAAAAAAAATGTTTAAAAAAGTCATTCACAATGATTTGTCCATTTGAATGAATTCCTGGAGTCCGATTTAATTCCTCATCTCGTCCAAAAAAATTGAGGCTGTCGTACCGCGAGCGTCATTTAAATAATAAAACGATTATTCGGCAATCAGAGACGCCAGTTTGCAATGGCGATGAACTTGAATCAAGGTTCAAGTTCACTGACATTTTTTTCATGGCCGAAAAAAAAAAAAAAAATGCAAATTTCACGAGATTTATTATTCGCAACGCACGGAATACATGAGAAGCGGTGAGGAATGCTAAGTCTCGTTTCATGCATCATCCTGAAACTCGGGCGCGCAATTTGCCGCATTACCATAACACACATGCGCCGGACCCGGATTTACCAATAAAACCGGATCGTGAATTACTCTCTGGTTGCACGTGGTATACACGCGGTGTGATATTAGATCGGACAAAGGCTAATATCGGCGCGCGTCGGTCGAAGGTAACGCGGCGACTGCGAGCGCCGCACTTTCCATGCGCCGCTCCACCCCCGTCGCGGAAATATCCAGGATACGGTTATTACATCGTCCCGCGAATATCGCGCAGGCGTAACCCAGATCGTGCCCGAAGCACGCGCGACTCGTGCGAATCGCCGCCCCCTTCGCCCGGCTTATCTGTTATCAGCAAACGTTAAGGCGATTTTTTTTTTTTTTTTCGTACCCGCTAATTGGACTTTTCGAGGGGGCGGCAGTCGAGACGAAATTGCTTCATTTTGTTTCAACTTTTTTATTTTGTAACTCAATGTTTTATCCTATTTTAATTTTGACTCAGGATTTCATTTTATTTTTATTTAAAAAATTTTGAACTCAATGTTTTATCCTATTTTAATTTTGACTCAAGATTTAATTTTAATTTAATTTTTTATTTTTAACTCAATGTTTTATCCTATTTTAATTTTGACTCAAGATTTAATTTTGTTTTAATTCTGAATTTAATGTTTTATCTTGAGTTTTGAGCTCAAGATTTGATTCAATTTTTATTTTGTTTCATTTTCAATTTCTTATAATTTCATTTTCTTATAATTTAGTTTCATGTTATTAAAAAAAAAAAAAAAAAAATTCGGAGTAAAAATTATTTTTTTCTGTTTTACATTTTTCGTTTTTTTCTCGTTTATTTATACCCGTCCGAAAAAACTGGACTTTCTCGCGATCGCCTCTTAAACCGCGTTCACATCTCGCCGACCGGTAATATCGGTTTGGGCAGCGAAAAAAAAAAAAAAAAAAACCTCGCGACAGTATCGGTCCTATACATCTCGATCCCCAGTTTCCTGATTAAAATGTCGAGCGCGCGAAGCTAAAAAAAAGTGAAAAAAAAAAATAATGATCCATCTCGGGCGAACCGAGAGTAAGTAACTCGTATGTAAATGTGGGCTTGACCCCCGAAACTTTCGTTTCGCGTTCCCCGCCTTTCAGCCTCACGGATCTCCGGGTCTCCCGTTAGGCGTTGCACTAAATACATTAACCACGACACAATAAGTCCTTTGATGCTCACAGCAAAAAAAAAAAAAAAAAAAAAAAAAAAAAAAAAAGAGAGAGTGGCTTCGTTATATTCGGACGCGATTAAAATCGATGTCGAAATAATAATAGTGAGCAGCGCGCGTTCCGCCCATGGACAGAGGTCGCTCGCGATCCCGACGCTTTTTCGCTCGGCCGGACGTCTCGAGACTCGTCGATGACTCATCGGGCGAAACGATGGAAATATCGAATAACACGACTCCGACCCACCTAGTATTATACAGTCCGCCGATTTCCCGCTCGTTAGTCGTCGATACACTCGATTATCGTTTCGAATCGCCGATGCAATCTCGCGGGGAGATTCCGCGCGAGGCGCAGTCGTCGCGGTGGCTGACAAAAAAATGTGTGCCGTGAGTACGGAGAGCGCGCGCGGAGAGAAACAGCGTGGGACAGCCGGCTGTCGATCACGCGTTGAGTATCGGCAACTTGGCGAAGGGGAAAAGCGCATTACGTGCGCTTATCGATGACGGTGGAACGCGAGGAAAAAGGAAGAAAAAAAAAAAAAAATACTAAGCGTCACCGTCAGCCCGGGACATGTCACTCTACAATATAAAAATGTTTCGCTAAAAATATTTCACAGAGCGCTGCTTAACGTGGCCCTAACTAATTTAATCCTATCCATCTTAACCCCGTCTATCTTAGCTATACCCAACTTAATACTACCTAACTTGACCCTACTTAACTTGGCCCTACCTAAGTGAACCCCACTTAACTTAACCTCAGCTAACTTAACTCAACCTAACTTAACCTCACCTAACTTAACCCCATCTAACTTAACCCCACCTAACTTAACCCCACCTAACTTAACCTCACCTAACTTAGTTAGGGCTAACTCAACCCCACCTAACTTATATATGGCTAACTAAACCCCACCTAACTTAGATAGGGCTACCTTAACCCCAACTAAATTAGGTAGGGCTAACTTAACCCCACCTAACTTAGGTAGGGTTAAATTAACCCCACCTAATTTAGGTAGGGCTAAGTTAACCCTACCTAACTTAGGCAGGACTAAGTTAACCCCACCTATCTTAACCCCACCTAACTTAACCCTACCTAACTTAGATAAAGCTAAGTTAACTCCACCGAACTTAATCCTACCTAATTTAATTATACCTAAATTAACCCTAGCTGATTTAATCCTACCTATCTCAACCCCTCCTAACTTATAGTTAAGTCTATACCTAACTCTATCTGACGAGGCTGACCTCCTAACTGACGACAGCTGAAAGTAATTGTAGATCTTACAGCGACTTAGCGAAGCGGAGAGCAAGCATTATTACGTGCGCACTAATCCAAATGACTGCGAGGAACGCGAGGAAAAACAAAACAGCTCGCGTCACTGTCACCCCGCGTGGTATCCGCACCCGAGTGTAAATACATCGCGAATTAAATAATCGCGCTCGGCGAATTAAATCAGTCGTGCGTCTCATCGATCTCGCTCTCCACGTGAATTCACTCGATGTCAACCCGTAAATTCCCTTTTTTACACGATCGCCCCCCCACGCTTGACGCGTGACGCGTGTCGCGCACTAAATTCCCGCTGGACTTCGACTTTCTTTCCTGGAATTCGCCGGAATATTTCAATCGTGTTCGCGTTCGCTGATATCGCGAGCGACGATTTTTTTTTAACAGAGTCCGCTCGGAATTTCGCCTTCCCGGCGCCGAGTTTTTCGCCCCGCTGACCGATGGCGAAAGCGTCTATCGAAATATATCGAAATATCGATTGTTGCGTAATTAAATATCGAGAGATTTCATTTTTATTTAATTTATTCGGCATTCGCTGTAAGGTGTCACAGAAAAAATTATTTGACGCCACCTGGACACCTGAAAAAAAAAAAAAAAAAGTTGTTCGCACCCAAAAAAACGACTCAGTTGGTCCTGACCGGTCCACAAAGATCCGAACGAGTCGCGTTGCCACAGTAAAAGTCTCAAGGTATCCACGAAAAAAAATTCGCCAAGAATCTAGACGAAAAAAAAAAAAAAAAAAATTAATCGCACCCAAAAAAACGACTCAGTTGATCCAGATTGCTCCACAAAGGTCCGAACTAGTCGCGTTGCCACAGTGAAAGTTTCAAGGTGTTCGCGAAAAAAAAAATTCGCCGAAAATCCTTGAGACAGAAATTTAGACGAAAAAAAAAAAAAAAAAAAAATGGTATCAGGATACATTCTGGTCTATTTAGCGCTGAGGTCGTCGTCACGAGGTGGACACCGGATACGCGTTAGAGAGATTTTATTTCCTCTCGGGTATTTTTTTTTTTTTCAATTTTATTTTTATTATTATTTATCCGACAGGCGAGGCGAGGATGGAGAAAGGCTGATTATTGCCGTCGCTTCGAATTACTAAGGCGGAATATCCGCGCGTTACATATTATACGATCCGGGCCTCGTGTAATTTCACGCTTAGTCTTGGCCTAGCCAAGTCGCGAGCCCGTGAAAGCCCGACGAGGAGGCGCGAGACTCGAGCGCCACACGCGAATTATTTTTCTCGACCCACACGAGCTGCGACCACCTTTAATTATACTTGGTTCGCACTCAACGAGCCACTAAACGCGACGAATTCCAAGATAATGTAGCGTGGAAATTGGCTGGATTATTCAGGCATTCATTTATTATCTTTTTCTCTGAAAAACAAAGGATACATAAAAAAAAGATAAAAAGCTTTTATATTTTTACATAAAAAAGATACATAAAAAAAATAAAAAGCTTTTTATTTTTACGTAAAAAAGATACATAAAAAAAAAATAAAAAGCTTTTTATTTTTACGTAAAAAAAGATACATTAAAAAAAATATAAAGCTTTTTATTTTACGTAAAAAAATATGTATTTAAAAAAAATAAAAAGCTTTTTATTTTTAAGTGAAAAAAATGAAAATACATTTTTTTTTAAAGAAAGAGCATTTTTATTTTCCTGGCCTACCTGGCCACCCGAGCTGCGACCCCCTTTAATTATACTCGCACTCGTGTAACGAGCCTCTAAACGCAACGAATTCCAAGATAATGTAGTGTGGAAATTGGCCGGATTATTCAGGCATTCTTTTTTGTCTCGACGTGCGTTCTTGCGTTTATTTTTTTTTTTTTTTCACCCACTAATTCGCCTTTTTGTTTTGTTTCTGTCGCAGAGCACCGTCCGCCGGCTCGCACACCTGCATCACTTACGACGCCGTCAACCGCGCCTACGTCGAGGCGAGGAAACGAATCAGTGAGTATGGCGAAAAAAGGAGGAATTTTTTTTTTCGCAATGTGGCCAGCCAAGTTTCTCCGTGTGAGAGTTGAGGCATAAATAGACGAATAAATAGATAAATTAATGAATGAAAAAGTAAATTAATACATTAATAAATGGGTGAATGAAAAAAAAAAAATTAAAAAATAGGTCAATAAAAAAAAATAAAAGGGTGAATGAAAAAAAAAAAAAAAAAAAAAAGGGTAAACGAAAAAAAAAGTTAATACTTAAATGGATGAAAGAAAAAATAAATTAATAAATGGATGAATGAAAAAATAAATTAATAAATGGGCGAACGAAAAAAAATTAATAACGAAAAATTTTTTTTGCTTGATCCAGATGTCGCGCAGCCACAAAACGAAGCCTGGAGACCCGAGGATTTAGCCTCCGTGGGTGAACTTCTTCTCGACATCTCCACCAACTTGGCTAATACGTAAATATATATATTTTTTTTCAAATTTTTATTCAATTTTTTATTTTTTTCGAAATAATCTACTGAAAAAAAAAATCAGAGTTGTGATTTCAAAATTGAGAAGTTTTATAGAGAAAAAAGTCGGTTTGAATTCTAGTGAATCGTGGTAAAATGTTGTTTACGTTTGCGTAATTAAGGTACGGCCTGACGTACGAGGAAATCCAGAAGAGTCTGCCGCTTCTCGACACCTCGAAGACGCTCATCCGGGAGGTCTGCCCGGCGTATCTCAGCGACGTGGAATGCCGTCCCGGCAAGTACCGCCGTTTCGACGGCCTCTGCACCAACTTGGAGAATCCGACCTGGGGCTCGGCGCTATCTCCATTCACAAGGTAAACCATTTACAATCGCTCGCGCGTCCTCGGTGCGTATTATTCAATGAGACGTAGTGGTACTCGCGTATCTCTCGCGGTTAACAGGGTCGAGCAATTTCATTCTTATCTCCACAAAAATGCATCTTTATTTTTACTTCATGTATTATCTTCACTTCTGAAAAAAATAAAGATACATTTTTTTAAAGTAAAAAGCTTTTTTATTTTCACGTGAAAAAAATGAAGATACATTTAAAAAAATAAAAGCATTTTTATTTTCACGTAAAAAAAAAAATAAAGATACGTTTTTAGATATAAAAAGCATTTCTATCTTTATGTGAAGAAAAATGAAGATACGTTTTGGATATAAAAAGTATTTTTACTTTCACGTGAAAAAAATGAAGACACATTAAAAAAAATCAAAAGCATTTTTATTTCCATGTGAAAAAAATGAAGATACATTTTTTAAATAAAAAGCATTTTTACTTTCACGCGAACAAAATAAAGATACATTTAAAAAAATGAAAAGCATTTTAATTTTTACGTGAAAAAAAATAAAGATACGTTTTTAGATATAAAAGCATTTTAATTTTTACGTGAAAAAAAATAAAGATACGTTTTTAGATATAAAAGCATTTTAATTTTTACGTGAAAAAAAATAAAGATACGTTTTTAAATATAAAAACGTATTTTTATTTTTGTTTGAAAAAGATGAAGATACGTTTCTAGATATAAAGACGAATTTTATTTCTCCTCAGGCAAGAAAAGATAAAATCTTGAAACAAACGGCAATTTTTTTTCTTCTTCCGAAACCGAAAAAAGAAGAGACACGCAGCCTCAGTTGATTCATCGCGCTGACCAGCGATCGTCGCGAGTGGAACCGGCACATCCAGCCTTTTCTTCCGCCCGACTTTCTAGGATTTCGTGGCGATCAATCAACGTCTCTCAGTGTCGTATTACGTCCAAACGCGTGTAAACAGGCCGAGTGTGCGTTGCGCGGCCTCGGAGAGACGATGTTACCGCTATGTCTTCGCGAAACCCCCTTTAGAAAATATATATAAAACGCCCGCGTGTCGGTGGCGGAGCGGCTGAGTCGTTCGGCCGCACGCGGCGCCGGCTAATGATAGTCATTTGTCAAGGTGAATATCGCCAAATTGCCCCGCCGGGCAATGAATAAATAATACCGTGGTGAAAATTAAACGCCGATCCGAGGTAACCGCGGTTGAATAAAAATATTTATTTAATATTCATGAGCCTCGATTATAGGCAAAGGAAGCTCCTTCGGGCAAACTGGAACGTTGAATCTAATACAAACGAGCGGGATGCGAAACTACTTTCTATTGAATCCCACGAAAATTAAAAAATGTAACAGAAAAAAAATTGCAAGGATTTAATGCGTGTATTGGATTTAATTTAATTGCAGAGGATTAAAATTTAGGGTGATAAAAATTCGCAAGTATTTTTAATATTCGCAAATATTTTTAATATTCGCAAATATTTTTAATATTCGCAAATATTTTTAATATTCGCAAATATTTTTAATATTCGCAAATATTTTTAATATTCGCGAATGTTTTTAATATTCGCAAATATTTTTTAAATTCGCAAATATCAAAAAAAAAAAAATGTATTTGGAATTTAGATTTATTTAGATTTTATTTCTTTTTTTATTTAGATTTTATTTAGATTTTTTAGAATTGAAGTCAGTTTGTCTCGGATTTTTTAGTCAGTCAGTGTCACGCGATTATTTTTTTTCTCTCATTCTTCCTCGAGATCTTCCTGAATTTCCGGTTCTCGACACTGAACCAATTAGACGAGCAACAATAGACGAGATCCCCTTATTTTTTTCTTCCTTTTTTTCCATAGACCAGGTTTCTCGGGCAATTTTCTCGAGTCGCTGCGCATTACACCCGAAATGATGAATATTCATGATTTCCACGTGAGCCGCGCGCGAGTCTCGTGATCCGCGCGCGCTTGACTCGCATCACCTTCTTCCCCTCTTTCTTCGCCGCTCGCGAAACGAGACTCTCGGTACTTTCGCCGGCGACCCAGATCTCGACACGCCCGCTCGGTGCAACCGGCCCAGCGGAGATATGTGAGAGCGATTTTTCGGGAAGGGCGTGTACTCTGCGCTAGTCGCGGGCCTCGCGGTGAAGCTGACCGTCTCGTTATAGTCCGACTGAAGCCGAGATTGCGCGATGGACCAGTGGAAATTTTCAGAGAAACTGATTTAAAAAAAAAATTCTTAAATTAAAGTGTAAAGTTCCATTCGCACGAATATCCACCAAATATATTATTTTTATTTTTATTGACAGTATTATTGCTATTTTTTAATATAATTTTTATTTTTATTAGCAATATTATTTTTATTCTATTGATATTATTATTATTTTTATTTTTATTAACAGTATTCATTTTATTTTATTGATATTACTATTTTTATTTTTATTAACAATATTATTTTTATTCTCTTGGTATTTTTATTTTTATTTTTATTTTTATTAACAGTATTAATTTTATTTTTTTTATATTATTATTATTTTTATTGACAGTATTACTTTTGTTTTCAGATAGATATTTATAGGCCGTTCTTGCTCTGCTGGGCCTACTTAATAATCTTACAGTCGTTCAATAAAATTAAACTTTCACTAAGCTTCACTTTGGTTATTTTTGTTTTTATTGATATTATTATTATTTTATTATTATTAATGCAAGTGTTTTTTTTTTAAAGATTGTTGACCCCAGCGTTCGCCGACGGTCTGTCAGCACCGAGAATATCCGTGACCGGCGGTGACTTGCCCTTGTCGCGAGTGGTTTCCCGAACGATGCATCCGGACGAGGGTTATCACGATCACGCCGGCACCGTTATGGTGATCGCCTGGGGCCAGTTCATGGATCACGATTACACACTCACGGCCACTCCTCTCGGTGAGCTTCAGACAATGAGACGGCTCTTTTATTTTTATTTTATTTTTTGTATTCTTCATTGCCAATAATTATTTATTTATTTATTTATCTATCAATCTATCGGGAAGAAACGCTTTACCGTTGTTCCGATAAATCTGCGCAATGAGGAAGTACAAATTCCGAAGGTCTCATCGAACAATCACAGACAACTCACAGACCGTGAAATTTTTTTTTCTTCTTTTTTTTTAAAGCAACACTCTAAACGATAAAACTATTTTTAATCGCAGGCACGTAAATCTTGTTCGAAATAAAAAAAGTGCAATTAAGTGCCAATTGAAAACTTTATTGAGATATAATAGTGAATGTTACTATTTATTTGCTCTTCCAACCCGATGAACAAAAACGATCCTGAAGAATGGAAACGATTCCGGTGTACCGGAAGAATACCTGCTGTAATTTTTTTTTATTTGCTCGTCGGACAAAAATACGGAAGAGTCTTTTCGCCGTCTGGCCCACCAAAAGAATCCCTGCTGCAAATTTGTTTTAATTTGATTTATTTGCTCGTCAGAAAACAATCAAATACATTTTTTTTTATTTTAAATTGAAAAAAATGTAAAAACTGAAAAAAATTTAGAAATTGAAAAAAAAATTAAAAATATAAAAAATACAATAATCGAAAAAAAAAATTGAAAAAAATTGAAAAAAAATTAAAAAATTGAAAAAAATTAAAAATTAAAAAAAATTAAAAATTAAAAAAAATTAAAAATGGAAGAAATTAGATTGGGCAGAAGCCGAATTTAATTAAAAAAAATCTTTTCGTCTTTTCCGGCCCTTCGAAAAATCGCTGCTGCAAACTTTTTAATTTTTTTTTAAATTTATTCCTCAGATCCGATGAACAGAAACGACCCGGAGGAATGTTGCCACCGTCCGGCCCACCAGAAGAATCCCTACTGCAACGAGATCCACATCCCCGAGGACGACTACTTCTACCGTCTCTTCGGCGTCCGCTGCATGGATTTCGTCCGCGCCTTTCCGGCGCCCCGACCCGGATGTCGTCTTGGCTCGCGGGTGCCTTTCAATCTCCTCACCGGCGTCCTGGACGGAAACACCGTGTACGGAATATCCGAGACGTTCGCGAGGTAAGAAGGCAGCCGAGAATTCGCATTTGTATTATCAATGCCGAACGCACCTTCGACGCTCGTCAATCACGCCGCACGCAAATATCTCGCTCGCTTTCCATTTCTCTACCCGCGTCGGTTTTTCATTGATTTACCGCGCTGTACACACGAACAATGCCATAAATATTCCCCGAGACTTTAACGATCATTTCAGTCGCCGTACACGTTGGAGAGATTTTACGGCGTCGGCGGTTCCGACACTTCTGGCTGTTATTAAGTGACAACTATTTATTTTTTTTACCACTCGACGATTTTTTTTATTTTTTTTACCGCTCGACGATTTTTTTATTTTTTTTAGGCGCTTCGAGCGTTCAATTGTCGAGCCAAGTATAGCGATTTTTTTTATGTAACTCGTGATTTATGGGCTTCAAGATTTTTTACACATTTTTTTTAATTGGCCCTCGAGCTCCTTATGGAAGGCTTCAAAAGTTGGCCAACGTATTTTGCATCTTTACCGCCTTCTTTTAAATGCGCGTAGTCAGTTATTTTTTTTTAAGGCGAATAAATTCCCTAGCTTGATTCGTTCATCACGCACGTTTCCTTTCGCAGAAAATTACGAACGGGTTACGGTGGATTGCCGTATTTTTTTTTTTTTTTTTAGGAGAATAATTTCCCTAGCTTGATTCGTTCATCGCATCTTTGATTGCCAAGCCAAGTGAAACGGTTACTCAATGCAACTCATGATTTATGGCCTTAAAAACTTGTACACTTTCTTTTAATTGGGCCTCGAGCTCATTATGGCATCGCCTCAAAAGTTTGCCAACGTATTTTGCATCTTGACCACCTTCTTTAAATGCGCACAGCCAGTTATTTTTTTTTTTTACGGGAATAAATTCTCTAGCTCGTTTCATTCATCACCCATCTTTCCTTCTGCAGAAAATTGTGCACTTGTCACAGCGGTCTGCCATTATTTTGATTTGTTCATTTATGAAATTTTTGACGTGATAAACCGATTTACAAAATAAATTTACGATTTACAAAATAATTGTAATTAAATAGGCATTATAATTTTTTTTTTCTTCTAATTTACGATGTAGAGCATTTAGAGCACAGTTTTATCACGATTTTTATCACATTTGATTTATCTTTAGCACAAGTTCTTTATCTTATGACAATAATTATATCGATTTAGTTACTTAGACGGACGATTTTATTAATCATTTTATTAATAATTCCTTTAATTTCCTTTTGCAGAAAATTGCGCACGGGTTACGGCGGTCTGCTGCGCATGAACCCGGTGTTCTCCGAGTACGGGCTGAAGGACCTGCTGCCGCTGAAGCTGGACATCCCCGACGAGGGCTGCACCCGTCCGAACCGCTCGATGTACTGCTTCGAGGCCGGTAAGACATCACCGGCTCACAGCTCACTTCGCAATTTGCTCTCCGCACCCACAAGTGCAACACACAATTTCGCCTCTCCAAGAGCGAATACAATTCAACCGCGAGGAAGCGATACATCAAACCGCAGGGTCAGAGTGCGAGACCACATGGAGCCCACTCGAGCGAATTGGCTGTCCTCAAAGATTTATCGCCTGCAACAGACACAAAGCGCACAAAACATACAGGCCAAAAAAAAAACAAAAAATCGTCTCACAGTGAATACAAATCGACTCAGCGCTGCCACGCAGCGAATTTACCGCCACGAGCGACCCGCGCGGTTCATATTAATCGTAATTCACGCTCTCGTTTGTTCTCGACTCCCTCCAAACCGGTTCGAGCGGGTGTCGGACCGTTTAGCCGAGACGGAAAATCATTCGGCCTCGCCGAGGCATTTTTACAGCTCGATTAATTAGCCGCATTTTTTTCTCCCTCAACTGCAGCTTCAGATCGAGTGGGAAAGGAAACGACAGATGGGAATTCGATGCTCCGGGGTGACGAATTTTAGCTCAAAATAATTAGCCGGATTTCTTTTTCTCCCACTTCATGACGAATTTTAGGTCGATTAATTAGCCGCATTTTTTTTTCTCCCACTTCATGACGAATTTTAGCTCGATTAATTAGCCGCATTTTGTTTCTCCCACTTCATGACGAATTTTAGCTCGATTAATTAGCCGCATTTTTTTCCTCCCACTTCATGACGAATTTTAGCTCGATTAATCAGCCGCATTTTTTTTCTTCCACTTCATGACGAATTTTAGCTCGATTAATTAGCCGCATTTTTTCTCCCACTTCATGACGAATTTTAGCTCGATTAATTAGCCGCATTTTTTTTTCTCCCACTTCATGACGAATTTTAGCTCGATTAATTAGCCGCATTTTTTTTCTCCCACTTCATGACGAATTTTAGCTCGATTAATTAGCCGCATTTTTTTTTTCTCCCACTTCATGACGAATTTTAGCTCGATTAATTAGCCGCATTTTTTCTCCCACTTCATGACGAATTTTAGCTCGATTAATTAGCCGCATTTTTTTTTCTCCCACTTCATGACGAATTTTAGCTCGATTAATTAGCCGCATTTTTTTTCTCCCACTTCATTTCAATCTTATGTGCAAAAGTAAACGACAGATAAAATTCGATGCTCCTCGATGACGCGAGTTACAAATTTTTCGCGCCTCCCAATATGATCCCCGAGTATCGGGCAAAAGCGAAGCCGATATTACGTCGGGGACTTTCTAATCGCGGCGTCCGCGTGCCAAGTCGCGCAGCCGCCGGGGCGCCTTTTACGGATGAGAAATGAAATCGTTTATGAATGAGGGTCGCGCGTTCGCGTTGCAACGAGACGCAGTTTCGGCCTGCGCCGACGGTAATTGACGTTTCTGCGCGGGAAGCCGAATTAGTCGTTTTAACGGCGCGCGTGTCGCGCGACGCCCGGGTGAACGCGGGATTGTCTAAGTCGCGCGTCGAATTGGATCGCGCCCGTTAGGGTGGGCAGTTATCGGCCGGCCCGCGACGTCAGTTGGATAATCGGCACCTACTGAACGCGGTTAATGCGCTATTTTATTTCTCGTCGCGCCGTCGTGAATTTCGCGGTGGGAAATTATTCGCTCGTGACGAGCAAGAAAAATAGTTTGATTAATTGGCTGGCCGATTATTTTTTTTTTAACTTACCGATTGATTTAACCAATTGATTGAACCGATTAATTTATTCGGCTAATTGATACAACCAACTGAGTTGTTCGTTTAATTGTTACAACCAACTGATTTATTTAACCCATGGAAATGACCAACTGATTTATTCGATCAATTGGAATAACCAACTGATTTGTTCGATCAATTGGAATAACCAACTGATTTATTCGATCAATTGGAATAACCAACTAGTTTATTCGATCAATTGAAATAACGAACTGATTTATTCAGCCAATTGGAATGACTAACTGACCCATTCAACCAATTGAAATAACCAACTGACCCATTCAACCAATTGAAATGACCAACTTATTTTTTTTTTCATCCGATTGAAATTACCAACTGATTTTTTTTAACCCAATTTAAATTACCAACTGATTTTTTTTACCCAATTAATTTACTCGACCAACTGATTTATCCAAGCAACTAATTCACTCGACCAACGGATTTCTTTTTTTTTTCAACCAATCGATTGTCTCGATGACGGATCAACCGGTCAGTCCCGGCTCGTCAGTTTCCTCGACTCAACCCGGCAAACTGGACCCGGAGTCGCATAACGTCCCGACCCTTCCGCTGAAAAAAAGAAAAAAAGAAGAAAAAAGAAATAGGTTAACTCGTCCACTTCCACGTCACATGCCAACCGTGACGAACGAAACTCGTTCAGCGTTGCCCGTACAGGGCCAATGACTGCATCGATTATGCATCGCGCTGCTGTTGCTACTTAGTGGTCGTCGACAGTCACCATTAGCAAACACACCACCGGGGTCCGGGGAACTCGTAACCGACGATAACTACCTCGCCCCCCCGGGGCACAATCCGCGTTATGCGAGCGCCGGCTGACGCGGCCGGAGTCGCGCGTAAACTCCCGATGTGCGTTTCGTAATCGGCCACACGAGACCTATACACCCAACCGCACGGAATTCCTGCCCTTATCCGGATCATTTGTCACGAAAAAAAAAAAAAAAAAAAAAAAAAAAAAAAAAAACGAGTCGCCTTCTGCAGAAAATTGTTTGCGAATTGGAGCAGGAGATGAGAAATCGTTTTCAGGGGTTTTTGTATTTTTTTTGTATTTTTTAATTGTTCCCCGCGGGTTTGATTTGACGACGAGAAATGTGGATGTAATCGGCGCTCGAAAAAAAAAAAAAAAAAAAAAAAAACGCGTCGCGAATTGTTTGCGAATTGGAGCAGGAGATGAGAAATCGTCTTCGGGGGTTCTTGTATATATTTTTTTCAATTGTTTCCCGCGGGTCCGATTTGACGCCGAGAAATGTGGATGTAATCGGCGCTCGGGGGAATAGTTATTATTCCCCTGAGCCGCGTTGGGGCCGCCTCGAATGCTGGATTCCAGCTCGGTGAAAGATACGAGCACGATCTCTGAGCTCTCGTGAGGTTCGCTAATTGTCATGTCCAAGGCGAGCGACTCGCGGTTCGCGATCAAAGTCGACACACGTCGACCTCATGATCGCCGCTCGTGGCTGTGAGGCCGCGACTGATAGGCTAATTTTTCGTGGGTCAAGGGGTGCGATTGTTATCCGTGGCTGGGTGATTAATTGACTGCAGGCGGCTTTATGGGTTTATACAGGCGGACCTTGGGGTTTGTCGGGTAACAATTATTAATTGTCTGTATGTGGGAATTGTTGACTCTGTTAGTTTTTTTATTTTTTTTTAGACGGTCGAGTTGAAGGTGTGAAAGAAATTATTTACATTTGTCAAGCGGGCGAGTGGAAAATATATTTTTTTGAATAATATTGATAGATAATTGCGGAGAGTTTGGAATTCACATAATAATTTTTTTTTATTATGTAAGTCTTTTATGTATTTTTTGTGACGTTACATTTTTTTGCACAGGTGAGATACGAGTCAATGAGCGAGTGCGAGACATTTTTTTGTAAAATTGATAAGAGTGTGGAATTTACATTATAATTAATTTTTTTAATTATGTAATTTATTTGTATTTTTTTTTCCACAGGTGAGATACGAGTCAACGAGCAACTGGTGCTCACCTGTATGCACACCCTGATGGCGCGAGAACACAACAGAGCGGCCAAGGCGCTGTCGCAGGTGAATCCCCACTGGGACGACGAGACGACGTTCCAGGAGGCCAGACGGATCGTCATAGCCGAGATTCAGCACGTGACTTACAACGAGTTTCTGCCGATTCTGCTTGGCAAGGACGTCATGGAGAAATTCGGTCTCCTTCTCGAGAAGCGCGTGAGCAAAAATACTTAAACTTAATTTTTCTTTATTGTTAAATATTTTGTCGTGTCATCGAAACGTGTAATTATCAGGATTACTGGGACGGATACGATGCCACCGTGAATCCCGGGGTCATCGACGCCTTCGCGGCCGCCGCCTTCAGATTCGGCCACTCGCTTCTTCCCACCGCAGTTGAGAGATGGAGCAA
The DNA here is from genome assembly GCA_963932165.1 of Pimpla rufipes. Classification (NCBI taxonomy): domain Eukaryota; kingdom Metazoa; phylum Arthropoda; class Insecta; order Hymenoptera; family Ichneumonidae; genus Pimpla; species Pimpla rufipes. The sequence continues at coordinate 23,433,043 of OZ010632.1, forward strand.
AGCGCACAAATTTATCGGTAACATTTTAATCGAGTATTTAATTTGATTTAAATGTCAAATTTTAATCGAGTATTTAATTTAATTTAAATGGCAAATTTTAATCGAGTATTTAATTTAATTTAAATGTCAAATTTTAATCGTGTATTTAATTTAATTTAAATGTAAATTTTTAATCGGTGAAAGTAATTCGAGTAAATCGAGTTCAATTTCAGTCCCAATTTTTGCGTCGAATGTCATTACGAAAATCCCGATTTTTCTTCATATTTTCTTGTGAATCAATTTTTCGAAACCATGATAAAAATTTAATATAAAAAAAAAAAAATTGTAATAATTCGATTTTTTACCTCCTCAGCATCCAAAAGGCTGTCCGACCTCATCCGAAGACCCTGGGATCTCTACCGAGCCGGAGTCCTCGACGAGTACTTCATGGGCCTGATGAATCAGGTGGCCCAGGCGATGGACGACTCGATAACCCAGGAGGTCACGAATCACCTCTTCAAAAAAGTCGGCGCCCGATACGGGATGGATTTGGTGTCGTTTAACATGCAGCGCGGCCGAGAATTCGGTATCCCGGGCTACATGGACTTCCGGTTGGCTTTTGCATTATTTATCGCATTTTTACGTAGCGACAAGTCCGACGATTTATCGTAATTCAAACGGTTGTCGTGTTTTCTTGCAGCAAATTCTGCGGTTTGCCGGGAGCCGACAGCTTCGAGGAACTTTTCGGCTCCATGCCCAACGAGACCATCAGACGTTACCGCTCGATATTCCAGTGAGTTGCAACTGCGATTTTTAATTAAAGTGATTAAAATCAGCGAGACTGATTTTAATTTAAAAAATTAATAATACATTTTTTTTAATTAAATGTTTAAATTTGATTAAAAATAAAAATCAGTGAGACTGATTTTAATCACTGTGATTTAATCAACTGTGATTAAAATTAGAGTGGTAAATTCTCATTAGTTTAAAAAATAACGGCACGGTACGGTTTTCTTTGTAGGTGCGATTTTATAATAATAACTTGTGGCGATTATGAAACTGTGTGAATTTTTAATAGCTGCATAGATACCGGATTTAAAATAAAAAAATATGAGCGGTTGCAAAAAATAGACGAACGCGGTTTTCCATTACTTTCGTAATGCGTCAACCTGTCTCCATTTTTTCCGGAAAATTTTATTCAGGAAAAATATTCTCTGCAGCCATTGAAAAAATGTACACATTATGCTATAATTACTCCAAGTTCCTATTTAATAATAATTATTAATAATGATAATTAATGATTTCTAATAATTATTAATAATTATATAAGAATTCTAAATAATTATATAATAATTATAAATAATTATATAATAATTATGAATAATTATATAATAATTATAAATAATTATATAATAATTATAAATAATTATATAATAATTATAACTAATTATTTAATCATTTATGAATAATTACAACACGAATTGCACCGACAAATGAAATTTTTTATTGATTCTGAAAAATTTCGGGATTTACGACTCTACTTTTAATGGGAAAAATATCACAATTTCCAATGAGAAAAAACAACGATGCAAACTGGTTAATGATTTCTTTCAGGCATCCATCGGACGTGGATCTGTGGTCGGGCGGTGTGTCCGAGCGGCCGCTGCCGGGCAGCATGCTCGGACCGACGTTCGCCTGCGTCATAGCCACGCAATTCAGTTATTCCCGTCGCGGCGACAGGTTCTGGTACGAACTCCCGAATCAGCCGTCGTCCTTCACTCTCGGTACGATGCATTTTACTTTCCAATCGCTCTGCGCGCTCGCGCCACGGATCGCCGCCCCGGTGCATCTAATTGACTCACTCGCGGCGACGATCGCCGCTGCCTGGCCTGACTGCTAACTGGCAGCCGATCGATTTTATCGTCGGTTTAACCGCGTTTAATGACTCGCCAATTTAGCCAATTAACAGCCAGCGGTTGAAGATATAATCAGCATTAACGTGACTATGAAAAATCACAACCGTGGAATTTTTTTTGTGGGGGGAAAAAAATGGTTTCACGGAAACGAAGATTCCTCGATGCGATAGAAAAATAATGAATGAATTAATTATATTCGGATGACGCGTTTCTGACATCGCACTTTTCATTCTTCGTTCGCAGAACAACTGAATGAAATTCGAAAGGCGCGCCTCGCGAGGCTCATTTGCGACAACACCGACCTCATCGACACGATACAACTGTATCCGATGGTTCTGCCCGATCACGAGATGTAAGAGACGACAGTCAATTTTCTACGTTTTTTTTCGAAGATTTTTACTTAATTGAATTACTTAAATACTTTACTTAAATTTTTACTTAATTTTTCTTGAATCAATTTTTTTTTTAATTTACTTAATTTTTCTTTAATTAATTTTTTGAAAAATTGACTTAATTTTTTTTAATTCATTTTTTTAAAAATTTACTTAATTTTTACTTAATTGATTTTAAAAAAATTTTACTTAATTTTTACTTAATAGATTTTTTTAAAATTATCACTTAATTTTAAAGCAATCCTCGCGTGCCCTGCCGAAGCGGAGTCCTGCCGGGCATCGACTTCAGCAAGTGGGCGGAATACCCGACGACGAGTCACGCCGCGCAATACGTGAGTAACGTTGCGGAACAGTACGGGCACTTGGGGAAATAAAGTCTGTCGCCATTGGTCGTCATCACCATTTATACCGCATAGTATGTAGATCAATTAGACGAATTTCGATGGTAAAGGAAACCGTGTGACGTCGTCCCCCGATAATTTTCCAAACTGATCAGCGAAACCATTTTTTTAAAGAATTTTATTATTTTTATTTGTTCTCAGTTAATTTGAAATACTTTTGGCACTTTCCGCACGGATTGGGAATTGAATTGTTTTTTTTATTGACGTCACAAATTGCGAAAATTCATATAATTAATTTTTTTTAATTGACGCTACAAATTGCGAAAATTCATATAATTAATTTTTTTTAAATGACGCTACAAATTGCGAAATTTCATACTGTAAAATCCCGCGAAATCCTCAGCACAAAATTACGGTTATTATCGAGGGACTTTAGAGGAAGCACCGACGAAAGATCAGTCGAGAAAATGACAATTCCGTCCGACGTAAAATCGTCGTTCAGTGTGGATCGCACGCGAGTCTCGCTCAAAATCCGTCCGCGCGTGAAATCAGAGTAACGAATCAATAATTAATGTCTAAGTGTGAATTTTTCTCGGCACCGAAGTCGCGTCATGTGCGGCTGTCGAGTGTCCGCGTGTCGCCGACTTGAGCGGCGAAAGCAGGGCGAAGGGATTCGCCGCGAATATCAAACTAATTTAATGTCTCTAGTGTACACAGATCTTATCACTTGCATGAGTAAAAACTTAGCGTAAATCACTCGCGTAGAAATATCGTTAGTAATGTAAAACGTACGCCTTAATAATACATATTTTTTTTACACGTTCTCGAGGACACAGCGGTTTTTTTCACACCGTAAATACCTGCTGAATACTCTGCTTGAAAAAAAAAAATCAAACGCATCGCGGACCTGCGATCTTCCTAGCCATAATTCATCCCAAAAGGCGAGCGAATCGCTGCAAACAAAAAATAAAGCATCCTAATTCGGCCGAAAAAAATGGTAAAAAAATTCTTCATCCTCCAAATTGGCTTCACTTTTTATAATTTAATTTTTCACTATTATAATTCATCTCAAAAGATGAGCGAATCGCTGCAAAAAAAAATTACGCATCTAAATTCGGTCGGGAAAAACAATAAAAAAAATTCTTCATCCTCCAAATTGGCTTCATTTTTTATAATAAATTTTCCACACTTATAATTCATCCCAAAAAGCGAGCGAATCGCTGCAAACAAAAATTGACGCATCCAAACTCGGTCGGAAAAAATAGTAAAAAAAAAAATTCTTCATCCTGAAAATTAGCTTCATTTTTACTATTTAAATTTCCACAATTAATAGCCCTCAAAAAAGTGTAATTCGCTCGTAAAAACCTGCTGAATACTTTGCTTGAAAAAAAAAAAAAAAAAAAAAAAATCAAACGCATTGCGGACCTGCGATCTTCCTAGCCATAATTAATCCCAAAAGGCGAGCGAATCGCTGCAAAAAAATTACGCATCCAAATTCGGCCAGCAAAAATAATAAAAAGAAAATTCATCAACTTGCAAATTGGCTTCATCTTTACTATTTAAATTTCCACAATTATCATCCCCAAAAAAAGTGTAATTCGCTCGTCAACTCACAAGACTCACAATTACTCGTGTAACAATAATTCCCACAATTCGCCCTTGTCAGTTGTCACTAACGTGCGAAACTAATAGCGCGTTAAATGTCGTCACGTAACATTTGGCTTAGTCTCGACTTAAATTTAAAAAAAAAGAAAAAAAAAATGAAAATCATTTGTCTTTGATTTGTCGCCGGCGACGCAGAGATTAGTGAACGAGGCCTCGCTCGACGTTACCGGGGGTCGGTCGAGCGACGACAAACCGCCGGAGGGTAACGACCGAGCGTACCGAGTCTTCCTCGAGAACATTGACAAGGTCTCGTCGTATCTCGGGCTGGCCGACACGTAGCGAACAGCCGCACAGGGTAAACCGGGGAATTGGCCGGAACGATCGCGGGTCCCAGATGCACAAGACACTTCCCATCGTCGACACTACACGAATCGTCGCAAAAAAAAAAAACCCGACGCACATCTTAGGCACTACATGATAATATACCTATATTTACTTACCTAATTAAAGTATTATACAATGTAATGTAAATACACATTTTCAGTGGCGCAGAAAAAAAAGAAAGAAACGAAAAAAAAAAAATAATAATAATAATGATCCTTGGCACGATTTTTCCGGGCCACTGGAAAACGTAAATAAGAAAAGATAAAAACGGAATACGCGGTATACAATTTATACTCAGCATTGTACATAATAATAATCGTCTAGAAAATAAAGTCTCTTTACCAAGAGTGCCATGAATCGAATTATCACCTCTCTTATTGCGGATCCTCGAGGTGAAGACACCTGTTGAACCCTAGAAAACGGTGGAGCACGTGGATTGGTTTCCAGCCGGGTGACACGTGAGTCGGCACAGTTGAAGTAGCGTTGTTGAAGTAGTTAGGGTAGACCGACCAATGTGTGAACATTTAAGCCAATTAACAGTTAATGAATTATTGACTTGGTTTCTAATTTTTTTTTTTTTTCGAAAGCTTTCGAATAGTAGGAGGTGAATTCAAATAACAGAACAGTGTTTAAAACTAAGGTGAAACAAAACTACATTTTCTTTGAACACTCGATTCCTATTTTTTTTTTTTTTAAGCTTTCGAATAGTAGGAAATGAACTAAAATAACAGAACGATGTTTAAGATTAAGATGAAACTAAACAAGATTTTGATTGAACACTTCATTCCTAATTTTTTTCGAAAGCTTTCGAATTGTAGGAGGTGAACTAAAATAACAGAACGATGTTTAAGATTAAGGTGAAACTAAACAAAATTTTGACTGAACATTTGGTTAATTTTTTTTTTTCGGAAGATTTCGAATAGTTGGGGCTCAATTAAAATAACAGAATGGTGTTTAAGATTAGGATGAAACTAAACAAAATTTTGTTCCGATGTTTTTAGTTCATACATATAATGAAATATATCATTATGTTCATTCATTGGTCGGTCTACCCTACAAAGCTTTCACTTAGACGTTGATCGATCAGCACAGCGAAAAAAAATGTTGGTATCTTTGATTTGCATTGCAGTATTTTTTTACAGCCTTCGTTGTTTGCACTTTTAGGAGCATCAAAAGGTATCCGAATTACCCAAATTTTCATCCGATCCTCGCGATAATCATTGACGAAAATCATTTCAGGATGCAACGAACGAAGCTTCGATCTCGTCGCCTTTGGTGCTCGCGAAAGTAAAAAAAATCAACTGGTCCAACGTAAGCAGCGAAAAGTCTCCTTTGGCTAAGTTATTGAAGTGGCTGAAGCCGATTTATCGTCCCAAAAAGTACGAGAAACCCACGAAAAAATCCAAAACCTCATGGAAACTAATTAATTATCTACAACCCAACAACGATGACGACGTGATTAAAATATCAACCATAGTCGAGCAACTTCGAAGAAGAACAAAGCGAGAAGCTTCTTCAAAATCTCTTCAACAAAAAAATCCCAAATCATTAAAGCGCCAAAAACGCGCGACGAACATCCGAGGCACCCTAAATCCCTACCTTCCAGCCTATAAAAGACAGCAAAATCCTCCACAATTAGCCATGTTCTATCGTCATCCCCAGCTGACAATGGAAGACCAAAAGCTCAACATAAGCAATGACAAAGAATCCTCAAAGCGTCGCAAACCCCGAAACGAAAACACCTCTCGTCAAAAAAGGCCCAAAACACCTCTTTATAAACCGATGTTCAAAGAATGCAACGACTCGACCGCAGCCAGCGAGGTTGACGACCTGAACGTTCCTCCCCCAAGACCCAAAAACTCCAAACATAAAAAGCAAAACATCCCAAAAATCAACCTCGCCAAGGAGGCCGAAGCCTCAAATCTTTCCCCTGGAAAAACTTCTCATCCTCCACCAAAATTCAGAAACAACCCCAAATCGGAGCCTCTAAAATCTCCACCTGCTCCAAAATCAAGGAAATCAAATTTCTCAGGTGAACCGTCGAATATTTCATCTAAGACCAACGCGACCTACGTGAATCTCCAGGATCATCAGGAGGAAACCAAGAAGAAATCGTCTTCAGGGAAAATTTCCTCTTCGTCCCCAAAAATCATTGGCTACCCGACGGACATTCCGGCCTACAATCCGGACGACATTCCGTACGTCGAAGTTCCGGATTACGCTGATCAACGTGAGGAGAGTCTCGACGAGGACGACCGGAGAGTCGCGAAGGAGCGACTGAGAGCCGAAGGGCCCGACGACGACAACGAGGGACCGGGTGGCGAGGTCAACGGCGACGAGGATGTCGTTGACCCTGGTGGCCCGCTTGCCGATGACGTCAGGCCGGATCCGAGGAGGAACCCGGAAGATTCAGGCGCGACGAGGCGACAAAACAAGCGGCGAGGCGAAAGTGAAAGTTTCCGCGGCCGCAAGGATGATGAGCCGGTTGGAAGGGAAAAAAGGCCGCTGACGCCGGAGACTCTGCCGTATTCTGAGGTGCTGATTCGATACCGGAATGAGGAGGCGAGAAAAGATGACGTGAAGTTGAGTGGATTGAGGAAGGAAAAGGATGGAAAATCGGGACATCCGGGAGGAGCTGAGAAGACAGAAGGGAAGTCGGGACATCCGGGAGGATCTGAGAAGAAAGAAGGAAGAAGAGGAGTTGAGAAGAAAGAAGGGAATAAAAACTTTGAGAGGAAAAGCAATGAGGAGGAGGAAGAGAAGAAACAGAATGAGAAGGAATTGGAGAGTTTGGATGAGGAGGAGGATGAAGGAGAAGGTTTGAAGGATGAGGAGGAGAAAAGTGAGGATGATTACGAACCGGTTCATTTTGATATTAATGATTATATCAAGCCCTTTGAGTATGGGGAATTGTTTAAGGGGGATGGGAATGGTGAGGGTGAGGCTTCCAGGGATTATTCGCCGGGTGCGGCTGAGGATGAGTTTGCCGATAAAAAGGGTTCTAAGGATTATTTGTCAGATGGGACTGAGGATAAGTTTGGCAGTAAAAAGAGTTCTAAGGATTATTTGCCTGATGGTTCTGGGGATAAATTTGACAGTAAAAAGGGTTCCAAGGATTATTTGTCTGATGGTTCTGAGGATAAATTTGATAGTAAAAAGGGTTCCAAGGATTATTTGCCTGATGGTTCTGAGGATGAATTTATCAGTAAAAAGAGTTCTAAGGATTATTCGCCTGATGGTTCTGAGGATGAATTTGTCAGTAAAAAGAGTTCTAAGGATTATACGCCTTATGGTTCTGAGGATAAATTTGAAAGTAAAAAGAATTCCAAGGATTATTCGCCTGATGGTTCTGAGGATGAGTTTGTCAGTAAAAAGAGCTCCACGAATTATTCGCCCGATAGTCCTGAGGACGAATTTATCAGTAAAAAGAGCTCCACGAATTATTCGCCTGATAGTCCTGAGGATGAAATCGTCAGGAAAAAGAGTTCCAATAATTATTCGCCTTATGTTCCTGAGGGTAAATTTGGCAGCAAAAAGAGCTCCACGAATTATTCACCCGATAGTCCTGAAGACGAATTTGTCAGCAAAAAGATTTCCACGGTTTATTCGCCCGACAGTCCTGAGGACGAATTTGTCAGCAAAAAGGTGTCCACGATTTATTCGCCCGAAGCCTCCGAGGACGATTTCGTCGATGACAAAAATTCTAGGGACGAGTCCGCCCTGCCCGAAAATTATTCCAGCAACTACGACGACTCCTTCGACAATGAGACGTTCGTCAAGCCCGAAACCGACGGATACGCCAACGAGGAGGCCAAAGAGGCGCCAATTGTCAAACCCGAGGAATTTTACTTCGGCGACAAGGATTTCTTCAAGCCCATCTCGGACGAGGAACGTGAGAAGTCGGATCGTTTTATAGGGACATCGGATTTTCTCGCGACTTATTTAGGCGACGACGAGGAAGAATTGGAAGACGTTTCGAGGGGAAAAAAAATCCGCGTTGGGTCTTCAAGGGAGGAGGAAAAGGAAGAAGCCTACAAGACCCAACCGAGTAGTTTAAAGAAGAAGAAGAAGGACTACATCCCGGATTTTGGCGATGGACCGACCTCAAAAATTGCCAAACTTCGTCCCGACGGAGTTTATAATGATTTTTGGACGCTGGAATACGGATTTCCAGCCGAAAGAATTAACGACGGACTGCAGGACGAAGGTGGGAAGACGACGAAGAAGAAGAAGAAGAAGAAGAGCAGCGAAGAGTCGTCGGTAGTTTAGGATTCGGTTTAGAATTTAATTTCTTTTTTCGCCTTAAGAGGGACTTCGAATCTGAAGCACCGTTTTTTCATTTTATTTTTTTGTGGGAAAACGAATAATAGTAGACAACTGCGGTTTTTTTCTACTACAAAAAATACAATACATTTTTTTATTTTTATTTAAAAGTTTCCCCAAAAAATACAATAAAAAAACGGTGCTCCAGGGTAAAAAGTTCCCCTTAAGGAAAATAACTGATGTCGATCAATTTTTTTACGTTTAAATATCAGACGACGGGTCAATCAAAATTGTAACACTTAGTCGTAGATTTAAGGAGGCTGATGAGCCAATAAAAAAGCATAACTTGCGGAGAAAGCGAAGCCGTTGTTCTCACTGCCCCCGCGACGAGATTCGAGGTGCTCGAGATTCGCGCAGCCGAACCGTGACCACTGCTGAGTGGTTCCTGGTCGCTGAGTGCAGGAAATCGAATCAGTCGAACTGAGGGTGGTCCACCGGTGAGGAACGAACGTCCTGCCGCGCGAGATGAGCACCTTTGACTATATAAGCTTAGCTTCGATGAGATCCTAGCATCACTCGAGCTCCTTCGGCAATTCAGTCAGCTTCAGTCAGCTTCGACCACCAGAAGACGTCGACACTTTCAGCACGGTAAGAAATTTGCACATCTTTTTTTGTCTTCCGATTCGAGTCGTCTGAAAAATTCATCTGCATCGCTCGGAATTAGTGAGCTAAAAAAATAAAATGGACAATAATTTTATTTTTGTTGCGGTAACAAAAAATTAGACATAATAATTGCAGGAATTAAATTTAATATAAGAAATTTGCACATTTCTTTTTGTCTCCTGATTCGAGTCGACCGAAAAATTCATCTGCATCGCTTGGAATTCGCGGGCTAAAAAAATATAATGCACAATAATTTTATTTCGCTGCGGCAATTAAAAATTAGGTATAATAGTCGCAGGAATTCATTTTTATATTTTTTAATATAAAAAATGTGCACATCTTTTCTGTCTTTTAATTCAAGTCGTCCGAAAAATGCATTTGCATCTTCCGCATTCGTGGGCTAAAAAAGCAAAGTGCACAATAATTTTATTTCTCTGTGGTAACTAAAAATCGATAAAAAAAATATTGGGAACTAATTTTAAACTCAACCGGTGATCAGATACAAAAATAATCCAACCACCTATTTTTGGATTCCCCTGCCGATCCGATCTAAAAATAGTCGAATTTATTATTTGCATATTTAACGAGCGCTCGTGTCGTGGTCATTGTCGAGTGTGCAGGTGTCTCTTTGTGCCCGATGGTACCTCGACTAAAAGTGTGACGAACCGTTTCCTGGACGATCGTAAAAAAAAAAAAAAAAAAATCAATCCATATCTATTTGCTGCCTTCCACAATGGCCGTTAAGGAGAACGCGGAAGTGTCGGGATTCCGGTTATAAAAGGCAACGAAAAAAAAAAAAAAACGAAAGAGAGAGAGAAAAAAAAAGAAAAAGCGTACGAGCGTCGCGGCGCGATCGAGTGCGAGCGGCTAAACAACCTTCGGCCAATCCTCCCGGCAGTGATATTTCGAATTATTAATTACACGTATACCGCCGACTTTACATATTCTCCGTTCTCACGGCGCGAGAGACGCGCCGCGTGAGGCTCTTGATAAAAACGACAAGTACCGTCGAACCTTCGAATAGCTCGCTCGACTTTGCCACCGCTCGAATCTTCGGGCTCTTCAGTTACTCCGCCGGAGTCCTCGAGATCGCCTTCCTGTCTGGCGCGCAGCGATCTCGGGACAATAGTCGAGCGAAATCTCGTTAATCAAAATTTCCCTGAGTGATCTTCTCATTTTATGACGGATTTGTGAATCGCGTTTTTTTTAATTAAATAAAAAAAAATAAAAAATATAACAATGTCGCCGACCTCGTAGATCGCAATTCGTGACGATTTTGCATATCTTCCAATGCAGCCATGAAGACTCCAGCTCGCCTTGTTCTCCTGCTCTGCGTCGTCTTCGCGGTGGCCTTCCTCACGGTTTCGGTCGGAGCTGATCGAGTTGGTCAGTAAACGTCTAATTAATTGGTTTACTGATTCATTTTTTTCTGTGGAGAAATGAGAGATAAAAAAAATTACATAAAAATTGTAAAATCGACTAAATTCAATTTAATCGATGATTAATTTAATCGATTATTGATTTAATCGATGGTTGATTTAATACATGGTTCATTTAATTCACGATTTATTTATTTGATCCTTAATTAAAAATGATTTATTTGTTTGACCATTAATTAAAAATGATTTATTTATTTGATCATTAATTAAAATGATTTATTTTGTTGATCATTAACTAAAAATGATTTATTTATTTGATCATTAATTTAAATGATTTATTTCTTTGACCATTAATTAAAAATTATTTGTTTATTTCATCATTAATTAAACATTATTTGTTTATTTCATCATTAATTAAAAATGATTTATTTAATTGAAATGAAAAAAATGTGTTAAACCGATATGAAAATGATAAATTTTCGGTGAATCGTCTAATTAAAATATTACCTTTTGTCACGCGAATGTCCCTCAGGTACCTGCATAAGAAACTGCGCCCAGTGCAAGAAGATGTTCGGCCCCTACTTCGACGGCCTGCTGTGCGCCGACACGTGCGTCAAGTACAAGGGAAAGATAATCCCGGATGCCGAGGACCCGGAGACGATCGAGATCTACCTGAGACGCGTCAACAAGACGCAGCCCGCCCACGAGTACCGATACAACGGCAACTACGTCAACCAGGAGTTCTACCAGGAGTAGAGAAAACGCCGCGTCGAATTTTTTTCCTTCGATCGCGTGAAATCGAAACTTCGCTACGAATCTAGTCACATACCGCGATGCAACGCGGGGAGAGAAATAGAAACGGCGCCAATTTGCATTCCACGCGCGGTTCGCGCGCGACGCGATCCGCCGATAACGCTAAACAATTCCGAGCTTGTTCGCAGCTTTCGTTAGACTCTTCCGCGACTCCACGGCGACGCGAAATACTCATCCCCGCAGGGCGAGGGACAGTCTGAAATTATTTATTTTTTATTTAAAAAAAAAACGAATTAGTTTTACGATAAGGATCAACCGAAACGCCTGAGTAAAAGTTCAAAATGAGATAAAAATATGTGAGTAAAGAGCAGAAAAAGAAGAAAAAAAATTGTAAGCATCTATAAGAATTAATAATAAATATCCGTGAGACCAAAAACTGTGTACGAATTTTCCTTGAACCGTTTAAAAATTTGTTATTGTCGGATAATTCAGATTACGACTGTAAAAATACGTCCGAAATGATTTATTTTTATTTTTAAAAGTTAAAAAATACGTCTGAAATTATTTATTTTTATTTTAGAAAATAAAAAATACGGCTGAAATTATTTATTTTTATAAAAAAAAAGAATTACCTCTACGACAAAGATCTACCGAAACGCCTGAGTAAAAGTTAAAAACGACAAAATTACGTGAATAAAGGGGCGAAAAAGGAGAAAAAAAATTGTTATGCGTCTATAAGAATTAATAACAAATATCCGTGAGACCGAAAACCGTGTACGAATCTTCCTCGGACAGCTTAAAAATTAATTATTGTCGGATAGTTAAGATTACGACTGTACAAATACGTTATTCGTTTTCTGTAGAAAAATATCGCGCTTTGGTGGTTTTTCCTCGCCGACGATTTTCACGGCGAGGGAGTTAACGAAGACTCCGGTATCGTCGACAACGTCTGCTTCGTTTCTATCTGGTGAATCTGCGCAATTAACGAAACGTTTTATTTTTTTTTACTGAGTCAGAGATCGTCGAGGAAATTCGGATCTTTTTTTTCGCTCACCCGTTGACGAAGCGCCTTCTCGTTTATCGCCGCCCGCGTCAGCAGCTGCTTCACTTTGTCCAGCAGCTCCGATTTGTGCGCCAATTGTTGCCGCAGGACTCCGACGTCGCCCGCGTTGTCGTCCTCCCTGCGAGCGTTTTCCAACATCACGATTCGCTGCTCCGCCAACTGCAGATCGGCCTCGAGCGCCACGACGCGCTTTTGCGCCTCCTCGTATTGTCGTTTCGTCGGCGAATTGCTGTCGACGTTGATCGTTCGACTCTGGAATTTTTTTCAAGAAATTCGGCAAGGAAATTTGTGCATTTTTTTCAATTAAAAAATGATGAAATATGAAAATAATATAATATAATATTTTCGTCATTTTCAATTATAAAAATGATGAATTATGAATTATTGAAAAATTATGAATTATGATTATAATTATTTCATAATTATGAATTATGAAATTATGAAAATTTACTATGAAAAAAAAGTTCGAAACCTGAAATAATAAAAAATAAAAAAATGCACACAAACACGCCTTTTTTCCAACTAGCTATTAAATTTAAATGACTCGCGCAATTATATGGATTTTTTTTACCGTATTGACGACCCGAGGCCCAACCGCCGATCCTGATTTGAGCCGACGATTCTCGGCCTGCAGCTTCTCGACGACTCGTTTGAGAATGAAAACCGTTTTCTCCAGTTCCACCACGGATTTCCTCGGCTCCGCCAGATCTTTGTCCGACGAGCGAGGCGACGATTCCGATTCCTTCTCGACTTTCAACAGCTCGACGTACCTGATTGTTTTACATTCGAAAAAATAATTATTAATTTTTTTTTAAAGACGAAAACTGGATCCATAAAATTGGCAATAAAAATAACAAAGAAATTATTTTAAAAATATGTGAAATAAAAACAAACGGACTTCTCCAAGTGCTGCACTTTTTCCCTGAGACGCGGAGTATCGAGATTTATCTTCTCCATCTCCATCCTGAGCTCGAAATTCTCGCTCTCCAAACGAAGATTCGCCTTCTCGAGATTCGCCTTGGCCGACTCCAATTTTTCCAGCTGGTCTATGACGAATGTGTTGCCCTTTTGCAAAAATTCCCTCAAAATTCGTTAGTCGAGTTACAAAGATAAAAAAAAGTATAAAAATCGAAGTTATCCCATATGATAAAAATTCTTTCTAAACAAAAAATTATAAAAATCGCATTAGATATAGAAGGAAAAAAACCTCTGTAACCGCTTCCAATGCGGCGATGCGTCTTCTCTGCTGCTCCAACTTCTGTTGCAGCTCCTGACTGTCCTCGGACTCCAATCGATCCGTGAGTTCCTTCAGCTTGTCGCGCAGCGTCTGACACTCGATCTGCAGATTCTCGACGATCTTCAGCTGCAGCTCGCTGGCCGGGCCCGAGAAACCACCGCCGCTTCCTCCACCCTCCGACCTGAGTTTGCTTCTCAGGTACCACTTTTCTCGCTCCATACACGAGACGACGGCTCGCATTTTCTCGTAACTGGCGTTCAATTTGTTGTACTCGTCGATCTTGACTTTCAGCTCCTTCTTCAGCTTCTCCGCGATTCGTTGCCACTTCTTCTGCTTCTCCCACAGCGACAGCTCCTCGGCCGTCTGAATGGCAACAACAAATATTCTTTTCAACACGTTTTTGTATAAAAATGAATTAATATAATTAATATCAAATTAATTAATATAATCAAAATAATTAACACGCACGATTAATATAATTAGCACAATTAATTAAGACTGTCAATCGATATAATTCATATAATTAGTTGACATTACCAATTAATATTAAATATTAATTTATTAATATTACTGAATTAATATTGATTTATTAATACTCATTTATTTAAGTAATATTATTGATGAATCCATTTTAATTGATTTAATTAATATAAATATTGCCATGAATTTAATTGATTAATATAAAAAATATACAAAATTAGCGTCGGGATAAAAAAAGCATTGAAAATGCTCAGCAGTTTGAATCCATTTTTTTCTACCTTGACCCTCTTAGCTTCCTGAACTCGATACTCCCGGTCCAACTGAATTCTCGCCTTGTGCAGCTCCTCCTCCAGGGTCTTCAGTTTCCTCTCCAGCTGCATCTCGCGATTCGATATCCTCCTCTCCTCGCTCTTGGCCGCCATGTATTTCCGGCTGAGCTGCTGCTTCAGATCGGCGATCTGATCCCTATACATCTTCTCCTTCTCGGCCTGCGACTTCATCTGCCGTCGCAGCAGCTCGAGCTCGGACTGAAAGTGGCTCGCCTGGTCGCGGCCCAACGCCTGAGCCATTTCCTGCATCTTCGTCGCGCAATTTCCGTGCACCACCACCGGCTGCGACATCGTCATCGTTTCCATCATCTCGAATTCGCTCTGCACGAAAAATTAACGAATTAATTTCATTAATTAATTCTAAATAATAAAAATTAGAAACAAAAATAAAAAACAGGCTAATTTCTTTTTTAAATAATTATTCGCGATCCAAATTCTAACTGGGGTCAAACCGAAAAATAAAAAAAACATGCTAATTTCTTTTTTTAAACAATGATTCGCGCTCGAAAAATTAAGTAATTAATTTAATGAATTAATTTTAGATAATTAAAATTAGAATTAAAAATAAAAACAGGCTAATTTCTTTTTTAAATAATGATTCGCGCTGCAAATCCCAACTGGAGTCGAACCTGCAGCTGCTGACAGGCGACAGTCAATTCCTGTATCTTGTTGTCCCGCTCCTGAAGCTCCTTCGCCATCGAGATGTTTCCCTTCGCTAGCTGCATCCGATTCTCCGACAGCTGCTGCCTCAGCACGTCGGCTTCGTTCTGCCACTTGTTCAGCTCCAGCCGATAGCTCTCCAGCTCATTTTTGTGCTGCTCCTCGAGTCTGCAGTATGAAACCAGTTTCGCGAGTCAGAAAAGCCAAGAACGGACCTTGCTTTTTTATTTTTAAAAAGAGGATTTTTTTAAGCATTTTATTTCAAAAAGGGTAAAATATCAGAAAGATTCAAGCTGAAACAAAAAAATAAATAAAAAATAAAAAATAAAATATAATAAAAAATGAAAAATAAAAATAATAAAATATAATAAAAAATAAAAAATAAAAATAATAAAATATAATAAAAAATGAAAAATAAAATAAAATATAATAAACAAATATAATTAGAACTGACCTCGCTCGCATGTGATCCATGTGCTGAAATCGTTCCTCAGCGAGCCGATGCCAACGTTCGCCGAGTTCCTTGGAAATGTGAAGTTCAGCCTCCAGAGTCGAAACGCGTTCGCCGAGTCTGGCGATTTTTTCCTCGGCCTCGATGTCCGGTCGCGGTTCCTTCGTCGGCTCGTCCGCCGGTTTCGTCGCTTCGATTTTCGGGCTCCTCGGCTCCGCGATTTCTCGTCTTCTCTCCGCGTCCTCCTGAAGCCTGAGAATTTCCTCCCTCAGGCCTCTGATTTCCTCCTGGAAACGAGCGGCCGCCCTGCTGTGCTCGTCTCTGTCGTCCTTCAGCAAATTTTGGTAACGCCCGACGGTTTCCTCCTTCTGCGCTATAATTTTCTGCAGGCTGTTTATCGTCGATTTTAACGCCGCTCGATCGCCTCCTTCGAAATTTTCGTTCGACGCTTCGGACTGCTGATTTTTTGGCTGCGATTTTGGTGATTTTTTGTCCGCCAGGAGCTTCAGTTGGGAATCCTTTTCGATTATCGATCGCTCCAGGACTGCGAGTTTCGCTTGACACTCGGCGATTTGTGACTCGTATTTGATGACGATTGTTGAACGCTCGGATGCCAGGAAAAGCGCCTGGTTTAATTGCTCTTTGAGGACTGAGACGGCTTCGTCGTTTAAGGTTGCAGCTTTGATTTCTTTGAATGATGATTCTGCAGCTGCATTTTTAATTTCCTTGACTGGCGAATCAGCAGCTGCAGCGTTAATTTCCTTAGTTGATGAATCTGAACTTGCAGTTTTTATTTCCTTAGTTGGTAAATCTGAACTTGCAGTTTTTATTTCCTTGACTGGTGAATCTGAAGCTGCAGTTTTGATTTCCTTGACTGGTGAATCTGAACTTGCAGTTTTAATTTCCCTGACTGGTGAATCTGAACTTGCAGTTTTGATTTCCTTGACTGGTGAATCTGAACTTGCAGTTTTTATTTCCTTGACTGGTGAATCTGAACTTGTAGATTTGATCGGTGAATCAGCAGCTGCAGCTTTGATTTCCCTGACCGGTGATTCTTTGGCACGAGTTTTGGCACCAAATTCGTAGGCTTCGCTCTGAACTTCGACGGACTGACTTTCCACTCTGGCCTGAGTGAACACCGATTTTCTGTCGACGACCTTCGCGACTTCTGTCTCGATTCTCGGCTCCGAAACCGACAGAGTCGCGTCCGACCTCCCGCGAAATATTCTCTGAACGTTCAGCATCTCGTACTCCATGCTTAAAATCGTCGACTCGTGATCCGACAATTTGGCGTTCGCGATTTTTACCTCGTTGTCCAATTGGGTTATTCGTCGTTTGAGACGAATTTCCTGGTCAAAAGTTATCATCGAATGAGGACAGAAAAAATGGCACCAATCTTTTTTAATTTAATTTTTCATTTTTCATTTCTTATATTTTTTAATTTCTTGTGTTTTTTAATTTTTTTTTGTCTAACAAATTAATTTAAAAAAAAATACATACGTTCAGCGTGTACTGCGAATTTTCCGAAAAATTCTGCATCATATTCTCGACGTTGGGACTGCCGATCTGCTGCTCCAGAATGTCCTTCAGTCGTTCCACGATGGCCAGTCGATTGGTCAACATTTCCTGCTGCGATTTGGCCGTTTCGTTCAGCTGCTCAGCTTCCTTGACTTTGCTGGCTATTTCGGATCGCGAGTCGACGAGATTCCTCAGCATCGCGTGAAACCTCTCCAAGGCGGTGACGGAAGTCGAGCCTGCGTATTGGCGACGCAGAAAATCTATGACGTCCTCGTAAGAGCTACGAAAAAATCGGACTTAATCATTTTGTTCCTTTTTTCTATAAAAAAAAAATCTATTTATTAAATTCTATTTAAAAATTCTATTTGAAAATTAAATTAAAAATTCTATTTAGAAATTCTATTTAAAAATTCTATTAAAAAATTCTATTAAAAAAAAATAACAGTAAATAAAAATTGATACCTGCACCGATTGGCACACATTTTCCGGCAATCCTGTAGCTTCGCTCTCGCCTCATCCAGCTTTTTATTCGCACTCGCCAGATCCTCCCGCAGCTGCGAAACTTCGATCTCCAGTTGCTCTTTTCTCCTGCTCGACTCGATTTCTGTGGCTTTGCAGCCGGTCAGCTCGAATCCCAATCGCGCAATCGTCTCCTTGTCCTCGCTGACCGAATGCAGATCAAGAATCTGATGTCTCAGATTGTCCAACTCGAAGGTCCTCAGCGAGTTCGTCGTGCGATACATCAGCGCCTCCTGCCTCGCGATCTCCAGGCTCCTCGACAAGTTTTCGTTCTCCGTGGTCAGCGCCGCGATTCGTTCCTCGTATTCCTCGTTGCTTTTCCATTTCCCCTCGTCGATCAGCTTCTGCGGTCGGATCTGCCTCGCCAGCTCCTTCTGCAGATCCACCAACTGCTGCCTCAGCTCCGAATTCATCTCGCCGACCTGACGCAAATTCGCCTCGCATTTGGCGAGTTTCTTTTGCGAAATTTCGTGCAGGGCTTCGAGGTTCGTTGGGCTCGGAGTTGCAAATCCCTAATTTTTGTGTAAATAAAATTGATGGTATTATTGGCTTTGTAATTATGTTTTTGTAATAAATTTTTCTCACTATTTCTTCGAAAATTTAATGAAAAATTGTCCTTGTCCATTTTTAATTGAACATTTTATTAATGGGATTAATTTTAATGAAAAAATTAATTAATGAAATTAATTTTAATGAAAATTTTAATTTAATGAAAAATTGTGCTTGTCCATTTTTCTCACAATTTTCCGAAAATTTAATGAAAAATTCGGTTTTTCTTGCGGCTATTCAAAAGTTCACGAATAATTTTATAATCGCTACAGGTCATCGTTATAAAATCATAACTACAAAATAAACTGTTATGTAAACTTTCATTCTTACATCACCGGTTGGACTCGATTTTTTCTCGGATTCTGCCGAATCCTTCGGCGCCGAATTTTCTTCAGTTTCCCTCGTGGCTAATTGCAACTCGTAGGCCGCCCGAAGACGAACGTTCGCCTCCTCGAATTTTTCCTTCAGCTCGCTGAACTCGATGAGACTCACGGAATTCGTCAGGTTGCTCTGCAACGATCCAATTTCGTTCTCCAACGTTTTGTTTCTTCGCTCCATCTCGGCGAGCGATTTTCTCAGGCTGCTCTCGAGCTCTATGGAATTTTTCTGGATCTCGTAGGATTTCGCCGACTCCGCGTTCAGAAGATTCTCGAGGGTCGCGCATTTTCGGTTCGCCACGATAATTTGCACCACCGATTCGGCGGTCTCTCGACTCTTCGTCGCGAAAGCCGCCCTCGCCTCGTCTTCGCCTTCCTCGATTACACGAAGATCTTTTTCCATGGCCTCGAATTGCGCGCTCAGCTTCTCCACGGTGTCCCTCAGCTCCTGGTTTTCCTGGTCCAGCGAGGATTTCTCCTTCTGCCAATTCTCCAGCTCCTCCCGGTAGGAATCCTGGATTCGTTGGATCTCGGAGACGTAGATTTTTGTCTGCTCGTTTTCCGACTCGTCCGAGCTGTATTTGTCCCGGGTGGCGCTGAATCTCTGCGAATATTTTCGGAGCAACTCCTCCTTTTTTTCCAAATCATTTCTGAAAAAAAAAAAAGAAAAAAAAAATTGTTAGTCGTGTACGAATTTTGTGGGAATAAAAAAAATAAAAATCTATTGATAAAAAAGACCTATTGATAAAAAAATACCTATTAATAAAAAAATACCTATTAATAAAAAAAATACCTATTGATAAAAAAAAAGAACGACAGAAAAAATCGTACCGCATGATCTTCACTTGCGAACGCAACTCAGCGTTGCTTCCTTGGACGACGTTGAGGCGCTCCTGAAGTCTCATAGCCGGATGATACCAGCCCGCGACGTGTCTGACGTCCAGAGCCTCCAACAATTTTTCCAGGGTTCCGGAATGAACTTCCACGGTACTTTTGCCTGAAAACATCACAACACGGAATTTAATCAGTGACTAATTTATTTTTATTCAACTAAAACCGAGTGGATCGCAAATTGTTCGGGTCGACTAATTCCAAATATATTTTTTATTTCGAAGAAAACGAAGAACCAACCGAGGAACAAATGAAAAAAAAAAAAAAAAAAATTCACCGTCTTGATCGTGTATGCTGTCCAATATCTCGTGCATCCCCTTTCTGAGCGCCTCGTTCTCCTCAACGACGATCCGAATATTTTCCCTCGTCTCGTCGAGCTCAGCTCTCAGTTTCAAGCTCGCTATTTCCTCCTCGGTGATTCCCTGGTAGTGAAATCCAAATTTACCAGCGGCTTCGCTCGCGTCAATCGTGTCGCCGGTGGTGCCGACTTTTTCTTCCAGTTTGCTGAGTTTGTATCGCAATACTCTGATCTGAAAAATTTGGACACTCGTTGATACATTTTTTTTTAAAAGAGAAGACATCATTTTTTCTGTAAAATTTTCTGTGTAAAAAAAAATATAATTTTTTTCTGTAAAATTTTCTGTGTAAAAAAAAGTATCATTTTTTTCTGTAAAATTTTCTGTGTAAAAAAAATATCATTTTTTTCTATAAAATTGTCTGTGTAAAAAAATATATAATTTTTTTCTGTAAAATTTTCTATGTAAAAAAAAATATCATTTTTTTCTGTAAAATGTTCTGTCAAAGGAAACATCATTTTTTATCTATGAAATTTGGATACTCGTTGATAATTTTTTTTTAAACAAGAGAAGACATCTGTTTTTTCTCTTTTGCAAATTACTTACATCGGATTGCATGTCCAAATTATCCTGCAAGAGAGCCTCGTTCTTTTGAATCAACTCGTTTCGTTTTCGCGCCTCCTCCTGGCTCTTCAGGACGATCCCGTCTATGGCGACTTCCTCGTCCTCCGGCATTCCCAATTTTTCCCTGTAATCCAAAAATCAGTCAGCCAAAAACTGCAAAATCACGAGGATACTCGATGATCCAGGCCACAATTAATTCTCACCTCAACGCAAGAATTTGCATCTCCCTGGTGGAATTCAGAGCCTCCAAATTATTGACGACGCTGATTAAATCCTGAACGTGTCTGCCCTTCGATCGCAGCTGCTCCCTCAGCTCCTTCACCTCGCTGATCGCCTCGGCCAATCCCTGATCCTTGTTCTCGAATTTCCTCAGGGTTCCCAGGGCCTCGCAAAGCTGTTCGCTCTTCAGGGTCGCCGCCTCCTCGGCCTGATTCAGCGACTCCTGGAGACTCGAAATCCTCTCATTAGCCTCCTGAACTTTTTTCAGCAGGTCTCGGTGCTCCTTTCGACGTCCGGTTTTGGCCAATCTGCAAAATTAATTAATACAATAAAAATTAAAAATTGAAAAAATTGGAAACAATTTTTTAAATATTTTTTTGTCTTTGATTTTGTTTTAATTTTTTAATAAATGGATGCAGATCACTGCAGTATAATTCAAGTACTTCTTCGCCTCTGTTTTGAGTTTTTCTATGAGTGTCGCACTTTCGTTTATCTCGTCAGTCGCCTCCAGCAGCTTCGACTGCAGCTCGGTTATGATTCGGTCGCGTTCGTGAATTTCCTCGTTCAGCTGGACCAACTGCGATTTGCTCTGCTCTCGGACTGTTCGCACCGAGTGCGTCAGGGCGTGGGACAAATCTTCGCGCAATCGGCTTATCTCGGCGTCTCTTTCGTCCAGCAAATTCTGCAAATCGTAAATTGGAAAAATTTCGGGTGAAATTATTATTATTCTTATTATTATTATTTGAGAGAAATAAATGAACAAAAATAAATAATAATAATAATTATTATTATTATTTGAGAAAAATAAATAATAATAATAATAATTATTATTATTATTATTATTATTATTTATTAATCCGATATTTCGCACCTTCCACTCGGCTATTCTGAGGTCGATCGCTTCGCCAAAATCGTCAATCGCTTTGTCTCTCTCCGCCTGTTCGGCTCCCAATTCCTCGATGCGACTCAGCAGCGCCGAATTTTCTCGCTGGACCTCGTCGATCTTTTCTGCTCGCAGTTGATGCAATATTGATTAAATATTAGAAATTATATTTTTGTGAAATATTTGCAAGACAAATATTTTTTACCTTTGTAAAAAACATTTTTGCTCCGAAGCTCGTCCAATTCCTCGGTCATCCCGTCCATATTCTCGGTCGCATCCTCCATCTCGTCCTTCAATATTTCCAACTTTGATTTGAGAATCTCGTTCTCCTTCTCCAGACCCTAAAAAAAAAATGACGCGATTAGTGAGGAGTCAGGAAAATCGTTGGTACGAAAATTACGTCAATTACTGACCTCGAGTTCCTGCATGAGTGTCTTGATTTTGTCGTTCTTCATTTTTATCGTGTCTTGGTAGTTGTCAGGAACAGAAAAATCGGCTTGCTTTGTAATTAAATAATATTTTTAATTACATTTTTTGAATATTAAAAAGGTGGATCAATAATTTATTATAAAAATATCGAATATCTCACTTTAGAATCACTGGTATCCCTTTCAATATCATCTGGATTTATGACTTGGCTAGCTAAAAAAAAACATTCGATTAACGATAAATAATCAATAAATTAAAAATTAAAAAAATCAATAAATTAGTTGAAGAAAAATATCGTTTAACAAATAGTCGAAAATAATTTTTTATCTCACGAAATAAATTCGTCAATATTTCTCATTAAAATTCCTCGACTAACACGTGACAATTTTGTCACGTGTGTCAGATCAATTGTCACTCACTCTTTCTCTGACTCTTGTCAGATGCCGACAGAGCAGAAGACAATTTTTCCTTGAGCTCATCGCACTCCAGCAGCAACGATTCGACCTGCAAAAAAAAAATAAAAAAAATAACAGAAACTCAATTTTTTAATTTAGTTAATTATTAATGATACTAAAATTGCGTTTTATTATTTTTTTTTTTAATTCACGAACTTGATTATCTTTATGCTGCAGCATTTCCTGCGAGAGCTTCATGAGGGCCCGAAGATTGTGAATATTTTCGACGTCATCTATGTCGCATCGTATCACCATGGGAAAAAGGTCCTCGATCTCGTCGTCGGTCAGGGCCTCCGCCTTCGTCGAGAGAATCCGGTCCCAGTCCATGCGAACCATTTTGCACCTCGTGACAAGTCGTAAGAACCATTTAACCTCACTCACAGCGAGAGCTCACTTTGACAATCCACGAGTTTTAGTTTGTGCCGACGCTAACCTGCGTCACCATGACGACCACGTGGCGATCGAAGTAGGGGAATGACCTGCGGCCCAACCGGAAGACCGTGACGCCTGAAAACACCATAAGGTGCCCCCATAGAAGGACCCGATATGCATAAATTCGAACGGGACTTTAATCAGAATTCCAATTATTCTGTTATTTATTGTAAAATTCTATTATTAACTTATTTCTATTTTTCTGGCACAGCAAAAAATAAGAAATAAAATTAAAATTGAAACAAAAATATTTATTTGATTGCTATTTAAATCTCTACTGACCATAAGTCATGAAAACACCATAAGATGCTCCCCTTGATATGCATAAATTTAAACTGGACTCCTTAGTCAGAATTCCAATTATTCTGGCATTATTAAACTCTATTTCTTTACTTATTTTTACTTCTCTGCTGTTGCAAAAAATAAGCAATAACATAAAATTTGTATTTTTTTTGCTTGAATAGCAATAAAATTTGTATTTTTATTTTTTTGTAATAAAAAATATGTACAAATATGTTATAAAATATTTATTTATTAAAAAATATGTTATAAAATATTTATTTATTTAAAGAATACTTTTAAAAACATTTTTATTTTAATAAAAAAATCAATATTATTATCAATATTATTATTGTTTTTACTATTCAATAGGATAGGAAAATCAATGGAATTATTTCAGTGGAGATTTAAATAATCTCTACTAAAATAATCCTATTGATTTTTTTAAAATAACTAATTCAAAAATTTTCCGGAAAATTCCTCTCGTACTCGTGAAAATTTACAATACACAAACATGTAATGCTCGAGTGGCTCCTGCGATAAAACAGGCGTCGATTTTTCGGGATGACAATAAGACGCGATTACGTCTCGAACGCGATCAATCGTGAGGCGAGAAATCGTCGCATCCGTACCATCGGATTACACGAGCGACGATCGGTCGGCTCGAACGCGTTCGAAAAGACGGGGAAGCAGATTACAAAAGAGGTCGAGCCCGCTCGAGCGGCATATTGTATGTAAATAGCTCGACGCGCACACAGATATGTCGAAATCGCGTATCGTGTGTTATTCCCAACATCGCGCGAGCAGTATTTGACGATCATGATCCTCAGTAAGTTGTGCGCGCGCTTAGCTCGACCACGACCGGTTTCGATTCCACTCGCGACAAGTGTTGCCCGCCGAGATGCGATCGGCGCACGTGGATTGCACTTTTCCTTCGTGCCCGACAAACCGTCGGGGAAAAATGGTAATTAAATCGTGTCACGAAAAAAAAAAAAAAAAAAAAAAAAAATTATCGGACCACGAAATAAATTCTAAAAAGTGCAGTGTGAATTATTAATTAATTGCTGATAACATAAAAACGTTACCAAGGAAATTGGTTTAAATTCATTTTTATTAATAATAACGATAATAATTATTATAATAAATTTATTTAAAAAATTAATTGATAAAATCGTTGCAGAGGAAACCGAACGGATAAATATGTTCCAAGCGATAAACAAAGGCCTGGGATTGGCTCTCGAGAGAGACGAGACTGCCGGTGAGATTTGTCTGTTTATTTATTTATTTGTTTACTAGAGAGCGATATTAATTTTTCGACAACTAAGAGTCTTGTTAATTGCGCGAAGACGTTTCGAGCGGTTCTTGCCACGAGGAGCTCGCCCAAAGTCATCGCCTCGCGTTATCTTATCGGGTCGCGATAACATCGTATTATTCACGTAATCGCGGCAGCGTCACGTCGACTCTCAATGTAATCACGCGCGGCGCGTTAGACGCGACGAGCGACTGGGAGACGTAATCCGCATTAGCAATGTAAAATGTAGAATTCAATGTTGCGGACAAAAATAGAAATAATAATCGCGGCAAAATTACTGCGACTCGACAGGCCTGACGTAATCGATGACTATTGTTTGTCAATTAAAAAAATTATCGTCCGCCAAGTAATCTTTGTTTGCGATTCAATTTTAAAAAGCGAAAAAAATGTACAGCTGACAAAAATTTGTGGTAATTTTTTCGTGAGAATTTATAATGCAGTTGAATATTTCCTCAATCCTTGGAAAAAAAAAAAAAAAAAAAAAAAAAAAAAAAGTCAACTGATTATTATATTTTTGCTTTATTATTATTATTATTATTATTCACAGCTGAAAAACCTGCTAAACGATCTAGAAATAATTATCATGGCGTGATATGCATATTTTTTAAATTATTCAATAATGTGTAAACATTTCCTGAAGTAATATTCGGCGAGGACGTCGCTTTCGGTGGAGTATTCCGTTGCTCAATGGGTCTGCAGGAGCGCTTCGGTGCCGACCGAGTGTTCAACACGCCGCTCTGCGAGCAGGGAATAGCGGGATTCGGAATTGGACTGGCGAACGCGGGCGCGACGGCGATCGCGGAAATTCAATTCGCGGATTACATATTTCCAGCGTTCGATCAGGTCGGTAAACCAGGAATCCACCTAAAAATCGTCGATAACTTACCGATGGTCGGTACGAAAACGAGTGCAGATTTCTCTGTTATCCGCAGTTGGTAAACGAGGCAGCGAAAGTTCGTTACCGCAGCGGCGGCACCTTCGACTGCGGGAAACTTACCGTCCGAGCGCCCTGCGGAGCCGTCGGTCACGGCGGTCTCTACCACTCGCAGAGCCCGGAGGCCTATTTCGCCCACACACCGGGACTCAAGGTATCGACTATTTAACATACATAATATTGTAACCGCAGTGGGTTAATGAGAACACCGAAGGTTTATCAAAAGGAAACGTTTATCATCTCGGAACGCGGTCGGTAAAATCGCCAAATCGTGTGTCTAGTTCGCGGTGTCAACCGAAACTGTTTTGTTGATCTGCCATCCTCGTCACTCGGTCCAAACCCCATCATAAGAATACAGCAACGACTACTAAACGCACTATTCGTCACAATATTGTTTCAAAAACAGATTAACTGCGATTCTACCTCACTAAACTTACTTTAAACTTATTTAAAAATCTACTTTAAAATTGATACCTTTTGTAACTTTGTTTATGTCACTATTGTTTCAATCTCACTGTTTATAATGGTTGATGGTGGCTTGCTTCATCAATCGTAATTTGGGCCCCGCCCGTTATTTCTTGAATAAATAAATAAATAAATAAATAAACAAATAAATAAATAAGTAAATAAATAAATAAATAAATAAATATATTTTTTCACCGTAATAAAATATTTCGAAAAATCGACGAGCTTCAAATTCCTCCCACCGATTCTGTCGACTCAAGCAGATTTTTTCGTGAATCGAGGAAGCTAAAAAATTGAAAAAAAAAAATAATTCTCCCCTTGCTGCAAGCTTTGCTATCAACTTTCACGTCCCCCGCGTTGCCGAAGCTTCTCGTCTCCCCTCCAGATTCCCCCGGAGCGAACTGAATATACATCAAGCATGTCACGAGTGGATTATTCTCATTCACTCACCGTCTCATAATTAATGCATGAGTCGGGGAGAGCAGCCGCCCCCTCGGGGATTATGTTTCCATTGACTTTTTCGCGGGGCCCCACAAAAGGTCGAAGATCGGAGCGAGATGGAGACACACAAAAGAGCCGCGGAGGGGGCAAAATACGCCTACGGCTTTCGCGGCTCCAACCTCGCGCATTTATATAAGCAACGAAACATTGTAACATTCGCGGGTGATAAAAAAGCGCCATCTCGACTGTCACACGTGTTCCGCTCGACTCGTCCCACGAATCGTGACGCGACTTCTCCAAGGCTTATTACATCTGTTGTATTTTTTTTTAAATCCCTTCCGCCTTCGCAGACGACGCACGTGGCAAAAATACCGATGCGCTCGGTGCAATCGATTTGCGATTGGCGCCGCAATCGGCACGTTTTTTTTTTTTTTTTTTTTTTTTTCAATGTTTATCGCGAATTTTCACTTTTTTCGCAAATTCTCGCGCGCTTTGCCTATCGCCGGTTTTACGACGGCGAGAATAGTTCCGAGAAATCGGCACAAACGTGACCGGCTGCTAATGCGATTGCGGCGAAAAAAAATACAATGCGGTAGTCGTTTTGCGTTACGTATTGTCGCGAATTTCAGATAGTCGTGCCGAGGGGGCCGATCCAAGCCAAGGGGCTGCTGCTCAGCTGCGTCGAGGAACCCGATCCGTGCATCATATTCGAACCCAAAGCTCTCTATCGATCGGCGATCGATGACGTTCCGGTTGGCCACTACAAGACGCCGATTGGCGAAGCTGAGGTCCTCAGAGAGGGTGAGATGAGTCTTCTTTATTTTTGTTTCCTCGTAGACGAAGCTTTGTTTTTTTTTTTTTTTTTCCAATTCAATTTTAGTCCGTCCGATCTGTAAAAAAAATCAATTGTTAGTATTTATTTTTAGAAACAAGTAGAGTGTTAGAAAATAATACGCGAATAAACCAGCCCAATTACTATGTTGAATTTTCCATCGTTGGAATGTAACGAAAATCAGAAAAAGATTAATTCTATTTAACCCAAATCATGAAATTATTAATTAAATCGTTATTTAATAATTTAATCATTATTTAAAATGACTTTATTATACAATCATTTGGGTTAATTAGAATTAATTTTTTTAAATTTATTTCGTTGCATTCCAACGATGTAAACTCCAACATTATGCCCAATTTTTAACTCACTTCAGCCAACCGATTTACTTATTCACCGGTCCAACGACCGAGATTTTTGGCGCCCAATTTGCTTCTGGCGACTCGCTAATTTTCAGTCAGCGCGCGACTTGAATGGAGAGAAGTCGCGAGCAAAAAAAAAAGAAAGATTGCAGGGTTCAGAGACTAACGCAATCGCGGTCGGCCGACTCGTGCCAATAATATTTCCGCACACGACGCGAGGCGGTCGAAACGGTTTGCTCGTGGTATTCAGTGGAAAACCGAGAAACAGCTTTCTTTTCATTAAAAACTTATCAAGCGGTATGAGCGCCGTCGGTCCCGGCGTTACGCAACAACTCGACCACCAGGTACCACCGGGGCACCTCGGTACGGACCAGATTATTATTATATATATATATATTTTTTTTTTATTTTTTTTTTGTTCGACGATCAACAGGGGGCTCGCCCCGCCGCGAAAGTCGTAATCCTCTCCGCGTTCCGCACGTCCTTGGAATATTAGTTACGCTCGAATTATTTCACTGCAATCCGTTACGGCGCCCGCGATGCGATACGCGATCAAAATCAATGTAAATCGTCGGCAATCGCGGTGGAAATTACACAAATAAAATCGCGGAAATTTCATCGATCTCACGTTCCCCGGGTTTTGCGGTAAAGGCGTCGAAATTTTTCGCGGTTATTGGCATCGCGTCGACTTGGCGCAGAGGGAGACCGGGGCTAATTGGGACAGATTAAAAAAATTAATACAAAATTAATAAAAAAAATTAATAAAGAGTCTGGAATTCTGGAGTTTTAGTACCAACTTTTCTGGCATTTTCTGGCATTTTTGGAAAGAAAATTGCTTCACGAATCTATCCAGCCAATTATTAAAAGAAAACTAAACTAAATTGAGCCGGTATAAATTATCGAGCTACCGCCCAAGAAAATAGCTCAATTACCGCCCAAGAAAATAGCTCCAACCCACGCGTTCGATTATTATCCATAAAAAATCGCAAATCTAAATTGAAATACAAATCGTTAATTCAACACAAATTATCAACGAAGCTCTAAAAAAAAGTCTACAATTGCCAAGTATTCTTCCCAACTTTAAGTCGCAATTTTCAGGCACTTTTAACAAAATTGCTTAAAAAGTCCTTACAAATTGCTACACCAAAATCTAAATTAAGCCAATATAAATTATCAATCAACCACCCAACAAAATGTCTCAATTCCACTCCGACCCACGCGTCCAATTATCGCTCCTAAAAAAAATCGCAAATCGGGCCTCCTATCCCCTTGACTCCCCCTGCGCGGGGGTTTTTTATTTCCCTGGAGCGCGCGCGCTCGAGAGCCATCGTCACTTCGGCGCGTATCTAATCGCCGCGAGAGCAATATCTAACACATTTAACGGCGGATAATAGTTGGTTAATAGAACGACCTCGCCTTTCCACGATCGCGTCGCCGATATACATGTATCG
The DNA here is from genome assembly GCA_963932165.1 of Pimpla rufipes. NCBI lineage: Eukaryota > Metazoa > Arthropoda > Insecta > Hymenoptera > Ichneumonidae > Pimpla > Pimpla rufipes. The sequence goes on from OZ010632.1 coordinate 23,462,206, forward strand.
CGAGTTAGCGGGGCGTTATATCGCCTCTGGCCCGGTAGATCCTGAAATAGGATACGCATATATAGATAAGCTTTCAGCGGGGCGGGCAGAGCGTGCGGCGAGCGCGCCGAGACGTTACGCAAGTGACAAGAGAGCTGTTGATCGAGCTGGAGTGGCCTACTCGCTATTATGTTATACTCCGATTTAGTACTAACCCTCCTCCCCCCCTCCCCCCGATTATTATATACACGTTTATACATATCTGTATATATGTTTATGCAGATGTTGATAATAATACGTCGTGGCGGCTCCGCGTGACACCCAATCCTCCGTTTTTCTGCGCAGGTGACGCGGTGACGCTCGTCGGTTGGGGTAGTCAGGTCCACGTGCTCCTCGAGGTGGCTGACTTCGTCCAGGAGAAGCTCGGGGCGTCCTGCGAGGTCCTCGACCTCGTCTCAATCCTCCCCTGGGACGTTGATGCCGTCAGCAAGGTAATCAATAATTTTCTGTACACGCGCGCTGTGCACGTGTCAATATGTTCATCTGGATTGTGAGGAGGATAATCGAGCAGGCAGGGGTCAGATGACACACTGAAGATGGAATTTTTCTAAGTTCTGAAGAGACTTGGAGCTGAATTTTTCTAAGTTCTGAAGAGACTTGGAGCTGAATTTTTCTAAGTTCTGAAGAGACTTGGAGCTGAATTTTTCTAAGTTCTGAAGAGACTTGGAGCTGAATTTTTCTAAGTTCCCCGAGGGTCTTGTAAATTTTCCTCTATATTATAAAAAGAATAATCGAGCAGGCCGGGATCAAATGACACACTGAAGTTAGAATTTTTCTAAGTTCTGAAGGGACCTGGAGCTGAATTTTTTCTAAGTCCCCCGAGGGTCTTGTAAGTATATATCTGTATTATAAAAAGGATAATCAAGCAGGCCGGGATCATATGACACACTGAAGCTAGAATTTTTCTAAGCCCTCAAGGGACTTAGAGCTGAATTTTTCTAAGTCTCCCGAGAGTCTTGGGACTCAATCTCTAAGATCCCTGAGGGATTTGTAAATATCCTTACATATTTACAAAACCCTCAGAATTTTTCTTAGGACTTAGAATTTTTCTAAGTCCTCAAGGGACGTGGGGCTGAATTTTTTCTAAGTCCCCTGAGGGTCTGCTAAATACCCCTCTATATAAAAAAAATTCTCAAGTAATATTCAAAGATCGAGCCAATAATAATCCATCACCACAGATTTCACTGTTACATGAGAAATTGTTTTATAATTTTTCCTCGCAAAGAAAGTGCTGAACAGATAGAGTTCCCCCCTCCTCCCCTCCGCCCTTCCGCATTTGCGTGCGACGCACATGCACTGCCTACACTGCACGAGTACACGAGCGTCGTACACAGGTTTAGCCGCGAGAAATCGTCCGTATCGCGAATATAGTTACGGCAAACGAGTTTCCAATTATGTACGCTTGTAACAGGTCGTTGCGTTGTAATATTATCGTAATCGCGGGCGAGAGCTCCGGGGTTGCCGGGAGTTAAGCCGAGGAGCAGAGCGTTGCGTGTGTGTGTGAGCGGCGACTGACTGAATGGTAAGTACTGGCGCATGTCATTAGCGACAGACCGACAGCGCGCGGTGGCAGCGGCCACCGATTAGCATAAATCAGCGATATTAGTGTCGATGTAAATCGCCCGACGATTGTAAACCCCTCCGCGCTCGCGCGCGGCCCCTGACGTTATCGTTACCGATACCGCGGTCCGGTTTTGCTCTCGGGGATGTCGGACGTTCGACGGATAAATAAACGGGGGATTCACTAACCGTATAATTGGATATTCGACGGATAAGCGATTAGACGTTGGCTAAATGAATAATTGGATGTTCGATAAATAATTGATTAGAGACTCGATGTGTAATTAAATGTTATTCGGTAAATAATTTATTAGGGATTCGCTAATCGAATAATTAAATATTATTCAGTAAATCATTTACAAGGGATTCGCTAACCGAATAATTAAATATTATTTAGTAAATAATTTATTAGGGATTCACTAGCGGAATAATTAAATGTTATTCAGTAAATAATTTATTAGGGATTCGCTAACCGAATAATTAAATGTTATTCGATAAATAATTTATTAGGGATTCGCTAACCGAATAATTAGATAGTCACGAAAAAAATAACTGTGGGTTTAACTAAATTACAGATTGTCGTTGAATCTATCAAAAATATATAAAATCGCATCGCATCCAATATCGTCGAATCGAATCGGCGTCACGATCTACGATCGGCGTTTCGTCACCCGCCTGTCCCGAGTATCATCCGCGCGCGCCCGCGCGTCTCGCGCATTAGAAAGATTCCAGATTGCGAGTATCCGGGACTCGTGACCTTTCGATCATTAATTCAATAAGTACTTTGATATTTATATTCACGTCCATCCGCGCGCGGCGCGCGTCGATCGAGCGCCCGAAGCCAGTTTTAACTACGCGCGAAACTATATCTATACATTTATTTATATACACGCACACATAAAAAAAATATGTACACTTAAACTAGAGGGTCATATGACTCGCGCGCTCGCATTCAAATTGTGTCCCTTGGGGAACTAAAAATAATTTCGGCTTCAGTGTGTCGTTTGACCCCGACCTGCTAGATTATTCTACACAGCGATGGCTGTGAAATATTTTCATTATATAGAGAGATAATGTTAATAATAATCATAATAACAATACTAATACTAATAATAATACTAATCATTATATTAATACTAATAATAATACTAATCATTATACTAATACTAATAATAATACTAATCATTATACTAATACTAATCATTATACTAATACTAATAATAATACTAATCATTATACTAATACTAATAATAATACTAATAATAATAAGATGAAGAAGAAGAATACTAATAAGTATTTGTGTTTTATTGTATAAGACACTGAGCGCCAGTCCCATATGGACCATTGTGCTCGTGCCCATGACGGGAGGGTCAGGTCTGTCTATTCCAACATTCTCTAAGTCTGGTAGATCAAATTCAGGTACTCCGAGAATATCCCTTCGAACGTCCTCCAGTGTCTCCGTATTTCGTAATCCCACGGAGGAGGGTTTCTTCCTCCTTGCTTCTCGAGCGGTTCATCACTTAGCCCCAGAGGTCCGAGATGTTTTTCTTGGTCATTGGCCCGGTGACCAATGTCCACTGCAGCTCCTAGCTGATGTCCGTCTAGGTTTATCAGAGCAAAACCTACCTTTTTGAGGGGTTCTTGAAGACTGTCCCATTTTTCTTCCGTCCGTAGCCGGAGGCCCGTAAAACATTCTCAGATTCATCCAATCATAATAAGAAATTTATTTTTCGCTTATGAAAAAAATCTTTAAAAAAAACCATGAACTAAAAATGTGGAAATACTGAGACGAAAAACAGAGAAGAAATAATAATAATCTGTTAATAAAAATACTAACCTGATAATAATAATGATAATAAGGAATTTATTTTTCCATGTATGAAAAAATACCCTAAAAATTTACGAACAAAAAATGTGGGAACACTGGGGCAAAAAGGACGAGAAAAAAAAATGATAACCTGACCTTCACCGGCGAGAAATATTTTGAGGGTGAGAGAAAAATGTGGCTGCGATGAGAGCGAATGTCCCATTTGCTCGTACATGGTTTTCGCAAGTACCGAGCAGCACCGAGTCCGCCTAGCGCGATGACGCAGCGCGTCGAGCGCGCGCGACCGAACGACATTTCTCTGCGTCGTCACTTTCCCCATATCTCGCGGGCCCCGCAGACTCTCACGTCCATTCCGATATCCGCGGAACATTATTCGAGTTCATAGAAATTGCTCAACGGTAGATATTACATTTAACCGCGATAGACGCGATAAGATTCGCGTAGGCAGATCCAGCGATGCGATCACCGGTTATCCAGGTGTAAATCGAGATTTTACCGGCCGACTGGGTCAACACGAGAGATCGATAAACTTGATCCACGCGTCGATTCCGTGGCGGCTGAAAAACCCGTCGGTCCGAGAAAATCCGACGATGATTTATCGTTTCAATATTTATTTGATTAATCTCGCACCTACCGTTTTGATGATCCTCGAGATCCGACGTCTTTTATTGCGCATCATTTTGATAACTGCAAAATTTTGCGACATTTTTGTACACCTGTTTTTTTTTTTAATTATTTATTTACATTTTATATTATAAATAATGCGTTACTTTTTATCGAATCGATTTCGAAAGTTGCTCCGCGAATTCACCGCGCGAAATTCATTGCGAACTATTGCCAGTTTGTCTCGCGATTTATGTGACATTTTTTCCGCCTGTTGGCCAACGGGCCGTAACTTTTATTACCGGTTTCATTGAATATGCGGGGTTTGAGAAAAAATTGGAAAACGCGAATACCGCGGAGCTCTTGACATATGAAATTAATGCAACTTTGTAAAGGCGATTCGAACGGCGAGTTATTGTGGAGTCGGTGAATATATTACGATTGGTCCAGATAATGCAGGATTCATTACCATGAAAACGAACCTATGCGATTTCATATGCACGACTCGCGTTTCATATCCTGACAGTTATCGAAGTAGCATGAGCGATAAATTAATTATCTCGTTGCAGTCGGTGAAAAAAACGGGTCGACTTGTCATTGCCCACGAGGCACCGCTGACCAACGGATTCGGCAGCGAAATTGCGGCCACGATTCAGGTGAGAATCCTCCAAAAATAATCCGTTCTATGTTTGGCAATTATAAAGTGAAATCTATACATTTTAAATTTGTAATTTTTATAAAAATAATATTTAACTTGTAATAATTTATTACAAATTAAATCTTAACAATAATTTAAAAATACATAATAATTTCATTAAATCGCAATAATAATTTGAAAATAAATAATAATTTCATTAAATTATAATAATAATTTGCAGAGTCAGTAATAACGTATAAAGAATTTAATTTTTTTCTCGGTATATAAAAATAAAAATAAAAAAAATTTCAGGAGGAATGCTTTTTGCACCTCGAGGCACCGATTCAAAGGGTCACAGGATGGGACACCCCGTTTCCCCATGTATTCGAGACCTTCTATCTGCCGGACAAGTGGCGCTGCTTCGCGGCGATCAAGACTGCCCTGAATTATTAATAAATCATTTGGTCGCCATTATAAAAAAAAAAGAAAAAATAAACGACGCTGATTCGCGGGTTGATAACAGCTCGGCACATGCGTTTATACACTGATATCCAATTCGAGGTGAAATATGTGCGTAACGCGTGTAGCATGTGTTGGTGGATTATTACGGTAAGACCCGAGGGAGACCCGAGGAAAATGAGAACCAGTTCCAACCCAGCAGGAGCGGCCCAACGGGGAAAGGTGAAATATAAATTCCCCTGACATGAATTTTTTGTCAATCGCCGCGGTATATCGAGTCGCGAGCGCTCGCGGCCGCTCGCGCCACCTTCGCGTCACGTGCTCGCCCCGCGCTGCAACCAGCCCAGTGAGAATTCCCATTCCAGTATAGGCGAATAAAATTATAGACGCGTTGCGACTATGTCGGACATTCCCGGCTCTCTTGCGACTCTATGAAATTCATCGTTTCGCGATATCGTGACACACCGAGAGCGCTGAAAGTGGGTTTATCGCTCGCTACCAACCTGGACGAGCAATTTTTCTCATCGAAAAATGGAAAATTCAAAAATGGGGATATTAACCCTTAGCGGCCACTGGGGGGTAGATAATCACCCCAGGCTCAGAAAAAGTGAAATTAGAGGTCTAAAACCTTTTGACCCTTTGAAATTTTTGAAATTTTATGATTTGTATTTTTTTTCCCCTCCAGAAATTTTGCAAAATCAATATACTTTTTGAATAATCGGCGGATACTGTTATTTTTTTATGGTAGTGGTATATGTTGTGCGTACAATCCTAAAATTTTAGCCCTTAATATTGAAAAATAGCGGAGTAATGATTTTTTTTTTGAAAAAGCCATTTTTGACGAATTTTCACATATATGACCAGTTTTTAGAACGCCATTCTATAAATTGACCAATAAAAATCAATAGAAATGTTGAAGAACTGTTCAACAAACATGAAACAATCAGTTAGGAGTCTTAAAACACCCATATGTCTTGTACAACTAGATTTTTTAGCGTGGGGGTGATTTTGTATTAAGCTTTGTATTGTGTCTAAGGGTTAAAAAAATGCCATTGTTCTTTGCAGTCGGCCGTGAGGATTTTTTGTTTTCTTTTCTTTTTGCAAATTTAAATTGAATTTAAATTCCGACACGAGCGATGCAGCGATTACGCGACAATTAATTCCCACGCAAATTCGCGAGATAAGGAGTTTTAACGACGGAATAAAATTACATAAAGTTCCGCGGGTTTTTCGCGGAGATTAGACGGGGAATTAAAGCCGAGCGAGGATGTCGGTGCGATAAGACGCGTGGCTGAAATCATCGGGCCGCGTTTGCGAAGCGTCCAAAATAAACAGTATGCATGGAATAAGGTTTTTTTTTCGTATCCCGCTATCGGAATTTCGTTGGGTATATCGGTGGCATCGATCGACGCCAACGCGCGGCGGTTCTATCATGATTAATGAGGGTCTCAGCCGGAAGGAAAACAGAGTAAGACCGATTTAAATTCTCAAACAGACGCCCCCACTGCGTGACGTTATTACACCCTCGAAGCCGCCGAGGAGGAATACGGCACAATGGGAACGTCTCGAGCATCGTAAGCTCATTTATACTGAAGAGAAAAATTTATAACAAAATTGAGGTTATTATTAATTATCGATTCCCTTTGCTTTCTACGCATTACGCACGTGAAAAAATATTTAGTACGAATATGGTTGACATACGGAGGTGGATCCAAACCTACTTAACCTACCCAATCTAAACTAACCATATTTAACTTAACTCTACCTAACAAAACCGACTCCATGACCTGTCCAATATTTATAAAATTAAATGACAGACAAACCTCGATGATAATAAAATTTAAATGATTCACTATGGCAATAAAAAAGGGATGTCTAACCCTTCCTAACTTAACCCTACCTAAAGAAACTGACTCCCTGTCCTGTCCAATATTTGTAAAATTAAATGACGTACAACCCTCCGTAATAAAATTCAACTGCCTCACTCTGAATAAAAGAGGCAATAAAAAAGGAATGCGAACGCGAGGCGGATGGCGCTCGGTAGGGGGTGGGAACCGTTCGAATTGGAAAGGCATTTTTTCCCCAGCTTCGAGCAGTCTCATCAGGTGTCGTAACCGCGAGCGCGCGGCGTCTCTCACACCGTAGCTGTCAGACGGACGTCACTTGCTCGATTTTACTTTCGCTAATTCGCCCCGGGGCACCCGCGGGATTCACAGCGTCGAGAGGCGGTGAGTTCATACGCGTCCCCCGGTGTCTCGGTGCGCGCCGTCCATACGCGACGTGCATCGCGGCTGTAGCCCCCCCGAAGTCCGTGCGGCGATGACCAGCGACGAGCGACGACGATGACGACCCTGGCCCGATTAACGGAGGCCAACCCATATAACCTGCAACGCTCTCTCAAAATTAATAAAAACGACTCGCGCGCACATCGTTAATATCGATGTATGGATTCTCGTTAACTCGCTATTTGCTGCTTCTACGCATTTTGCCGAGGAAAATTGTGCGTTACGTACCTGACGGCGATTGCGAACCTCGTCGCGGGGTTAACGAAAATTATCGACGATGAAAATGAACTAATTTGTGGGCGATGGGAAATAAGTAGAATTGGATCGATTTTATCAGCATCCAAAAAATGTAGCACATTTTAGCTCCTCAAGTGGATTCGCTGGTATTTACAAATGTTTGTAAATTTACATCACTCGAAATTTAATTCGTCACCTAATATATTAAATTCGGCACCCGAGTGCAATAAAATAAAAAATTGTTTTCAATTTATATCTCACTTGTATTAAATTTGAAACTTTAAACAAATTTTAGTTAAATTTAAAACTTTTTAAATTGTTTTTATTAAATTCAAAAAATTTTAAATTGTTTTTATTAAATCTAAAACTTTTTAAATTGTTTTCATTAAATTTAAAAGTTTTAAAATTTTTTAAAATTAAATAAGAATTTAAAACGTCGGTTTAGATAAAAGAACTTCTTTTGCTTATAAATGGCACATTTAATATTTTTAACAGCGCAGAATTTATATAGCCAATCTTGCCCCTTGGGCTTTGGTATACACAGCGTTTTACATCTCGTTCCACATGTCCCGACATTTTCATCCCAGCCCGTAGCACATTCGCTCACGCACCGCAATCACAAATTCTCCACCACACGCGTCGTCCGCTCTCCTTCGCTTCCAAGCGGGTCCGCTACTTATTTACCCCACAAAAAAAAAACAAAAAAAAAACTAAAGCACCTTCCAACGAAAAATTTATTCCACTGATATCGGGTGTTGCAAAAGCGCCGATAACGCTTGGGCACAGCTGAGCGGCGCGAAAATCGCCGGAGGCGGCCGGGCCGAGAAGTGAACGGTTCGCCTTTAGTCGCGAATCGGAAATCGTCGAGCGTCTGGCGTGCGCGCAACAGCGGCGCGGAGATTTGCGATGGAAAAAAAAGTCAGGAATCCGTAGCGAGGGGTAAAAAAAAATACAGAAGGCAAAGAAAAAAAAACGAGAGGAAAATAGAGGAGTCCGAGCGCCGACGGGGAAGTCGGCGGCTGCTGGCGGTAATAGCGGTGCTCGCGGGGTCGCGCGGGCGGGAGGCTCGGTCGCGAGAGACCGCGCGCTCTCGACGCGGTATTTTGTAATTTGAAAGGGAAACCACATTCTTTTACTGTGTGTATTATGATACGTGAAAGTGTGCCCCGCGCGCGCGCGCGCGCCCGCGAAGCCGACGTAGGTACCACTCGATAGGCGCTCCGCGGAGCTCGATGGCCGCACACCTCCCGACGCACTTTAAACGCGCTCTATATGACTCTAGGCACGACGACCGCGCGGGTTCGGCCGACGAAGGGTGGAGAACGGGCGCGGGTTTTCTATTTAAATTTTGAATTTTAATTTTCAATTATATGATAATAATGACTACGCGAGTTCATCGACTTCAGCCACGGCGGCTTACACCACGTCGGTATTGCAGGGAACTGCAAATTGTTAGGTGTTACGAATTAACTTTTTTTTGTGGGATTTGTGTATACTTTTCCTCCTCGGCGGGTCTCTTCGAAGAAAAGGGTATCCTACTGGCCCTTCAAATGTTGTGATAAAATTAATATACCGGTATCGGAAGTTTTTATGCATAAACCGTCTATTAAATGTCATAAGGTTTTCACTCGATGTATTAATAGTCACTGCATAAAAAAAAATTTCTTCGTAATATTACAATTATAACGTATGGATTTACTAACCCTTAACAATATTTTTCTGATTGAAGTGTACAAAAAGTAAATTAAATTACACTAAACTAATTAACAAACAAACAAACTTAATTAACTCATATCGTTAATTTAATTTACACCTGGTTTATATATTTTTCAACATTTTTTACAGTGAATACTAGAATAATGTGGGAAAATGGACAGTACGTAACATCAGGGTTTTGTTTCGTAAGAATTCGGACTACAGTTAGTCGGAACCTTTTTCACTCATAAAGTAGAACTTTGCACATTGCTTCCTCATTAATTTCCATTTTTTCACCTGGAATTTAAAAAACATAGGTCTTGCTGACACTTTTACTAAATTCAATGCAACCATATTTTTATTCCAATTGCAATACATAATTTATGTAAATGTAAACTGACTTAATACTCACCTGTTGTAATGTCTATTTTTCAGTTTCCACATTTCACTCCACCCGGACAGTGTAGCGACACAGAAAAAAGAAGTGAATGTCGTTTGAGAAAAAAAAAAGTTATTTATTTGAACGACAATAATGTCTCCGCGCGGCTTTGTCGTCGAAATATGTTTTCAGGCTAATCACACAAGTGAGTGTCCAATGTCCAGAAAGGACTGGTATATTGCGTGCGCGCCAGTGGGATACCACAGACGCAGCAGAGGTGTAGCTCGCCTGTCCGTGTAGCCGTTGCGGCGGGCACGAGAGCAGCTTAGAAGCCGGCGCGGAGACTATATCGAAGGTCGACCGGTTGCATTTTTACTCGTCGATTTTCGCGCGCGCGCGGTAGACGCCGCACTCGCAGTCGTAGTAACAGTCGGACTGACTGGCTAACATATGGTGCCGATGAATTCACGTTGCGCGACCGTCCGGCGATTTTCAATGGCACAGAACGGCCTCGTTGCCTGGATCGACGCGTCTCCGAAAATACGAGACTCTTGTATCGATCTACAGACGCGTCTCGAGTCATTTTTTTTTTTCGTGGGTCACCCGGTTTCGCGAAGTCGCCAAGCTGGATCATAAAGCCACGACTATATTGATATGATATTTTTACTATTTTATAACACTACAAATTAATTTATCTAAAGTAGTAAAAATTACATTATATAACAAATAACTAAAATAATACAAAATAATTGTATCGACTTATCTGACTAATATAACCAATATTAAATTGCATTTTATTGTTGAACCAGTAAATAGATAAAATAATTGATACTTACCGCTTTCCACTCTACGCGACTATTAAAAAAATAGTACATATTTTAATAGTATTATACTTTAACTATTTTATAACACTACAAATTAATGTATCTAAAGTAGTCAAAATTAAATTATATAACAAAAAACTAAAATAGTACAAAATAATTGTGTCAACTTATCTGACTAATATTACAAATATAAAATTGCATTTTATTGTTGAACCAGTAAATTGATAAAGTAATTGATACTTACCGCTTTCTACTCGACGCGACTAATAAAAAAATAGTTATTTCAATAGTATTATACTTTAACTATTTTATAACACTACAAATTAATTTATCTAAAGTAGTAAAAATTAAATTATATAACAAAAAACTAAAATAATACAAAATAATTGTGTCAACTTATCTGACTAATATTACCAATATAAAATTGCATTTTATTGTTGAACCAGTAAATTGATAAAATAATTGATACTTACCGCCTTCCACTCGACGCGACTATTAAACAAAAATAGTTCGCTCAGATTGAAAAATTGATGGTTGTCACTCGATCGTTAGTGGTGGCGCGTTTTAAAACGAGCGGCGTGACAAAAAAATCGCGGAAAAAAAAAGGAAACGTCCACCGTGTATTCCCCAGCTGGGCGAGCTCGTTTGAAATGCAGCGAGCGAGAAACGCTCGCGTAATTGTGGCACCGCCGCGAAACGTGCCCGGTGCGCGCCACGAGTCCTTGGCGCGCGGGGTTATTGCTCTCAAATGTAACGTAACGAATTAACATAACGCGAGATAAGGGAAATCGCAACCTTTGTGTATGCACATACGCGGCCCGGCGTGTGCGGATACCCGGGACACCGGAGAGCCGGTATGTTTATGCGTAATTTCGTAAATTTCCAGTCTCGATTTCTTCATGAATATTCAGTCGCTAAAACGGCTGAGGGGGATACGAAAAAAAATAAATGTATATGCGCGAAGAAATATAAAATAATGCGACGGAAAACGACGAAACGATAGTGCGGGGCGTATCGCGAGCTGCCCACGGGAGTTTGAGAATGCGAGAGACTTTTTAATGCGGGACGCTCGACGTTCTAATCTGAAAATGCCCTTTCAAACGCACTCAGACCGGTTCTTTTCTAATTCATTCATGGTCATCTTCTGAATCATCGGGCGCGTTGCGTTATTGCGACTTTCATCGACCATCACCGTCCAGGATGATTTAGTTGTCACGAGGGGGAATCGTCGGATATATTATTTTATTCGTGAAAGTGCAAAGTGAACGTTCGCCGCATGTGTCGGACGACACCGTTAGCATTTTTTTTTTTTTTTTTTTTTCGTAATAGCCATAATTGTCGGTTAATAAATCAATTTTACTTTATTCGATCTCCTTTCTCCTCTTGATTTAGGCATTTCTATTGATTTAGCCACGCGTAAATATTATTTTTAAAGGTTAAAATTAGAATCCTCGCTTCAAGTGTTGAACGAGCGTTAATATGTAAATCGTAGTGAATAGATGTAATAAATATATAGAGCAAAAATAACGAAAAAAATTGTGGAAAAAGAGCGCGATAAAAACAGACGATGAATTACGTTGCCCGTTGCAGATGTCTTACGTTTGCGAAATATTGCCAGACAAATATTGTCACACCTGGGAGTTCCGCGTGACAGCTGCATCAATTTTTCTTAGAATTGCGTAAATCTTGAAATTTACGATCTCGATGTTGTTGCCGATTGTGAGTGACATAAAATCAACTCGAGTGTTTTTTAATTCGAGCGTAAAAAATCCACGTGCAGAGAGCGACGATTCGATTGTGTACAATATTTTTGGCGAAGAAATATGTCACTTCATTTACACGCTTCTGATTCCAACAATAAAATATTTCCTCGCTTGTTTTGTAATTATTATTTCAATCTCACATCAAATTGCGGGAATCAGGCGCAGAATTAAATTGTCAACGCTTGATTTTTTATACAAGGCGAGCAATTAATTTTTTGAATCAACATATTTTTTTCGCGCCAGATTTTAATTTGCTTTACAAGATGTAAATTATTTTCAGGCATTTTTCCCAATTTTTTATTTCTAAGCCATTTTCCAAAATGTCTATTATTTGAATGCATTCGCACTAATTTATTATTTCCAAGCTATTTTCCAAAATGTCTATTATTTTAATGTATTTTCACCAATTCATTATTTCCAAGCTGTTTTCCAAAATGTCTATTCTTTGAATGCATTTCCACCAATTTATTATTTTCAAGCTATTTTCCAAAGCATCTATTATTTACACACATTTCCAATTCATCATTTCCAAGCTATTTTCCAAAATGTCTATTATTCGAATACATTTCCACCAATTAATTATTTCCAAGCTATTTTCTAAAATGTCTATTATTTGCATGCATTTCCAAACTATTTTCCAAAATGTCTATTATTAGCATGCAGTTTCACAAATTTATTATTTCCGAGCTATTTTCCAAAATGTCTATTATTTCCTCACGTTCCTCGTGTTATCCACGTGCAACTTGAGTGATACGACGTTTTTGCATAATCCACCGATTCAGTCGTACTATATTTATAGCAAATTTGCCGTGCAAGCCGCTCGCCCAAATTAATATTTACATACGACAACAAAACAGGTGGTCGATGAATTTGCGGTTTGCCGACGGCAACGAAACATCCAAAGGTCACACATCTATTTTTCTTTCCCCCCCTTGCGAGTCCCGCCCGCCCCGAGCACGAGGAACCTTTGCTCGAGTTTATTCAAGTGTGCGAAAGACACCCGAGAAAGCGTGTTCATTCATCAGGCTCGGGTAGCGTCGCGGGTCTCCTCGCTCCTCTCATCGAAGTCAGGGACGATTAATCGCTCTCCTCTCTGCACATGTAAACACACGTTTTTGTCAAACATCCTGAATTGTAAACGAGTTTTTCGAGCCTACGGCCTTTCGCGTCACTGAGTCAACAGGGGACCAAGCAAAACCCGCATGTTTTCGACATTTCTCTGACTGCTTTTCAGACGATAATACGTTGTTATTCCGCGGTACGTCTAAGAGTTTCGATATTATTTGCAGACGACTGAAAAAAAAAAAAAAAAATACGTACACGTGTGCGCGGAAAACACACGCGACGCGGCGGCCGCTCGGCTGTGCTGACGTTATTGCCGGGCTAGATTATACATTATTAAACGTGACTCAAGTGCACGGCACTTTGGATACGCGAATTAGGCCCGCACGGGTATCTACTTTGTGGCGTACGTGCATCGTAAAAGTGGCGGAAAGTTCTGCGGTACTCGAAGCGCTAAGGTGAATGTCGCGATTAACCTTACAAGAAAACCTCGCAAGATGATCGCGTAGAAACATAAAAAGAATGAAGTCACTTTAAAAAGGCTTGAAATCAGTGTTTTCGATATTTTGAAAAAAATAAAAATCGATATTTTTAACGAAAATGAAAGAATGAAAAAAAATGGCGAGGTCGATTTGTTCATTTTTGGTTCTCTCAAAATCAAATAAAATTGGGCTGAAACAAAATAAATAAAATTATTAAAATTAATAAAAATCAATGGAATTAATACAATTAATGGTATTAATAAAATTGATGGAATTAATCAAATTAATGGAATTAATCAAATTAATGGGATTAATAGAATTAATAAATAAAGTAAATATTATAAAGACATCTTTTCGTCGTATCCAATAAAAAAATCCCAATACCACAAATCCTTATCGCAGTTTCGTCCGCAACCGACGACACTTTTTCCCACAATGTTCCGCGAATAATTACCAATTTATTATCTCCCGACGAGCGTTTACACTCAGTTGCGCGATTGTCGATTGTCGTCCGCGGCGACGCGTTGCGCAATCCGACTGCTCGCGTCGATCGTGGCCGAGTGAATGAAAAAGAAAGATCAAGCGGCGAAGATCAAGCGATAATTTTTTTTTTTTTTTTTTTCATGTTCCGCTGTCCCGACGATCTCGCCGAGTTGGTGTGTAACTGTTGTGATTTATCGCGCGCTACACGCGGCGTTACCCCCGATTAGGCGGAACTGAGGCTGCTATCGATTAGATCGGTCAATCTCGCGAGGTAAAACCGCGCTTAGAAACAATCTGCCGCGTCGTGTGTGACGTCCAGCGCGGCCGCAATTGTGTGCCGTGTGTGCACGACGTGTGCATCCATATCGTGAGGCGTCGCGTGAGTGGGAATAACCCAAACTGATATACAGCTCTCCACTTGGCACACACGGAGTCGGACCGCGGCGCGGCTTGATTTTTTCCTCGTGAAAATATTGCTCGCCTGCTCGTTACGACACGAATACAGGTGTAACAGGAGTGTTACAGTCGCACCGGTTCTCCAGTCACTTTTTCACGCATTCTTGGCCGGCGTCACAAGGCCGCAGTCTCTCGCGGTTGACATATTGTAATACCTTCTCTCTCTCTCTCACTCGTCGATCATTCGCCGGCTACTGGACCTATTAATTATTGATTTGCCTGCTATTTAAATCGACACCGCAAGCGCTCGGAGTGTCGACGAGATTGCGGCGAGGCGAGGGAAGTCAAGTTTGTGCGGGTCACTGGGCAAATAAATCAAACATTTTCACGTCAATCAATCGAGGACAGAATGAACCTCACTGATGACGAAAAAAAATTGACCTCACTGATCAGGAAAAATCGATCTCTGATCAGGAGAAAAGATTGACCTCACTGATCAGGAGAAAAATTGACCTCACTGATCAGGAGAAAAAATTGACCTCACTGATCAGGAGAAAAAATTGACCTCACTGATCAGGAGAAAAAATTGACCTCACTGATCAGAAGAAAAAATTGACCTCACTGATCAGGAGAACAAATTGACCTCACTGATCAGGAGAACAAATTGACCTCACTGATCAGGAGAAAAAATTGACCTCACTGATCAGGAGAAAAAATTGACCTCACTGATCAGGAGAAAAAAATTGACCTCACTGATCAGGAGAAAAAAATGACCTCACTGATCAGGACAAAAAATTGAGCTCACTGATCAGGAGAAAAAATTGACCTCATTGATCATGAGAAAAAATTGACCTCACTGATCAGAAGAAAAATAAAAATTCAAACTCAGCACGTTTCGTGTACCAAATGCCGAATTTAATTCCCTCTCGATCGAGCGATCTTTTCATCGGTTTTCATTTTTTTTTTTTAATTTCGTCATCGCTCGAAAAGCAATTTGGTGCCTGTCGCACGGGCACCAAACTACTCATCGCCTCGGACGTCCCGCCTCGCCCCGGTCGTCTCTGTAACGCGACTGATTCAGCGACTCCGCGCCGATTGGGGCGCAAGTAGTGCCGCCTCGTATTAGTCAGACCGCGACGCTACTCCCGCCGCTATAGCGCGCATTCCGTCGGCAGTAGCCGCGCGTCCGTGTTGCGTAGATCGATGCGCCGGCTTCCGCTACCACCGACTCGCGCGGCTCCGCTACACATCTGCCGCTGTGGTGGTAGTCGCAGCCTAGAACAGAGCCAGAGGTTCGCTCTTTAGCTCTCGGGCGGGGCGCATGCACCGTATCCGGGCGACATAGCTACCATCGGGCGAGACTCCACGCTCGCTCGTGCCAAACTCCGAAGCCACCGAGGCTCGCGACAGACATTCGTGCCGATTCACCGCGTCTTCGTTCCGTCCGTCTCTCTTGCCCCGTTTTTTTTTTGCTCACCCTCGGTGCACTCTCGATAATAATCATCAACGATTTCTATCTTTATCCTCGGCTCCGTCGTCGCGCTCCCTCTCGCTCGGCGGCCGCCTGCCTAATCTCGTCGTCCGAAGCGACCAACGCGCGTCGGCTTCGTGAGATCGAAGAAGGCCGGTTTCACGGTTTTTCGGCGTTTCGCCTTTGCCGATCCGTTCGACACCGGGGAGGCCTCGAGGTCAGCCACGGGGGACGATTTCATTGCCAACTCGTGGTATCTTTAGGGTTGGTGGTAATTTGGTTCTCTTCCACCGATCGTCGTCGCTTATTTCGGTCCCGGAAAAATTACATTGATTTAAAATTACATTAATTTAAAATCACATTAATTAAAAATTACATTAATTTAAAAATACATTAATTTAAAAATACATTCATTTAAAAATACATTAATTTAAAAGTAGATTAATTTAAATTTACATTAATTTAAATTTACGTTAATTAAAAATTACGTTAATTTAAAATTACATTAATTTAAAATTACATTAATTTAAAATTACATTAATTTAAAATTACGTTAATTTAAAATTACATTAATTTAAAATTACATTAATTAAAAATTACATTAATTTAAAATTACATTAATTAAAAATTACATTAATTTAAAATTACATTAACTTAAAATTATACTAGTTAAAAATTACATTGATTTAAAAGTACATTAATTTAAGATTGCATTAATTTTAAATTACATTACGTTTAATTTTTTTATTTTAATGAAAGAAACAGTAAAAATATTTATAATTTGAAATACACCGAGCAGACAAATTTGGCCTTTTTGGTACCGAAAAATCTCACCTCCCGAAAATAACCGCGACGATCGATCTTCGATTAAAAAAAATCGACGTGCAAAAAAAAATCGCGCGTCGGAAGCCGCGAGTGTCATGCGATCGCTCGGCCGGTGTCGCCGCGCCGGAATCGGACTGCTGTCCGGCTGTGACCCGAACGGCCCCGTTCCGCCGTCCGCGTCTCCTCGCTTCCTCGTGGCCGCGTCGCTCGTCGCTTCCACCACCACCGCCGCCCGTCACCACTACGCGCGGATCCGCCGGTAGCGCGTCCTCCTAAGGTGCTATTTCGCCTCTCCGTCGTCTCCCCCGTCGCGGCACCGCAGTGACGTTCCTCGCTCGGCCCGTCGTGACCACGTGATGGCCCGTGAACGTGATCCACCGGCTTCGTCGTCGTCGTCGACGTCGTCGTTGCTCCTCGCCGCCGCCGGCGCTGGGAGCGCCTGAAACACGCCGAGAGGAAACACCAGCGAGTCGCCCGGCCGGCTCATCGCGTGTTGAGCACCGGGACGGTTTCTTCGTGTACGTCGCGCGCGTTGGTGAAAATATACACACAATAAGGGGGGAAAAAAGTCACTGCCGAACGGCCACTAAAACACGTTTATGTAGACACAGACGTGGCTATGTGTGAAACGCACAGCCAAACAGCCACTTAGACACTGAAACACGTTCATATAAACACAGACGTGTTTATGTGTTTGCTATATACGTATAGACAGAAGAATCCCACAGCCGAATGGACACTTATAAAGACACTGATACACATTCATATATACGTAGAAAATCGTATATATGTAGTCAATTTATGTATATGTAGACGCAGAAAAAAATTCACAGCCCAACAGCCACTGACACAGACACTGAGACACTTTTATATGGCATAGACGGTCATACATATGTGCTATGTACGACTATAAAGCCACAGCAAAAATTCACAGCCGAATTACCATTTATACAGACACTGAGACACGTTTATATAGCATAGACGGTCATATATATGTGCTATATATGAATATAAAGGCACAGCAAAAATTCACAATCGAACGACCACTTCTACAGACACTGAGGCACATTTCTATACATATACATACACAGATATATATATTCTATAATATGTATATATATATGGAGGAAAAACGCACAGCCAAACGACTCATACAGACACTGAGGCACGTTTATATAGCATAGACGGACATATATATATCTACTATATATATATAAAATATATAGGCAGGGCAAAAACTCACTGCCAAACGGCCACTGACACAGACACAGACACTGAGCCACTGAGCCACGTATATACAGACATAGTAGCATATATATATAGATATATACAAGCAGGGTGTGAGAGAGACAGTCGTCTATGCGCTTGCCGAGACTCCCGTGAGAGTAGCGCGTTGCCAGTTTCGCGAGAGTCTCCCCCGAAACCACGAACCGTAACCGCCGTCTCACTGTCGTCGTCGTCGGCTGCCCCGCGTCCGTCGGCTTTTCTCTCTCCCGTCGCCGTGCGCCGTGCGGTGTGTCCGCCGTCGATAACAGTCGAGCTGCGCTCTCGATTTCGCAATACACGCTCGTTTTTTTTTTCTCGTCGATCGGGCAGCGTCGCGACCACGAGAATCATCGCCGCAGCGCCGGTGTGAGTGCGAGAGGAGAGAAGAAAAGCTCCGCAGGATCAGAGTGACTCGTGCTACGCGACAATTTTTCACGTGACAATTTTTTTTGCTTTTGTCAAGGGACAATTTTCGTGCTCTCGATTTGGTTTCCTCGCGCTGAAAGCCGCGGTGAATTTTTGCGGTGGCTCGCAGTAAAAATCAGTGACGCGAAATTTTTCACGAGACAATTTTTTTTTTGCTTTTGTCAAGAGACAATTTTCGTGCTCTCGATTTGGTTTCCTCGCGCTGTAAGCCGCGGAGAAATTTTGCGGTGACTCGCAGTAAAAATCAGTGACGCGAAATTTTTCACGCGACAATTTTTTTTTGCTTTTGTCAAGAGACAATTTTCGTGCTCTCGATTTGATTTCCTCGCGTTGAAAGCCGCGGAGAAATTTTGCGGTGACTCGCGGTAAAAATCAGTGACTCGTGATTCGCGCTTCGGTCGATTCTGTCGATTCTGTGAGGAATTTGAGAGACGTTTTTGTCGAGGAATCTGGTTGGGGATTTTTTTTTTGCTTCGCTTCGTTTCGTTTCGTTCACCTCGTGCGGATTTTTCCACGAGCGACGATGACGAGAAATCCGTCGGGCGATCGAAGACCGCGGGGCAAGCAGACCGCGAGGAAGAAGCAGGAAGTGGAGAAGGTGAGGACGGTGACGGTGCAGCCGGAGATGCGGGAGAAGGAGAAGGCGACGAGCGTGCGACGGACCGCCGACGAGGCCGCCGAGGAGTCGGCGCTCGATTCCGAGGCGAAAGCTGCGAATAATTCGTCGCGCACGGCCGACGGCCTGGGGACTTTTGGGAATTCGTTGAACGCGGTCGACGAGGTTGTGGAAGGTGTTGAAAATCATTCAAACGCGATCATCAAGGAAACTGGTGAAAATTGTTCAAACACAATCGTCGAAAAAGCTTCTAAAAATGATTCAAACGTGGTCGACGAGGCCGATAAAAAATATTCGGCCACAGTGAACGAGAAAGTCGTTGAAAATTATTCCGGCACGGTAGACGAAGAAACTGTTAAAAATTGTTCAAGCACGACTGTCGAGGAAGCCGTGAAAAATTGTTCAAAAACGACTGTCGAGGAAGTCGCTAAGAATTCGACAAAAATTGTCAAAAAAGCTTCTGAACATTTTTCAAACGCATTCGACGAGGCTGATAAAAAATATTCGGTCGCAGTGAACGAGGAAACTGTTAAAAATTGTTCAAACACGACTGTCGAGGAAGCCGTGAAAAATTGTTCAAACACGACTGCCGAGGAAGTCGTCGCAAATTCTACAAACAAAATCGTCCAAAAAGCTTCGAAAAATTATTCGAACGCTGGGGAGGCTGATGAGAATAATTTGGACACAGTCGTCGAGGAAGCCGTGGAAAATAGTTGCAACACGACGTTCGAGGAAGCTGTCGAAAAGCGTTCGGTCGACGTGGCGGAGGTTGGGAAGGACGCGGAGGCGAAGGAACGTGAGGTCAGCCAGGCGAGACGCTCGGAGGATCCGATCGGCGCGGTGAGGCTGATGCAGGTAAGGTTATCGCCGGTTTAATGTCATCGTTCTCTATAGCGCACGTACTACTCCACTTGGCGTTACGTAAGGCGAGCCGCCGCCGCCGCTGCACCGTCGCGCGATGACTCGCGAGAGTCTTTTCCGCCCGGCCATGCCTGTCGTCGCCACTTTGGTGCCGGTGCTGCCGGCTGTACATGCGGACAAACGGAGAGAGAGAGAAAGCGATGTTCATTTTGCACTTTGGGACGAGTCGCATTAAGCGCCAGGCATCAGAAAATTATTATGTCGGTTTCATCTTTCAGATGGTGTGAAGTTATATAATTTCAATCAGGTAGTGTTTGTTTGATTGAATAGGATAGAATATCTGGTGGGGTTAAAATCGAGTTTAAATAGTGGTAAGAGTTGTGTGAAAGGCAATTGCCATATGTTGGAATAGAAATTTCGTTTTTTTTAGAATATAATAGGAGATAGAAACTGTGGTTATTATACGTATAGCAAAATAAATAAATATGTAAATAAAATAAATAGTAAAATATATAAAAATGTAAATAAAATAAATAGCAAAATAAATAAATATGTAAATAAAATAAATAGTTGAATAAATAAATATGTAAATAAAATAAATAGATAGATAGAAAAATCATCTTTTAAATTGTGTGAGGTTGTGTAATTTAAACCCGGTAGTGTTTGATTGATACAATAGCAATAGAATAGGTGGGGTTAAATTGGAATTTAAATAGGGGAAAGAGTGTGTAAAAGGCAATTGCTATACATTCGAATAGAATTATTATTATTATTATTATTTTAATATAATAGGAGGAAGAAAAATGCTGTTACAGTAAGATAAATAAATATATAAATAAAATAAATAGACAGGTAAAAATAAAAATAAAAATAAAAATAAATCAGGTAATTTCGTTACAATTGCACTGTCGGTTTGTTAGATACACAAGCCCCACGCCCTACGACGAACTCTCGGTCCGTCCTTCTCTAGGCTTTAGTGACAGAGAGGGAGAGACAGAGAGCCGCGGTCGACTCGACGCCGCGTTGCGCACTGGCGAGCCAGGAGAACGGGGGATGAAACCCGTCAAGGACCAAACGAGGATATACATTTCGCCCCGAGCTCGGAGAAAAGCTCCGGCTAATTTGCGTTATGAATTCCTGTTTTCGAGCCGAATGGATGCGAAAGTGGATCAGGGGACAATTAGGCGGGCTGGAGAAACGCTCGTCGGCCAATGGGATAAAAGCGGCGACCGCGAGGGACTCTCGCACGTGGAGCGACGTGGCTGCCAGTCGCGGAGATAAAATTACACCTCGGCGGGTGGGGACTGAAAGGGATCGTGGTATTTTAGGTTGGGACTGAAAGGGAACTACGAAATATTTGTATAGTGCCTTTTATAAATTATAAATGTCACACGCGGTCGTTCTTGTGCTGAAAAAAATTCGGTGAAAACAGTAAAATATTTTTTTCCAATAGTCACTGCAAGATATTTATTTATTTATTGGTTCCTAAAGCTCGATATAAACCAATAATAATTACATTTTATTGCCACGAAGATCTGATTTTTTTAATGAAAAAAAAAAAAAAAAAAAAAAAAATTATTTCATCCAAGCGAATTTTTTTTACAAAAAAAAAACATTATTTCGTGCAAGCGAATTTTTTTTACAGAAAGAAAACATTATTTCACCCTAGCGAATTTTTTTTACAAAGAAAAAATGATTTCTATCAATTATATATTACAGTGACTATTGGTAACAAATATTTCTTTGATTTAGATGCTTTCTAAGTGGTCATCAATGGTCCCAATGCCACAAAGAGAATTCCCGAATTTTCCTTCGTCCATGAAAGAAAATTTCGTCTATTTCAATCTCTCTCTCTCTCTCTCTCTCGCTCATTGGAATTTGTTTATTGGATTGGCTTGACGCCGAAACTATTGCCGTCCCGAGTGTACTCGGCGACCGCCGAGTACGGTCTGATCACGCACGGCCGATCTCCACTGCGGTTCCGGCGCATGCGCGGCGAGGACCGCGTAGGTCGGGCGTTCGAGCGAGACGCGCGCGCCGAATCTACTGTCGCGTCGTGCCCAGAGGGCTCAGTCGCCGTGCAGTCCGCTTAGTAACGGCTGATCCACTGACGTGACGCTCCTGGCGTCTCGCCGGCACGAAAGCACGCGTGAAGCACGCGCGCACGCGCGCACCCCGAGCCCGCAATAGCACCGGCCTCGTATGCCGCACCGCGAGCGCCAGTAGATACCGCAGACTCGTGACGGACAGCATTGAGGATGACTTTGTACGGGCCGCTCTCGAACACGACCAATGACTCGGATTTGCTTCCGGGGAGAGCGAACTCTAAATCGATCGCGAGGAAATATTTTATTCGGAAATTTGTCAGCTGTTATTGATGACTTTTGCTTTTTATTATCATTCCTAAACACCCGGAATTGGCCGATTTGTAGCCACTTAACATCACATTAGCAACGTTATTTATCAACGTCTACACTAAATTAATGACTTGTTCAATTCGCATAAATTCGAGAAAAATGCGAATGAATTGCTAACAATTCTCGATGGTCGGAGGTCTGAAAAAATTAATGTTCACTAAAGGTACTGAAAAGATTAATTCTCTCGCACTTTTCTCGAATTTATGCGAATTGAATGCTTCGTGCTCCTACAACCTTAATGACTGTTCGTCTATGAAAGAGAAAACGTTACATCGACTTTAGCGAAGCTACACATTTTTAATAAAGTTTAATTACATTTTTTATTTTTAACATCTCACGATGCGATTTCTTCTATTTATTATGTTTACTTTCTACCATCTCTATAAATGTAATAACAAATTTCAATCAATTCTTTTGATCTGCTTGTTTCGTCAAAAATGATCCAATACGTATTTCCGTATTTTTGACGAATAAAGAAGATCAAATAAATGTATTAAAATGTATGTAATGTACATTTAAAAACATCATAGAAAATCTAGAGCAGGAAAATAATCCAGACTATGGTAATAATTGCCTCAACTACTCTAAAAGTGGAGTTCGTTGAGTCGCAACGAGATAGGAAAATCTCGCGTTAAATACGCGAGTCTCTCGTGCCCTATATATGCATATAACGCGACGATTGTTGTCCGCATCTTCCACCGGCGAGGCGATCGCAAGTGGCGAGGAATTTGTAAAACGCCGCGTTCTAAAAATAACGCGTTACGTGCCATTGCCGAACGAGCCGTGCGAGGAGTCGATGTAGACGACTTGATTCGCGCATCCAGCTAGATGTCTACGTGCGTTTGTCCGCATTCGCAACATCGGCATCAGCGACAGCGACGCATGGGGCATCCACCCACGTCTCGGGATTTCACAGAGGACGGGGTGAAGCCAGCGGGGTTATCGTGTGACGTCACCGTCAGCCGCGAGAGCCAGGGACGCGGGATAACTTCCTGTACGGCGAGTGACTCCATCGATTATTCGCCGCGCGAGTAAAAGTGCCAGGGCTACAAGGATAGATAAACGCGTGTCTCGCGCGGTGTATCAACCGAACGCTCACGCGCGTCACGTCGCACTTCCCTGTTGCCCTCCCCTTCGCCCGTACCCACCGATCGGGACTCGCCGATCCGGCGGCCTACGAGACAGGAATTTCCATTCGCGTAAATGTTCAATTGTTCCGCGCTCCTCGTGCGGCTGACGAATTCGCGACATTTCACTTTTGCGCTGGGCAATTGCGACGAAATTGCATACAATTTTTGACGATTTTTAGGTGACCCAATAAAAATGCCTAATTGTATGCAAAAATCGGTATCGATAGAAATGTAACTGGAATGCTCGTCACTCGATCCCCACGAAAAATAAGTATATACGAAAATATATCTGGAATATATCTTAGATCTATTTTATGATGTTGAAGTTTGCATCGTTGGAATGCAACGAAATTTCAGAAAAAAAAAGTATTCTAATTAACCCAAATGATGAAATTAGGTGTAAAAAGTCATCATCACAATTAGTTGCTGTGGTGACTTCTTATGCCTAATTTAATAATTTGGGTTAATTCATTTTTTTTTATTTCGTTGCATTCCAACGATGCAAACTTCAACATCATTCTATTTTTTCCTCGCATAGATTTCGTATACATCCTAAAATAGATCCGACATACAATTTTTCCAAAAAATAGATCTTTTATATCTGGAATAGATCTTTTATATACCTCGCATATACTTTATTTCCGTATGGGGAATGCGCCGAATATTGTCAAGGCGACTTGAGAAAAAATTCGTCATCGACGAACGAGTTATGATTTGTTTTGTTTTTTTGCTCTCAAAGCGAGTCATGATGAACCATTGTGTTCCGCAGGCCACGGGGTAGAGACATATTTTCCCCGTCGCCCCCTCGCGGGCCATACGGGCGTGACCTTTTCGCAACTGTCGCGGCGAAAATAAAATAATTCGAAACACGCCTCTCGCAAAAGTAACGCGTGCAAAAAAAAAAGAACTCTCGCCCGTTCCGTTAGTCGCACTGACTGTGGCAATCGCTGGAGAGCGCGGCCTCGTCCTTAAGTATATTTTTTTCACTCTCTCGCTCGTTTCCCTCGGCGTCGCTGGGGCTTTTGTTTATTTTCGTTTTGCCTTCGTTCCCTCGATGAGCATCGGAAGCGCCTCGCGCCCGACTTGTGTCAACGCGCTCGGCAATAATTACAGCCGAACCGACTCGCTCGCTGATGCTCTCGAGGCTCTCAGCTCGGTCGGCCAAGGTCCGCGAGGTCGTAAATTCCCGCGACGACTGTTAGAATAACCGCTGACGGTGGCTCTCCGGGTATCCATGAGAAGCCGAGAGACCCGCGGATTATGATGACAACGATGACGACGACGACGACGATGGTGGGGGAGACGAGACGAGCTGGTCGGATTTCTCGTTCTCACCGCTGCGAACGGTACTTCTCGCCGCGCTGAAACTATACGACTAATTGTTTACCCACATTATATTATTTCGCTAATTTGAATATCCCGCGATCACCGTTAGAGAGTAAACGTGAGACTCTCGCGCGGGGCGAAATTGCACGATCGACGGGATTATGGACTGCGAACTCGCGGCGGAAATGTTTCTCACGCGATAATATTATCGCTTTGCGGCTTTGGCTTAATTGGAAATTAGATAAATGTACTGCGGTAATTTTTTATATACGTACCTGGCGATTTTTGCCTGAAGACGCTGTGGATATTTCGCTCGAAATTTAATTTCCTTTCGACGAACGAAATTCACTTGAACCATAACAATTTTCGTTCACTGAATCATCTCGCAGAAAATAAATCTTATAACTATTGCGGGAAAAAAATCAGTTTAGCACTTACTTTTTTCATCAGCGACAAACGACTGAAATATTTTTGCTCAGTATATTTTTTTTATATACATACCTTGTTATTTATAATACAATGTGTGTCCTCCGTTGAAATTTTATTCTTCTTCCGTGAAAAAAATTCACTTGAACCAAAAAAATGTCCTCCACTGAATCACCTCGTACAAAATAAATCTTATAACTATTTAAAAAAAATCATTTTAGTACTTACTTTTTTCACCAGGAACAAACGACTGAAATATTTTCCCTCAGTTCAATTTTTTTACATACACACACATGACTGTAAAAAAATGTATCTCCACCATTTAAACTTGAATTTTCTTCCATCAACCGCAATTCGCTCGAGCCACCACAATTTCCCTTCACCAAACCGCCTTGGTTTGCAAAAACAAACACGTCACAATAGCTACCGAAAAAAATATATATATTTCACTCTATCACTTACCTTTCCACTCACTCGACGCCCGTAAAATTCGTTAACGGTGCGCCCGGGATATCGAAACCGATCGCCGTTGTCATCTCCTTGAGAAAATGCAAATAAAAGTGTCCCGAGTGACAGCGATAGTTGCCTCATGTGTCGGAAAATATACATCTGCATTAAGGCAATCAGTGTGACATTCGTTCCTCTCACTCCCTCTCGCATATTCACATCACATCTATATACACATATATATATACATATATATATATCCACATAAACACATATACATATGCATATTCCATAGACTTTCTAACGATGGAATATTATTCACGCGTGATTAACAGCGATAACCGCGAGCCCGCTAAATGTTAAATATTCATGACTCGTATGGGGTGGAACACACGTGGTGGAAGGCCGGTAATTCGCGGTGCGAGTTCGTAACTAAAAAAAATAACTAAAAAAAAACAGACTCGCAGCTCGCCGATCGGCCGAGTGAATGGTGTCCGTTGTTTGCGCGGACTTTCGGTGTAATTTTCTTCGGCAAGAAGAGAATATAAAGCGCGCGAAGGCCACGACAAAAATAAATGATCCTTCGTTGAATTGGAATTGCATTGGTAACTCGCTCGTTCACCCGCTTTTTTTTTTCCTTCCCCCACTCTTTATCTTTGTCTCTCTCGGTCTTTCCGTTTGTCTCCTTCTCGCACTTCGAGCGCGCCACGAAAACTTGTTGCGTATCTCCTCGTTGTGTATTTCGGCCTTGACCGGGTCCCCCGCTTAACCGAATCGTAGCCGCGGGCCTCCGCGAAAACAAGAATAAACGTGCGCACGACGCACGCGTGTCGAGAATCGAGAGGGACGCGAGCGAGAACGAGAGTGAACGCGATCCATTCTCGCTTCTTCCCCGTGTGCCTCTCTCGTTCAAGGTCCGGGAAGACCGAAACTCCTCTCGCTCTCGACGGGCGAGAAGGCACGACGCACACTCGAAAAAAGAAACAGCGGGACCGACGCACGGCCGCGTCGTTCGCCGATTGATAAACACACGTGAGGCGTACGGGTGGCGACGCGAGAAGCAACAGCTGTTGCTTCTCGCGCACGGCAACCGGGGAGACGCGGGCAGCGCCATCTGACTTTGGGTTTTCGTAACTTTTTTGTCGTTGGTTCTAGTGACTTTTTTGCCGCGGATTCGAATAACTTTTTTGTCACAGTTTTTAGTACGTTTTTTCTTGCCGATTCGAATACCCTTTTTTCTCGTGGATTCGAATAACTTTTTTTCTCGCAGTTTCGAATAATTTTTTTCTCGCAGATTCGAATCACTTTTTTTTCGCTGATTCTGGTCACTTTTTTCTGGCCGGTTCTAGTGACTTTTTTCTCGTGGATTCGAATAACTTTTTTTCTCGCAGTTTCGAATAATTTTTTTCTCGCAGATTCGAATAACTTATTTTTCTCTGTTTCGAATCACATTTTTCTCGCTGATTCGAGTAAATTCGAATAACTTTTTCTCACTGATTCAAATCACTTTTTTTCTCACTGATTCTGGTAACTGTTTTCTCGCAGATTCAAATAACGTTTTTTCCCCGCAGATTCAAATAACGTTTTTTTCCCGCACATTCAAATAACGTTTTTTTCCCGCAGATTCTAGTAACTTTTTTTCCAAGCCGCGCCAACGATTCCAACACAACAAAGATTTTCATCGCGAGTCCACGCGAGACATATGTAACATTGATATTCGCTCATTGCACTAGCGAGCGCGTGTCGAGCTTATGAAAAATCGCCACAATACCCGTCGACGCCCGTTGACCCGTGGAACACGGGAAAACATGGCGGACACATCGACATCGGTAGAGAGAGAGAGACATATCGGCCGCCCGATGCCCGACAATTAATTACCAAGATAAATCGACTGTCGGTGAAAAATCTCATTATCGCAGCGGATCGTTTAATCTCCCGAGGTGCATATAAATCCGCCGCGCCGTTTGCAATCCCGACGCGGAGATTGGACACTGTCAACTTTTCACGTCGCCGCCCGGCGACCGCCGACTCCAGCGACGCCGACGCCACCTGACGACACGTGACACGAGGAGAGTTTCGCGAAGAATGCTTCGCGAGCTCGGCCGGTCATATTACGAAACTCTCCCGCGATCATTTCTCGCACGACGTTATATTTCCACGATCGATTCGCGACTCGATATTTTACACGCCGGCGGTGGTTTTATCTATAAATAAATGTTGAGAGATATATCGACGGCCCAACGGCTATTTGTATCGACTAATCCGACACGCGGATTTTTGCCGAGGAGAAAAAAAATGTATCGGGGGATTCGCGCCGGAAGGCCGGGAGACGCGGCGTCTGGAAAAACAGAGGACACATTTTTCTAACCTCAGGCGAGAGGATAATTTAACGGGTATTTTTTCTAGAATATTTTCCCGAGCGACTCGCAAGCCTTGAGTCGCTTGTTGAACGTGGAAATGTGAATAATGGAGACGAGATTGTTGGAGACCTGGAAAAACAGACGACACATTTTTTTAACCTCAAACACGAAAATAATTCGAACGTTTTTTTTGTACATTTTTCGGTACGATTCGATGAGTCGCCTTGAATCGCTTGTTGAACGCGAAAAAAATGAGTAGAGACAACATTATAGTAAATTTGGAAAACTGACCAATTTTTCTAACCTCAAATGCAAAGATAAATTTCTTGCGTTATTTTCCTCCATTTTCCGTGTGACCCGATCGGTCACCTTGAATCGCTCCTTGAACACGAAAAAAATGAATAGATCGAGACAAAATTATAGTAATTTAAAAAAACTGACAAATTTTTCTAACCTCAAACACGAAGATAAAATTCTTCCGTTATTTTTCCTCCATTTTTCGTGCGCCACGGTCGGTCACCTTGAATCGCTCCTTGAACGCGGAAAAAATGAATAAATAGAGACAAAATTATAGTAATTTAAAAAAACTGACAAATTTTTCTAACCTCAAACAAAGATAAAATTCTTCCATTATTTTTCCTCCATTTCTCCGGGCGACTCGATCAGTCGCCTTGAACTGCTTGATGAACGTGAAAAACTGAATAATACAGACAAAATTGTTGTAATTCTGGAAAAACAGTCGACAAATTTTTCTAACCTCAAACACAAAGATAAAATTCTTCCATTATTTTTCCTCCATTTTCCATGCAACTCGATTGGCCACATTGAATCGCTCGATGAACGCGAAAAACTGAATAACAGAGTCAAAATTGTTGTAAATTACCGTACAGTCATCGACGCCACACGTGACGTTGGCTCCCGATCGATTGTCATATTGTTCGTAAAATTATTCAAAATTCCTACGCCAGGAATGTTCGTAGAGTCATCGACACGGCGAAACATCCGGTTGACGAAGTTTAGCATTGACGCGAGTGGTCGAGCGGGCCGATATTGACTTAAGTAAGCGACTGCCGTGTGGATATTCGCGTCGACGAATTTCCCACACGGCGCGCCTCGTGTGCCGCGAATATGACGTCGCGCTGCACACGAGTTTGGTTTGCGGTCACGAGTTCACGACTGCTCTAATTTGCCTCAACGTAATTGAGTTTTATACTCGCCGCTCTCGCTTTCTCGCTCGCTCCCCCAGAGTCCCGTCTTCGCCGTGACACAGTCGACTCGCGTATAACGCGCGCGGACGACGCCGAACGCGACCTAACGAGAGTTAAGCGCAACGGCGAAAGCGGATTACACGATGACGTCTGCCCTTCTGGCGCTCTCGCGAATGCGACGATCGTCGGAGGTCCGACGGGATCATCGCTGCAGTCATCGTCGCGACGATTCGCCGCCTTGTTTAGCCTCGTCTCTTTCTTTTCGTTGCGAAAATGTTACAGAATGATCGTGAATACGAATAAAATGTATTTTTTAATTTAAAAAAATATTGCAGTTGATGTAAAAAAAAATGAAAAAAAAAATCAAGTTCTTTTTTGCATTTCTTGTTAAAACTATCACGTTTTAAATGAGGTATTAAAAAAAAGTAATAAAAAGTGTTTTCGTATTTTTTTTAAATTTCGTCTCTTCACTAAAATCGAGGTAACTTTTTTTTGTATCGATTGAACTTGGGACTAAATGAATCATTTAAAAAAAGCTATATGGATTATTTAAAAAAATATCAATATAAATTATTTTTAAAAAAGCTGTATGAATTATTTTAAAAAAAGCTATATGAATTATTTTTAAAAAAGCTGTATGAATTATTTAAAAAAAAGCTATATGAATTATTTAAAAAAAAGCTATATGAATTATTTTAAAAAAAGCTATATGAATTATTTAAAAAAAGCTATATGAATTAGTTTAAAAAAGCTATATGAATTATTAAAAAAGCTATATGAATTATAAAAAAAACCTATATAAATTATTTTTTAAAAGCTGTATGAATTTTTTTTTAAAGCTATATGAATTACTTTAAAAAAGCTATATCAATTATTTTTCAAAAGGCTACATGAATTATTTAAAACAAGCTATACAAATTATTTTTTTAATTCTGCAAATTAAGATATGAAGGATATTTAATGGCACGAAATTCCATCGAAGTACGAAGTAAACTTCCGAGGAATGCGTTTTTTTTTTTCTCTTCGCGCCCGCCCGAATCGTCGTAAGATTTTTGCGCCCGGCGAGTTTCGCAAAAATCGAATATTAACTTCCTCATGGCGTTTTATCGCCAAATTGCCAAATCTCCGGTGTAGTACGTGTTCTGCGCCGCGGAACTTTTATATTCCCCCGCGCGCGAGGCGGCGTGAGACGGAGAAGTTTCGAAAGATCCTCTCGGTGCCACCGCGTGTCGCTGCTGCTGCTGCTGCTGCCGCCGGTGCGCCTGGGCAGCTGATGCAACGCGTCTCGGGTGCAATGACCCATCGATCGCGGCGCGTCTAGGCGCTCTCGCGCCCGGACGGAAGCGAACGGAGTAGGTGACCCGAAGGGCGCGCGCGACTCCTCCGTCTCGTCATCTCCGCCCTCGGCACGTTTTCCGCGAAGCTTTCGAGCTCGCTTTGTAAGTCACAGGACGAAATACCCGGAAAGGCTTTTGTCGTGGCTCGTAAACAATTTTTCTGTAAAAATAAATCCAGATATGAAATTCAAGATACGTAATTACTAATATACCATAAAATATCAAATAAAAATGAATAAATTCGTTTCAATAAACTTTTAACAAAAAATAATCATTCAGCTTTAATAAACAATTAACAAATATTACTAAATCAGTTCTTGATTTTTAAATATTAATACAAATGAATAAATCAGTCTTATCAAAAAATATTAACAACAATTAATAAATTGGTTTAAAAAAAATATCAAAAATTAACGAGGTGGTTCTGATAAAAAAAAATTACCAAAAATGAATGAAGTAGTTTTAATAAAAAAAAAAAAAATTACCAAAAATTAACGAAATAGCTTTAATTTTAAAAAAATTACCAAAAATTAACGAAGTAGCTTTAATTTTAAAAAATTACAAAAAACGAATAAATTGGTTTTAATTTTTTTTAATCAGTTATTTTGATTTCCCTTGATTGCCGCGCGCAAAAATAAAAAAAAAATCGCGTAAATCGAGTTCGCAATACGGTTCACCAGCTGCGACCCGGTTGCCCTTATTTAGCTTCCGGGCGTCGCGGGTCCCGCGCGGCAAAGGCGAAAGTAAGTGACCGAGTCGCGGCTCGTTTGCTTCCCACCCCGGTGATTTTTTTTTTTTTTTTTTTCGAACGCCGCGCGTGTGACGCGTCGCCGTCGTGAGGAGAGGAGACGCGTTGGATTATGGGATGTGTCGCGTGGGCCACCGGGAGGTCAGTAGGTAAGTAGGCGCGATGCGCACGCGCGCCGTTAACCGCGCTTCGGCCATATGGAGAAACATGACGCGCGCGGTGATTGGCCGTCACAGCGATGACATAACGACCAATTCTCGTCGCTCGCACCGTGAATAGGAAGTCGATAGCGCCTTTGAATTCATAATTCGCCCGACGCCCGTTATATGCGAGACCCGCCAAACGGCACTCGTAGTACGTTATTCTCATTTATTTATTTATTAAGGGCAGAGACGGAATTAGCGATTCAACGCGCGGGGCACCCGCCGCCGACTTCCTATTCCACGCGGCCGCCGCTCGCGGCGACCACGCGGAGAGCGCCCGAGACACTCGCGCGACCGTCCGTGCTGGAATTGCGGGACAGCTGTTCCGATTCCAATGACCGTATACCCGACTCGCCGACTGACTGACTGACCCATTGACGAGCGACGAAACCGGCGGTGGCGACTTTTCTTTTTTTTTTTTCGCGACTTGGCAACAGATTTTTTTTTGTGGTTTTGGAAAATTGGTGATGCTGTTTTTAATGTTAAGAAATTAAATGTTATTAGTTTTTGTTATTATTATTGGTTATTAATATTATTAATAACAATAATAATAACAAAAAAAAATGAAAAAATGAATAATACAAAAATTTACAATAATAAAAATAATGTTATCATTATCATTATCATTATTAATAAAGTAAAAAATAATATATTATTATTATTATTATTATTATTGGTTATTATTTTGTTTTTAGGTATAAGATTTTTAATTGTTGGTGCTATTATTTTTTGTTTTGGTACCTTTTTATTCACCATTTTGGAACGAAATTTTTTATATCATAAAAAAAATTACCCGATTTATTTGTTAGACTCCCTTTTAATTTTGCGAAATTATTGTGTAATATAATTAACGAATCGACGAGTGATTAATGGAATAATTTATTTACTTCGCGTTTTTATCGGCAAGTTTCGGCCGAGTCCTGTTTTCCGTTTTGTGTCGAGAATTGTGCAGAGTCGGTACTATCAGTGCACCCGAGAATTCCGAGCGCCAAACGAGTTCCGGGAAGGCTGTGTCGCTCTCCTCTCCCGACACCCGGGCGATTGAGATAGTCCAATGGCATCATTTATTATGCCACGTTGTGTGTAGTACGTTCGGCTCGCAAAACTCGACCGGATTCAGCAGTGACGTCCCTGCCACGCGTGGGCGAAAAGAAGTTATCGTTCGGTTATGCCACTGGCGAGAGATAGCGACATAAATAGAAGTGAAAGACCGCGCGGCGCGCGGACAAAACAAAAAGAAACCGCGAAAAAGCAGATCGCGTCTGCGGTTCGATCGGCCGGAGTGTCCGGTGTCCCCGCGAAATTGCCGCTCGTTATTGAGACACCGCGGGGAAAAAAATTAATTAAGGCGAACTGGGTCACCCGGGAAAAAAAATTCGTCACATTTAAACCTCGTAAAATGTCCATCAAGCGAAATTCCAATTTTTTTTTTTTTTTTTTTTTTTGGGCGCTCGGCGAGCCTGAATTCCGCAAAAATAAGAATAAACACGTCGACCAGTCGTGATTTTTCAGGGCAAACCGGTGCAGGGATTTTTTCGAATTTATTGCCCTTTTGACGGCCGGTTTTTTCCCACGGATATATTTTTTTCCCGGATTCCTCGGCCGACCGGTCGCCTCAGGCCTTGAACTTTTCGGTCGAAATCCTGACGAGACGTTAAATTGGAACGCCTGCTTTTCCTTTTCTTGATGTGTATTTGGAAAAAAAAAGAAAAAAAAAATTGAGAACCCGGTCGTGTTTATGAAGAATTAATCTCAACGTAAACGAAGAATAACGCGAGGCTATTAGCGATCGGCGAGAAGAAAAATAAACAGTAGATCGTTGGTTGGAAAAACATCGCGATGCATTAAATAAAAACTCTCCATTGTTTTGTTTATTTGAAGAAAAAAAAAAGACTCGAGGATCCGGTTGTATTGTTTAAAACGTCAGTCTCAATGCAAACGAAGACTAATTCAAAGCGGTTTTAATCAACAGGAAAAAAACTGTATTAAATAAAATATCAATTTTTTTGTCGGTTATCAAAATCTACGATCCGGTTATATTCGCAAAAAAAGCGATAATATGCAAGAAAAAACCAGACAGCAATTTGATCTCGAACATTTACTGCAGTATTAAATAAGAACGCTCGATTTTTATTTTTACGTGGCGAAAAAAATAAATTAATCGTTGAACCGGTTTTGTATATTATTATTTAAAAAATCGAAGACGACGCGACCGAGGAGATAATCACGGCTATTAATGATCAGCGGGAGAGGAAAAAGAAAAGCAGAATGTTCAAACTAACTGCCGGCTGCTCGCGTTAATTGATACATCAGCTCGAAAGAACCGCATTTCAAGATGCCCCGAGAGGCTCTCGCGCTAGCCTCACGATACACTCGGACCGGGGCTATTTGCGGATCAAGGTCTTCTTACTTCTCTCTCTCCGTCTTCGGCGCGAACTATTCACTCTCATTCCCCCGCGATGATCTTGCCACCTGTGAACAGCGAACGACCGTGTCGAGACGTCACTTCGGGCGACGTGACTTATCGCATCCAAAATACGAGAAGCTTCAGTATTTATCCTCAGCACTGGAGTCTGCAATAAAAATAAATAGTTCACTAAAAACCTTAGAAATAAATGAATAAATTAAGTCACTATTTTTGGCTAAAAAAGATTGATAGAAATCTCCATTTTTATGGATTTTGGTATTCGGATTTTTAAATATTCCAAGCGAAGAATTCAGTGAATCGATAATATGGAAATTTGTAAACAATTTTTTTTAATTCAACGCTGTTTTTATCGCATCCAAAATACGAGAAGTATAATAATAAATAGTTCACTCAAAAGCTTGGAAATAAATGAGTAAATTAAATCACTATTTTTGGCTAAAAAAATTGATAGCAATCTCCATTTTTATGGATTTTGGTATTCGGATTTTTAAATATTCCAAGCGAAGAATTCAGTGAATCGATAATATGAAAATTAGTAGAAAAAAATCAATGTCCCGTTATTTTGATCACATTCAAAATAAGAAAAGTTTCAGGATTTATCCTCAGCCCTGGATTTTGCAATAAAAATAAATAATTCACTCAAAGCTTAGAAATAAATTAATAAATTAAATCACTATATTAAAAAAATGGTAAAATGGTAAAAAATGGTAAAAATGGCTTTAAAAAAAAAAAGGTGAAAATCTTCATTTGTATGGATTTTAATATCCGGATTTTTAAATATTCCAAGCGAAAAATTCAGTGAATCGATAATATGGAAATTAGTTTAAAAAAAATGCAATGTCCCGCTGTTTTTGCAGCTCGACCGCAGGGCTCGCCCGCGTCATATTGCGATACAAATCCGCGTCGCGTCGGAGCCCTCGCGTGCGTTCGTTATCCGGCAAAGTGCGTATTCGCGAGAGTCGCGAATGTAGGAGTTGAGCGCCGACGTAGAAAGGCGAGAGTCCTTGATATTTCGTATAATCAGCCTTAAGAGAATATTATCTCCTGGTGGGATTGGCACAGCCGCGGCACCACCACCACCACCACCGACACCGCCGGCGTAGCCCAAGCGTCGCGCACCAGACCTGCTTCCAGCTCTCGCGATATGAATGCTGCAATTCGGCTGTAACATGCATCAACAATATATTATATTGTTTGCTTGCTCCAATCTCAAACGACGCGCTCAAACTTTTGCATTCCTTTTAAGATCCTGCAGTCATTTTTTTATTACACTTTTTAAAATGTTTTGTAAATAAAGATTTGTGATAAATGTACAATAAAAATGATTTCTTTTGCACTACTTACCTGGTTTCAATTCATTATCTTTGCAATGATTTTTCAATTTTTTTCAAAAAATTAATTAACCAAATTATTTTTTTCTGAGTTTATTAAAAAAGAACTGAATACGCAGAGATTAATTTCGAGTGGAAGTAACACGAAGTCTTGTTGATTGTGAGAAATATCTGAGGGTAAAAAAAAATAAAGATTTTATAATTACTTCGAAATTATTATTTTTTTCCCTGGGTCAATTAAAAAGAAAACTGAATTCGTAGAAATTAATTTCGAGTTGAAGTAACTCGAAATCTTGTTAATTATGAGAAATCTCTGAGGATAAAAAATAATAAAGATTTGTTACAGATACTTCGAAATTTCGTTTTCTGGGTCAATTAAAAAAAATGATTTCGCAGAAATTAATATCAAGTGGAAGTAACATCTGGTTAATTATGAGAAACAAGTCTGAGGGGAAACAAATAGGGAATTGTGCAAAGTCCGCGCGTGGAATGACCGGCGACTGAGGCCAGCTGCCCGAGGCCTATTCACAGCAATCCAATTGTACTTTCGTTCTGAAAGCTATAAAAGCCAATACGAGAAGTAAAATAAAAATAAAAAAATACGAACAAAACCGTCACTGATTGCTCCGACTATTTTGAGCAAAAATGTCGAGAATAAGTTGCGCGAGCCGTGAGGCGCCGTTTAAAGAGAACGCTCTGGAAATCAGGAGGCATTGAAATGCGAGAAAAACGTGCCGCCTTCGTGCCTCGCTAATTACACCGAGCGATTAGCTGTTTCTCCTCTTGACGATTACGCGCAAACTGTGTATTTATTTCTTCCTCATAGACTTTTATTATCGCTCGCGTCGTTTCTTTCTTTTTTCATCGCAAAATTCGTCATTTTCTCTCCCTGAACGTTAATTTATTTAAAATAATTTAACGTTCAAGGAGAGAAAATTACGAATTAAAAAATATTTATTAAAAATAATTTAAAGTTATATATATAATAAGTTAATTTTTTTTTTTTCTTTACAAAAATCTCGACGGACCAAAAAATTCATTTTCGTCGAGGAAATTTTGTATTTTTGTTATTTTTCTCTCGGTGTAAAATTGACAGACCCCACCCAGAGTGTAAAATAATTTAACGTTCAGGGAGAGAAAATGACGAATTTAAAAATATTTATTAAAAATAATTTAACGTTATATATATAATAAGTTAATTTTTTTTTTTTTACAAAAATGTCGACGGACCGAAAAATTCATTTTCGTCGAGGAAATTTTTTATTTTTGTTATTTTTCTCCCGGTGTCAAATTGACAGACCCCACCCGGAGTGTTTTATTTGGCTCGCTTTATTAAACGTCCCGCGGAGATACCGAATGTTATATTTAGCAATTAACGAGTTTGTCTTAAGATATTGCAGTGTTTACCGCGTTCCAAGTCACGTAACCGCGCGGTGGAAAATTACGGAAACGCGAGAGGATAAAGAGGATATTTAAATCAAAATAAGGAATCGGGTTGAGCCGCGAGAGTTTTACGGTACGGGTTTTTCTGATTTAAGGAGATTCCCTGAAAATATCCCACGAGACGAGGGAAATTAAGCGAGTTCGATTTGCGTCTGTGTGCGGATCGAACGAGGGCGAAACAGGCGGCTGTAATAAGCGCAAATGTACACGTGTAGTGGCATTAACGTTCACCGGGCACACGTCGACAAATTGATCATTGAACCGAATAATTCTGCTTGTCGCTCTCCGCCTCGAATTACGTAACTATAATCATACGCGCGGGCTCGCTGAACCGATAAGTCTCAGCACGCTAGCATACCGATATGATGTCGCGCAGTATAATAAACCTTTTTTTTTGTACAAACTTCTTTTTTTTTACTTCTCTTTCCTCTTTACATCGTAAGAGACAGGATACACCCGGTTTTTAGCTAACGCCATGAACGCCAAAACACTTTTTTTCGCAAAAAAAAAACCGTAATGTTATCAGAATAAATGAGATCTTTGATTATAGCAATCAAAAAAGTGTCCCAAATTAAAATAAAAATAGAAAAAAATGGAATGAAATAGTATGAATTTTAGGAAAATAAAAATTCTTTAGTATTTTATTCTAACGAATAAAATGTAAATATTTTCGTTAGAATAAAAAATATTTTTGTTAGAATCAAAAATATTTTCGTTAGAATTAAATATATTAATTAAAGCAATTAATTAAAGTTAGTTTAATCAATTAAAATTAAAAGAAATTGCGTTAGAATTAAAAATATTCTAACGAAAAAAACATTCCGTTCAGCCTCAACTTCGCTCAGAAATAAAACCGAATCGCCCGGCTCCCGTGGAGACTAATAAATTGAAATAAATTCGCGCTAACAGCCGCTATTTATCGACACATCACTCAGCAAAACGGTAAAATATTTTGCGAAATATTTTCCAGACGTTTTACAGCTTTTTCATTGCTATATCTTTCACATTTTTTTTTTTTTTCGACCAAAATCGTTTCCGCAGTGAAAGCTGGATGAGGCTGAGGCCAGCGAAACAATATTCTCCGTGGTCAGGGATACGACGAGCACTTTGTCGGAATTGCGGAGAGAAAAAATGGGGGGGCAAAAAAAAAGTGCATCGAATACACAGCGGAGCAATTTGCGCTGCTGCAGAGGCAGGAAAATGCCTGGTCGTGGGCGTCAAGTGAACGGGCATATGTGACATACGCGCGATATGCAAAGTTACATATATATATATATATATATATATATAGACGTATGTATAGATATAAATAAACATATATAGCACACACCTCTGTGCATACTACAATATAACGCGCGTTATACGTACTACGTCAATAAATATACGTACGCAGATTATTATTATCCTGTTTATCTCGTGCTCTTTGTTCAGCCGCGATGATGAGCTTACGGTATGCGACGACCACGAGTTGCATATGCATTAACCGTGCATTCCCGCGTAGTCGTAATATGCACCAGCCGGACATTCCGAGTGTTTTAATAAATTTACAGCTGGCAGTGATTACCCAATAAAACAGCGGCAATCTTTTTTTTTCTCCTTCTCCTGCAAACAGACAAAAAATAATGCAAAACCGGAGTAACAAATTTTGGAATAAAAAAGCCTTAAAAAAAATTATAATTAAAAAAAAATACGTTTAATCAAGTAGATCATTTACGGTGTCAATTTTTCTTCCTTTTCAACACAAACACAAAAATAATGTAAAACCGGAGTAACAATTTTCCGTAAACAAAAAAGCTTTAAAAAAAGCAAATAAAAAAAGGTTTAATCAAGAAGATCATTTACGGTGTCAATTTTTCGTCCTTTTTGCCAAAAACAGAAAAATAATGTGAAACCGGAGTAACAAATATTCGTAAACAAAAAAGCCTTTAAAAAAACATAAATAAAAAAAAAAGTTTAATCAAGTCGATCATCTAAAATACAATTTTTTCTTCCTTTTTGCCACAAACAAGAAAAATAATATGAAACCGAATTGACAAATTTTCGTGAATAAAAAAATCCTTGGAAAAAAAAAATCGTGAATATTGAATAACTCGCGTTATAAATAAGGAACAGGAATAATTGAGTGAATAAGGAGAGGAAATGACTTACTCGTAGCCGCGTAGTGCAAATTCGCATTTTACGGCCGCGCGACAGCGAGTTTTTCTCGGAGGTTGAGTTATTAAAAGGAAAAAAGGATGAAAAAAAAAAAAAAAAAAAAAAAAAAAAAAAATAGCGGTCGACAAAACGCATAAAACTGGGGAATAGTAAAGTCAATTATTACAGTCATCAAGGTGGGTGAACGCAAAGGTCTTTAACAGACCTTTCGTTCCATACGCGAAGCGGTCACATGGCGCGTATCGCGCATTAATATTACTATATATCACCGCGCGTTGTATATATATATATGTGGTATATACCGCAATTTACACTGGTTCGCTCGCCTTCGGGCGTGCAACACACATGTATTAGTCTAATGAGGCGTGTAATAATTTTCCCCGAGTTCCAGGATTACCCTTGTAATTCCGTGCTGGCCGAGCGGCGCAGCGATTGGCCGCTCGAGGCGAGAATCCCCAGCACAGTCGTTGGCAGACTCGTTTCCAAGTGGTTCGAAACGCCTTTCGACGATGAGCCGCGAGTGCGGCCGACGACTGCGACGACCCGGGCGACAAAATATGAGGAAGCCTCTCGCGCGTCCGGGAGTCAGCACGATAGCCCGATTACCGCAACGGGATACACACGCTGGACGCGACGTGCATGCTCGTTTATGATTACGCTTGCGACTTCCTATTCGGCCGCTCGGGCGAATAGGAATCGACGCTGTTGGGTTGATAAGAGTCGCGAGATATGCGGAGAGACTCGCGAATGTTTTTCAGATCGTTTAGCAGGTTTTTGTTTTTTTTTGTTTCGTTTCAGTTGAGGCAAAAAATTGATTTAATTAATTAAGTTTTTTTGGTTTCGTTTCAGTTGAGACGAAAAATTGATTAAATTAATTAAGTTTTTTTGGTTTCGTTTCGGTTGAGACGAAAAATTGATTCAATTAATTAAGTTTTTTCGGTTTCGTTTCGGTTAATGCAAAAAATTAATTAAAAAATTGAAAATAATTAAATTTTTTTAGTTTTTTTGTGAAAATCATAGCGTTAAAAAAAATTAATGGCGAATTCTTTGCGAATGGGAAAAAATACGTGGAAATAAAGTTTCAGATCGTTTAGCAGGTTTTTGGTTTCGTTTCAGTTGAGGCAAAGAATAAATTTAAAAAATCGAAAATAATCTTTTATTTTTTATCTAAAAAATCGCTCTAAAAAATGTTTCATTGCGTTTTTTGCGAAAAAAAATGTCGATTTCGTAAAGATTGAAAACCCTATTCGATGGCAAATTTCACGCTGATTTCGAAAAACACTTTTTTTTGTCCGAAATATCGAAAATTCGACGAGAAAAACGCGAAAAATGTTTTTTTTTTCTGCAAATAAAATAATATTAGTACATACGGAAAAAGATTCTATCGCAAATTTGTCTCACTGATTAAAACGCGTCATCAGCTGAATCAGAATTTGATTTAAAAAAACAAAATATGACCCGTTTCGCGCTGTTTGCGGTCGACTTGCCGCGTTCTTAATTTGATTGTCCCGCGTAAACCTTTAATTCGCGGTATCAGGCATTCCGGGCTAAAAATAAATTATTCACGAATCTCGCGATCCTCGGTGATTTACGCGCGAGTTAATTTTGTATTTTCGTGAAAAAAAAAAAAAAAAAAAAAAAAAAAAAAAAAATGCGGATTCGAATTGTTATGATTTTCCAGCGCGGAGCGGCGACGAAATTTATGTAACCCCGCTGGGCTGTATGCAGAGTCGCTAATTGTCGCCTCAATTATACAATAAAATAATAACGACTCGCGGAGCGTGGCACAAGGATAATAATAATTTTGGAATATTCAACGCGTGATATACGGCCCCGGGGGTCTTCGGTGTTGACCCAGCGGGGCGCGCGGGACGGGGGGACACACGGGGAAAACTGCGCGCGGATAAGCAGAGCGCCGGCCGCCGGGGACTGTAATAACAGCGGGAGACAACGAGTGAAATCGGGCGGAGTTGAGTTACAAACGTGGTGCACGCGGCAAGCGCGAGCCCCGGTTTGCTCTCTGTGGTCGCGCGGACACCCGACCTCGTAATTTTATTAAAGACTCTCATTGCGCAAGATAACGACCGAGTGGAGGAGAAACAAACACTGGAAAAAAAAGAAAGAAAAAAAATTATAACGACCCTTCCAGAGAAAAAAATTAAACCTCTGAAGGTATGAAAATAAAAATTAGAAATATCGCAGTATTTAAATCTGTAGGATTGTTAGCGCCAAAATTTGGGTTGGATAAATTAAAACATTGAAAAAAAAAAAAAAAAAAAAAAAAAAAAAATCGACCCTTCCAGAGAAAAAAATTAAATCTCTGAACGTATGAAAATAAAAATCTGAAATATCGCAGTATTCAGATCTGTAAGATTCTTAGTGCCAAAATTAGGGTTGGACAAATTATAACATTGAAAGAAAAAAAAAGAAAAAAAAAAAAAAGTCGACCCTTCCAGAGAAAAAAATTAAACCTCTAAATCTCTGAAAATAAAAATCAGAAATATCGCGTGTTTAGATCTGTAGAATTATTATCGCCAGAATTAAAGTCCAGAGTTGCACAAATTACAACATCGAAAAAAAAAAAAAAAAAAAAAAAATCGGCCCTTTTACAGAAAATATTAAAACCTCTAAAACTCTGCAAAAAAAATATATCGCGTGTTTAGATCTCTAGAATCATCGGCACCGAAAATCAGGTTCCCATTAACAAAATTTTTAAAAAGATAAAAAATAAATAAATAAATGAACATTACT
Source organism: Pimpla rufipes (assembly GCA_963932165.1). NCBI lineage: Eukaryota > Metazoa > Arthropoda > Insecta > Hymenoptera > Ichneumonidae > Pimpla > Pimpla rufipes. The sequence continues at coordinate 23,504,112 of OZ010632.1, forward strand.
CATTCCTCGTACAACGTGAGCCGTAAGCGAGCAACAAGTACAGTTTTCCCATGTATCTCGATCGCAGCGCCACCTTCGCTTCCGCCCCAACTCGCAACTCGCAGCTTATAGCGACTTCGGCTCCTCTTCTCTCGCCTTTTTCTGCTCTCTCTCTCGATTTTCCCGTGTAAACCCAAGAATGCCAGTGGTGCGTAATGGCGTAACCGTAATCGCGATCTCAGATGGCGATTAGCTTGGAGAGCCTCTGGGCTCTGCCTCGTCGTACACGAGGCGGGACTTTTACTTTCGTGCGGCACAGAAGCCGCACGACGACTTCGTTTGTGTTTCGTTCGACGGGCGAACCGTCGTAGCACAACAAAGAGCACAATAACTCGTTGGGGTCGTCCGCGCTCGTCTTGCGAGCCTCGCGATTATTTTCCGAACGGCTGAGCCGCCGGTTCCATAAGAGATAACAAAGTGTAATATGTAATAAATCACTTCGCAACGATATTTTCGCTTCTGTATCGCTTTTATTATTATTATTGTTATTATTATTATTATTATTATTATTATTATTATTATTATTATTATTATTATTATTATTATATTTATTCGCGTTATCGTCCGGGAAGCGAGATTAGCTTTCCCGCGTTGTGTAAGGAAAAACGCGGACGGGTAAAGAAAAATCGGGGCAACAACATTTCGTCGGGGATTTTTTTTTTTTTTTTTTTTTTTTTTTTCACTGTCAGTGCGGACGGAACGTAAATAGATTTTGTGGCAAATCGCGGCATTGACATTGACAGATAAGGAGGGCCGCGGCGATAAATCACGGTCGACTGTGTGTGCAACACACTCGGCCGCGGCGGATTTCCTCGCGTTACGTCAATGTGCGTTAACGTCGATCGCACGAGTCAGTGACACGACGACGACGAGCCCGACTCGCCGCTCGGGAGGCTCGTGGCACCTGGAAATCGCGGGGACAAACCCGATAGCCGTTCCTTCGCGTTATAAATTATCGACCGGTGAAATGTTTCGCCGTAATTGCGTAATTGCAAAAATGTATCCACGTGCTCGAAGCTCGGAGAGAAAATGTAAAAATTGTAATTATGCAAAAAAAAATCTGTTACCCGGAGTCAACAGTAAACAAATTAAATGAAATAATAATAACAATAATGAACCACAAATATTTCAATGGAAAAAATTATATGGCGTAAAAAAATCCACTGGCGATTTTGGATAAATTGAATTGAATTGAATGTTTACCAAGCGCTCAGTCCTATATGGACCATTGTGTTCGTTCCCACTTACAGGAGGGTATCCGATTGTATAGGATTGTTTGTTAGGCGGGAATTTGGATAAAAAAAAAAAGCATAAATAAAATTAAATTAAGTATGAATTAAAAAAATTAAACATGAATTTAAAAAATTAAGCAAGAATGACAAAAATTAAGGATGAATAAAGAAAATTAAACATGAAAAAAAATAATTAAGTATGAACTGAAAAAATTCAGCAAGAATGACAAAAATGAAGGATGAATAAAAAAAATTAAGCATGGATGAATAAAAAAAAATTCAGCAAGAATGACAAAAATTAAGGATGAACAAAAAAAAATTAAGCAAGAATGGCAAAAATTAAGGATGAATAAAAAAAAATTAAGCAAGAATGACAAAAATTAAGAAAGAACCAACAAAAATTAAGCGAGAATGACAAAAATTAAGGAAGAACAAAAAAATATTCAGCAAGAATCACAAAAATTAAGTATGAATTAAAAAAATTAAGCAAGAATCGCAAAAATTAAGGATGAACAAAAAAAAATTAAGCGAGCTAAAAAAAATGAATTTATCATTCGCCGTGTACTTCGTACAGACAGAAGTCCAGATACAGAGTAGTGGGTAACGCCCTTCGCGCTAACGCGTCGATTCCTCGGCTACCGCAGAGCGGGCGCGACGACGGCGAGTGGATTACGAAAGAGCGAAAGAGCGAAACGCGGGCGCGCGAGCGGAGTTGGAACCGCCGCGCGCGAGAGATCCCGGTGCCGGGTGCGGTGGTGGGTTATATACATCTGAGGGGGGAAAGGGGGGGACCTCTGCGTGTAGAGCGAGCGCGCGCTGGCCTCGTGGTCTCGCGCCGCTGGCGGAGCGCGGGTTGACTGCGCTCAAAATGTGTCGTAGATAAGCCGGGTGCGTATATGCAAATATACGCGAGCGAGAAATCGCGAGTCGAGAGCGACCGAGGCGAGAGCCGCGCGCCCTGCCGGCTATATTTAGTGGACGCCGCGCGCACATATCGCCTGGCGCTTTGGCTGCGCGCGCAGCGACCGGGCTCGCGCATACCTCAGCCGCGCGTTTTTTTTTTAAGCCACTTTTTCTATGGACACAACAGTCCGAGAAATTGTGGCAAATATTTCAAACGGCGAAATGACAGTTATTAATTTTTAGTACGTGCCACCGGTTTTTTTTTTTTTTTTTTTTTTTTTACAGTTGCAGGGAATGTTTTCACGTGCTGCAATCGCCGTTTCGCAGTTGGCATAACTGAAAAGTAGCTCGAACGCCGTAAAGAAATATTAAAAAATTGCGATTGCCGTTTGCAGTGAATATTTTTGCATTTTGCAATTGCCGTTTCGCAGTTGGAATAACTGAAAAATAGTTCCGTTGTTAAAAAAATAATAGAAAATAAAAAAATGTTTCGCAGTTGGTATAACTGAAAACTAGTTCCGTTAAAAAAATAATAAAAAATAATAAAAAATGTTTCGCAGTTGGCATAACTGAAAAATAGTTTCGTCGCATTAAAAAAAAAAATATATATATATATCTTTTTTTTAATATATATATATATTTTATATATTTTTCAGCATTTTTTCTGTTTTTTTTCAGCATTTTTTAAATATATTTTTCATATATTTTTTTCAGCAAAAACAAAATACATATATATATATATATATTTTTTTTTTTTGCTGTTGCCGTTTGCACCGATTGTTTTCGCAATTGCTGTTTCGCAGTTCGTATAACTGAAAAATAGTTTCGTCGCTTTAAAAAAAAAAATAGTTTTGCTTTTGTCGTTTGCACCGTCTGTTTTTGCATACTGCAATTGTTGTTTCACAGTTGGCATAACTGGAAAAATAGTTCGGCTGCTGTAGAAAAAAAAAAAAAAAAATTGCATGGACAAAAAAAATGTCACGAAATTTCTCGAGTGACTCGGTGAGACTGAATGTGCCCTATATTTTTTAAATAAGGCACTCGACACGATTCTTTCTCAATGCTTTCGCTTTTCTACTTGTTTGGCGAATGACGTCCGGGGAAAACAGCTGTTGCCGCTGCCGCTGCTGCTGCTGGCGCGGGGAAACCGTGTAACACACGTGCGGACACTTCGAGTCAACGCGTGACGTGTTATTTCTTTTTTTCTCTTCTCCGTACGTATGATGCAGGTACCTCCCGAGTACGTCGGTCGCGTTCGTGGAACAACAAACGATCAATGCTTGTTTTGACAGAGCCACGCGCGACGCGAGACGCGATGAGACACGGTAGCCGGAAAATTGAGCCATTACGGAACGAGAAGATATTTTCCTCCGAGTCTTTTGTCTCGTGGTCGCCAATTGCCTCGACACGTTTCGCACACTCGGGACGTCCGAGCCGCGGAATTTTGAGGTTACGTTCGGGTGGAGGTCAAAATAGCTAATTACCAAAATAGCAAATGGCTAAAATGGCAATTTTAAAATAATTAATGGTTTGAATCTAGAATGGTCATAATTATGAAATTCGCATTTTCAGCCATCCCCTATTTTGACCCACGGCTTTATTAAAATGGAATCAAAATAGCGAATGGCTAAAATGGCAAATTTCAAAATAATGAATGGTCCGAATCTAGAATGGTCATCATTATGAAATTCGCATTTTCAGCCATTCGCTATTTTGACCCACGGCTTTATTATAATGGAATCAAAATAGCGAATGGCTAAAATGGCAAACTTCAAAATAATTGAATTATGAAATTAAAATAATTGAATTATGAAATTAAAATAATTAAAAATTAGAAATTAAAATAATTAAATAAAAATAGAAATTAAAATAATTAGAAATTATGAAATTCGCATTTTCAGCCTTTCGCTATTTTGACTCACGGCTTCATTAAAACGGAATCAAAATAGCGAGTGACTCAAAATGCGAATTTCATAATGATGGCCATTTTAGATTCAGACTATTCGTTATTTTGAAATTTGCTGTTTTAGCCATTCGCTATTTTGGTAATTATCTATTTTGATCCCCATCCTTTCGTTCGGGACGCTCCTCGCGAAAATCGCCGCCATAACCTCAAAAACTGGTTTTTTCTATCGAGTTCACTGATAAGCGTTGAGCTCGGTTTGGCGTTTAGCATAAAATCTTATCTGGCGATAAAACAAGTGAAAAAAAAAAAAAAAAAAACCCGCATTAAAAGTCGTTTCTCGCGGTTAACCTCGGTGTTTACGCGACTTCTGGGAAAGAGAAAAAAACGAAAAGCGACGAATACTAATTTTCTTTCGCGATTTCACGGAAAGAGAAGACTGCGTAAAAGTTACCGACGCTTCGTTAAGTCGCGGAGAGAGAAGGAGGGGGAAGGGGGGAGGGGGAAACCGTGGCGAGCAGTTTGTCGCGTATATTTAGTAGGTTGAATCGATGCGGAGGAGACTGCATAATAATCGAGGCATTAGCGAGCGCGTCGGGCTGGGCGAAACGGCTGAGCTGATGCGTCCCCGACGCGCTCTGTGTTTTCTCGGTAAGAGACGAGGACGAGGCGAAAATCATCACGGTTGACCTACACTCCGCGGGCGAGACACTCGACGACATTTTGCTCGTCTTACACTTCCAGTTACATTATCCAGAGTGCAGTGTTTGTGCCGCTTCGCCGGCTCCCCTGGGACGGAATATTCTCGGATGTGGAATATTCATTAGTCGCGTTACGGGGAAAAGTACGCGTTGTGTACAACTTCGGGGTGTCTGAAACTTTTTTTTTGTATTTGTTTAATATTCATTTACAGATTTATTTCTGAATAATGAGTTCATGTATTAATTCATATAATTCGTGTATCTTTGCATAATAAATCAATTAATTAAAATATTTGAATAGTAAATTAATTAATTCAAATCCTTGAATAATAAATCAATAAATACATATTTTTAATAATAAATTAATTAACAAAAATCTTTAAATAATCAATTAATTAATCCAAATCTTTGAATATAAAATTAATTAATAAAAATCTTTGAACAATAAATCAATTAATTAATATTTATGGAAGATAAAAAAATGATCTAAGTAGGTCAAACTTCGTTGCTCTGTTACATTAATTTTTATTTTTTTTATTTTCTTTGAATACTAAATTAAGCCAATAATTTCCGAATAATTCGCGAAAAATCGGTAACGTCAAGGGGAATTAATTTCTCTCCCCAGCAGCCCGAAATACTCGCATCCCTTTGGGCGGGGGATTCCTCTGTCGAAATTCGACGAGCAATCAGCGTGACGCACGGGCCAAAAGGCCCTCGAAGCGCGTTCACTCCAATTTCCGCGGTGTCTCTCGGTGTCTCGCGTCCGCCTCCCTCGTCGTGGCTATTAATAAACACGTTCGGGGGGGCAAGTCGGGCGACGAGCGTTCCGCATCCGTGCGGAATCTTATTATCGGTAGAGCGGGCGCGCCCCGGTGAGTAAACGCGCGCTCGCCGGGGGTTCGCGCCCTGAGTGCCTTCTCGTCATTGGTCGGCGCGCACGGAACTGGCCGGTAACTCGGCCTGCATACGGAAACGCGGAACGTGGGCGGTGGGGACAAATGGAATTACGTTCTCGTTGTGGCCGCCAGGGGCGCAGCGCGAGTTTCAGGTTATGTTAAAAAAATTCGTCGAAAATCGATTCATCTAAAAGATTTTTTTTTTTATCAAGGATACTTCCCGCTGTAGTAGAGAAATTCGACGAATGTTTTCTATTAAAGTCGAAAAAAATATCAACGAATTTCCACCATAATATAAAAATTCGACGAATGTTTCCTATTGAAGTAAAAAAATATCAACGAATTTCCGTCCTAATAAAATAGGTAAAATATTATTTTCCGCTATAGTATAAAAATTCGACGAATGTTTTCTATTGCAGTAAAAAAATATCAACGAATTTCCGCCATAATAAAATAGGTAAACGAGTATTTTCCGCTATAGTATAAAAATTCCACGAACATTTCTCATTGTTCCACCTTTTGAAACTACAAATTCGAGGAATGTACACGAAAATTATTCCGCGAGGCGCTCACGAAAAAAAAAAAAAGAAAAAAAAAAGGGTTCATAACCTAGAATTCTAAATTTGTACACAAGTTTTTCTCTCCCACAACATGAAGTCAGACGAATTTGAAGACCTGCATGCAAGAAGACGGCCAGTAATTCGGCAGAAATCGACTCGCACTAGTCATAAACGGGCAGAGAAGAAATGGATGGGCGAGGGGCGATGGGGGAGGGAAGAGAGCGAGACGCAATTAGTCGTGCGCGCTGTTGTGCGTCATATTTTCCGCTGCGCTGCCCGCGAGCTTCGTCTTCCCCCCACCGCGGCGTCCGTCGTCACTTCTGCCGTCGCCGCCGCCGCGACTCGTCGTTTTGTGTTTTGTCTCGTCCGTCGACTCGGCTGCGCGCCGCGCAGCGGAATTCGACCCAATTACGCGTCATTGCCACAGATCGTGGCGTTACGGGCCGCCCTTCCCGACGACGAGAGCGACGCACGCGGTTTCGATCGGCTTAATTATTATACTGCCTCTTCTGTCTCCTCTGCTCACCGAGCGTGATTTCCAAAGTGGGCCATTTCTTTCCACCGACCTCCAGGATCTTTTTTTCTTTTTTTTTTCTATCTTTTTTTTCCCCCACTTCCAACTCGTAGCGTCGACGAACTTCGCGAAGATTTCTCGGTGAACTTCTAAACGCGGGGTTTAATCTTCGCTCCCGGCAGCCGGGAGTGAAAATTAAGTTCGTTCTGAGTCGGTTTAATCTCGCGCAACGAGCGGGAGTGACGACGACAACAACGCCCTCTGCACCTATATGTCGATTGTTCGCGCGCAGAGCCTCATAACCTACAAACAGCGCGCCACCATCCACAGTGGGTGTTGGAAAAAAAAAAAAAAAAAAAAAAAAAAAAAAAACTCGTTAGTCCCGACGAATTTCAGCCAAGCGATAAAATCTCACCTCGCGATTATCCCGCACGAACTACAACTCTTTCTATCTCTACGCTCTTCCCCCCCCCCCCCCCCCTCCCCCCCTTCGATGCTACACATTTCCCAAGGTTTACAGGAAGCGCGACGACTCGAATCGGCAACGTTACCGACCTTCACGGTCGAAAGGTCGACGCGGCTCTGTCGACGATTTTTCGAATCCGCTCGTATCGCGACGCGATCTGCTCGTCCGCTGTTGACAAAATGGCCGCCGACGCGAGACTAATTAATTTTTTTCGGCTGTTTTGTTTCGTCGTTCGCGGCGAGTGAATCTCGCGCCGGCGCACAAATTTTTCCGAGAAACAAGAGCCAGCACCCAATCGGAAGATGAGATAAAATCGGCGATCGAGAGCCTCGAGGTGAACGCGCGAAAAATCGCGTCGCACGGGCGACGCACCGATGATGCCAGTGTCCTCACGCCGACTCGACTGTGTCGCGCGCGTGGCGAGCGGGGCCGGCTCTCTTCAAAGGTCGTGGCCGAGCGCCAGCAGGGAGCGACGAGCCCGGAACGGCGCGCCGCGGACGCCCGGCGCCGCGACGCCACTCACGAGTCGGCGTCACACACCGCGCGTCGCCTTTTGTCGCGACGCTTCGCGGACGCCGCGCGCGATGAGCTTTTCAAATCTCGCGCCTTTTTTTCCTCGGGATTTTTCGGGAATGCTCGGCGATATTCGGGGTATCACGTGACCAGCGGTAAACAGCTGATTGGCGCGATCTAGATTTTTAATTGTACTAGCCGTTAAAGAAAATAAAAATTATTTTAGAAATCGAAAATTGTTCATAATATTATTAATTATTATTATTGTCATAATCATAATCATGATAATCACAATAATCATAATAATCATAACAATCATAATAATCATAATAATCATGATAATCATAATAATCATAATAATCATATTAATCATAATAATCATGATAATCATAATAATCATAATAACCATAATAATCATAATTATTTTTTATTTATTTTTTAAATCGTTTTTTTTTCCGAGATTACTATGGCGTTTAGAAAAAAAAAACGAAATGTGAAATCATCGTGTACGGGCTATAAAGGCTTTATGTATCGAAAGGAAGTAAAAAAAAAAAAAATTAAGTGTTTTCGCACTTTTTTTCGGAATTACGAAATTTCGATATTTTCAACACCGATTTTTTCGAAGAGGGAAAATTGTTCCTCGAAAAGCTCTGTGGTGAATTTACCGGAAGTGATTTTACGATGATCCAACCTAACCTAACTTTGCACCGCGTCCGTCTGAGAAACGCAACTTTTTGCCCTGAGCGCAACTTTTTGCCACTCGGCTCGTCGCGCCCAGACGACATTCAACCTTTTTGCATCCCTCAGTCTCGCTACAGAAACTCGCCGCACTTTCGTTTAATTGCCGAGTTAATCCGCGCGTAATTCACTGCCTAGTTGCCGCTCGAACCTCCCCCGCAGATTCGCTCTGCTCGCGGCCACCGTTACGGTGGCTTTTGCTCTCGTCTCTCGCGTTGAGCCCGGTGAGCCATATTATCTCCAGCCATAAATCGTCGACCATCGGCCAGAGTTCGGCCCCCCCCCCTTTCTCCTTCCCCCCTCGGGCAACGTGTTATAACATTTTCGATTAAATTTCTCACCGGCGTCGATGGCGTCGTTGCGGCGTCGACGTCGCCGCGCCGCCCCCTCGTTTTCTCGGGGGCAGAGCGAGAAAACCGGGGGTCGTCGTTCACACCCCCACTGGTAGCCTAAGTGCTGGACCGCGTAAAAGGTCAGACGACTGCGACCCGCGCGAGCCCCAACCAAACGCGAGACGCAACTTCCTTATCGACGCGATGTACAGGAGAACATCGATTAAACGGGATCATCGGGACCGAAGAATTCTGGGGTCATTGAAGAACTAAAGAGGAAAAGTGCATAAATCGATAATGACTGATGATATAAAAAAATCAAGCATGTAGATGGTGCTAAAAAGATTGATGTTGATTGAATAAATTAATAAATACATAAGTTTCTAAATGTTATTAACGAATTAATGAAAAAAAAAAAAATTGTTCAGCAATTTACTCGACACCACACATTTTTTTTAATGAAAATTATTCATTCATTTTTCTGAATACGTATGAATTTTTCTAGAATTTTGTTCTAGTTTTAGTTTTAGTGGTTTTCGCTACTTACTTTGCTTTAAAAAAATAAACTGATTAACGACGACAATTTGCGCGGAATTAAACGCGAACGCGGAGAATTGACGATCGGCTGTTCACCTTCGAATCTCGCGGCGATTTTCGCCGATTAAGAAATCACCTCGGGACACTCGGAACGATTTGAGTCCCGTGTGCAACGTCGATTATCGACAATTACATTTTTTTTTCTCCGCTTGAGACTCGTATAAAATACTCGTAAAATCGGGCATTGAAATATTCAGCAGCGCCAAATAAAGAAATCGCGGGAGAGATAAATACAGAAATCGTGTCGGATTTTCGCTCGCGAGCCGAAAACCGACTTTATCGACCGAGTCGATTTCGCGGGAAAAATTGGATTACCGACAAATTGAAATCGACCTTGTTTCCCCTCTCGATCTTTTTCCCTCGTAATCCCGACGAATCCGTCAGCCGGCGCCGTCACCGCCGGCCACTAAACTCGTTCCCACATTCCTGATAAGCTTTGCAAGTTTTTTTTTCTATTTTTTCTCGTTGCTAAACTTCATTGGAAAAAAAAAAAAAGAAAAAAAACATTCTCGTCGCTCAACTACGATGAAAAAAAATCAAATAAAAAATAACGGTCGGCAATTATAGTGTTTTAAGCAATCTGGCCTTTGGAAAGTCGCTTTAAAAAAAACAAATTGTTTTTATAAAAAAAAAATGTCTTCAATATAACCGTTAAGAAGTATCACCGAGTAAAAAAAAACACGAATTTACTATTTGGGGGGCCACTAAACTCGTTCCCACATTCCTGATAAGCTTTGAAATTTTTAAATATTTTTTCTCGTCGCTCAACTTCGATGAAAAAAAAAAAAAAAAAAAAAAAAATTCTCGTCGCTCAACTACGATGAAAAAAAATAAAATAAAAAATAACGGTCGGCAATTATAGACGCGTTGATCGAGGGATACGAGGTGCCTCCCTCCCCCCCTCAACCAGGTATCCCGGGTTCGAGAGACTCGATCGAGTTTCGCAGGATGCGAAATATATGTCGTGTATATACAGAGAGCGAGCGGGCATAGACAGCGATACGGCGACTCCCGAGGACATTCACTGCCTCTGCGGTGGACGAGTTGCCATACAAGTTGCTGCCGCTGTTGTTGGCACTAAAACAGCCACTCGACTTAGCCGAGCACTAAGCGCGGCTATATGGTCACCGGGCAAACGCAGGCGGCCGGTGCAGTGTCACGCGATCTCGCGCCCACTTGCAAACCAGTTTCTCTCCCTTTCGATCTTAATTTCTTATTTATTTCGCATGGTTTCCATACCTATACGCGGCTATCGGGCACCTCGCGACGCCGACACCGGCGAAGCTACCAGCAGCAGGGCCGAAGATTTTCTTTCCAGTCTCTCGCCCTTTCAATCTTAATTTCTTATTTATTTCGAATTTTTAGATTAAAAATTAGAATCTTAATTTCTTATTTATTTCTAATTTTTTTATCTAAAAAATTAGAATCTTAATTTCCTATTTATTTCTAATTTTTTATCTACAAAATTAGATAAAAAATTAGAAATAAAATTTTCCCCACTTTTCCAATGATTTAGAATTTTTTATTTATTTCTAATTTTGCATCAGCAAAGTTAAAGGAAAATTAAAGCAAAATTAAGCAAAATTAAAGCAAAAAAATATTAAATTAAAGCGATTTCTACAAAATCCCATCAGAATTAGGAAGTTCAATGCAAAAATTGGTAACTTTACTAGTGAATTAAATTAAATATATCGGCTAACGAATAAAATTTCCACTAGCGAAAAATCGTATTTTTAGTTAAAAAAAATGGTTCACATACCAATGTATTCCAAATGCTCGACTCGAGTGGTTACGAGCGCCGGAACGGATTGAAGTGGTTTCTCGGCGAAGCGGAGTGAATTTCCTATCACCCGCGTTCATCGCTCGCGTTCTGCTTCCGCTCGAGCGAAGTGGAGAGCGAAATTTCCACGCGCGATCTAAGGAAGCCTCGGTCCTCGCGCGATGGCAATCAGACGGCGCGCCGGAGAGCGAAGGAGATTGGCGCGAATGCTCATCGGGTCGGGGCGCCGAAGCCACCGGGCCGCTTGGAACGCGGAAGGCACGACGCGTTGGAACCGGAAGTAAACAGCGCAGCCGAGGCGTACGGACTTTATGCAATCGTCGCTCGCGGCTCTACGAACATTCGTTATCCGCGCGCAATAATCATATTTAACAATCGACATCCTACGAGAAAATCGAACGAGCCGCGGTGGAGTCGCTGAAAAAAAAAAAAAAAAAAGAAAAGAAGTGAACAAAAAGGACAACAGCGTGAGTTACGGTTGTAAAGCTCGGGAAAATATTTCCGTGTGTTACACTTACCAACTGAGCCACGACCGAGTTTTATTTGCCGAACGGCAAACGGTTAAAACTCTCCGCGTATTTCCCCGCTGGATTTCGGCCGAAGATAACGCAAATAATTGCTCGCCGTTGTGGCTGGATAATCTCGCTCTCCGCGGTGTGCAAATAATTGAGGTGCGTTTCGAGCCATCCCTGGGAGGCTCCTCATCAGCTTGATCGCCTCGTGCGACTGTCGAAACGTGGACCAAACGTGCACTGTTGAAAATATTTAAGGCAAAATTACTATACAGTGCAGAAAGCTTTTTTATAGAAACGAGTACATAAATTTACTGCACGAGTGTAACGTAAAATTGATGCATATTTTTGCTAAATTCGTATTCATTGACGCCCCGTATACTAAAATTGATGCACAGTCTCCGAAATTCGTTACGAAAGTCGTGATTTCATATAAGTTAACTTTAATTTCACCGCACGAACATTGAATTTTTATTTTCTTTCGTATATTAAAATAAATTTCCTACGCGGGTTCGGTGAGAATACTGGACATTAAATTATTATACGGTTTATGAATTGTCTAAACCTTTTTAACAGTGTCGCTTCAGTACAAAACATAATAATAATAATAATGATAATAATAATAATAATAATAATAATAAAATAAAAAAAATAAAAAATAATTTTAAAAAATGATAATAATAAAATTAAAAAATAATACAAAAAATAATAATAATAATAATAATAATAATAATACGCGCCAAAATCGCTGATTCGCCATTGACCAGGGGCTAAACTCCATCCGAATTCGCCAGCTCATCCCTGTTACAAATTAATTCCTTTCGAATCATCGTGCTTGATTCGAATATAACGTTTCCAAAAACGAGGCTGATCCACTCCGAAAATTAGTTTCCTGAAAGAAAAAAAAAGAGACCAAACAATGAGTCGTCGCTGCATTCGACAGCCCGAAAAAAAATGAATACCGAGCACCAATCATGACTCCGCATCAATTTCAGCCTCCGTTTCATCAGCCCAAAGAGCCGGAGAGGTGAATTTCGCCTCGCGAATTTACCGAAATCCCCCCTGGAAATTCGTCGCTGCCGGGAGTCGACGTCGATTCGCGGCACAATTGACGAAGACGCGCGCGTGAAGACAAATTGCCAATGTCCCGGGAGTCACGGTGGGCGAACAAGACGTTCGCGAACGGTTGTTTCCTCATTCGACAAATCCCCGGAGATTATCGACAGGCGAATTGGTTGAGCCCGAGGGGTGCGTCGAGGGGGTTGAGGGCTGCGGTGATGCAGCACGTGTCGCGTCTCCGACGGGAGGAGAGGAGAGAGAGAGCAACGTGCGTGAGGCGCGACTCGCGGGGAACGAGGCAAACTAAAAAATAAAATTAAAAAATTAAAAAATAAAAATTAAATAATAAAAATAAAATCGCAAAATTAAAATATTAAAATTCTTATAATATTTGTGCATTCTACTCAATACTATAATAAGAGACATTGCAAATTTCTCTTTTATAGAGTCCTCTTTTATTACAGTCCAAAGATACCGTGTCTTCAGCCCAAAATACTAAATAATGAAAATGTTGTGTTCCGTTACACCAAGAATGTGCATTTCACTAAGTTTGAGAAACGTGCTGTAAAAAGAAAATTGATAATTTCAAACTATATTTTTCGTGTAACTTTTCGTGTAAAAAATTCTCGTGAATTTTTTTTTTTTTTTACTTTTTCGTGTAACTTTCCGTGTAAAAACTTCTCGTGAATTTTTTTTTTTACTTTTTCGTGTAACTTTTCGTGTAAAAACTTCTCGTGAATTTTTTTTTTTTTTTACTTTTTCGTGTAACTTTTCGTGCAAAAACATCTCGTGAATTTTTTTTTTTTTTTTACTTTTTCGTGTAACTTTTCGTGTAAAAACTTCTCGTGAAATTTTTTTAAAACTTTTTCGTGTAAAAAGGTAATTTAGACGAAATCTGTCCGAATTTAATAGCCACTTCTGTGCGTTTTTGCGAAACGTGAGTGCCTAAAAATTAACAGCACATACACACACACAGTAAATCCGCGACAAAAAAATACAAGTAAACGCGGAGAGCGGAGTAAACGCGAGGAGCTTTTTGGGGGCGGCCTCGTCGGCTGGTTCCGGGGTCGGTTCCTCTGGCACCGGCGAGGCGGCCGCCAGGAACGTCGCCATGGTTACCCGATTATTCTAGGGCGAACGCCGAGAGAGACGAGAGCTGAGGCGCGTCGAAGCCGCTCGGAAGGAAAATGCCCTGGAAATCGCGTGGGCGTTGAAGCCACAACGGAAACACAGGGAGGTAAAAAGAGAGAGAGAGAGTGAGGAAAAAAAAGGAGCCTCGAGGACGACCCAGTGACGCCGTTGAGCAGGGCGGAAACGACGCGAGAGGGAAAAAAAAGAGAAGAGAGTGAAGAGAGAAAAAGTGGCTGAAGGCTCCGAGGGAGAGGAAAGTTTGCAGGAAGGCGTAAAAGAAACTCGCGACTGGTCTTCGGTGATGAAAACGAAACGAGTTTTCGCAACAGGCCCAGGAAAAGGTCGGGGATCTCGGGCGATTCGACGGCCGAGTTTTTCGCGCGAATGTTGAAGATGAAGAAGCGAACGACGACGACGCCCGGGGGATTCGTAATCGCGCGCAGATGTTACCGTTGAACGAGGCGGAACGCTATTGAGAGCCCGTTTAGTAGTCGGTAATGACTGGGTGTAAAATCTTACGGGTAATGATTGTGAGGTAGTCAATTATAGCGATGATGAATATTTATCAAGCCGAGTTGACGGACATTTATTGCCAGGCTGCGGAGCAAACATAAAGTTATCATTAACGTTTTTTTGGAACGAGCTTCAAGCGTTTAATAAAAAGCGAACGGTGAAATAAAATGCGGGGAATTAGCGAGAAAAAGCGAATGAGGGAAGAGATCGGAGCGACGAGTGTTGGAGCCACGAAACGCGAGAAAGGGGATGAATAAATGGCTAATGAAGTATTTTGGAACATTTCCAGAGATATAAAATCATTTTTTGCGTTTTTTTCATCGAATTTTATGTTTTTTAGTAAAGCATCGGTGATTTTTGGAATCGGGGCGAAATTTCCCATCGGATAGGGTTTTCGAACTTTGCGAAATGGAAAGACATTTTTTTTCGCAAAAAAAAAATGCAAGGGGAAAATTTGAAAAATTTGCGATTTTTGAGGGTTCAACTTGAAAAATCTGTAAAAAAATTCAGGAATCAAGATATCGCGATTCGCCTTGCGGCATTCTCTTCCTTACAGAATTTTCTTTCGAACGAAAGCGGAAAATCCAGATTCCATCGATCCAAAAAACAGTAGCCTCAATTTTAGTGAAGTGTCGAAATTTCGATAAAAGTGAAAAATAATTTTTCGAATTTTTCTCGTCATATATTTCATTTTTCGAGCAAACAACGGTGCTTTTCGGAATCAGCGCGAAATTTCCCATCAAATAGGCTTATCAAACTTTACGAATCCAAAAATTTTTTTTGCGATAAACGCCGGTCAACTTGGCTCTAAAATTCTATGAAAAATTCCATGGAAAGTTTCCCCCTCTCGACATTTCCTTCATTACCGAATTTTCTCTCAAAACTCAGGTACAAAATCCAGATTCGATCAACCCAAAAAAAGAGTAACCTCAATTTTCCCGAAGCAACAACTGCAGTCATCGAAGCGACGAGATTTAATAAACCTCATTAACCTTTCGGAGCGACAACTCGTCGCTCATGTAGTACCTGCAACGTGCATTCGCAGGTACATTCGGCGGTGCATTATACGCGTCAGTGAATGAAGGGGGTTTACGCTCTCGGCACCCACGCTCGTCGTAACCCCGCGCGCGTAGCTCGTCCACTGAAGCAGCAATCACTCTATATCTGTATTGCGCTCAGATACTCCACTATACATGCATATATATGTATATACATATATATATGGTAGTTGCGGGCAAAATGGGACACCTATTTTTTCAGTTCCAACTATTTGGAACTATTTGTAATATATACGACGCAATTCAACGCATGTAAGCGGAATATGAAGATTTTTTACAATTTTGAGTGTTTTAAGCAATCTGGCCTTTGGAAAGTCGCTTTAAAAAATAAAAAATAAATTTTACAAAATTTTTTTTTTTTCTTCAATATAACCGTTAAGAAGTATCACCGAGCAAAAAAAAACATGAATTTACGATTTTGGAGGTCTGTCCCATTTTGCCCGCACTTTTTTTTTTTTTGCTAACGCCCAAAATTGATGGTTGGAATCGAATTTTTGGATCAAAAGCAATCGAAGTACACTTTTGTTTTCGTCATAAAACCCCATTTTTTGCTTGCGCGTCCCATTTTGCCCGCACCTACCCTATATAAATACGTGTATATATTTGTGGAGCACATGCCTCGAGAGTTTGACGACGCGCGTTGGCGGTGCAACCAGTTGCGGAGCACGCGAAGCACACAGGGCGTAATGTACATGGTGTACACGGAGTCGGTAAGAGATGTCGTGCGTGGGAAGAGCCGAGAGCGACCCCCGGGTTGCCGGGCAACCGAATGACCCAGATCCGCTCCTTCCAGCGGCTGTGCCCCCGCGGTCCACGGTTGCGCTCAACCCGCCGGGCCATTTCTCTAGAATCCTCCTCTCTTTTTCTCCTTTTTCTTCTTTTTCTCCTTTTTCTTCGTCTTTTTTTTTTTTCCTCGTCCCTCGTCCGCTACAATTGCGCTCCGGGTCTCCCTCGTTCTATTCCAAGCGGCCGCGGCTGCGGTTGCATCGCGCTCTCTTCGTTCCACTCTCGCTGGTTTCCGCTGCACTCGGGACGAACGCGGCTCGCCGAAACAAACCGGAAACCAGTTCCGGGTATTCTGGGACCTCGTGGCGAGGTTTTTCGCGTGGATCCCTCGGTGATGGGGGAATCTGGAAGCGGGATTAGAATGTTTAGATTTTTGGTTGTGTTCGAGCGATAATTTGAAGGATCATTTTTTAAAATCTTTTTAGAAATGATTGAATAATAAATTTTGATAAAAATGTTTTTCGTACGACTTTGAAATAATTTTAGCGATTATTACGAAAATTATATAAAAAAAACCTGAAAGCGAGATAAGAATGTTTAGATTTTACGTTTGTGTTCGAGCGATAATTTAAAGAATAATTTTTTTATCCTTTTGCAAACGATTGAATAATAAATTTGAATAAAAATGATTTTCGTACGAGTTTTGTATAATTTTCGCGATGTTTGCCTCGACTTCCAACGATCGAGCGGAGATGTTTTCAGTGCCAAAAAATATGTCTTTTTTTATTCTCGCGTCCAACGTTGTTATCGAGGGGTAAAAATTGTTTACCTCGCCCGGACGATTTGGCGCGAGGCGTCCCGTAGATCAATACGGCAAACGGAATTTGTTCTCTCGCCGAGGCTCTGCGGGCCGATGCGACGCGGCTCCTCGCATCGACGCCCATAGCGCGCGGACCCAGACAAGATTCTCATTTGCATCAATTGATCGTAGAGCCGGCCGCGCGCCGTGCGTCGTACGCGATGCGCCCGGTGCAATTCAATTTCATTGAAGCATTATCATCAATGAAAATTTATATATATCGGAGACGTCGTACACATGCGCGTACGACGGCGACCCGACCGCCATAACGCACCTCTTTGACCCTATGGAAATGAAGTATATTCAAGATATATAACTTATATACAATTTTATATATATCGGCCAAAAGTTTTATATCTTACATATATTTTGGAAAATTCTTTGTGTCCCAAAATAATACATTTTTATTTACTGTATTTGGATTTTTATTTTCACTATTTTTATTTATTTTTAAGTCTGTCCCAAAATCAGAAATTTTTATTTACTATATTTGTATTTTTTTTATTACTATTTTTATTTATTTTTAAGTGTCCCCAAATTAGAAATTTTTATTTACGGTATTTGTATTTTTATTTTCACTATTTTTGTTTATTTTTAAGTCTGTCCCAAAATTAGAAATTTTTATTTACCGTATTTGTATTTTTTTTTATTACTATTTTTATTTATTTTTAAGTGTCCCAAAATTATCTAATATATATTAAACAGATAAAAAAATGTTTATTATATATATTATATTCCGGTCAAAAGTAGTATATCTCTTATATATTTTCAAACATACTTTTTCTCCGCATCTCGAATTAATCAACCCGGCGGATTTCATCGCCGGAAAATCGTTGGCTCTGCTCGTCGCGAATTTACGGTTCACAATGTGGATAAAAGTTAACCGTAGAGAAAGAGCAGAAAAAAAAAGAAAAAAAAAGTCGCGAGGGTTGGAAGGTAACTTTTAGCTTTTTTCCCCTCCGACGCTCGAGTTTACCGTCCGTTTAGCTAACTTCCGAAGTTAGAGCTCGTTACTCGAGCAAACAGGGCAACCGGGGCGAAACGAAACACCCGAAAAAAATCTGGTATTCCCGGAATCTGAGGCCAAGTTCGATTTTCCCCAGAAAATCGAATCCCCAGATTCGAAAATTCCCCAGAAATTATTTTCCCCAGAAAATCGAATCTTTCGAACAAACATTCTGAATCAAAAGCCCATAAATAAAAAATCCAACACTACAATCGTCGCCTCCGAAAGTAAAGAAAAGAAGATTCCGGAACAAAAAGAAAATAAAGCGAGAAACTTTCCCCGCTCGTTCCAACTTCGGACTCGACTCGGCCGACTTGGAAACTCCGCGAGCCCGTTTTGCGCACGTAGCCGGGAAACTCGCGGGGGGCGCAAATAGCCCGAGAGTCCATAAGTGCGCGGATGAAAACGTGCGGGGCGCAAAGTGGAGAGAAATGTAAGTCGAGTCGCGGGCTGGTCAAGAAGTTGCGATCGGATCGGGCTGAGTCATTGTGTTGAAGTTTGCATCGTTGGAACGCAACGAAATTCGGAAAAAGAATTATAATAAATTATTATAATAAATAAATCTAATAAATTATTATAATAAATAAATCTAATAAATTATTATAATAAATAAATCTAATAAATTATTATAATAAATAAATCTAATAAATTATTATAATAAATTATAATAAATAAATATAATAAATTATTATAATAAATTCTGATTAACCCAAACGATGAAATTGGGTATAAAAAATCATCGTATCGACTAATTCCTGTGACGACTTTTTATGCATAATTCCATTATTTGGGTTAATTAGAAGTTTTGTTTTTCTTCTGAATTTCGTTGCCTTCCATAACGATGCAAACTTCGACATCACGTTAGAAGATATAAGTATAGACGAACCAGCGGCAGCAGAAGCAGAAAAGTGTGCTGCGTGCGCAGCACACAGAGCGCAGCGTCCTCGTCGAAAGGTTTGACATCGTCTTGCCATTTACGTGCGTCTGTCGTTCCAATTGTGCAATTAACTCTAATTCGAAGAAATCGCGAGCACGCGGGCGGGCGCTCCGCGCTTTACGACGCTATGATTATGGCTCGTAAAGAGTCGCCCGGCTGTGGCCGAGAGGCCACCAGCTCCGCTTCTCTCCGCTTCTCCTTCTCTCTCGCTGCGAAGTTGTGGCTGCTCATGGCTGCGACGCTTGTCTTTTCTTTCAATATATATTTTTCTGTCTTTGTTTCTCTCTCGGTGTTTAAGGATCTGGGAGCGCGAAGTATTCGATTCGCATAAATTCGAGAAAAGTGCGAGAGATTTGCCAACACTTCTCGATGATCTGAAAATCGGAAAAAATTCATGCACACTGAAGGTACTGAAAAGATTAATTTGGTATAATAATAATTTCAAAATGTTATTAACATATTGTCTTTAAAAAAAATTGTTCAACAAATATTTCGTTGACGCAAGTTTTTTTTTTGTATAAAATGATTTCTTTATTTTTCTGTATACGTATGAATTTTTTCAGATTTTTGTCTAATCTTTGAAATTTGTGTTTTTTTGTATGGAAAATATGCACAAATTTCAAAGATTAGATTAAGACCTCAAAAAATTCATACGTATACAGAAAAATAAAGGAATCATTTTCATGTAAAAAGAAACGGGTCAACAAAATATTTGTTAACTTTTTTTTTATGAACTTGTTTATAACATTTTGGAATTATTATTATGTAAAATTAATCTTTTCAGTACCTTTAGAGTGCATGCATTTTTTTTTTTTTTTTTTTTTTTTTTTTTTTTTTTTTTTTCAGATTTTCAGACCATCGAGAAATGTTTGCAATTTTCTCGAATTTATGCGAATTGAATACTTCGCGCTCCAACATCGTTAAAGCTGCTGCTGATGAGAGAAGAGCGTTTTTTTTTCTTTCTGTTTCTTTCTCTCTTTCTGTCTCGCTGAAAAGTCTTCTCGCTGGTCTCGGGAGCACCGGGTATAACGGATCTCAAGTGCGGAAGGACGGAATTGCATCGTCGGTGATGCAATTTTTCTTATCGCATTCAGGGTCGATCCCCTCGTCGTCGTTCCGGCGAGATATCGACGCGCGCCGCGCGCGGCCTTTTCCTCTCGATCGACGCGCGACCGCTGAATGGAATTCAGCGCGCGGTGAGCGGAGTCGGAAGTGCGGGGCGAGTCCTCGACGATTCCTCACGTGGGACGACGGTGACTTTCGTATGGCGATGGGAACGCTGCGTCCGGGAGCCTCGAACTTTTGAACCCGGGTTGAAATGGTTTTCTGGTTTGGAGTTTTTTGGTCGATATCTGAAAAGGATGAAATTGGATACAAATATTTTGTAATTAATTAACGATGGAAACATTTATTTTTATTTTATTCAATTTTGTAATAAAGTTAGTTAATTTTAATCTAACGACAAATTGAATTTAACTATTTTAAAAAATGGGTTAAAATGAGTGTTAAATAGATTATATACGAAAAAAAAAGTATAACCAATCAGTCAGACAAAAATAAATTGCATTTGATTCAATTTTTATAATAAAATTAAATAGACTTGATACGAAAAATGAAATTTTATACCGAATCAGACACGAAAAATAAATTTCATTTAATCCAATTTTTATAACAAAATCAATTACTTTTTTAACCACAAATTTGATTCAACTGTTAAACAGATTTGATATGAAAAATTAAAATTTACAACGAATCGGTCAGAAAAAAATAATTTCAATTTGATGCCATTTTTATAATAAAATCAATTACTTTTTTTTAACCACAAATTTGATTGAACTGTTAAACAGACTTGATACAAAAAATGAAAATTTACAAAGATTCAGTAAAAAATAAGAAATTAAATTTGATGCAACTAACCCCGGCGGCGCGCCGACGAAAAGCTGTTTCTCACGGACGGCCGAGCGCGGCGGCGTCCGGCGATCGATAAGCCGGCGTTTGGCTAACTCGCGCCGACGTTGGCAATAATTGTTACATTATTTTTCCCGGCTTCTACGCGCGTCGCCGCCGCCGCCCGAGCGGCGTACTCGTCACCGGGCTCTCGGGGGGCCGCGCGGCGCGATTATCCATTCTGTGTAATTAAGCACGCCCAGCTCGTTAAATTTAATGCCGCTACAAAATGCGCTGTTTTGCTTTCCGAGCTTTCGACACTCGCGCAACGTATAGCGCGTATATTTTTTTTTCTTCTTTTCTTTCTTTTTTTTTCCAATCATTATTATCGCGCGACCGTCGGTTACGAGACAAAGACGAGGAGAATCGAACGCACGTATTAAGGATATAGGAGCGCGAAGTATTCAATTCGCATAAATTCGAGAGAAAGACGAGAGAATTGCAACCACTTCTCGATGGTCTGAAAATCTGAAAAAATTCATGCACACTGAAGATACTGAAAATATTCACTTTACATAGTAATAATTCCAAAATGTTATTAACAAATTGATTTAAAAAAAATAATTTAACAAATATTTCGTTGACCCAATTTTTTTTGCATGAAAATGATTCCTTTATTTTTCTGTACACGTATGAATTTTTTCAGATTTTTATCTAATCTTTGAAATTTGCACATATTTTCCATACAAAAAAACAATTTTCAAAAATTAGATAAAAATCTGAAAAAATTCATACGTATACAGAAAAATAAAGAAATCATTTTCCTGCAAAAAAAAATTGGGTCAACGAAATATTAGTTAAACAATTTTTTTTATGAATTTGTTATTAACATTTTGAAATTATCATTATGCAAAATTAATATTTTCTGTACCTTTAGTGTGCATGAATTTTTTCCGATTTTCAGACCATAGAAAAATGTTCGCAATTCTCTCGCACTTTTCTCGAATTTATGCGAATCGAACACTTCGCGCTCCGACATTCTTAACGGCGCGCGAGTGGCGTGCGCGGTTTTCATGCGCGCACGCGATTACCGTAAAGCCGCAATCCATCGACCGTCGATGAATTACCCGGCCGTCCGGTTGCGCGCCGCAAATGTTTATCTTTTATT
This sequence comes from Pimpla rufipes, assembly GCA_963932165.1. NCBI lineage: Eukaryota > Metazoa > Arthropoda > Insecta > Hymenoptera > Ichneumonidae > Pimpla > Pimpla rufipes. Next base: position 23,526,142 of record OZ010632.1, read on the forward strand.
CTTGACCTTTGACAATGTGTGAACGGGGACTCCGAGCGAACGCGAACTCGGCCGCCAGTCGCTCGTCGACCGATCGAGCCTCGAGACGTTTCGAAATCCGTCCGTTTTGCTTTTTATATCGCAAAACCAGACGGTTTTACGCTTTTGTTCTCGGTCTCCGACGTTCACCCCGGTCGCTTCTGTCAGTCACCATGAAAAAAAAAAATACTTCGGTTTCGAATTGATTGAGCTGACGAAAGTCTAAGTTTTGCTCTTGACCTTTGACAATGTCGAGTAAAAATGTCCTGAAATCAGATTTTTGGTCGATACTTTGAGGGGAAAAAAAAAATTGGAAGCTCGAGGATTCGATTTTGGCATTTTTCGTCCGGGCTCAGTTTAACGAATTCTGGGAGAAAAAAAAAATCGGACTTTTTTTCTTGTCTATAATAAGTTAGCAAAAATGTTTTCTGAGGTAAAACACGCAATTTGAGAACAAAGGTACATGCCAAAAATCGTTATCACGAAAAAAAAAACAAAATAATAATAATAATAATAATAATAATAATCAAAAAACTTTTTTGTTTAAGCCAAGAAAAAAATATGTTTTCTGGGGTAGAACAGGCGATTTCAGAACGATATGTTACATGCCAAAAATATCTATCTCGAAAAAAAAAAAAAAAATAATAATAATAATAATAATAATATCAAGACCCAATTTCATTTAAAAAAGTAGTCAATTCACTTTTGTTCGCTTTCCACTCACAAATCAACGAAGTCATCTAGAGTCTGTTTCTTGTACTCGACCCTTGAAAACGCGAGAATTTTCCCGTTATTCGCAGTTGGGCCGCTGAGCCATTTCGAAAACCGTCGAAGCTGCGCGCGCAGCGTCGCGAGAAGACCGTCGAAGCTGCGCGCGCAGCGTCGCGCGAAAACCGTTGAAGCTGCGCGCGCAGCGTCGCGAGAAAACCGTTGAAGCTGCGCGCGCAGCGTCGCGAGAAAACCGTCGAAGCTGCGCGCGCAGCGTCGCGAGAAAACCGTTGAAGCTGCGCGCGCAGTGTCGCGAAAACGCGTCTATGCGGGTCCGAGCGCGTTTCCAACATGACCTCGCCTAGCCCAACGTCGTCTCCCATCCCCCTTTCTTTCTCCACGGCGCACCAACGACGCAGAAGGCGTCGCGCGAGCATTGGGAGTGGAGATGCACCGATAGTTTGTTATCCTCGTTCCGGCGCTGCGCGCGCACGACGACGCTACGTGACTCACGAATTTTTCAACCTCTATGGTTGACGATCAGCAGCCGGGTGACTGATCGTGTAATTCCCCGTTATTTGCCCTCTCTCGCCTCTCTCCGCGGCCCAGACGCGCATTACCCACTGCCAACGATAATCAAGTTTCGTAACAGACACCCGGCTGGGTCGCGTGGAAAAACCACTCTTAACACCCGACCGTCGATTCGGCCGATAAAATCATCTGCAACGTCCGCCGGAATAAACAACGAGGTGGTCTGAAAAATTTCGCTGATGCAAAAGTAATAAACATGACGTTGCGATAGTAAAAAAAAAAAATAGTCGATTTTTTTCAAGATCGAAAATCATGCGAATCCCATCTGGTTGTCCGATTGAACTCGAACCTCGCTCTCCCCAATCCCACATAAATCGTAAACACAAACAGATCGAAGCGTCGAGTCTGGCTGAAAAATTGCACTGATACAAAAGAAACACAACGTTGAGATAATAAAAAAATTACAAATATAAAAAATATATTATTATTATTTTATATTTTTTGTAGAAATACAAAAAATAATCAAAAATCAAAAAATAGAACTCGTGACTGAAAAAAATAATTCAATAGATAGTCGATTTTTTTTCAAAATCGAAGATCCTGCCGATCTTCCTTCCGATTGCCCAGTCGACACTCGACCCCCCCCCCCCCCTAATCCCACATAAACCGTAAATTTGGCTGAAAAAATGCACTGATGCAAAAGAAACACAACGTTGCGATAATAAAATGAACACAAAATTATAAAAAAGGAAAAAAATATATTATTATTATTATTATTATCATTATTGTTGTTATTATTATTATTATATTTTAAAAAATATATAAAAAATAATGAAAAATAATAAAAATAGAACTCGTGACTGAAAAAACAAATTCGATAGGTAGTCGATTTTTTTAAAAATCGAGGATCCTGCCGATCTTCCTTCCGATTGCCCAATTGACACTCGACCCTCCCTCCCCCAAATCCCACATAAATCATAAACACAAAACATTCCAAAATAATTCGTGCGCCTCGCGTGTGGCCATCGAGCACAATATATTTCCGCGTGTCGTCGTCGTCGATCTCGTCAACGGAAGCGGCAAACCGCGGATTCGCACGCGCCCGGCGAGTCGCGACGCTCGCCGTTTTTTATGCGCGGGAATGCAAAACCTCGCGGCCCGCGCGGATTTCGCAACATCGCGAAACCGACCGACCGCGAGATGTGTTTCCTACTCGTCGTCGTCGTCGCGAGCGCGGGATTCGTCATCGTTTTCACTAATAAAAAGTGAACGACGGAGAGAAAGAAAAGAAGAAAAAAAAAGGCACAAACAAACACACGTAAACAGGTAAACTCACGGTTGGCGGCTTGAATCACGCCACTCGGCCGTAACGTCGCGGCCTCAAGTCACTCGAGTGGCCTTGTCTCGGGCGTCCTCGCGGAGGGTCGATAAGAACCCGGTGGGCATTAAATAATCGAGTGTACGGCGCATCTCGTGGGATTTAACGGCGATAATGTCACCTGCGACGCAAACGACGGACGATCGGCGGCGATGCTCGCGGATCCCCCGCGAGCAGCGCGACAGCCGAATGACGATTCGCTGCGGTTGAGCACCGCGTAACTTGTGACCTTTGTGTACTTACATATATATATATATACTCGTCGACTGTCTCTGCGTGCAACGCGAACCGAACACCCTGCGCCGACACTCGTGTCAAACTCAAGCTCGCTCTGCCCTCCCGACACGCGTCCGACACTCCGGGGACTCGTTACGGGTTTTACACTCGACACCCGAGCGTCCCGTGAGTCGTGATCCGATGGACGAGCCGGCAGAGACGACTCGGGACTCAGTTTCCTGGCTCTCCCGACTCCCCCGGGAGTGTTATGAATTTATTGGGCGGTGATCGCAATTTCCGAAAATGCTAACGGTCGTCGACTGGCTGCCCGGAGGAGCGATGAATGTGAAAGAGAGAGAGAGAGGGGAAGACCAACGTCGGTAAGGTAGATGCCGCTCGGGTGTCGCCATCCCTCGGGGCTTTTGGGAGTTACAACCACGGCGCTGGCAGCGTCGTGGCGAAACTGCTCTCTGATTGGCCCTTTGAGGACGCTCAGCCAATCGTAGAGCAGCGTTCGTTGCTTTAACCGTTGGACGAGAATAGACGAGACTTTTCGAAAAAAATATTCGATGAATCCCGGGTCTTCTCGTGGCGGGACCCTCACTTTCCTCTCGTTATGAATTTATCACCCGGCGATCGCAATTTCCGAAAACGCTAACGGTTGCCCCGCTTGCCCGGAGGGGCGATGGATGCGAGGGAAAGAGAAACGTCGGTAAGGTAGATGCCGCTCGGGTGTCGCCATCACTCGGGGCTTTCGCGAGTTACAACCGCGGCGCTGGCAGCGTCGTGGCGAAACTGCTCTCTGATTGGCCCTTCGAGGACGCTGAGCCAATCAGAGAGCAGCGTTCGTCGCAGTGACCATTGGGCAACTAGAATTAGCGAAAATTTGCGAAAAAAAAATATTTAATGAATCCCGGGTCTTCTCGTAGTCTCCAAGGAAATTCCCATGGAGAATTTAATTTGGCGCACGTGCCGCGCAGCCTCCGCGTTACTCATGCGGGGCTCACCCACTCGGGCAATTAGTCGAACGGTAATTCGAGTTCTCCGAGTGGCTCGACAGATGCTCGCCGTGTGGTCGTACGCGGAAAGAATAATCGCGAAGAAATCCCGGACTCTCGTAACGCCCTCCCCCCCTCCCTTCCTTACCGACCCGGGTTTACGGTTTATCGGTGGGTCACGTGGTGCGTGCGACAGCCTCGCGGGATTCCAGATATTGCGATGGGACGCGCGCGCGCCTAATGTCAAGAGCAACCGGTGTATCATAATTTACTCGTTTAATGCGATGCATAAGCGGCACACCGAGGAATCAAAGGCGTATTATGAATACTTTTCTCCGCGGAATAATCGCACGCTGCGCGCACCGCGAGAGCCGCAGTTTTCTCAGTTCTTCCCGCAGCGCTCGGAGCGCCGAACGTTCGATTCTTCGTAACGCCTAATGGCAAAACAGACAACAGCTCGGAAAAATGTTTCTCGATAATGACGATATTTACCGGTTGAATTTTATGACGCGTATCGAATAGAAATGACGCCGATCGGATAATTACAATTAATTGGTCCAGGTAACTCAAAAGAGTTAATAAATGAATAATAATAATTATAACTACAGTCGAGTCTCTCTCGCTTTGCAAAGAAAAATTCTTATCCACCAACGAATAAATGATAGCAATAATAATAATAATAATAATAATAATAATAATAATAATAATAATAATAAGTAACTGTATTCGAGTCTCGCGCTTCGTAAAAAAAAATTGTACAAACGGACGAATAAAATAGCGCGAATTATAGAAAATAATAATCATAATAATAGAAAAAAAATGTTTACTCGCCAACGAATAAATGATGGTAACAATAATAATAATAATAATAAGTAACTGCATTCGAGTCTCGCGCTTCGTGAAAAAAAAAAATTGTACAAACGGACGAATAAAATTGCGCGAATTATTGAAATTACATCAGCGCGCAGCTCGAGAGACTGTCGAGTGTGTATTTTTGCGGTGTTTCCAATTGCCGGTCATGAATGGGCAGCCCGGGGACATTGATTGCAGGTTACCGAAAGCCCCCGACGAGCAAACACCGGCCGAGTGTTTGCCGCGCGTCCGTGGAAGACCTTTGGCCCCCCCCCCCCCGAGCATCGAGGAAGACGCGCGGCGATTGCCTCTCGCGTTCGCCGGGTGGCACTCGAGATCCCACGCCTTCGATTCTCCTTTTCTCCGGCGTTCGGGAAATTGGCGCTCCCGACGCCCTGAACTTCACGGAGAGAGCCTGTGTGGCTCTCGCGTGGGCTGCGCGCGCACCGAGCAGCCGCTCACATTTATTTCACCGGTATTATTCGTGCGCCTGCGTACACACCATTTGCCTCCGCAAATATGTACAACGACGCGCGCGCCGCCGCCGGGGATCGCGCGAAGCGAACGCAAAGGTCTCCCTTTGTGTCTGAATTATGCACCTAAATACTATTCGATCGGGCGACGGCTGCGCCTGTCGTTTGCAACACTCGGAAAGACTCTCGTTATACCCGGTTTGGCGCGCCTGAAATTATGTTAGAAGCGTAGAAAAAAAAGAAAATAAATATGTAAGGAAATAAACGTTTTCTTTTTTTTTGTCGAAAGTGTCGCCTGTGCCACGAAGATAGAAATTTATGCAAAACGACGGGGGATAAAAAAAACAATGTCGAGTGCGGCGTTACCCGGTTTGGCACGCCTGAATTTACGTTAGAAGCGTAGAAAAAAAGAAAATAAATATATAAGTAAACTAGACTTTTCGCCAAAATCGACCTCCATTTTTTTTCTTTTGAAAATATCGAATTTTGACCTATACCATCGTTCTCAAGTCGCATATTCTACCCCCGAAAACACTGGTTATTAACCTTTTTTAATCGATTTTGAAAAAAATATTTTTTTGGCCACGAAAAAAATATTTTTTCTGTCAGAAATCGTAGATCCGGCTCCGGACCGAAAATCGCCAAAATCGACCCCAATTTTTGTTCTTTTCAAAATATCGACTTTTAACCTATACCATCGTTCTCAAGTCGCATATTCTACCCCCGAAAACACTGGTTATTAACCTTTTTTAATCGATTTTGAAAAAAATATTTTTTTGGCCACGATCTTTCTGTCAGAAAACGCCGGGGAATAAAAAAAAACTGTCGAGAGCGGCGTTTTTTTTTTATAAGCTCGAGCGTGTTTGCGTAAACCTGTTTTTCTCTCGCGGCGAGAGAAAGAAAAATATGAGATGCTCGGAGGGGGGGTAAAAAAAACGACGTCGAGTGGAAAGGCGATTAAAACGCACTCGAGTCGCGCGGCACTCGGGATCGAAAAATCTTTGCGGCGGAGAAACGGACACTCGGTGGTTTATGATTCTCCGGGTTGAGGCAATTGTTTTATCTTCGCGCACGGAGAGGAAGCCCCGGCGAGGCTACGCCGGCGACCCGCCGGGGCTTCCTCTCCGTGCACCGAGGAACCCGCGATGTCAAGGTCGAAAGACAGAGAGAGAGAGAGAGAACGACTGTATCGAGCTTTCGCGGCAATTAGCTCCTTCTCTTTCTCTCCGAAGTCTCGGCGTGTAGGAGCGAAAGTAGCTGTTTTTTTTATCGGTGCAACCGACAGTCGGGGATATTCACGAGGACGACCTTGAACGTGGTGTCAATAATTGGGACACGAAAAAATTCCTTCGGCCGAGTCGATTGTTATCATTATTTTACCCAAGATGTACAACAACAAAAAATTCTCATCAAATTCTCGTGTTTTTTTTGCCACGTGTTAGCGATAATTAGGACATGAAAAAATTCCTTCGATCGAGTCAATTGTTATAATTATTTTTCCCAAGATGTAAAAAAAAAAAAAAATTCTCGTACTTCGTTTTCCCATCAGATATCAATAATTAGGCCACAAAAAAAATCATCGGTCAATTGTTATCATTATTTTTTTCAAGATATAAAAAAAAATCTCGTGCTTCGTTTTCCCACGAGTTATCAATAAATAGGGCCCGAAAAAATTCCTTCCATCGAGTCAATTGTTATTCTTAATTTTTTTCCCTCAAGATGTACAACCAAAATCACCATAAAATTTTCGCGCTTAATTCCGCCACGTCCGACTTCATTTCTCCCCCGAGCGACCAATCGCGTTCGCAACTTCATCTCGTGGCCTGCTGTGATTTCACGAAGATACCGCGCGCGCCGGGCGCGAGATATCGCGACGCGAATCCTCGAACTTGCTTCCGGCTTCGTTCTTATCGCGCCCTCTCGCGGCGCTGGCCGCGCGGCACGTAGGCGGCGCGTAACGAGTTTTGTAACGAGCTCGCGCGCTTGAGACTCCGGGTCGATCGCCGCGCGCAGCTGTTTTATTTTTCGTCTCCCTCTCGCGAATATCTTTCGGCGCATGTAAAACGCGGCTTGTTTATTGCGCCCGACGATAAGAGCGACCGGCCGAGCGCGCGTGAAACGTCCGTTATAACCTCGACCGAGGACTTCCCGGGGAGACTTTCGGTCGGTCGGACACGAGTGACACGACGACGGCCCAACGCTCTGCGCACTAAGCAGCCAATCCTCGACGCTTTATCTCGTCGCCCGCGTTTAGTTCTGCGTATTCCCTCCCCTCTGCGTATTCCCTCCCCTCCCCCCCCCCCCTCCTTCGCCCCTTCTCCGCCGAGGCCTCCGAGCGTCGCACCTTGGCGCTGCGACTTGCGTCGTGAGGAAGTAAAGTTTTTCCCGAGCTCTTATTGCTTCCTCTTGCCGCGAGGATCCCACTCCCCTTCTTGGAAATCAAACCGAGCGACCGAGAGAAAAATCCGATATGAATACCTCATTCACTGTAAACTCGGCTTGTTCCCCCCGGTTCCGACGATTTTTGCAAAGAACTATTCCGGAAGTGTCGGAAAAATCGCCAGACAGCCGGGAGAAATCGGAAATCGATAAACGTTATCGGAAAATTGTCCCCTCGCGTAGCGATCGCGGGACGAGATTAATTTATCAATAAGTCTTATTTTTCGTTAGGGAGGAATAAATTAATTTAAATTAATTATGAATTAAATTTAAAAATAATGAAAATTGAAATGAAAAATGATGAAAATTGAGATTAAAAATGATGAAAATCGAAATTAAAAATAATAAAAATTGATATCAAAAATCTTTTTTTTCTGTGTTTTATAAAACATAATACAATCATTTAAAATTAATTAAATAATTAGTTGAATTGTTATTAAATTATTACCAGGTAATGAATTAATTTTTTTTCTTTAAGGTAAAATATTTTTGCAGACACGACAAAGAGCGTAATTTAATTTTCGTGACTATTTTTTGCGTCTCGATAAGAGAATTGTATCACCGAGTCGATTAGAAGCGATCCGGTCTGGTTGGCGAGAGACACAGCGGGAGTCGGGCAGGAAAGTGTCAGCCGGGTTCGTTGACGCCGCGACACGGGAGCGAGAGAGAGAGAGAGATAGAAAGACAGGCCTTTCGATTTTATTATAAGCCGCGAAGGTGTAATCGTGGGCGGGCCGCCGTCGACCTCGTGAACTTCTCGCGGTTATTGCAATCGAAAACTTCGGCCCCGCCGTTGCGTCGTTGTTGTTCCGGTGGGGGGCGAGTCGAGCCGACTCGTTGAGCAATTCCACGTAACGGCAACAGGTGTCGGGCTGTCGGGGCGCCCGGCGCCACCGGGACACACAAACCGCCCGAGGAACTCGCCGCGACTCCTCCTCGGTTCCCCCTTCGCTCTTCTCTCCCGCCTCGCACGGGAATATTGACCGCGACAAGTTTTCAACTTTGCCCCCCGCGCACGACGCAAATAACACGCGAGACACCCGATGTGCCCGAAAGTTCGAGCCTTTGTTGCTTCGGCTACGCCCGCAGTGAGAGAAAAAAACCCGAGGCGGCGGCGGCGGCGGCGTCGCTTCACCTCAAAACTTTGCCGACGTTTTTCTCGCGTCTGGCTTTTTCGCGAGGCTGGAGATACACAGGATTCGCTGCGCGAGCGTGGCACAAAGTGAAACGTGTGAATATTTCATTTCGAGGAAAAATCCGTGTGGGAGAAAATCGTGTTTCAACGTGTTTCGCGCTGTCTCTCTCGCACTCGCGCGGCGGCCATTTGCAAGAGGTCACGTGACACGCTCGGGTTTCTCTGCCCTCGGAAAAAACGCTGCGATGCGACTAGAGATGCGAAATGACGGTTATTTTTTGAATTGGTCAATAGACCAAAGAATGAGCGTCATTTGACGATCATTTGATGGTCAAATGACCTTCACAAAATGGGCCTCGCGTTTGTAGTTGCGACTTGTCGATGTGGCTGCGAGCGTCGAAATCCGAAACGGACGTTCCTAACCTACAAACGCGTGAATGATCTGTGAATATTTGTAAGAATAAAAAGCCGCCATCGCCTGATTTGTAGGTTATGTACGTGGATTCTGCGACGAGGGGAAAAGCGTCGCGCCCCGAGAAGCGTTACTGCGATCACGTGATTTGTAAAAAACTATTTTGATTTTTTACGTGATTTGTAAAAAATAAAAAAAAACCGCGATCACGTGATTTGTAGGTTATGTACGTGGATTCTGCGACGAGGGGAAAAGCGTCGCGCCCCGAGAAGCGTTACGAGAGGTGACGCCAGAGATAAATTACGTAAAGCATTGAACTTGGTCCGTGGTGTGTGCGAGGCGCACGTGGGGAACGCGACAACACGCCCCAAGGATTCTCACGATGTGATATTGTAGACGCGCGCTATCAGTGTTTTATTGCCGGTGTCGGCAGGTGTGTACAGCGGAGACAAGAAAACGAGAGAGAGAGATAGAGATTTCGCGCGAAACAACACTTAATTCGCGATAAATATTGTGACAATCCCCGTGAGTGTTATCGTTCGCCTAACGACGTCGGTGGCGGCTGTGACGCGATTGGGTGGGGGGAGCCGGCTGTTCTAGCGAAAGATAAGACGCTGCGGATCGGGCAATTGAGATTTTCAGAGAATTAGACTGTAGACGATTGTGCGATAAAAATGGTACGAGAATTAAGAGAAGTGAAAATTATGTTTTGTCTGTACTTTTGTGCTGTTGTAAAATAAAAATTCAATTAATTAATTAAAATAATTATTGCATTTAATTGGTTAAGATAATTATTGTATTTGATTAATTAAAATAATTATTGTATTTGATTAATTAAAATAATTATTGTATTTGAAATTAGTTATTTTAATTATTTTAGTAGTTATTTTAATTATTGTATTATATCCTTGTTTTAATTAATTAACTTAATTGATTAAAATTAGCCCAACCGGGCTAACTTTTGTTGTAAATTCTTTTGCAAATAAGTTCACTAGTATTTTTATTTCCCGAACGGGCCGACCACTGGTCAAAAGTTCACACCTCGACGTGCAACTGGGTTGACGACTGCGCAGGAATTCGTCGGATCAAACGTGCTCGGAATAAAATCCGAAACGTGTTTAATCCCTTTCATGGGCTTTACCGCTTTTTTCGCGAAGCGACAACAGGCAAAGTGCTAGTGAAAGCGAGATTGAAGTGGCAAAGTGGCTCGTGCTTTTTTTTTTTTTTTTTTTTTTTTTTTTTTGGAACTTCTGTTCACAATCTCGTCGCCGATTTTCACGAACCGATCGATCATGTTTTTCCGGAAGGTATCAAATCGCGTTCTCCTCCCGTGAAAGTGTAAAAATAAAAACATCGCCGGTGACAAGATACGCGGACAATAAACTTTTAATGCAATTCGATGAAATTTTTTTTTTTTTTTTTTTTTTTCGCAAGGAAGCAGGAAACCCGGAAAAATCGTAATAATTTAATGGATTCACGGCGATCGGCGTCGAAGGTGCGATGAGAATTTTGAAGAGACGCGCCGCTCACTTTCACTAGGCGGACGGAGTTTACGGTGGTCCGTTGGCGATAAAAAGGAAATACGAGCGTGAAAGGGGTTAAACAAATCGACTCGCTCGAGGCGCGCAGCGAAAGGCTTCCCTATTGTCGACGGCGCGGCCGATACGCGAAATGATAGTGATTTATGATTTACCAGAGAGAGATGCGCGGAGCTCGTTGACGGCGCCTCGGCTCGTATGGGGAAGGCGCGAACGGGGGTCGCGTGGATCAACGACCGTCACTCTTCGACTCTCGGGTGACTTCATCGTTTGCGGATCTCGGGCGACGCAGCCGCGACGGCGGTAATTACGGCGTCGCGCGTGGCGTGAAAAAGCGCGACGCCGTCTCCGCGCGGCCCGCCGCGCTGGCTTCCAGCGAGCGAAGACGGGGCTTCCCGGGTCTCGGGTACGACTGGCGCTCGGCGCGCATGCGCGGGTCATCCGCGCGGGAAATTACTTGACTTCTGACGCTGGGTTGTTTTGTTGATGTTGAGTGACTGTAATTTATTAATTATAATTCATAATTTATGCATTATAATTTATAATGTATTAATTATAATTTATAATGTATTAATTATAATTTATAATTTATTAAGTATAATTTATAATTAAATGATTAATTGTAATTTATAATTAAAACGATTAATTGTAATTTATAATTAAAACGATTAATTGCAAGTTATAATTAAATCGATTAATTGTAATTTATAATTAAGACAATTAATTATAATTTATAATTAAGACAATTAATTATAATTTATAATTACAAAATTAATTATAATATATGATAAAAATGATAATTTATGGTAATTAATTTTTGTAATGAGTTGATGCAAAAACAATATATATCTTGATCTCCGAATTTCTTTTTTTTGTGGAATTTTAAAGCCGCACCGTAAAAAATCGCAAATTTTTCGAAAAAAATCAAATAAAATAAAAATTCGATTTCGTAAATTTTGAAAACTCTATCCGACGGCAAATTTTCCGCCAATTCCGAAAAGCACCGTTGTTTGCCCGGAAAGTGACCTATAAAAAAAATTTCCTGTGCAAATCCCAAAAAAAAAATCATTTTCGCGCTTACGGCAGCTCCGTAGATCGAGAGTCGCGAGAGCCGCGTCGGGATCTCACGACCGACAGGTCCCCGGCTGTAAATGTCGCCCGGCCGCGTGTAAAAGTAGTTATCCGGCTGCGGAGGCCACTGGCTGCCGGTTCGAATCGACGACGCCCAGGATCGCGAACACAATGCTCTCTGGGCGATTTTTGCTCGGCTGCGCGGCTCTCGGAACGGCAGCAGCGGCAGCAGCAGCGCGGATAGAAAGGAGCGACGGGGCATCCAGGCCACACGTCTCGTGCGCCAGTCGAAACGTATCAGTCCACTCGAGTCTCTGCACCCTAATTCAAACGGGATATGCAGAGGCAAAATAGAAAGAAAAAAAAAAAGAAAAAATAATAATAATAAAAATTAACGAAAATAAAAGAAAATAATTTTAAAAAACGTTAATAATAATAATAATAAAAAGTAAAGAAAAAAATAAATAATAATAAAAAAATAAATAATAATAAAAAATAAAAAAATAAAAAATAAAAAAATAAAATAGAAACTATAAAACCACCTATAAACTGCCTACTGATAATTCACGACGGTCGACGAATTTTTAATGCCAAAGAGCGCACAGCTGGACTGGCAGCGAGTGCAAAGCCTCCGTTCGCTTATAGACCGCGCGATATATGTGTCTAGCGGTTACTGCGTCGCGAGCACAACCTATGGACAATACTATTCATCCTACTATCATAAACCGATATATATGTATAACGGTTGCGCAACCCGTCACGTAATCTTTGATCTCCACCATCGGCCATACGAACAACGCACAACAATATAAAAAATGCAAACAAAAAAAAAATGCGCATTCCACACCGAGAAAAAGCAGTGCGGCAATAAAATTCGTGCTGCAGCGACTTTTACCACGCAAATCGTTGCACGTGACGTAAATCGATTATCGATTGAATTATAGGTCACAATATTATAGTACGTCGAATATTTATTTATTTGTAATAAACGGGAGAACCCCTTGAAAAAATAAAAAATATAAAAAATATTTTATAGTACTTAAAAATATTTTCGAATATAAAAAATATTTTCGTCCTGACGTAATAATTAAATTACACCATTTTTTTTTCTCGCCTCTCGAGGCGATCAATTTATTCGCAACTGTCATCTCAACAACGTCTAAATCCCACCTAAAAAAAAAAACAAAAAAATACCAGAGAAAAAAAAAGTTTTTCGATGAAAAAAAAAGCGCTTATAATTTCGACGAAGGGGCGACGTCAAGTGGCCTGCGCGGCAATCGAGAGTTCGATATTACCCGAGACTCTCCCGCAGCTCGCGCGCGCGCGCCTTTGATCGATAACTCGATGGCCTTGATATACATTAGCCATGAGTTTCGCAGCAGAACCGGCAGCGGCGGTAACAGTTCCAGCGGCGGCGGCGGCGGTGCGCGCGGCCACTGGGACTCGAAGTAAAAGTGTACCGCGTGCCAATCGAGTTCGCGGACACACCGGTCTTGTGTCTCATGCGGCTGCGCGCGCGCAGCCGCATGAAATATACACGCGCGCGCCTCGAACCGGTCGCGGCGCGTTACGACCGCTGACAATTCGCCGCGCGGGAAGGGCGGGCTTTTCGCGAAAAATTACTGCCAGCCCGGAGGCTCTCTTTGTCGGCGATAGCTGCGCAATTACCGACTTTGTTCGCGGGGCACCACACAGGCCTCTCTTTCTCTCGGCCGGCGCTGCTGCTGCTGCGCGCGCACCCCCTGCGCACCGCGCGGTGCGCAGTGCGCGGGTGTTGCGCGTCGACGCACGCGCGGCGTCGCCGCGCGCCAATCGCGTGGCGCGGGGAGGGGCGGAGAGAGAGAGAGAGAGAGCACGGAGGAGAATGTGAAACTGCGCGGCCGGTGCGCCGCGCACGCGGCGGCTGCGCGAACGCGGGAAAGGGCTGCGCGCCTCCCGGGCCTGTAACGAGTCTAGATGGAGCGCGACTTTGTGCATGTTTTCATGTGTGATTAAGCATCGTGGTGGAAAATTATTGACAGTAGATAAAGAGGGGAAGGGGACTTCAGCTACGTTTTTTTTTGCTAAAATTGGGGAATAAGAAAAAAATATATATTTTTTTAAGTTGCAGCGAGTAAATAATTTAGTGTAAGTTATGGAACGTGTCTGACTAAGGAATGAGAAAAATGTATCGTTGAAACTGTAGCCTTGAAAATATTTTTTGAGGTTGGTGTATAACCTGAAAAATATTTTTTGCGGTTGCTGTAACCTGAAAAATATTTTTTGCGGTTGCTGTAACCTGAAAAATATTTTTTGCGGTTAGTGTAACCTGAAAAATATTTTTTGCGGTTAGTGTAACCTGAAAAATATTTTTTGCGGTTACTGTAACTTGAGAAATATATTTTTTTATTTTTCAGTGGGTAAATAATTCAACCTAAATTATGGCTCACGTCAACCTAAGGAACCAGAAAAATGTATCCTCGAAAAGGCAAACTCAACAATATATTTTTTTTAGTATAAATAATTAAACCTAAATTACGGCACGCGTTGGCCTTTTATGCGGCAGAAGGTGTCGTATATTTTTGCGTTTTTAGTGCATTCATTATTTTTTTTTTTTTTTTTTTGCGACGCAGAAAAACACACGGAGCTCGTTATGAGCCGCCAACTGCGGACGCGCGATATTCCGAAGCGTGATATTCCCGCGCGTGCGCATATTGATGTGAATTTATGTGCAGGTTGACGCACGGAGTCGGCGTGTAACGAGAACACGGCCGGCCGCGATCGTCGATGTGATCCGGCATCCAAGGCCGCTCGAGGCCGGATGCGGAGCGCGCAGCGCGCGCCGCTTGTCTGTTGACACCCGGTCATCGGCGGCGCAGGACGAGCCGGCTTTTCTCCCGAGGCGTGTCGCCTCTTCGCCGCGCGATATAAACAGACTCGGTGAATTTTTCAGATCCGAGATAACGGAAGACCTTCCGTGTCTCCGTTGTTTCCACCGAGGCGAAAGTCGTGGCTTCGAATGTCGTCCGGCCCAAACGTGGCCAATGTCACCTTGAGATTAACGCGCTTCGTTTGCCTTTCTGTCCACGAATTAATTAAAACGTCGACTTCTGTTCTCGAGATCCGCAGTCACGGAAATTCGACACGTCGAGAGGTAAAATTTTGTTGATAAAAATAAAAAACAAAAGATCACGCTAAAGATAACGAAAAAAAGTCAAAAATACAATAAGTAATAATAATAATAATAATAATAATAATAATAATGAGAAAAACAATTTTTTAAATAAAAAAAATAAAAATGATAGATAAAAATAAAAAATAAAAAATCACGCTAAAAATAATGAAAAAAAGTAAAAAAATATAAATAAAATGAATAATAATTTTTAACAATAATAATAATAATAATAAGAAGAAAAACAATAAAAAATAAAATAAATAATATTTAAAAAATATGTTAGGAATATTTATTTAAAAAAATAAAATAAATAATATTTAAAAAATATGTTAGGAATATTTATTTAAAAAAATAAAATAAATAATATTTAAAAAATATGTTAGGAATATTTATTTTTAAAAATAATAATAATGCGCTCGGTGTTTAAGCTGAATGCGAGTGGCGACCGAATTCGCCGAAAACCCCCGACCATCGAAGAAAATCCCCGTCAACCGGGAGACTCGCCGGGCGGTTACTGAATACCGAGAAACGACGCGAGAAAAAAAAGGCCGCAGCACTGCGGACATGCAGAGTGGCGCTGTGGCGCTTTGTTCGAGCCGAGTGCGCACGGAGCGAGAGAGTGAGAGAGAAAAGCGCGGGGAGCGCGTCTAGGCGCTCTCGCGGGGCAGGTCAACACGCCAGAGCGGCCGGGCAGCGGGCGCGCCAGGCGCAAACGGCCTTGGACGGCCGTAGTCCCCTCCACCATGCGCGCGCGCGCGCGCGCAACGGTTCGCGACGCCGGAAAACTCGGCGGCGCGCAACCGAATAGCGGCCGCTCCTTGGGTCTCGCGGGCGCGCGCGCGCAGCTCTGGGCCCGCTGCCGGCCGAGTGGGAGCAGCACAATCTGCGCGCGAGACGCGCGCATACCAATCGGACGATTACAACCGACGAATTGGCTTTTTGAACGTAATTTTTATTTTTTAAATATTTTTTATTTTTTATTTTTACTTTTCTAAAAATTGAATTTAGTAGTTTTTACTGTTTTTAATATTTTTTTTAATGTTGAGTCTGTTAGTATTTTCGCGTTTTGGTGACTTTAATGCACCATTTGCGTAAAAAAAAAATTAATTTTTTTTTTCGACAACCCAATTATCGGTTTTTTAATGTTTTTCTGCTTCTCTGCTCCACGGGAAACTCGGACTTCCAATCGAAGCTCCGATTAGATAGAAATTAGAATAGACTATAAAAAAAAGGTTGATAAGAAACTGATTTATAGCGCAAAAAAATAACGTTCTGAAACGACTGTGAATAAAATTTATTTATCTATGAAAAATAACGTGTTCTAATGTAGTAAAAACGAAATCTAAATAGTCAACGATTTTATATATGCGGGATACGTTGCTAAAATTTATTATTATTATATTAAAATGTATTATTTTTGCATTATCATGACGACAGTCGACCTGCTAGGCGCGCTCCTAATTAGTTTATTTATTTTTCTTCATTTTTTCCTTTTTGTGACTGGTTTCAGTTATCATATAATTAGGTTTAAAGTGCTATTGTATATCTCACTGTGTGTCTACAATAAGTAAAAATAAGTTATCTACTATATTAGATAGAAAGTTAAATAGTACTAATAAATCACTATATCTATCTATCTATCAATATTATCATTATTAATGATAGTTATTATTATTATTAATGATCGTTATTATTATTATTATTATTAATGATCATTATTATAATCATTAATGATCGTTATTATTATTATTATTATAAATATAAATCGATACATATTCAATGCTTCGATACCAATTCTTTTTTCTTTTTAATTCGCTTAATTCTCGACAGTCCGCAGGGCATTCGACCCACGCACAATAATTGCGATGAATTTGCGAAAAAAAAAAAAAAAAATTAAGATCGATCCTCAAGTCGAGCGAGAATCTCTCGAGTGAAAGAAAAACCGCGCGCGTTCAAAGAGACAGACAGCGTAGCAGCAGCAGCGGCGGCAGCGGCAGGCAACGGATCGACTCTGTTGCGCGTACCACGCCGAGCGTTACGTCATCGTAACAGCGGAGCGATCGAGCCAGCCAGCCAGCGGCGCACTTCGAGCACCTTCACTTCAAGCCTCTTACGACTGGCTTGAATATAGGTATGTGGTGTGCATGTAGTACCTGCGGCGCCCGTGGCGCGCGGAGCGCGGGGGGAGAGCGAAGCGCGCTTGCGCGCGCGGCTCGCTGGTTGTATGTACTACAGCCGGCCGTGCGCGTCCATAGGTTGTGCGAGAGGATCCGTGAGCGGCGCGCGAAAACGCAGCGGCGCTTTGTGCGCATCGCGCGAAGCGCCGCGCCCGGTGTTGCTCTCCAACCGATGCTTCACCTCCTCCCCCCCTCTTCTGCTCCTCGCCGCCCGACACTTTTTAATTGGCTTCGCATAATACGCGCTCCCAATCGCGCGCGCGCGGATTCTCCGTGCGCCGCGATTCGCCCGGCGACCGGGGTTAAATGAAACGCGAGTGAGATTGTGCCACTTTTGGGTCACTTGACGCGAACGCGGTTGGGGGAATTAAAAATCGCTCGACGGATTATTGATGGATTTTGAACAACTTTTTTCAGGTTTTGTTGTTCCAGTAATTTATAACGAAATATATGTCTATTTTTTTATTCTTTTTTATAGAATGATATAATTTTTTTTGAATGAATTAAATTTCGTATTATCGTTTTTAAATTATTTAAATTTTGTATTATTTCTTTTCATGATTAAAAAAAATGTATTATTTAAAAAAAATGATTAATTTTTTTTTTTTATTCTTTAATGATATACATTTTTTATTATTATTATTTAAAAAATTATGTTTATTTTTTTATTATTCTTTTTATTATTTTTAATTATTTCTTTAATTTTGCAATAAATATGCAATTTCACGTGTTAAGAAACGTAACGTCGCGACTCTACACGTTTCGCAACGTTCGGCGCGCGGTACGTCCGCAATTAGAAGCGCGTAAATTCCGCGACGGTCGTGGTGTGCCAACTGGCCCCGGTCTCACCGCGAGAAACACCCGAGCGCGCGGCGCACAAAGCGTTATGGGTTGTATACGTTGATACATATATATATGCACACAACACACTTGACGCAACAATCGGCAATCGTTGCGAGGCAACAAACGCGGCGATCTGAAATGCCTTTGCCGGCTATTAATCTCGTATTAAAGTGAAAGCAGCCGCGGGTTGCGCGCGGCGCGTCGAAAGCGCGCTGGAAAATTGATGAAAAGGTGGGAATCTCTCGGCGAGCGCGCGCGCTTTGTGTGTGTGACGATGCACTTCGGCGCATCGACGTTGCGCGACAGAGAGAAAGAAAGAAAGAGAGAGAAAAAAAACGACGTCATCCTCGACGTCGCCGTTTAGCGTGGACGCGTGTGTGGAGCGACGTTGCGGCGTGGGGCAACCTTGACCCAAAACAAAGTCAACAAAACCGTGCGTGAGGATTGAGCGCGCGAGAACGCAACTCGAAATGAGCTCGATTTCCAGGAACCGAGACGCGGCGATCTGTGCGTAACGCTGGCGGCTACAGCCGAATCGTGTAGTAATTATAGAAATAATAATAATAATAGTAATAATTATAGTAACGGTATAAATAATAATAGTGATAATATCAATGATAGAAATAATGATGATGATGATAATAATAATTCTAACAACAACAACAACGACAAAAACAACAAAAACAAGAATAATAATAGCAATGGCAATAACAATAATAGTATTATTAATAATAATAATAGTAATAATGTTAATGATAGAAATAATGATGGTAGTAATATTGATAATATTAATGATAGAAATAATTATGGTAATAATATTGATAATGTTAATGATAGAAATAATGACGGTAATAATATTGATAATATTAATGATAGAAATAATTATAGTAATAATAATAAAAATATCCGTCCGCCACTGATAAGAAACGGCGCTTGCGTTATTGGCTCACTGCCAGTGAAATTCCGATCCAAACTTATTCCAACTCCCCGCAACAATTGGGTTTACGACCGGGCGTTCGGGATGCACCGAGTATATCGTAAATGCACCCACGATATTGCATTATATCTCCCGAGTACCGCGCTCGCCGCTGCAGAGTCACGTTACACCGCACGCGCCGCCGCGACAATTGGTGTGCGATCGACATTCACGTCGTGCGAGGGTGAAGAAGAGAAAAAAAAAAGAAAAAAAAAACGTCGATTTTCCGAAAAGGCAAACTTTCTCGAATCTTCCTCGTCGCTTTTGTAACTCGCCCTCGTTTCCGCCGGTTGCGGCTCGCGATTCTGAGAGAAGGAGAGAGAGAGAGAGAGAAGATCCTTTTCATTTTCCTGGTCTCCACGGCGAAGGTGCGCGCGCGCGGCTGTTGCACGTCTCCCGCGCGCAGCCCGTAAAGCAGTCGCGCGACGGCGGCCACAGCAACAGCTGTGCCGTGCAGCGCGTCACGGAGAGAAGCGCCGGCGGGGCGGCGAGGGAGGGATATAATCCGTGAGGCTGGCGTCGTCGGGCGGCGGGGAAAAAGCGGCGGCGTTCCGGTGGCCCTCGCGTGACGTCTGCGGGTCGCGTTTTCCGACGACGTCGAGCGTCGCGACGCCAGCAGCTCTACTCGCCTGTAGCGCATATATATATATCTTTATCTTTTTTTTAATGTTTCTTTATATATATAAAGAAAAATAAATGCCCTAAAGGGCGAGAATGGCTAAATAAAAATAAAAAAAATAAAAATGCTATTCTATATAAAGAAAAATAAAAATATAAAAATAATAATAATATTTCTAAATATAAATATTATACTATATTATACTATACTACTATATATAATATAATATTATACTATTTTACTATATTGTATTATATTTTTTTAAATTATATTTCATATATATGTAAATATTGAAATATTATTAAAAATGTATATATATGTATAGTATATATACATGTATGTATATATACTATAATACCTATATCTTTCTCTCTCTCTACCTCTCGATCCAACAACCCGCCGTGTCTCTCGGTTGCGCCGTTCGAACTAGTGGGGTGAATGACGGAGAGGCCGCGAGGCTTCGCCGCCGCCGCCGCCTGTGGCAGAAACTACAGTAGTGGGCATTGGTATAGGTTGTGTGTATCGAAGCGGCGGCGGGGGGCGGGGAGGGGGAACCGCGGGACGGGTGGGGTGGGGGGTGGGGGGTCGCCGCTGTGGCGAGGGTTGCGTGCGCAGCTTCGCCGGGCGGCTCTGTCAGTGTCAGTTGGTTCGCCGCGGCGACTTGTCGCGCAGTGTGATTCTCGGTATCGAAACAGCGAAAAAAAAAGGAAAAAAAAAACATAGCAGCAGCAGAAACCAACAAAGTCCGCTCGCGTTGGGCAACGAAAAAAAGCGTTTTTCGAGAGCCGAGCCCGAGTTTTCGGTGAGAGGCAGAGAGAGAGAGAGAGAGAAGCGCGAGAATTTTCTCGCGCTCGATGCGAGGACCTCGCGTCATTGGCCGAGCCGCCGAAAATCAAAATAATAACAACAACGGTACGTCCAATAAGCATCGCGTTCGACGTTCGCTGCGTCGTTGCCGCTTTCGCGCTGCGCGGTTCGCGCAGCCTTTTTTTTCCTCTCTCTCACTCGTCGCTCGTATAACGAGCGAAGGAATTAATAACTCGAATAAAGCGGACGAATAAATAGTCGTAATAATAATCGCGAAGGCGATATAATGATAACGACAAACAGACGCTCGTAAATTGAAGTGGTGAATCCCGTTGATCGGAAAGCCGGAAAAAAAATTCTCATCGAGCTACGGAGAATTAAGGAACGTTGGAGAAGAAAAAAAAAAAAAAAAAATCGCGTGCGCAGTCGACGCACGCAGATCGCAAGTGTTACGCGCGTTCGATTCGGCGGCTGCCGGTGAGTTTGGCGTTCGTGGTTGTTGTTTTTTTTTTCTTCTTCTTTTGTCGCCCCGAATTGCGACGTGAGAGCGACGACTGGGAAATATTCGCTCGTGGATTTTTCGCTCGACGGTGACGGAGATTCGACGACCGCTTTTCTTTTTTGGGATCGAGAGAATCGAGACACGGAGGAAAAGTGAGACGGCGATCAGTGCTCGGCCGAAGCCCCACGCCTCCCCTCCCCCCCCCCCCCCCTTCTTCAAAGAATCGTACCTCCCCCTCCCCCCGCTCTCGACGACCCCTGCGACATCACGCAGAAACCGCCTACGCGCCGCTCGGAAGTTTCGCCGGTGACGAGAGGGACGAGGAACGAGATGTGAGTATTTACTGAGAGAGAGCAAACATGTTGTTGATGGTACTTTCGATCCTCGCCCACGAATTTATATTCGATTTTTCCGTACATGGCGCACGAAGCTTTTCGCGACGAATCTTTTCGAAAGTGAATTTGTAATTTTTAGGTCACGAAATTAAATTTTTGCAAATCTTTGTTATGATTTTTTTTAATTTAATTTTTTGAGGTTAGGATTTTTGTATTGATTTAATTCGTGCACGACGCACGAAGCTTTTCGCGAGGAATTAGATCGAAAGTGAATTTGCAATTTCTAGGTCACAAAATTACATTTTTGCAAATCTTTGTTATGATTTTTTATTTATTTAATTTTTTGAGGTTAGGATTTTTGTATTGATTTAATTTCCACGAAATTCCGCCGCCGTTTGCGAATATTCGCGAATAGTGATTTTTGCGATATCGAGTCGCATTAGTGAGGATGATGGTGAGAAGGAGGGAGAGGGGAGGGGAAATAAGCTCGTCGTTCCTATTTCGCGATGAATTTTTTCGAAAGTGAATTTGCTACTTTTAGGTCAGGAAATTAAATTTTCTCAATCTTTGTTATCATTTTTTTTATTTCAATTTTGAGGTTAGGTTATTTGTATGGATTTAATTATTAATTTTTTGAGGTTAGGTTTTTTGTATTGATTTAATTTCCACGAATTTCCGACGCAATTCGCGAATAATCGCGAATAGTGATTTTCGCGGTATCGAGTCGCGTTGGTGAGGATGATGGGGGGGGGGGGGAGGGGGGAATAAGCTCGTCGTTCCTATTTCGCGACAGGTTTAAGCGCGACAGTCGCGCTAACGGTGATAGTCCAAACAGAGTGTAAATCGCGTGGAAAAGAGCGCGTGCGAACGACAGCTGGTGGTGTGTTGGTCGTCGATCGATCCCCGCGCGCGTCCGGGTGGTGGTTGTGGTCTCGTCGTGCGCCGCACACTCCGGCAGCCGCAGCGACGTTCGGGGCCGAGCGATCTATCGAACGCTCTAGAAAGTCTCGTTGGCTGGATAGAGCCGAGATTAGAGGAAAACTCGCCCGGCGATTCCGAGGTCGCGAAAAGCGAGCCGAGTGTCTCTCGTTCTCGTCCAAAGAAATTTTTACTTCAGAAATTATAACAAAACGCTAAAGTAATAAAATTAGGTGACTCAAAAACTGGCCCAAAAAAATAATAAAAAGAATGAATTTTATTTGAGTGTAGACCAATTAAATAACGTAAAAAAAATATTTTTTTATGTTCCTATTTTCGATTAAATTGCGAAAAGAAAAATCGTACTTTCGATTGAATTACGTAAAAAAAATAATGTTGTGTTCGTATTATCAATTATGTTACGTACACAAATGAATCTCATGTTCCTATTTTCGATGAAATTGCGAAAGAAAATATTCGTACTTTCAATTGAATTACGTGAAAAAATTAATTTTATATTCGTATCTTCAATTTCATTACGTAAAAAAAAATGTTTTTATTTCCCTACTTTCGATCGAATTACGTAAAAAAATATTTTCATTTCCCTACCGAATTACGTGAAAAAATATGTTTATTTCCGTACCTTCGATTCAATTACGTGAAAAAATTTATTTTATTTCCGTACCTTCGATCGAATTACGTGAAAACATTAATTTTATTTCCGTACCTTCGATTGAATTACGTGAAAAAATATTTTTATTTCCGTACCTTCGAATGAATTACGTAAAAAAATAATTTTATATTCTCATCTTCAATTGAATTACGTGAAAAGATTAATTTTATTTCCATACCTTCGATTGAATTAGGTGAAAAGATTAATTTTATTTCCGTACCTTCGATTCAATTACGTAAAAAATTAATTTCATATTCTCATCTTCAATTACATTACGCAAAAAAATAATTTTATTCTCGTACCCTCGATTAAATAACGCGAAAAAATTAATTACCTCTTTTTTTTTCTTCCTTAAATCACCGCTACAAATTCCATTGGAATATTTCGAAAATTCCGTCCCCGCGGGACACGAGGAAAAGATCCGAGGGGGCAGCGACGCAGCCGGCGCAAAGATGAGCGGCTTTGCCGTTCCGTCGTATCCCGCTTACAAACGAGTCGCGTAATTACGCGTCTGGCTAGTCTGTAATACGCTCCGCGCTATAATGTAGCGCGTACTATAGTCGGCTGTGTGCTTTAATCGCGAATTGCCGCCAGCGTCGCAGTAGCCGGTTGCGCGTCCCGTGGCTTCTAGAAGACGTCGCGACGCGCATGCGCCGCCCGGTTACCGGATTTCTGCGCTCCTCTCGCCTCTCCCGCTTTTCCCTCCCTCGCGGCAGTCATCCTGATTTTCCGCCGCTGAGGCACGACGCCAATCGCGCATACAGCACGACAGATGCGTTCTCGTCTTTTTTTCCCCCGCGCAATTTTTGCCCTCTGACAAATAAAGAGATGCGCACGCGCAGGAAGAAGAGACGAGTGTGACTTATTTCGCCGGGTCAACCGGCAGCTTGTTGCTCTCCCTCCCACCCCGCCCTCGGCTTCGGCTCTGCTGCCCCGTTTTCCCTCTACATACGACTGTTTTTCTCTCTCGTGGCTCAGCTGCTTCCTCATTGGCTGCGCGCTTCTTTGTGTCCCTTCGGCTTGGGAAACCCGAATTTATTTCGAAATTATTTTACGAAATTGAAATTTCGTTTTTTTTTACGAAATTATTTCGTAATTATTATCACACGATATGTAGTATATTGTAATGATTTCTAATTAATAGTTCGATTGTTGGAAGGAGATGAATTATGAAGCGAATATTTTGATTACTTTGAAAAAATTGTGAATCCGAATTTGTAATTAATAATTCGAGTGTTGAAACTAGATAAATTATCAACCGAATATTTTTCTTGCCTTGAAAAAATTCGGAATCTGAATTTCTAATTAATAATTCGGCTGTTGAAACTAGATAAATTATCAACCGAATACTTTTCTTCCCTTGAACAAATTGTGAACCCGAATTTCTAATTAATAATTCGACTATTGAAACTATATAAATTATCATCCGAATATTTCTCTTCCCTTAAAAAAATTCTGAACCCAAATTTCTAATTAATAATTCGTCTGTCGAAACTAGATAAATTATCAACCGAATATTTTTCTTCCCTTTAAAAAATTCTCAACCCGAATTTCCAATTAATAATTCGACTATTAAAACTACATAAATTATCAACCGAATATTCTTCTTCCCTTCAAAAAATATAAACCCAAATTTCTGCGTCCCCTGATTCCAATTAATCGTACAAATTCTACATATCATAAAATTCCTTTGCTTCTGGACTTCTCATAAAAAAAAAATAAAAAAAAATGTAAAACCCCTTAAAATTCGTCGAAGACCAGAAACAGTCGAATTCCGTGTTTCGCATAGCCGGAAGCGGGTCGAGCGTGTCGCAAGCGGGACGCGAATAGTCAGGCGTTACCTTTGTGTGTCCGCCTCGACCTCAGATGGCAACAAACTAAGCGAGCAGGCGGGATCGGCGCTTCTGGTGTGCACACTTTGTTTACAAGCTCGGTGGCCACAGGCGACGAGAGCAACGTTGCCACTCGTCTTCTCTGTCGCTCGCGCGGACAGTGCGGGGACGATAATTTCAGCGCGTAAACAACCGAGGTATTTCTGCCTCCGCGCTCCGCTGCCGCCGTTCCTCCCTTTGTCCCGGTCTTTCCTCTCCTTCGTCGACTCTGAATCTTCGCGCAGGAATCTCTCTCGCTCTCCACGCCTCGTAGCCTTGATTCCGCAACGCAAATTCGCCCGTTGTTTCTCGCTGACCACCACGAACGATCCGCTGAATATTCCGTACAGAGTTTATCTTCCCATTTTTCGTTAATTTTTTTTTTTTTTGTTCGCCTCCCCGACGACGATTATCGCATCGTAATTGGCTCGGGATGTTTTTATCTGTGTCAATAATGAAACGAGCGACTTTAGGCTCGGGTAACGAGAGCCGATTTTTTTTTTTTTTTTTTCCAAGAATAAAAAATTGACTGACCTTAAATTCGTAGTCAATGAAAATTTCGGCACTTCGCGAAAATTGAGTAACCGAAAATCGGTCCAAGCTTGAAATAAATTTTAACAGATTTTCATTTATTTTCGTGATTCGAGAACGAAATAATCTTACGACGGAAACATGCGGATGATTATTTATCTCGTGATTTTTTTTTGTTCATTCATATCTTGTTTATTAATAAAGCGAGGAATTTTTTGCATGTTTACATTTTTTCTTCTTTTCTAAATTCCTCGTAATCTGACCCATCAACGCGTTTCGGTTACCAATTGTGTTTGAGCAACAGAATGCTATGCAAATATTTTTTTTTACTCAGCGAGTTTCTATGCATATAAACAGATTTTTCTAATTTTTTTAAATTTCATTTTTTTCGCGCGAATTAAAAATAGACTGTAGCCAATCAAAATTTCAGCACTTTGCAAAAATTGATTAACTAAAAATCGGTCTAAGCTTGAAATTAATTTATCGACGATTTGCATTTATTTTCCCCGACCGAGGACGTAAAATCTACCAAACTCAACACACGGATAATGATTTATCTCGCGATTGTTTTTTTTTGCTCGTCCAAATCTTGTTTATCAATTACGTCAGAAATTTTTTGCATGTTTACATTTTTTTCTTTTTCTTTCTAAATTCCTCGTAATCTGATCCATCACCGCATTTCGATTACGAATTGTGTTCGAGCACCAAGAATGCGATGCAATCTTTTTTTTTTTTTTGACTCAGCGAGTTTCTATGCATATAGACACATTTTTTTTTCGTCGACCGCGTTTGTATATTTATATACGTCGAGGTGAAAGTGAAAGGCTCGGGGAGTCGGTGATCTCGCTCCCGATTCCCTCGCATTGTTCGCGTGTCCCGGCCGCGTCGCCGTCGGGGCTTCCGGGACGGCCGAAGGACTTTGCTGAATTCTCTCAAGGTTGTTGATCGCCGGCCGCGCGCGCGCGGCCGGCTTATTATTTTCGCGTTCCCGGGACGCGAATATCGTGTGTATTACGTAGGATCGGGGAAAAAAAATGAAGACAGAGAGAAAAAAAAACGCGTCAATATGTCCAGACCGATTGGAGTGGAATGATAACGTCCACTTTATCGCCGCTGCTTCTCAACCCACTCGCCGCGGGCTCGACGTCTGCTGCTGCTGTTATCGCTCTCTTCCCCTCCCACGCGGAAACCCTGACAGAGACACTGAAACGTCGATTTTTTTTTGCCCTTTGTTCGCACAATCGGTGCAACATTTATCGACAACATTTATCGGTGCAACTTTTTTTTTTTTTTTTTTTTTTTTTTTGGGCTGGTGAAAAATGATGGAAAAGAAATGGCGATGCTTTCTCTACATTGTTGCGATCGATCGGGACGACCCGTCGCGGCTGCTATCGGGCGATAACGTGTCACAGACTCCGCGCAGGTGGATAATAATAATACCAATAATAGAACGGAACGTCCGGCACTTGAATAATACTTGATTATCTCACTTGAAATGTTTATTTGCCCACTTTTTTTATCTGCGATTATCTGTTATTTCATATTTATTTATTTATCCAATTTATTTGTAAACCTGAACTTTTTTTGTCTTTTTTTTCACCCAGAATCAGCGTTGCAGGCGGCTCAAATTCTTCATTCATCTACTTGAAAATGTATTTTTCCATTTATTGTCCACGATTATCTGTTATTCCAGAATTATTTATTCATCCAATTTATTTGTAAACCTGAATTTTCTTTTCTTCTTTTTTTTCACCCAGAATCAGCGATGCAGGTGGTTCAAATTCTTCATTCATCTACTTGAATATTTATTTTCTCATTTATTGTCCACCATTATCTGTTATTCCACAATTACTTATTTATCCAAATTATTTATTTATTTTGTTTTTTTGTTTTTTTTTTCAACCTAAAATGATTTTTTTTTGTCGTCGCCTATAACCAGAGGTGCAGCCGTTTCGAATTTTTCAATCACGTACTTGAAATTTCATTTTCCAATTTTTCGTCGCTCGTTCAAAAAAAAATTATGAATTTTTTTAATCAACAATTATTTATTTACCTAATTTATTTAATTTATTTACCTAAACCGCCTTTTTGCAGCCGAGAATTCTTTTTTTTTTTCTTTCTTCATTTCACTTTACTAGAACAATTTCCATGCGAAAAATCGTGTCGACCTGTGAAACTTCCACCTAGTTTACCAGTAATTTTCTCGTCGCCTATAACCAGCGGCGCAGCCGGCGCGAATTGCGACGTCGCGCGACTCTCGGTGTCGCGCGACGCTTCTGGAATGCTCTCGACGACTCTCTCGCTGCGAGGCGCTGCGAGCACACCTCGCGCCCGGTTATCGATTACGCGTACGCCGGAAAATTGCGATTCGATATTACGTTAACCTTTATCGATGCAACGCAAAAAAAAAAAAAAAAGCCTCGAACCGCCGCCCGGCACTACACACGCATTACGTATCGGCGGGCCGCTTCGAATTGCGAAAGCATGACGTCCACTTCCTTATCGCTCTCCTTTGCGCCGCTGTAAATTTTTAATTACGGGCTTTCTCCGCGCGCCGCCCGAGTTAATTTATATATATCGAGCGTCTGAATGAAAACCCGCCGATTGCAGCGCGTGCTCGCTCTTATCGTCGCGCATTATCCCCGATGACCCGGTCGGAGTCGTCGACTCGATAGTGGCGACGCCGGCCGCCGCATCGTCCATCTCAGCCGCGGAGAAATTAAATAAGCTTTCATAATAATAATAATAATTTTTTAATTCATTGAATAGCCAAGGAAAAATTATTGGCATCGATAAAAAAATGCGGAGATGAAAGGATTAATAAGCTTTGATGTTAATAATAATCATAATAATAATAATTAATTTTTTTGTATTAATTGAACAGACATTTTTGCCATTCGAGGAAAAATTTGCGGCATCGAGACGAGAGTAGAAATAAGCTTCAATAATAATAATAATAATAATGATGATGATGATGATGATGATGATGATGATCACAATCTTTAAAGGATTCGCCCTACATTTTTACCACGATAATAAATGATAATAATAATGATAATGATGATAATGATAATGATAATAATAATAATAATAATAGTAATTTTTGGTATTTATTGAAGACCCATTTTTTTCAGCCCGAAAAAGATCTTTCGTTCCCGAGGAAAAAAAAGCGGACGAGAGTAGCAATTCGCTTAAAAAAGAATAATGACAATAATAATAACAATAATACTCGGCGAAATATTTGGCGATCAGTCGGTTTCCCGCTAGTCCGCTAAGATTTATTTTTAATTTCGATAAGATAAGACGCGCCGCGCGTGATGCTCGATAAACGATGGGTGCGAAATTTTCGAGACGGTTTTGCCGGCAACGCGCTGATTGAAACTATTCGCAGTTATTTGGCAACAAGCGCGGAGTCGGCCGGCGGAAAATAAATTAAATTTGTATTTTTCTGCGTCGTGAAAAACGTTCAAGGAAAAATCCTCGATTTCCAAAGAGCCAAACGAATTATTTGTTTTTTTTCTTCTGTGTCTCTTCGTAGAATTGCGTCGAATCTACGAAATTTTCGTAACGCGACGACTAATTACGATACTCGCATAATGATTTTCTTTTCTCTGGCTCGCGAAGTGTTTAGGAGTCGCGCGTTTGTTTTCTCTGGCTGGCGACTAATCGCGCGGCGACCTCGGGGATTGAGCATTGAACCCCTCCCACCCGGGACCCTTGGTACCCTTGTTACCCTCCCCCCGGCTTGAACGTGCGACCGCATTTTCAGGGAAATCCAGGGTCGCGTGCAACACGGCTGTTTTTTTTTTTTTCTTTCTGTGTCGCCGCTCGTACGTCAGGATTTATGCGGAATAGAAACTCGTGAACTTGCGCGAGGTCGACGTACTCGCGGTTAAAAAAATGCAGGCGAGACTCGAGAGTCAATAATATTCGTTGGATTTGCCGCGAATAAAATATTTATTTGTTCGCATATTTATTGATCCGTGGACAGAAAACATAAAAAAAATGATTACGGGAAAACATTTTTCTAAAAGTTATTACAGGAAAGAAAGAAATTTATTATAGGCAAGACAGAAAAAAAATTGTTACAGGCAAAAAAATCGAAAATAAAAACAATTATAAAAAAATTAATAAAAATAGATAAATAAAAATAAATGTTATTATTATAAAAATTATTATAGGAAAAAAAAACAAACAAAAATGATTACAGGCAAAACAATAAAAAAATAAAAAATTACTATAAAAAAATAAATAAAAAAATACATTTTGTTATTACAGAAATTATTATAGGAAAAAACAAAAAAAAAAGATTACAGGGAAAAAAATAAAAAATAAAATTACACAAAAATGAAAAATAAATTGAAATACAAAAACAAAAGAGAAAAACTTATTTTGGTAAAACGTAAAAAAAAATATTTTAATGTCTGACGAACCTTGAGAAATTCGAAGTATGAGCAAAGAGCCAGTCAGCACCCGCAGAATAATGCAAACGGCGCAGCCCTTGATCCGGGAATAATGTGCGAGGCGTGCTGCGCGCGTCGCGCTAATTCCACAGCGACGTCGACCGCCGCCGCTGCGCGCTCAGCGCGCGGCGGCAGCGGCAGCTCTTGCAAAACCTTTGCCGCTGCTCCCTTGACATTAAAAGCGGCTCGATCGTTGATTCGCTCGTACACACCTTTCGCGAAAGCCGCGCCGGTGCACCCACCGAGAGAGCACACTTACCGCCTTGGGCCTTCTGCCGCGCCGCGCACTTGTACGTTACTTTTGCATTCCGTCCTTTTCGTTGCGCGCTGAAAGAAGCATTCTGACTGCGACGACTTTCGATGGCAACGAAACCGACAATACCGAAGGAAACAGCGTTTGATATAAAATTAAAAAATTGAAACTGAGAAAAAAATCATCGAAACTCATTTTTTTAGATTTTTTCGAAGTCTGAGAAAGTGAATAATTCAGATTAAAAAAAAAATCTGAGAAAGTGAATTATTCAGATTTAAAAAAAAATCTGAGAAAGTGAATTATTCAGATTTTTTTTTAATCTGAGAAAGTGAATTATTCAGATTTTTTTTTAATCTGAGAAAGTGAATTATTCAGATTTTTTTTTAATCTGAGAAAGTGAATTTTTCAGATTTTTTCAGAAATCTGAAAAAATTATTATTATTATTATTATTATTATTATTATTATTATTTTTTCGGAAATCTGAAAAAAAAAAAATTGAAAACTGAATTTTTATCGAATAATTTTTTTTGATTTGCATATATCTGAATGTTTGAAAACTGAATTTTTAATAAATAATTTTTTTTCATTTGCGTAATAATCGATTATTCGATAGTGTATATTAATTGGCTTTCGATTAAATCGCGCCTGGCTGTGTGACAACGCAGCCTCGATCCGGCTGCCTACACGTTGCAGATATAGCGGCTACGTGCGGCGCACTCGTATTCCCCGGGTCAAGTCCGCGTTACACAAACGCGAGTCGTCCCATCATGGACAGCGATGACTGTGGGCAGCGCCTCGCCGTTGTCGCTGGACTTCGTGGTGGCTCAATTTAATTAGTCTCGTACGCTCGGCCGTTTAGCAAGCCGGCGTGCAACGCGCTGACCGAGAGGCCGAGAAATACGCATCGCGTGCGTCTGCAACCAGCAAAATCCAATTGATCGAAATTCTTCAGGCGAAAAAACCTCACGAAACATTATTGTACATTTTTTTTCACTCCGTCCTTTTTATTCATTTTTTTACGAATTTTTCGTTGCATTTGATGTATTCAGTAAATGCCGAAAAATTAAATATGAAATTTCTAAATCGTGAAACTAAAAAAGATCTGAATTTGGACATTTTCTAAAAATTCTTAATTGTGAAATTAAAAAAATCTCAATTTTGTCATTTTCTAAAAAATCTGAATTTTGACATTTTCTAAAAATTCTAGATCGTGAAACTAAAAAAATCTGAATTTCGACATTTTCTAAAAATTCTAAATTGTGAAATTTAAAAAATCTGAATTTTGACATTTTCTAAAAATTCTAAATTGCGAAATTTAAAAAATCTGAATTTTGACATTTTCTAAAAATTATAAATTGTGAAATTTAAAAAATCTGTATTGGGATTTTTTTTTAAATACTAAATGACAAAACTAAAAACAATTACAAAATTCTGGTAATATGATTTATCGACCAGATATACTAAAACCGGGCCAACCAGGATATTCGTCGTAATCTCGACAGCCTTGTAGTCCAGTCTCTGGCGGGTCTCTCTCGAGCCTCGCGCGCGCGCTCACAACAAATAATAATCGTGTCAGCGAGCACATCGGGTCCTCAACCGCTTCCTGTTATTCCTATGTACACACTCGCTATATACATATATATATATATATCTGTTCCTCTGCCGCCTTCATAATAGCTTCATTATGTCAGTCATTCCGGTTCTCGGAAGTTTTCGCGCCGTGTCGAATTGTTTTTTTCACGCGGTGCTTCTCGCACCTATACTCGAATCGCAAATTCGTGAAAACCGACGTGACTGGTTACATTGTCAAGCGATAATAATGATAATAACGCGCCCCGCGTCGCTCGGAAATCAACATGCAAAGGAAGTGGCGACTTAGACACGCAAACGAAAAAAAAAAAACGAAAAAAATAAACAACATAGACGAGGCTAGAAGAAAAGTAGATAAAGTCGGGGAGAAAAAAAAGCGACGACCTGGAAGACAACAAAAATATCGTCTCGCCGCGTGATGTTCCGGATGTGAAGCGCGTCGGCGATAACCGCACGAGCCACGATAATCAAACTCGGTTAAACGCTCGACCGGGGAACCACATGGGGGCCTCGCGCGCTCTTAATAAACACCAGCCGCTGCGCGGTTCGACGCTAATGCGGGAGATAAAATTCCACGCAGGTGCCAATAGTTGTAATTCCGGTGGAAAGTTGAGCGACACTCTCACATTTTTTTTTTTTTTTTTTTCACCGCCGAAATTTTTTACGTCGGGACACTCAGAATTGTTTATTTAATTTGTCGATTTTTTAAAATCGATAAATTAAATCGGTTCGTCGATTTAAAAAAAGCGATAAATGAAATCGGTTCGTCGATTTAAAAAAAGCGATAAATGAAATCGGTTCATCGATTTAAAAAAAAAAATCGATAAATGAAATCGGTTCATCGATTTAAAAAAATCGATAAATGAAATCGGTACATCGATTTTTTAAAATCGATAAATTAAATCGGTTCATCGATTTAAAAAAATCGATAAAATAAATCGGTTCATCGATTTTATTTATTTTATTTAACGGAGTGGCTCGTCGTCCGGCAATCGGACGAATAACTGTGTGTTATTCGTCCGGCAATCGGACGAATAACTGTGTGTTATTCGTCCGATAAGTTTTCTTATAAGGGAGATTTAGTCAGACAAACTCCCTTTTAGACACGAACCGCTCCCACATCACGCAGATGCTCCTAACGCGCACACGAACCTGTGCAGCGAAAATTTTCCGCTTTAGTAAAAATTGTTTACGTTTCATGGTTTGTCGAGAAAGTCCGGATAGCCGAGTGGGTTGAGGCATGCCTCTATAGTCCGAAGGGTCGCCGGTTCAAACCCCAGCATGTGACCAACTTTTTAATTTTTTTTAGAATATTATATGATCAGATACATTTTTTTAATGAGTTTACAAGTTTTGATGGACGAATAATCGTATATATTATTCATCCAGATATGCTTTTTTAAAGGTTTTTGGGATTAGCCGGACGAGTAACACCCAGTTATTCATCCGGATATGTTTTACGCACGATTTTTACCTCTTCTCGGACGATTAATCATCCGTTATTCGTCCGGATAGGTTTTTAACCATGTTCATCTTTTCCCGGATGATTAATCGTATGTTATTCGTCCGAGTACGTTTGTTTTCCAGGTTTTTCCTCTTCTCGGACGATTAATCGTGCGTTATTCGTCCGGATATGGTTTTTGTTTCAAGTTTTTACCTCTTTCCGGACGATTAATCGTATGTTATTCGTCCGAGTACTTTTGTTTTTAAGTTTTTCCTCTTTCCGGATGATTACCCGTACGTTATTCGTCCGGATAAAACGACGAGTTTAACATTTGCCGGACGAATAACACACAATTATTCGTCCGGTTGCCGGACGAGGAGCCACAGCCTTTATTTAAATGTCTGTGTCCTTTCTAAATAAAATTCTGAAAATATCTATATTTTCTCAAAAGATTCGTATCTAAGGAGTATCAAATTTTAGGCAAAAATATTAAAATTCACAAACTTGTGATTTTTTCTTTTTTTTACGATTTTTTAAAAATATGTTGCCATTTGATATTTCATTAAAAAAAATTCGTACATCAACCAGAATG
The DNA here is from genome assembly GCA_963932165.1 of Pimpla rufipes. Taxonomy (NCBI): domain Eukaryota; kingdom Metazoa; phylum Arthropoda; class Insecta; order Hymenoptera; family Ichneumonidae; genus Pimpla; species Pimpla rufipes. The sequence continues at coordinate 23,559,660 of OZ010632.1, forward strand.
TTTGAGGGATGTTCTGTAATATGCAACACGTTCGGTGCTGCTGCACAGAGCAACATAACCTACAGAGCGGCTGCGGCTGCTGCTGCGCGTGCAAGCGGCGCAGGTGACCACCAACCGTCTACGGTAACGACGCATAATTAATGGCCTGACTAAATACGGCGTCCCGCGAGCGAACGAAACGCGAATGTGCTCCGTATATACCACGTATAAAACACACCCGTGTTGCGCCTACTTTATGCGCGCGTGGCTCGCTTTGTCTATCGTAAACCGCTGTCTGTCCTTCTCTCTCTCTCTCTTTTTCTCTCTCGCGCTCGGCCAATTAAACGAACCGGAGTCGAGTCGAACTACCGGCCAAAAAGGGCCAAAAGTTTTTCTTCTGGTTCGAGCAGAGTCGACAGCTCGAAGCTGAAGCAGAAGTCAAAGAAACTAAAAAAAGAAGATAAAATCCTATTGATGGAAATTATCGAAGCGAAAAATCCTCACGAAAAATTATTGCATGAAAAAAATAACACCTGAGACTCGGTACTATTAATTAATTTTCTTTACGAATTTTTAGGTGTAGTTAAAATATTCAATAAATGCCGAAAAATTGAACCTGAAATTTAAAAAATTATAAATTATGAAAAAAAAATTTAATTATGTTTTTTTATTCTACATTATGAAAAAAATCTAAATTATGTTTTTTTTTAATTCTATAAATTATGAAAAGAAAATCTAAATTATGATTTTTTTTATTCTGTATTATGAAAAAAAATCCAAATTATGTTTTTTTTTATTCTAAATTATGAAAAAAATCTAAATTATGTTTTTTTTATTCTATATTTCGAAATTAAAAACAATAATAATTAGCTCTCGTTGTCCACCTTAACGACTGTCTCTCTTTCTCTCTCGCACTCAGCCAATTAAACGAACCAGATTCGACTCGAACCACCGGCCAAAAAGGGCCAACCATTTTTTTTTTCATCCTCCTGTTTCCAACAACGTCGGCAGCTCGAAGCTGCGAAAGCAGAAGTCAAAGGAACAAAAAAAAAAGGCAAACAAACCGGAGTGGAGATAATTCCACTCGGGTCGCCTCTCGGCGACCGTCGAGCGTTGTGTGTTTATGCATCGCCCTCCGACGACCTTGAGCGACTCCCGGCCGTTTATTTTCTCGCTTTCTTTCTCCCGCTCCCCAATCTTTTCCTTCTTTACCTTCTACACTTGTTTCTGTTTTTTTTTCTTCCTTTTTATTTTATTTTTCCTTCGTGTTTCTTTTTTCTCTATCTCTCGGAACTTTATGACGGCCACTTCACGACTTTGCAGTCGCCGCTTCTCACTTTTTCCTCCCCCCCTTCACTCGCCGCCTTTTTTTTCCCTTCACCCACGATGTGTTTGCCCTTCGCGTCGCCAGCGCAGAGAATCGCGAATGAGGCGACGTCGAGTTTTATCCCCGGCTTCTCGTAATCCGAGAACCTTCGGATCTCGCCCGGCGTATTTTTTCGTGCCTTTTGTCCCCCTTTTTCGCTTTTATTCTTCCTCCTCGCTTCGATGTCCCTCAAAGTCCCGGACTGTCCGACGGGATTTGAGTCTTTGCGGATCAATCAGATTGGCAACCTCTCCCCCCCTCTTTGGCTACCTTCGTCCCTCTCGACCCTTCACCACACCTCATTGGCCGTGATCCCTTCTCCTCTGATTGGGTCGCCGGAACCCGACGCCGATCCAGACGCGCGCGGCCTCGCTGAAAACTTATTATTATCGTCGACCTCTACTTTTTTTTTCTTTTTTTTTTTTCTTTTCTTGAAAAATCGTGACGTGTGTTTCTCGCGATTTTTATGACGTTGCAGTTTGCATCGTCGGAATGCAACGAAATTCAGAAAAAAAATGAATTCTAATTAACCCAAATGATGAAATTTTAGGTATAAAATGTCATCATGTGAATTAGTTCCTATGATGATTTTTACACGTAATTTCATCATTTGGATTAATTAAAATTAATTAGAATTTTTTATTTTTAAATTCTTTAAAATAAAAATTACATTTTAAAGAAAAAATCGTGACGTGTGTTTTTAGCTATTTTTATGACGTTGAAATTTGCATCGTTGGAATGTCACGAAATTCAGAAAAAAATGAATTCTAATTAACCCAAATGATGAAATTTTAGGTATAAAATGTCATCATATCAATTAGTTCCTATGATGATTTTTTCCACGTAATTTTGTATCATTTGGATTAATTAGAGAATTAATTAGAATTTTTTATTTTAAAATTCATTAAAATAAAAATTACATTTTAACGAAAAAAATCGTGACGTGTGTTTCCAGCGATTTTTATGCGCGTGGAATTTTTTGCTTTTTTGCACCAAGACGAGAGCGAAGTAGGAGATTCCATGAAAAACATTTAATTTTACGAGAACCCTTCGCGTTCTTTGTCGTCATTCTTGTATTTTATTTTTTTATTTTTTGTAGTTTTATTTATTCTATTTTTTTATTTTTTTTTAATACGTTTGTGAGACAACAAAGAGAGAAATGGCGAGAGGGGAATTATGAACAGATCGCGCTCAATAACGTGTCGGGCATTCAGGGGGCGACGGAAGACGTCGTTTGGTGCTGCAGGTGAGCGGCAGCCCGTAAGTGAGATCCATTGTCCCGGTGACGCGGTCGACATCGCGAGGGGAAAATCCGAACGTGTCGATAATCGCGCGTGTTCCCGTGCATGACTTTATTATGCACGAGCCGCGATTGCTGGGAGCTATTATTAAGAGCTGAGCTTTCATCATTTTTTTTTTCTTTTTTTTTTTAACGTGACGAGAATATTCTGTGCGCTTGTAGGAATTAAAATGAGCCGGAGGGAGAGAGAAAAATCTGTTGCCGCTGGATGTTTTAAATCGCCGGTTGAGGCGAGTTAATTTTATTTCCGGGGTTTTATTTTTGTCGGCGAGGGAAAGCAGCGGGGGAAGCGGGTTAATTTTATTCGCTGGGTTTTTTAGCCTTGCGAGCGGGGAAAAAAATATCAGATTGAAGCGGGTTGATTTTATTTTTGTGCGCCAGAGAAAAGTAGAGGGGGAAGAGGATTAATTTTATCTCGCAGGTATTTTTGTAAACGAAAATTGGATTAATTTTATTTCGTTGATTTTTATTTTGCAACCGAGAAATTTATTTATTTTATTTCGCTGATTTTTATTTTGTAAACGAAAAATTAAATTTATTTCGGTGATTTTTATTTTGTAAGCGAAAAATTCATTTTATTTCGCTGATTTTTATTTCGTAAGCAAAAAATCGATTAATTTTATTTCGCTGATTTTTCTTTTGCAAGCAAGGAATGTATGCATTTAATTTCGCGGATTTTTATTTTGTAAGCGTAAAATTAATTAATTTAATTTGGCTGATTTTTATTTTGTAAGCGAAAAATCGATTAATTTTATTTTGCTGTTTTTATTTATTTTGTAAGCGAAAAATCGATGAATTTTATTTCTCAGCTTCCGTATTTTCGTGAGCGAAAAATCGTGATGAAAAAAATGAGCCCCGCGATTGTCGTGCGTGAGAATAATGAGCGTTGATGGCCGTGCGAGATCCACTCGTGGGATTCTCCGCGCTCTGTCAAGGTCACCCCGCGTGTAGCACGTTTATCGAGACAGCGTCGTAAGAGCCGCGCGCGCGGCCCCCAGAAACGAGCGAACCGAGGCGAGAGAGGAAAAAAAATGAGCTCGATGCTTTTATTTGCCTCGAAACACGAGAGCCCCGGGGACCTTTCACTTAGGACTCACTTTCGTCCCTGCGTCCTCTCCTCGTTTCGACAGTCCCTTTGTGGCATCACTCAATCCGACGGGAACGCTCGAGCGACGACTGAATATTCAGTCCCTCAAGGTTGCCGTATTTTTCCGAATCGAGACGGTTTCTCGCTCCTCGCGAATTATTCATCAAAGTCTCGGGAAAATTGCGTCTGGATTTACGTCTTTTCGTCGTCTTATTTATTTCACACTAACCCGAAAAAAAATCCTGGAAAAAGGATCAGAAGCAAAGTGAATAGAAACAGAAAAAAAATTATTTCAATAAATCTACAATCTGTTATGTATTTTATTTATTTTACAGTATCCGGGAAAAAATTCCTAGAGAAAGTAGGTCAAGAATAAAATTGACGAAACCACAAACAAACAGTAGAAAAATCTTTGTTTATCCGAAAAAAAATTCCTGGAAAAAAAGATCAAAAGCAAAATTAATAGAAACAGAAAAAAAATTCAATAATTCTAGAATCAGTTATGTATATATTTTATTTTACAGTATCCGGAAAAACACCCCCCAGAAAAAGCAGATTAAAAGTAACATTCACGACACCAGAAAAAAAAAAACAATAGAAAAATGTTTGTTTATCCGGAAAAAAATTCCTGAAAAAAAAAGATCAAAAGCAAAATGAATAGAAACAGAAAAAAAACAATAAAAATAATTCTACAATCAGTCACGTATTTTTCTTATTTTACAGTATCCGGAAAAAAATCCCCCAGAAAAAACAGATCAAGAATAAAATTGACGACACCGGGAAAAAACAGTAGAAAAATGTTTGTTTATTCGGAAAACAAATTCCTGAAGAAAAAAAAAGATCAAACCCAAAATTAATAGAAACAGAAGAAAACAATTTTAAAAATTCTACAATCAGTCATGTATTTTTTTTTATTTATTTTACAGTATCCAGAAAAAAATCCCCGAGAAAAAGTATATCATGAATAAAATTAACGATAACGAATAAATCTTTATATTAAATACAAACCCACAGAAACATCAAAACATCGATATTTTCGTCTTAATCACCGCCACAAGTCCTCCGATTTCGACGGCGTCAGCTTAATCGAAAAAAAAAAAAAAAAAATTCCTCATTTCTGATCCACCACGTGTGGCTGTTTTCGGCCTCGCCGGTCGGTCGCGCGTGTATCACTCACGCGGCCCGAGAGATCCCGGCGCGCCGACGTCAGAGCCGCCCGGCGTGTCCACACCATGCGCGAGCAACAAAACACGCGCATAGGTAGAGCCAGCCAGCCGGCGTCTCGACGCCGCGTGGATCGATCGCAGACGTTAATCAACGGATCGCGAAACTCGCATGCAAATTGCATAATTCCCTCGGCGCGTCCGAGCGCCAAATTAATTTCGTATTACTCGCGGTGTTGTCGTCTTCTTCTCGCGTGTTGCTTTCGCGCGCAACAAGCAAACACAGCTGCGCGCGCAGCGACTGTAAGCGCGCTGCCCACGTGACTCGTCGGCTCTCCGTGTGTTTCATAATCGGTGGCAATAAACACGAGAGCTCTGCTCGCGCCTTCCCTCCACGTGTTTTCTCAATTTATGTACACCAAACGTGCACACACACGTTACGCGGATCTAATGCCACTCGTGTAAATACAAAATATATATCTAGTGTATACAGGGTGTCCCATTTTAATCTTACACCCGATTTATCTCGAAAAATAGGGCTTTGATCGAAAAATGAATTTTATGAAAGTTGTAGGGTTTGAAGGGGGACGTCTGAAAAAAATTAGTTGTTCGATCGAAATTTCAACATGGCGGCGTTAAGGAGGCTGACATGCTTTTTTTTTTTTTTTTTTTTTTTTTTTTTTTTTTTTTTTTTTTTCGGAAAAAAATTGTTAGATCGAAACTCACAACTTTTGTAGGAACGTTTTTTTCGATAGAGGCCATATTTTTATTTTTATTTTCATTTCTGAATAAAATACGGCCTCTCAGCCGGGGGAAAAAATATCCAGGGAAAAATCAGGGAAACAATATGGTTTTTTTTCGGTCTAAACAGATTGTTAGATCGAAACTAACAACTTTTGTAGGAACATTTTTTTCGATAGAGGCCATATTTTTATTTTTATTTTATTTACCAATAAAATGGCCATATTTTTATAAAAAATATGGCCATAAAAGGCCATATATTTTTTTTTTTACAAATAAAAAAAATAAAAATATGGCCTCTATCGAAAAAAATGTTCCTACAAAAGTTGTTAGTTTCGATCTAACAATTTTTATAGTCCAAAAAAAAAAAAAAAATCTCTGATTTTCCCTGAGACAAATCGGGAGTAAGATTAAAATGCGCCACTCTGTATATATCCATACACAAAGATACACAAACCGTTTACACCGCGGCGCGAAATGCGAAGAGTGTTTTCCGTCCCTTCGGTCGCGCGCGCGCGCGGGATTTATGGGCGCCCCGGCGTTTCTCTCCCGCCGCTCGATTCCCGCCGACGGGACCCGGCGGTTAGATTTATCGCGGTGGAGAAAGTAAAGTGTTGCCCCGGCGTCGTCGTCGTTTCTCGCTATCCGAGGCGGCCTGTGTGTCTCGGTTATCTGGATTCGCGCGCTCGGGGCGAACTTTTGTGGGGAAGGAGGAGGAGTGGAGACGCGGTAACGACGCGGTTGGCAAACGCGCGAGAGCGCGGAGATTGGGTGCTGAGAGCAGCGGAGTCAGTGCGCGGAGTGTCTGTCACGAAGCGACGAGGGGGAAGAGACACGGCTCGCGCTCGCTTATTACCTTGCGATAATCGACTCCAGGTCACCCCGGAGCCGTATGATCGATGGGGGCCCCGGCAAGGAGAAAATCCACGAAGCGCCGAGATGGGATCTTTCTTTTCACTCTTCACCATGAAATAAAAGGAACTGGCTTGAAACTGTAAATTCGAGCGTAGGCAATAATAATAATAATAACAATAATAGTACCACTAGTAGCGATAATAATAATAATAATGAGATGTTAATGATGTTAATAATGATTATAACAATAATAATGATTTTTTTTTTTTTTTTTTTGAGAGGGGGGAAATGTTTTATACACCATAGAGGGGCTCGTTTCCTCCGTGTGCTGGGATCTCCTACGTGGCCTACCAGCTAAAACCCCACCTCTCATGACAAACTTAAGAATAATAATGATAATAATTATGGTGAGAAGAATAATTATCTTAATTATGGTGAGAATAATAATGATCATAATTATGGTGAGAATAATAATTATCATAATTATGGTGACAATAATAATGATCATAATTATGGTGACAATATTAATAATGATCATAATTATGGTGACAGCAATAATGTTGATAATGATGATAACAATGATAATTATTATAATGAGAACGATAATAATTCGTTTTCAATAGCACTGATAACAGAAATAATGATGATAATAATAATACCAATGGTAAGAATGATAATAGAAATAATAATAATAATAATAGTAATAACAACGCGAAAATAAATTTGTTTCTGTACGTCGTTCGTGTACCCCAGACGACCCGTTATGAAATATCCATCGAGCTCGGCCGCGCCGAGCGCGAATCTTATTTCAAAGACGCGTTAATTGCGGCATTCCCCGATCTCAAGCTCGCTCTATACACCGCGCGATTCACGCAGACGCGCGCGCTCGCCATAACGCAACTCGTCGGTGCGCGGAGAGTAGCGAGGAAAATTGCTGCCTCGCCGGTCATTGATTGGGTGCCGGCGACAATGTTACCTGAAAGGCGATGCCGATGAATGCCACGCGGCTATTTACGGTCGAGTCGCGCGGACGACGTCCGTATGAAACGAGATCGAGTCGTGAGGAGAAGGAGGAGGGGGAAGGGGGGGGGGAGGACTGGACGACGACGTCGCTGTTGTCGCTACACCAGTTTTCCTCGTATCAGGAAAACCGAGACACCGAGATTGCTCGAGAATCGGCCGAGGGCGACGGGGGGGTTTCTGTAATGCTGAATTAAACGCAGAGCAAACGGAAATTCTCTCTATCTCCCCGCGCGCGATCGGCTGATCTGGTATGTCGTCATTCTGTCCCTGCTGCTGCTGCTCGGCGCGCCAGAATTGGCTGAGATGTCGTGCGATTAACCACGTTGTTTCCCAGCCGGACCGGCTTTCGTTAATTTCACTTCTTAATCCCCGGCATAGTTATCGTTTCTCGGATGCCGCACGTCCACCAATGACGGGTCAATGGATGGCTGATGATATTTTGCGTGAGACGTGACGAATTTACTTGTAGGTTCGTCGTGAGAGAGTGAAGGATATAGATAATAGATAATAGGAGGACATACAGATAATAGATAATATTATAGGATGGAAATACAGATAATAGATAATATTATCTGTATAGATAATATTATAGGATGGAGATACAGATAATAGATAATAGGAGGATAATAAGATAGATAATAGGATACAAAGGGATTTTTTTTCACTGACTACCGAGCGCTCTGCGCTTTGTCCAACGGTTTTTTTTTCCTGTTTCGACGCGCTCGAGGCGTCACGTGACCCACGCGCGACGCGACGGTTGCGGCGGCTCGGTGTAAACACGACCGGCGACCGTTGGGGTTGCCTCGCGTTCTGGAATAATCTGGGAGGATTTTTTTTTGTTGCAGATTTAACGTTTACGTCGATTTTCGGTTTATTTAGGGCGGAATTTTCGGGACTTCGAGCTTGAGGTTCGAACTCGGGATCGAAGTTCGAGGTTAGGATGAATATTACCGTCGGATTTGTGTAAAAAAAAAATTACTAAGATAAATTTCAATATTATTATCTATATTTTTTATATAGATTTTCGCTTTGTTCAGGGCGGAATTTTCGGGGCTTTGAGCTTGTAGTTCAAACTCGAGATCGAACTTTGAGGTTAGGATGGATATTAACGTCGAACTTGAGAAAAAAAAAAAAAAAATTCGGTCCTAAGCGAGAGGGGAGACTTTATCTATTTTTTTTTCTTTTTCAATAATTTACAAACCAAATTCTATGATTTCCGCAACTCGCTCAACGACTGTGGAAACAGCGAAGCGATATTTGCTCAAAAGTTTTCCTCCGTGCGCGCTTCGACCTTGTTTGTTGTTGTTACGCCCGGAGTTTCGTCCCTCGCGCTAAGTTTGCCACCAAGGCGTGACTGCGGAGAGTTGCGTGCGCAGTTCGTGTTACGGCCCGAGGCCTCCCGGAAAGCGATTTGCTTTTTATTGTTGCCCCCGCCGCATTGTTGAATTCCTCGCTCGCTCGAGGATTTCACCGTCCGGGCTTTTGCCACGTCGGCCAATTAATTCCTCCATTATTGCGCGTATTTTAATTATCGACAGGAGTCGCCCCTACCTTTTTCCCCTTCCCCTTTTCCCCCTGGCTTTCTTTTCACGCCTGTGCGGCAGCTTCCGTCGTTACCGACCGAGCAAAGTGTCACCGATCGCGTCGCCTCGTGTTTTACCCACTGACGCGTTCACAATTGTGTCGCGACGCCGCCGAGACTGCGGCGCGCGTATATAAACGGAATTGTACCGGTGTCATTATACTCGAGCGAGCGCGCGCGCGCGATTATTGTCCGGATATTCGTAATTTATCATTCGCCTCGTCCAATAACTCCCGACACGACGCCGCGAGCGCGGTTTGCACAACGCTCTAATGTCCTTTCCGCGTTGCCGTTTGCATACGGAATTTCACCGGGGGAAAACTTCGTGGCACTTTATCAACCTACAACAACAAATACAATTAAGCAACCCTCCCCTCTTCTCTCCGGTACTGGTGAGATTTATTACAGGCGCGATGTATTTATTTTACGACTGTCGAACCTCTGAGGATTCATTTTTTTTTAACAGAAATAATAATAATAATAATAATAATAATAATCTTATATATATTTTGGAAAGTTTGTTATATTATATATATTTGTCTGTTTGTCTGTCCCAGCTGCCTTAATTGATGTCTGCCCGAAATAATAAAGTCTTGCTCCTCTTAATTCAAGTCTGTCCCAAAATTAGAAATTTTGATTTATGTTAACATAGTGTGATATAAAAATATCCCACTATAATTTTTGAAACAAAAATTCAATTTCAAAATATAAAAAAAACAAAAAATATGGACATAATTTGAAAAAAAAAAAAAAAAAAAAAAAAATAATAATAATAATAATAAGCATTTTAATAGAAATAATAATAATAAGCATTTTAATAGAAATAATAATAAAAAATTAAAGCATCCTTTCTCGAGTCCTGCGGCCAACGACCCGAGAGATTTTCGCCAATTTCCATCCCGTCATTCATATCCGCTCTGCACCACAAACACATCCAGCTGACCAGAACAGCCAGAGTGCAGAGCGATATATCCAGCGTTCGGCGCTGCACGTGCAACAACGGCCGGTATACTCACTACGTGCCGCGGGTACCGAGAATTCATTTCCGCGGCCCGTTGGCTCGCATAAGACGGGCGTGAAAACGCTTTTGGATTCGCATATTGTATACATATATATATATATATCGCGATAGGAGCGGAGCGCAGCGATCGTCCATAATCGAGGGCGGCCGCGACGCTAAGCTCGTTTCTTTTCTACACGCTACGCTCTATTTTTCACGCTCGAGCGTCGCTCGCTCTACGTGCGCTTATCAACGTTTCTCGCTGCTGCGCCGCGCGTAGTTTCTCGGCTCCGCGGACACCTGTTCCGCGCATCTACGTCACGACTCCACGACGCCGACCCCGAGCGTCATCCCCGCGCGCGCAATCTCCGCTCTAACCTCTCCCCCCCCCCTCCCCACCCTCTCCACCTACCAACCCAACCGCTACTCGCTCCCTCCTTCCCTCCTTCTTTCGTTTTCGCTGCGCTCGCTCGCTACTATTATTCGCTCTCCACCTCCACCTATATACCCAGATATCTCGCCGCGCTCGGCGCTGCTGCTGCTGCTGCAGCGCGGATTTGCCCCACTGCTTCGCCTGCCTATACCTTGTGACCCCTCGTTTTCTTTCTCTTTCTCGTTTTTTTTTTTTCGATCTCTTTCTATCTCGTTTCTGTCTTTTATTTATGTATCTCTTTCTCTTTCTATCGTTGTTTCTCGTTTTCTCTCCTATTTATCCATCTGTTTCGCTCTTTCTCGTTTTCTGTCTTGTATATATCTATCTCTCTTTCTTTCTCGTTTTCTCTCTTCTATTTATCTATTTTTTCTCTCTCTTTCTCATTTTCTGCCTTCAATTTATCTATCTCTTTCTCTCTTTCTCATTTTCTCCCTTCAATTTATATATCTCTTTCTCTCTCTCTCGTTTTCTCTCTTCAACTTATCTATCTCTTTCTCTCTTTCTCGTTTTCTGTCTTCAATTTATCTATCTTTCTCTCTCTTTCTCGTTTTCTCTCTTCCATTTATCTATATTTTTCTCTCATTCTCGTTTTCTCTCCTCTATTTTTCTATCTCTTTCTCTTTTTCTCGTTTTCTCTCTTCCATTTATCTATATTTCTCTCTCTTTGTCGTTTTCTCTCTTCTATTTTTCTATCTCTTTCTCTCTTTCTCGTTTTCTCTCTTCTATTTATTTATCTTTTTCTCTCTTTCTTGTTTTCTGTCTTTCATTTATCCATCTCTCTCTCTCTCTCTCTTTCTCGTTTTCTTTTGTATTTATCTATATTTCTCTCTCATTTTCTGTCTTCTATTTATTTCTCCTTTTATCCCTCGTAGCGATCTATCTCTTTCTGTCTCTCTTTTTATCTCTTCCAGGTATCTATCTATCTCTCTCTCTCTCGCTTCACATTTCTGCTCCGCGTTCTCACCGAGTCCGCACCCACGACCTCGCGAGGTCAGGGATTTCGGGGCGCGAGGCGAGGCGGGTGGGGTGGAGGGTGGGGGGGGGGGGGGGGGGGGTAAGAGGAGTCTCAATCCCTCCCTGCCCTTTACAGCCGGATGACGTCGTCGTGCTATCTCGCGGCAGATGAGACTCGGAATGGAGGTATAACGGAGCGGAATAAAATCGGCGAGAAATCTAGGCGGAATGTCTTATTTTAGATGCGAACGTCGACTACGTCTTGCAAGACGCGCGTCGAACGCAGCGACTCGTGAAACTTTTATCGTAATGAGACTCGCGAGACGTTTGAAAACCAACGCGAAATAAGGATTCTTATTTTTTTATTTTAATTGCAACTATCGAATTTGTGATTTATTTAAATCTGCTAACAAACACAAACATTTTCCGAATCAAGGAAAAAAAAATTCCAATAAAAATCGATAAATCGCGATTTTAGTTCAAGCGAAAAAATTCTGTTTCATCGATCCGAGAATTTATTTACCTCCCCGATGTAAACAGAATTATTTTCGTTCCACCGATTACCGCGAAATTTATATTTAGATTTTACTTCTCCGTCTGCCGCGAATTTTATATTTAGATTTTTGTTTTCCATCGCGGCGATCGATATCGGCAGCGAAGTGATAAGAGTTATCGGCGAAGATTTTCAGTTTCGCCGCTGTAAACGTCTGAGTCACTCGCGACAGCTGCTGGCGAACCGGGAATCGTTTTTTAATTTTATTTATTAAAATTTAGTTTTAAAAACATTTAGTTTTATTATTTCATTTAAAAAAAAATTATTTTTATTTTATTTTAAAAACATTTAGTTTTATTATTTTATTTAAAAAAAAATTCTTTTTATTTTATTTTAAAAACATTTATTTTTATTATTTATTTATTTATCTACATTGTTTATTAATTGGTGGATGATATCGAATTTTTTAGTGAAAAACAATAAAAAAAAAAAATACTTTGGGTTTTGTCATATAGAGCAATTTTTGATTAGGGGGCCATTTTACCCCGGTCTCCCCTATATAACGTCGGGCGTTCCGAAGCGGCGATAAATCTTGGAAAGTTCGTAACGAGCCGCCCGAATGTCGGGCAAACGACGCGCGCGTCCCGTGGGAGGCGCCGAATATTCATCGCTCGCGAATTCGCGCGGAGTTTAGCCCGTTATATAGACACTAAATACACATGGATAGCCGGAAAATCGGGGATAGGGGCAACAGGTGCAGCCGAGTTTATTTGTTTGCTCGAATTGAGTGCTCGAGGTTCGCGCGAAACGCTCGAGAACGCTCGCGATGCCCTCGTTAATCCGGCAATTAAAACCCGCGCGCATTCTTGAAGCGTCTATCGACTCCGAGGTATTAAATGCGATTTAGTTATACGGCGGTTCGAGACTTTTGTGATTTCTGGATTAGTGGCAGAAAAAAAGAAAAGATTCGAATCTTCGCGCGATAGTAAAAAATTGATTATTTTCGATTTTTTAAATATTTGCAGAGGAAAAAAAATCATTTTTCGCGTTTTTCTCGTTTAATTTTCTATTTTTCGGAATCAGCAGGAAATTTCCCGTCGAATAGGCGCTTCAAACTTTACGAAATCGAATTTTTTCCGGCAAAAAACATATGTAAAATCTGTATGGAAAAATTGGTGTATTATTTTTTTAATTTTTTTAACTACTTATTTGAATGTATTTTTGTCCGTACATAACTAATACGTCATTAGTTTTTATTTCTAAACGCGATAGTTTCAACGAAAACATTAAAAAACTTAATTATTTTGCATTTTTTTTTTTAGGTCAACTGGAATAATTAAACTTTTCAGTCAACTGTCGTTGAGGCTGACTTGAACTCTCAACGAACTGAAAGCAAAGAAAGAGAGAGAAAGGCAGACTGATATATACGTACATTAATATAGTGTATTAATGTGCGAGGGGTGTGATAGCATTAGCAACCTTTGAGCGATGTTTTTCGCCGGCTAATCTTGAAGACTCGTAACCTCCGCCCGATATATCGCGTATTCACTCAAAAGTAATAATATAATTGGCGCGAAGGCGACGCCGGAGTGTCCGAGGGGAGGAGAAAACATGTTTTTCCATATATATTTCATATTCATTTGTCGTGCAAATAAACATGATTTATTGTCGTACGGGGAAAGATCTTTTCGCCGTTTTCCTCGCTGCGAGGTCAATTAAAAAAAATGTAACAGAAAAAAAACTAAGTTCTGAAAATAAAAAAAAAATAAAAAAAGTAAACAAAGTTCCGAAAATAAAAAAAATAAAAAATTAACGAAGTTCCGAAAATAAGAAAATAAAAAATTATCCGTCCCGAAAATTAAAAAATTAAAAAATAAGTACAGATCAGTTTAAATCCATAACCGTCCACGAATCGCAACAACCGCCTAAAAAAAATCCCAACAATTCCCCTCCGACAAATAACAAAGTCCAGCCATGGCAAAATGTCTCAACTAAAATTCCAGTCCGTGGAATCCGCTGGCACCGCGTTGACCAACCTCTGCACGCGGAAGCGGAATTTTCTTCGTGGCACACCGGAGGAAAATCCAGCTGGCGAGATAAAAACCGTAAAACTCCTCGACTCTGCCAAGAAAAAAAAACAGATGAATTTCTTCGCTGAGAGCGATAATCGTCGTGAACAGCCGTCGACCTGAATCGCACGCGACGTAAGAAAAAAAAAAAAAAATCGAGCCGTGTAGAAAATTGCGCGAATTAAGAGAGAAAGATGGAAACATTTCGCCGCGTGTGAGTCACGTCGGTTAATGGGGTCCCCGGGACGAAACGCGTGGCGACCGGTTGCGACCGGTTGCGACACCCGAGGCGGCCGCCGCAGCGACTGCAGCGCCGCGCGCGGCGCTTCGTTTTCCGCGTGCCCTGAATTTCCGTGCGCGGCGCGCGAGTCGCTCGACCGGCCGGCCGGCCGACCAGGGCGTCTCTCTCGTGATGGCCGCCTCTCGTTCCGAATCGACCCCGTGTGTGTTCACTTTTCCGCGTGAGCCTTTAACGAGCGCGAGATTCTGCAGCGCGGAGCGACGTCGTGGGCAACACGTTCGCTCTTCACGATTCCGGGAATGCTATAAAATCCGCTCGGCGACATTGCGCAGAGTCGCACGTGCTCTGCACACACCGAGCGGCTGCCCCGCTCGATGCTCTTGGGACGCCGCGCGCGTTTTTCAGCGAAAATTCGACGTCGCCGTTTTTTTGACGGGGTCGCCTGGTGGACCGGAGGATGGAGAATTAAGTAGTTTGCCTTTGGGGAGATCGGATGATCGAACATTTTATTTTGTGCCGTTAATTTTTATTGGTGAGATGATTAAAAAATGGGGTTGCATGAAATGTGTGAGGAGATCATTTTATTTTAAATGTTGCACTGAATATAAATTATTTTATGAACGGCCTTAACAAGATTTTTTTTACGAAAATTCATTTTCAGTTTGAATGAATCTTGAAGAAAAAAAAAAAAAAAAAATTACGACCAGCCTAATAGATTTTTCTTTACGAAAATGAATTTTCGATGTAAATGAATCTTATAGAAAAATGTATTAATTTAACGACCAGCCTAACAGGATTTTTTTTTTTTTTTTTTTTTTTTTTTTTTTCGAAAATGAATTTTTAATTTAAATGACTTAAAGAAAAAAAAATGAATTTTCTGTTTAAATGAATCTTCTACAAAAAAATGCATTTAAATGAATTTATTTGAAATTCCATTTTCTCCGGAAAATCGGCAACCAGAAGTTATTTAACAAACGTATTTCCAACCTGCATTTAATTGCCACGAATATCCCGGTGCACCGCGGCAAAGAACCGATTCTCAAGCGTCGAGCGTTCACCCCGTTAATCACGTCCGTTTAGCTGTCCATCATTCCGCTGGTGGGTTTGCCCTATATACATCCGCGCATTCGCGAGTGACGACGGCGGCGGCGACTGACGTCAGAGTCACCTCTCCCGTGTATCAGGAGCGCGATCGGCGCGGCGTCGTCATCGTCAGCCGTCTGACGACAGCGGCCGACGCGCGTAGTCGGTCCGCCACTATTACACGGTTTATCGTAATCGTTAAGCATAACGAAGAGAACTTCGATATATCCGCTCTTTCCGCTTTTATCTTACTATTATTATTCTCGATTAATAATAATAATAATAATAATAAAATTATTGTTATGAATTAAGTAAATATTACATTATTATTATTATTATCAGGAATGAATTAAATATGAAATCATTATTATAAATTTATTAAATATGAAATTATTATTATGAATTAATTGAATATGAAATTATTATTATTATTATTATTATTATTATGAATTGATGATAATAATAATAATAATGATAATTTCAATCATTTTCTCGACCTAATTATAATAACCATTTTCTCGATCCAAAAAATCAGCAAAAACTTAGATTTCCGCCACTAGACGAAAAAATAATTCTGGAGCCAAGAAAAAGTGATAAAATGTATTTGCAATTTTCTTCAAACCAAAAATCATTGTTTTCTTTATGTGAAAAAAAATCAGCAACACTGATCACGAAACGATGAATTAGTCGGTTTCTCTTGACATTGAATCGCGTCGTCGATTCGATGATAACAAAAAATAAAAAAAAACGCGATTCGCTGCTCTCGTGAGCCGCCGGGCTGCAACGTATCTCCTCATCGTCGCGGCTATCGATTCGGCCGCGAACGTTCTGGATGAAAACATTCTGCAGTTCGCGCGGCTCACCGGCGTCGGCTGTGTAGCCACGTCGCGGCGGCTAATTTGCCAGCGCGAATGTCGCGCCGGAGAAAACGACTCTCGATTGGGTCGACGCAGAAGCCTGCAAGGATTCACCCCGTCAAGGTCGAAGCTTCTGGCCTGTTGTGCGCAGAGCGGGAAGGAGAGACGGAGAGCAACCGGCGGGCGACGCAGCAGTCGCGCCTTCGGGGTTTCCCCCCTCCCCTCACCCCATTAACCCTCGCTCTGGCCGCAACCAATAATGTTGCCCCGCCCGCTCAACGTCTAGTTTCACCTTCACGACACTTTTCTCCCTCGCAGCCTCTAATCTTCTTCCGTCTCGATGCGCATTCGCTTTTTTTTTCCTCCTTTTTTTTTGTGCCACGACGATCTCTGTAATCTTCCCGAAATTATGAGACGCTTTTTTTAATATTTATTTTTATTTTGTATAAAAAACATTATTAGTTTGTTTTGAATAAAAACAAGTGATTATAATTGATGTTTTGAATAAAAACAAATTATTATAATTTGTATTTTGAATAAAGACAAATTATTACTATTTATATTTTGAATAAAAACAAGTTATTATAATTGATGTTTTGAATAAAAACAAATTATTATAATTTGTATTTTGAATAAAGACAAATTATTACTATTTATATTTTGAATAAAAACAAGTTATTATAATTTATATTTTGAATAAAAAGAAGTTATTATAATTGATATTTTGAATAAAAACAAATTATTATAATTTGTATTTTGAATAAAGACAAATTATTACTATTTATATTTTGAATAAAAACAAGTTATTATAATTTATATTTTGAATAAAAACAAATTATTATAATTTATATTTTGAATAAAATAATCATTACAATTTACATTTTGAATTAAAAAATTATTGTAATTTATAGTAGTAATAGTTTTATTTCGTTGTATGCCCTTGCGGGCTTTTACACATATTGTAATTTATATTTTTAATTAAAAAATTATTGTAATTTATATTTTTAATAAATTTATTTTTATTTTTATTCTAATTATTGAACAAAAGAGAAAATCGAAGTAACAGACTCTTTGATCGCGTTGCCATGAAATGTGTGCTCGCATTTATCGTAGACACTTGCGAGGCTCCGCGTCTTCATGACTCACGACGCGGAGTCTCGGCGCTTGTTTTTTCCTCGTTCCCGGCTCGACCGCCTCTAATAAACAAATCTATAATTCATCAGGGCTCTCTCGGTATGAATATTCCAGAGTCTCCCGGGCGGCTTCTAAATATTTATACAGAGCTTCGTCGCCTCGCTCGTCGAAACTTGTTCCGCGCCGTCTTGGACTTTGTAGACTTAAAGCTCAGACGGATCTATATGTAAGCCCGATTGTCCACAGAGCTTTCTTTTTTTTTCCCCCCCGTCGGATATCGACGTTCGCCTTTCTCGGCGGTGGCGATAAACGCGAGCTTTTTTGTTCGTCTTATCGAAGGAAAACAGATTTTCAATTCGGTCAATTCGAAAAATTATTACCCAAAGCCGAAAAATGTTTATTACCAAAAATAACTCATAAATAATAATAAAAGGTAATAAGAATAATTACCGATGTTATAAAATAATTGCAATTCTTTTTTACACAAAAAAAATCTGTGAACTTTCCAATTTTCAATTCAGAGAAAGCCTGATTTTAAGTTCCCATCGGACAAAAAATTCTCAAAATTTAGTTTCTGAAGCTGACGAAAAAAAGATTCTCAAATAATTGCAAAAAATAATTACCACAATTATAAAATAATTGCAATTTTTTTACTCGTAAAAAAAATCTGTGGACCAATTTTCAAGTCGACCAAACCCCGTTTTAGTGTCATAAAAAAAAAATACAAAAATTAAATTTTCTAACTAAAAATCCAAAAATTAAATTTCCTAATTAAAAATCCAAAAACTAAATTTCCTAATTAAAAACCCAAAAATTAAATTTCTTAATTAAAAATAAAAAAATTTAATTTCCTAACTAATGAAAAAAAAACATAAAATAAATGTTAGATTTTCCGTTCGCCTCGTCGATATCGAGAACCGCGTTTTTCCATCGCAATTTCGCGACGAAGAATTTCTATCCAGAGAGAACGAACGGCCGAGGGAAAAAGCGACAGGCCGCGAGTGGGTTATTATTTATTATATCGGGCGGCTGTGTATCCGCCGGGACAGGCGGGGGGTTATTATGCGAATGGTATTAATGAGACGGATCGGATGGCGCCGGATCGCCGCCGCGGGCGAGAGAGGCGAGATCGAACGAGAGAGCGACGGTCCCGGCACGTCCGTAACTACCGCGCCGCTTATCACCGTTGTTCGCCGCTTCCACGTCGACGTCGTCGTCGTGTAATCGCGAGGCGACGGCCTGACGAGGTGACGTATTCATCGACGACCGCCCGACGGACGTTAACTCCGGCTGAACACGCGAGACACCGCGGGATCGTTTTTTTTTTTTTTTTTTCTTTTTTTTTTTTTTGCTCCCCTCATCAGCCGGCTAGCAACGAGATTCTCGAGCGACGATCCGTGACGTGTAACGGACGTGCACAGCCGACGATCCCGACCACTTTTTTCTGGTAATTTTTTTTTTTTCCTAGTGGTTTTTTTTATTTGTGACCGGAAAAACTCGTCGTGATTATTCTGAGCTCTGAGTATTTTTGTAACGGGGAGATGAAAATGTTGCGTTTGCTGATTATTCAATGTGGTGCAGGAACATGTGGAGGACATTTTAATGGGATTTTTTTTTTGCATTTTTTGTATGGGGAAAATGTTTGGAGGTGGGATTAAATTTAATGTGGACGGTTAAGCGTAAGTTGTTTAGTATATTAAATTCAATATTTATTTAAATCAGGTACCAATGAATTTTTTTATCTTTTTTTTTGTAATTAGTTTTACTCCCCAAACATTTGGTATTTTTTGTACTTTCATATTAATGTATAAAAAAAAAATGTTTTAGTGTCCGAGTATAAATTTATTTCGATAAAATACAATATTTATTTAAATGAGGCCCCAATGAATTTTTTTTTTTGTCATTTTTTTTATTTTTTTTATTAGTTTCACCCCCTAGAAATTCGGCATTTTTTGGACTTCCATATTAATGCCTAAAAAAGAAATGTTTTAGCGTCCGAGTATAAATTTATTTCGATAAAATGCAATATTTATTTAATTACAGCGAATTAAATTTTTTTTTCGTGGTGATTTTCGACCTCCAAAAATGCCGCATTTTTTGTATGCATTTTTTGTATGCATTTTTTGTACTTGCAAATTAATATTAACAAAAATGTTTTACCTTCCGAGTATAAATTTATAAGAATCGAGAGAGAAAAAAAACGTGGTGAATCCGCGAGGAATAACAAACGAAAATGCATAAATGGAAATAAGAGAAGCGTGGAAGCAGCAAATCCCCGGATTCGCGACTGACTCAGAGAGCGTCTAAGCCAGACGACGTATGACACTGTGCACGTCGTACTTATCGCTTGGGCACGAGGACGAGCGCGCAAAAGCCACGTATATATATTCGCGCAAAGCGTATATACGACGCACACAGAGGAGCCGCGGAGCGGTTCGTCTCTCGCGTTTGATCTCGGAGGCCTTGCACTCCGGGGCAGCGGCTCCTCTCGCGCTTCTCTCTCCGCCGTCGACGTCGTCAGGTGCCGGCGTCATTTTACAGCCGCCAACGTCGACACCCCGTGTCGCTTGTGTACATCACATTTGTACGTAGACACCGCACAGGACGTTCCACGTTCTTTGCAAATTGGGCTCGCAATTTTTTTTTTTTTTTTGCGAAATCCGAAATGTAATTTTTTAAAAATTTATTTCAGGTATTTATTTATTCCACAAATTTAGTTCGTTTGACACGTTTTTTTTTTAATATCAGAAAATATCAGATTTTTAACAAATTAATCAGAAATTTATTTCTTATTTCTGATTAATTTGTGATTAATTTGTTTGTTAGGCACAATTAAAGATTTATTTTTTTAAATGTAAAAATTCCATGTAAAATTTAAAAAAAGGTAAATCAATTTCCCTCTTCATAAAATTAGTGGGTGATATTTTCACATTTTGCCTCAATGCATTCTCTTTGTTACTGAATTTTCTCTCGAACGAAGGAAGAAAATCCAGGTTCTACCGATCCAAAATAAAAGTAACCTCAATTTTAGTGAAGCGATAAAATTTCGAAAAAGTCTGAAAAAACTTTTTTTTTTTTTTCATTTTTTCAAACGCCTCATATCGATGTATTTTTGCCCGTAGGCAACAAATTTGCCATTAGATTTTTTCCAAATTCGATATTTGATTCCAATTTTTTAATTTATTTTTTACATCAACGAATAATTAAAAAAAGGCTTTTGAAAAAATCGTTAAATAAATTTATTTCGTTAAGTTAGGGGGAAAAAAAAAGAATAGAAAAATAGAAAAAATAGAATCTGGGGGTTCGTGACGCTCGAGAAATAAATTTATTTCGTAAAGTGAGGAAAAAAATAGAAAAAAATAGAATAGAAAAATACAAAAAATAGGATAGAAAAATAGAAAAATAGAAAAATAGAAAAATAGGAAAATAGGATAGAAAAGTAGAAAAAATATAATCTGGGGATTCGCGACGCTCGAGAAATAAATTTATTTCGTAAAGTGAGGAAGAAAATAGAAAAAAATAGAATAGAAAAATAGAAAAAACATAGAATAGGAAAATAGAATAAAAAAGAATAGAAAACAGAAAAAATAGAATAGAAAAGTAGAAAAAATATAATCTGGGGGTTCGAGACAATCTCGAGGAATTTGACATGGAACGCCCCGTACACACCGTCGCGGAGTTGTCGCTCTCCGCTCGGTCGCGTCTCGAGACTCCGAGCGTGCGTTACGTCACGCGAATAGGAATCGGGACGCGAGCCGGGCCCCTGGCTCGGCCGACGCGCGGCCGCTCGAATCTCCGCTATACGTGCACACGGAACGCGCGCGCGCGCGCGCTTCGCTGTATATGCAACGAGCGAGCTAGAGAGAGAGTCGCGCATCTCTCGTTGTCGCGGCGAATCGCAGCCGGTGCTACACATACGCAGGCTGCTGCTGCTCTCTCATCGTGCGTCGCACACGCGGCGACTCTCGCGGCTCTCTCGGTTACGCGGGATCGGCTCGTCAGCGTCGGGAAAACTTTATCGCTTCACGGTTCATCGCTTCGACTCTGCTATATACGCTGGACTGTGCTACACGTAGAGCGGAGATTGAGCGACGTGAATACCGGCGGCATTCAATGTGCGAAAGGTCGATTTCTACCGCCGGGCGCGCGAACATCTGTTCAATCGGTATTTCCATTCGCTTTTTATTTATTTAAAAAAAACACATTCGACTCTCAAATTGATATTAACCATTTTTTTGTTATTTAAAAAAATGTTGGTCTCTTTAGGGACTTTGAAAAAGAGAGAGGAAAATGATAAATAAAAATATTTGAGAAATTAGTAGATCAGGACTTAGGAAATAATTTCAGATTTTTGTACTTCAGATTTGTTTACTTGTTATTTGGTTATTTATTTTCTAATTTTTCTAAATAAAAATTACAAATTATTTTTTAATAAAAAATTACAAATTATTCACTGTTATTATTCTTATTATTATTATTATTTTTAAGAAAAGAACATTACAAATTATTCATTATTATTATTATTATTTTAATTATTTTTTGATAAAAAAAATTACAAATTATTCATTATTATTATAATTATTATTATTATAATTATTTTTAACAAAAAAATTAGGAATGATTTTTTAATTAGGTTTGGGAACGAAAGTTAACAGCATCGTTAATAAATAATGTCGGCGGAAAAAATGATTGCAAAATCTCGTCAAATTAAGAGCGGAGTCTCGTTAAGTCTATCTCTCTCTCGAAAAAAAAGAGAGACGAAAAAAAAAAGAAATCCAGAACAGGAGTAAATTGAAACGCTGGCGTTGCGAAGTATTTTGGTCATTGGGTGAACCGGTGGATCGTGCAATTTCCCAGCGTCGCGAGCGCTCTAATTAAGCGGTTGTATCGCCAAATACAGCGAGGGCGAAATACAGGTGCGCGTGTGGGAAATTCGAGTTGGCGGTGACCGCGGGTTGAAGAATGGGGAAAAATATATATATCGAACGACGGGGGGACGGGAAATAAATCGCGGGGGGGGGGGGGGGGGGGGTGGATTTTCCGAGCGGAATCTCGAGCGCGGGCCCCACCATATTCGGAAGAATAAAAGCGAGAGTGAGTTGTCGCGGCGGTTTGGTGCACGCCGCACGATTCGCCGTGGCACGCGCGACAAAATAGTTTTAACGCGCTATTTCGAAAGCGCGAGTCGATGACGCGGACTCGGGCTCTCGCTATTCTTGGATTCGGTCACGTGGTCGATGTGTCTCCTCTCGCCCCGAGCGGCTCTCTGACTGCTGCACAGAGGGAGAGAGAGAGAGAGAGAGAAAAAAAATGGTTTTGTCGGTACGACGGAAAAAGGCGGCAGGGAATTTGTTGGGTTGGAAAATATTTTTTTGAACGACAGAAATATTTTTTTTAACCTGCAACACTTTTTTTCTAACCTTAGAAAAATTGCTGAATTATTTACATTTTTTATCGTACTTTACTTCAAAGTTTTTTTTTTATCCAAATATTGTGAAAACGAAAAAAGGCGACAAGACGAATTTATTCATTGGATTAAAAAAAAACAATTATTTTTAATCTCCAATTTCTTTCTAACTTAACAACATTTTGTCAATTATTTACATTATTTTTATCGTACTTTGCTTCCAAGTTGTTTTTTAATCCAAATATTGTGGAAACGAAAAAAGCGACTAAACGAATTTATTCGTTGGTTCTCAAAAAAATGTATTTGAACGACAAAAATATGTTTTCCAACCTCCGATATTTTTTTTTCTAACCTAACAAAATGTGCTGAATTATTTACATTATTTTTATCGAACTTAGCTTCCATTTTTTTTCTAATCCAAACACCGCAAAAACGACAAAAAAGCGAACCAATTAATACACAAATCTCCGCACTAATCTCATCCCGACTTACGAAATCGAAACCATAACAGCGAGAATTCGCGAGAATCCCCAGCCCCGAATGAACCGCAATTAAAATTCACGTTGAAAATTTCGCCGCTTCCGCCGGTGGGAAAATTGATCGCCGCGCGCCTTCTTCGAATAAACAGAGACGGCGAAGAATGAGGAAGCAACGTGCAAACTTCGCCTTGTCGGGCGGCTTGAAGAGAAGGAGGAGGGGGGGAAAAAAACAGCTGACTAACTGGCAGATCTCGATTACCGTGCGGCGATGCTGCCGGTGCTGCTGCATTGAACCTTTGCGAGCCATTCACCGGAGTTCAACGTGTTCCATTTCACTCCTCTCCTTTTCCACGTCTCCCTCTACCTCGCCCGCCGCCTGTTGCACTTTCCTTTTCCCTCCGAACTCGCATTTCACTCCTCGCCGCATTGGCAACCGAGAGACTCGGCCGCCTCTCGGCTGCTATGACAACGAGAACTCGGCGCTAGGTGTATTCAGTGTATTCACCTCCGCCTTTCACTCACCACCGCACCGCACGCTCTTCGCTTTTTCCCTCCGTGTGTGTGTCTGTGCGGGACTCTCACGTGCTTCTCGCAACCGGAGACCCCCGCGACCTCGATCAGACGCTATCAGATTGTAATCGTGTACGCGGCGTATTTGAAAGACCCCCCCGCGCATAAAGCGACGCAGTTTCGCAGACTCGTTTTTTTTTTTTTTTTTTCAACACTCGGGATGATTTGTGTCGACGATGCTCTGGAAATTTTATTTTTGCACGGTTTTGGGGAGAAAAAAATTGGGGAAAAGAAAGATGGAATTTTTGTTGAAGAGATTTTTTTAAAATAATTGTTATTTTTGTTGAAGGGATTTTTTTAAAGAATTGTTATTTTTGTTAAAGGGATTTCTTTAAAGAATTGTTATTTTTGTTAAAGGGATTTTTTTATTATAGTTTTTGTCAGAAGGATTTCTTTAAAAAAAATTTAAAAAATCATTTTTGTCAAAGGGATTTCTTAAAAAAATTGTTGCTTTTGTCAAAGGGATTTCTTTAAAAAAATTACAGTTATGAATGAAGTGGATATTGATTTATTTTTACAATGAATTATTTTGAGGGAACCGAGTCAGTAAAAAGGTTTATTTTTATTGTAAGAGCTACTTTTTTTCCTCAGCAATGAAAAAAATTGTCATTCTATTCTTTTAGGATCGCGACGACGGAATTTTTTTTGGTCACTCGTACTGCATGTTGGGTCAATCAGGTGCTTCAAATCAGAAATATGGATTTTGCATTCTGCGTGTAGTCCAGAGAAAACCAATCATATCATTTTCTACCGTTGTAGGGCTTAAAAAAATAAAATAAAAAAATAGTTATAAACATTTTTTATTCAACGGCGAGGAAAAAAGTTGCCCTTATAATAAAAATAATCTTTTTTAACTGACTCGGCCTCCTTAATAAAATATCGCTTTTTAATGATATTTTTTAATTAGGTTTTTAGTGAAAATAAGTAATTATTAATATTGCAATTGGAACTTTTTTTTTCTTCATTAAAAAACGACGATGACGAATAATCGATTTTTGTGATTAATCGTCTGCTTCGTATTGACGAGACGTTTGATACGGAAGGCAATGAAGACACGAGGAATTATCACGAGTGACCGTCTACCCTACATGACACTACGAATCGATAAATGTTGGCACATTATTCGCGTGTCATCGCCGACACATGAGCCGCGCGGAGAGAGTCACGTGTCGCCCGTCCCACAACACATGCATTATTTCCTCGACTATCGCCGTAGTGCAGCGACTGGATGACTCGACGACGCTGAAAAAAAAAAGAAAAAAAAACAGTAATAATAAAATAAAAGAGTGCGTTGACTGTCCCCGCAATTTTGTCCAGTCACTGCCAGTCATGTAATCGAACTGTAATTTCATCACCTCGACGGCTGCAGTTGTGACGTGCAAAATGCATCTTTCGAGATGGCGAAGTTGGGTCTTCATTACCAACACGACGTACGACTTTATTATGCATGCACAATGTGTGCATAACCCCGGACGCCGGGTACAGTAGAAACACGCGTAATTTTCTCCTTCATCAGCTGGGTAACCGAATTACAAATAAATAATTTTGTTGCGATTATTCACAACTCCAATTTACCATAACATTATTTCTTTTTTATCTGTAACGAAACTTTTAAATATTTTCTGACCACTCAGAAATATCCAAATTTGTTTATCGGACTTTCCAATTTTTTTCTATACAATTTTTCAACTTAAAAACATATTTCCCAATTTTACCTCGATATAAAAAATTCAATTTTACATCACACATCGTTTTTTTTAATTTTTGTGTCATTTTCTCGTTGATCCGGGTAACCGAATTACAATTAAATAATTTCTCACTATTATTCACAATTTCGATGTACCATAACATTAATTTAAAAAAATCTGTACCGAAATTTAACTATTTCCTTACCACTCAAAAATATACAAATTTCTTTATCAAATTTTCCAATTTTTTTCTATACAATTTTCCAACTTTAAAAAATATTTCACGACATAAAAATTTTACCTCGATATAAAACTGTAAAAGATAAAAACTTTAAAAAATGTTTACCTCGATATAAAAAATTCAACTTCATATCACACATCGTTTTATTTTTTTATTTTCGTGTCCCAATTTTTTTTAACCCGCAAAAGTAAAACTTTTTGTACCATGAATTTCTTATGCTGGGAAAAAATTCCGGCCGGTCATCCGCTCGCTAGTCTCTGCTATAAACATATAAAAAAAATAAAAAAAATTCTGTAAGAAGTCCGGCCAATTTTTCACGTGGCTTCATCGTCAAAGTTTCGCTATCGGCGAGCGTCGTGAGCGGCGGCGAGAAGGCGGGGAGAGAGACATAGAGTAATCGATCCGCGCGCCCGGGGTTCGCTAGCTTCGCGGCTGCCGCTTCCTCGTCCCGTGTGTTGCCCGCGTTTGCTCTCCGCGCGGGGTTCAACGACCGGTCCGCCCTGTTACCAGGAGCGCCAGGAGGAGAGGACGCCTCGTCGTCGTCGTGCACACATCCTGCGCGCCTCCTGGCGTCCGCCGAGCTTTTCTCGCCGCCGCCGCCGCAACCTGTTGCATATTTTTCCACCCGGCCGAACGAGAAGCGGGAGAAGCGAATCGATCCAGTTGGTGCGCGCCAAGCGCTCTACCTGGAACTGCGCTCGACGTTCCGGGTTGCCTATACGTTTTTTTTGTTTCGTGCGAACGTGAATTAAAAAAATAAAATAAAAATAAAATACTCGCTTTACTATTTTTTTCACGCGTGATTTTTATACGTCGGTCGGGGAGAGGAGAGAAAGACGGATTTAGTGGTAATTAGAGTGTTGAGACGTCTTAGAAAAATTCAATAAATGCAAATAAATAATTAAGAATGAAAAAAAAAAAAGAAAATTAATCAATGAAATATTTTTATCGATATTCGGCGATATTTATGCGTCGATTGCTGAGAGGAGAGAAAGACGGATTTAATGGTAATTAGAGTGTCGAGACGTCTTAGAAAAATTCAACAAATGCAAATAAACAATTAACATTGAAAAAAAAAAAAAAAAAAATGCTATCAATGAAATATTTTTATTGATATTCGGCGATATAGGGTAGAAGCACCGGTTGTGGCCACTGTACCAGTTGTGGCCATTTTCACTATAATATATTTCAAATTGTTGCTTTTCTGTATTTTCATGTTGATACTTCGAAAGTATCCATACAAGTTAACAAGATTATCGATACAATTTCGTTACATTTTAACAATACAAATAATTCTGTCCTTTCGAACTCGGTGGCCACAACTGGACCAAAGATGGCCAAAACCGGTACTTCTACCCTATGTGGATCGAAAAATACGGATTTAATTGTAATTAGGTTGTCAAAACGTCTTAGAAAAATTCAGCAAATGCAAATAAACAATTAACATTGAAAAAAAAAAAAAAAATCAGTGGAATATTTTAATTGATGTACGGCGATATTTATGCATCGATTGCTGAGAGTCGATAGAGACGGATTTAATTGTAATTAGACTGTCAAGACATCTCATAAAAATTCAACGTTTTTACAACTCAACAATTAACACTGAAAAAAAAAATCTAAAAACAATGAAACATTTTAATTGAAATAATTCGATGCAACAATCGCTGCCATTCCGGGTTGGCTGCCGATTTCGTGCCGAGTTACGCGCCAATCAGGAAAAAAAAAAACCCTGACATCATTATTTCTTTCACGCCCGCGATATATACAAATATATATAGATCGACTCGTGAGGCGAGTCCCGTCGAAATTGTGAATTCTGGTCTCTTCCATTCGCGCCCGGCTATCCCGACGATCTTCGCGTGGCTGCGACGATCTGGGAAGCCGTAGAAAAGCGTGTCCTCCACGCTTGTGCAGCGGAGGCGCCGAGTCCGGCGACCAATAGTCGATGTATCTCCCGTAGGATCAGCTGTTGCCGCTGCTGCTCCTTACGTTGCGCTGTCGCCACGCTCGCACGTAGTGCGAGTCGTAACTGCGTCCATCGCGCGCGCGCGCGGGATGGACGCGGAGCTCCTCTCTACGCGTGACTCTCGCCCGACGAGGAAATACAAAGCGCGAGGCGCGCGGCGATAACGACGCGGAAAAGCTTCACCCGGTTGTTGCACTCGACCGCCTGTCGCAATCGACGATTTCATTCCAGACAAAAAAAGAAAAAAAAAAAAAACGTATCCACATTTTCTCAATTACTTTTTAACGAATTTTTTTTCGTATTTTTTGCATCAGTCAAAGACAATATTTTCAGTATATCTTTTTTTTATAATAGTAATAATGCGAAACGCAAAATAATAATAATAATAATAACAATAATAGTACCAAGCCTATTTTTTCAGACTTCAGTCTTATTATTATTATTATCTTTCTTCATTTCTAATATCAGCAGAAACCAATGTCTACTATATGCTGATAATATTTATTGATGCAATACAATGCATAATAATAATAATAATAATAATAATAACGGAGTGGCTCGTCGTCCGGCAATCGGACGAATAACTGTGTGTTATTCGTCCGGCAATCGGACGAATAACTGTGTGTTATTCGTCCGACAAGTTTTCTTATAAGGGAGATTTAGTCAGACAAACTCCCTTTTAGACACGAACCGCTCCCACATCACGCAGATGCCCCTAACGCGCACACGAACCTGTGCAGCGAAAATTTTCCGCTTTAGTAAAAATTGTTTACGTTTCATAATTTATCGAGAAAGTCTCGATAGCCGAGTGGGTTGAGGCATGCCTCTATAGTCCGAAGGGTCGCCGGTTCAAACCCCAGCATGTGAACAACTTTTTAATTTTTTTTAGAATATTATATGATCAGATACATTTTTTTATGAATTTACAAGTTTTGATGGACGAATAATCGTATATATTATTCATCGAGATATGCTTTTTTAAAGGTTTTTGGGATTAGCCGGACGAATAACACCCAGTTATTCATCCGGATATGTTTTACGCACGATTTTTACCTCTTCTCGGACGATTAATAGTGCGTTATTCGTCCGGATATGGCTTTTTTTCAAGTTTTTACCTCTTTCCGGACGATTAATCGTATGTTATTCGTCCGAGTATGTTTGTTTTCCAGGTTTTTTCTCTTCTCGGACGATTAATCGTGCGTTATTCGTCCGGATATGGCTTTTTTCTAGTTTTTACCTCTTTCCGGATGATTACCCGTACGTTATTCGTCCGGATAAAACGACGAGTTTAACATTTGCCGGACGAATAACACACAATTATTCGTCCGGTTGCCGGACGAGGAGCCACAGCCTAATAATAATAATAATAGCAATAATAAGACTATTTTCAGACTTCAGTCCCTTTATTATTGTTGTTATTGTTATTATTATTGACGTAATTTTTAATGTCAGCAAAAACAAAAATCAATGTTTACAGAATATTGATAATAATATTGATGCCAAAATGCATAATAATAATAATAATAATAATAGATGAGGATAATTTTCTTGAGAATTCACATAGTTCAGGGGTGAAATTTTCGGCGTAGAAAAATCTCGCCCTCGAGACAGCGCCTCTCGTGCCGTTGCTCGATCGCCGCGTCGCGGCTCGATCGCACGCGCGCCGCGCTCTTTACCCACGCTGCAGTGTGACTTATGCATCCGCACACTCATTATTCACCGTACGTATCCAATACCCGCGAGAACACACAGCAGCGGCTACGTACGTATAGTACGTATAAAAAAGCATAGTGGGACAGCGGAGAGTCAGCGTGAAAGCACCAGTAAATGAACAGTTACCAGTGAATGAACAACAGCTTTTTGAGAGTTCATGAGAAATTACAACGACTTGGACGAACATTAGATTCTTAATTTGTCTATTTTTAGCTACCTGCCGCGATTATTTTGTCGCAGAAGACTATTTTCGACTATAAGTGAAGGAAAATTCAACAAATACAAATAAATTATTAAGAATGAAAAAAAAAGTGTGGGTTAGATCGGTCCGTTAATTTACTGGTGTTTTTGGGTTTTTGGCTTTTACTATTTATTTTATGTATTTATACACATTGCGATAAAAATACGAGACTTTTTCGGCTGCATCACGTAATTCAGCATTCTGGTCAATTTTCTGATTACCATTTTCGCAGACAGTCTGAAACTGTTACATTTTATAGAAACCCATGATAAACAAATCCTTCTGCTTAACCGTTAATTTACTGGTGCTTATACCCCAGTCCCGATACTTACGTCGCGCGTATAGATCGAACGTCGCTCCGCGCGCGTCGTCGGCGGCCATTAATCTTGCACTTTTCCGCGCGAGTCCGCAAAGCGCGAGCGGTAAATGGGTCGCCCACCGGGCGATCACGTTGCTGCCCTCGTCCATGTCACTCCCGCCAACTTTCCCTCTCCCCGCTCTCGCTTCTCGTCTTTTCTCCGCTTTGTTATCTCTCCGTCTTCGTTTAGCTCCTCCCTCCCCCCCCTCCTCCCTCCCCCTCCCCCCGTCTCTCCTATGTTGTCGCTTCTTCTCCGTCGCTCTTTCGAC
Source organism: Pimpla rufipes (assembly GCA_963932165.1). Taxonomy (NCBI): domain Eukaryota; kingdom Metazoa; phylum Arthropoda; class Insecta; order Hymenoptera; family Ichneumonidae; genus Pimpla; species Pimpla rufipes. The sequence goes on from OZ010632.1 coordinate 23,589,952, forward strand.
CCTCTGTTGTCTCTCCGTCCTCGTCGCTCCGGCTCTCCTTCGCCGTTATCTCTCTTTCTCGGTATCCGTTTGTGTTCGTCGCCTTCCTCGTATTCCTCACCTCCCCCTATCCCCCCCCCCTTCCCCCTCGACACAGGCGACGGTTGGGACTCGCTCAGCGTGCGTTGTTTTTAATTCAACGGTTTCGATCGACCCGAGCGCGAGGCTCTACACGCTTGACCTTGGGATCTCCGTGCCACGCGCCCTCCGCAGTTTTTACCATTGCTATTTTAACGCTAGGGAAAATAATGAGACTGGGCGGTTTGAATTTTTATTGGTTGGATGTTTTTTTTTTTTTTTTTTTTTTTTTTTTTTTTCGAGACGTCGATTGAAGTTGCGTCCTTTTCCCATTGTTATTTTATGGCGAGGGAATATAATGAGACACGGCTGTTTGCATTTTTATTGGCTGTATTTTTTTTTTTTTTTTTTTCGAGACGTCGATTGAAGTTGCGTCCTTTTCCCATTGTTATTTTATGGCGAGGGAATATAATGAGACACGGCGGTTTGAATTTTTATTGATTGGTTGAGATTTTTTTTTTTTTTTTTTTTTCCGAGACGTCGATTGAAGTTGCGCTAATTTGCTGATGATAGACTGTGTCGGGGTGTCGGAAATGCCAGTCCGGAATGCGACTCCGAGGAATGAATGAATGAAGGAATGAATGAATTTAATTATTGACGTTAGGATCGTGGATCCTCTAAGGCCAAGACATTACAATACAGTTCATCGTAGATGGAGGCAGTGTTGACAATTTCGAGATTATCGTGAGACATTTCACTGCTCTTCGACCATATATAAGGTAGCGAAATTAAAACTAACTACGAGAATGAAATAAATATAAATATAAATATAAATATACATCTGTCTATATAAATAACGAAGAGAATAAGGAAGAAATTCAGGGAATAAAATAAAATTATATTTCTAATAGAATTTTTCACAAAATTAATACCGAAAAAAAAAAATAGAAAATCGATGGATTATTTTTATTGAATTAATTCAGAGGAACAAAATATTATTGGCGCGAGCAAATAATAAACATTCATTCCCTTCAGAATTCCTCCCCCCCTCCCCCTTCCCCAGCCAATAATTTCCTCCACTTTCAACCACCGCAACTGCAATCGCAGTCAATTACAATCAGCGCTCTTTCTCCTCTTCTTCCTGAAAAAAAAACACATAACAACAACAACGATAACAAAATCGATAAATAGCGTCATATTCAATGCCTACTCGATTCCGCGATCGGATCAGCGCCTCGCTCGATTCGCTCGCGGCACGTGACATTGCGTAACCGGCTTTCGCTCGCTCGTGCGAGATTCTATTAAAAGAAAAATTATGGAAACAAACAAAAACACGGCGCGCGCGTCTCGGGGACCTTGAGGAATATTTCTCGGCGATATATACGCGAGGGTGTAGCGACCGTCGCCGCGGCCGCGTAGCGAAATAAAACGCGATATACTCGAGTACCTTGGTCGGATGCAAATCCCTCACTGCCATGACTCGAATACCCAGCGGTATGTGAGAAGCGAGTAGCTCGCGTACCACTGCGTGGAACGCACACTGAAAAAAAAAAAAAAAATGGTAAGACCAACCGAATGTGCGTAATGCATAATATAAAAAAAAAATTGTTACGCCAAGTATAAAAATCGAAGTTATCCCATTTGATAAAAATTCTTTATAAAGAAAAAATATTTGGTTGAACGAACCAACGCTTAGTTGAATTTAGACATTATATTTGGTTGAACGATCCAGCGCTTGGTTGAATCAATTTTTCTTTACTTCACAATAACTGTTATTTCGGTCACGGAACGAATTATTTATTTCGCTGCCCGCAGACGCACATTCGGTTGGTCTTACCAATTATTTTTCTCAGTGCAGGCGGCGCGCAGACGATGCGCGCGCATCGAGCGCTCGCTGCGCGACGCCCGCCGAGAGAAAAACACGCGACGGCGCGCGCTCTGCGCACTGTTTACCTTATCCCCTCCCAGCTGAGAACCAACCGCAGGGTTATTCGTACGCGCGGCGGGCACAAGCGTGTCGCGCGCAAGGTTATACGTGCGACTCGACAATTACGCGCAACACCGGCGTCGCGCACGCGATTGAGACGCGCGCGCGCGCGCTTGCGGGGAATTTGAAAAGCCGGGTAGATAGATGAGTTATTACTTATTTATTTCGCGCTCCGGGACTAAGTAACCTCGAGCGCATCGTTTTCGTTACAAGTCAGCTGCATTTCTTGTATTTATATTCTTTTTGTTCTCATGTGCAATTCGTAACCCAATTTTTGATAAATCTGACTATCGCACGGTTTTTGTGCGATTGTCGGATCTATAAGTTCTGATGTAAATATTATTATTATTATTATTATTTGAGAGAAAAAAGTAAAAATAATAATAATAATAAAAATAAATTATTGTTATTTTTATTATTATTATTTGAGAGAAATAAATAAATAAATAAAAATGAATTATTATTATTATTATTATTATTATTATTTGAGAGAAATAAATTTAAATTTTTTTTTTTTCAGAATTATGTAAAATACTGTTTTTTGAGGTAGAATACATGTGACTTAAAAACGACGAAACAGTTCAGAAGTCGATATTTCGAAAAAAAAAAAAAAAAATTCGCGTCAAATCACTCTCGTGTCGGACGAAAAGTGAAGAGGGTAGAGAAAGAAAATGGAAGGTGGAAGACTCAATTTTGCGGTTAGTTAATCCGCCCCATCTCGCCGCGGATATGGAGACTTGAGTGCGGGGGAGGTTCTATAAATAGCTGCGTCGTCGGTGGTGGATGCTGCGGGTTTCGAGGGTGAGGATCGATAATACACGTCGTGATATCGTCGAGGACTCGCGCGACGCGTGTTCTCCAGAAGTTCGAGTGATACGCGAGAGTCGCGCGTCACGCAGTTGCGGTCGCTCGACTCGCGTCGTATTAATATATAAATGCTCTCGGAGTATCGAAATACGAGGACGACCCACCTCAACCCGCCTCAGCCGGTGGAAAATATTTGTGTCCGTTTACACGTATTTTGTGAAGGAAAATATAGCGAATATATAATTAATATATGGTTAACATCAATTAAATTACACATTCAACACGTTGTGATATATTATTATCATTATCATCTCGTCGTAAATCTTAACCATATATTCACAATATATGGTTAAGATATATTGATATATTTAATTTATTTATTTTAATTTATTTACAATTAACATCTTACAATGTAACATCTTGATGTTATATTGTATCATCTTGTTACAATATAACATCTTGATGTTAACCATATATTGTTAATATATGGTTAACATCAATCAAATTACACATTCAACACGCCGCGATATTATTATCATTATCATCTCGTCGTAAATCTTGTTGCGGTCCCTTCGCGTCGCCAGAGCGCGTAATAAGTACGCCTCTCGCTCTGTGCACCCTGGCGACCGTCGGATTGAGGTGGCCGCGCGCGTGCGCCGCGTCCGCATGAACCGAAACCTCCTTCCCCTTCCGCTGGAAACAGGAAGCATGTAGATGCAGGGTGAGCGAGCGAGAGTGGAGGGAAATTTTATTTAATTGTGCAGTAACAAAATCTTATAAGCAGCAGAGTCGAAAACAGGAAAAAAAGTAGTAGCAAAGGGGCAGGAAAAAGTAGTAGTAAAGGCACAGGAAAAAGTAGAGTATAATAATGAATGATCTAAGAGGAAACGAAGCGGCGAAACGTAGATGTAGATGAGATATGAGTCAGTGAGAAATAGAGCGAAAATAAAAGCAGCAAAATGAGACTATGACAAATAAAGCAAAAATGAAAACCAGCAAAAAAGAAGCAATGACAAATAAAGCATAAATAAAACCAGCAAAAAAGAAACAATGAGAAATAAAGCAAAAATGAAACCAGTAAAAAAGAAGCAATGACAAATAAAGCAAAAATAAAACCAGCAGAAAAAGGGCAATGATAAACAAAGCAATGATAAAATCAGCAAAAATAAAACCAGCCAAAAAAAGGGAATGGCAAATAAACCGAAAATAAAACCAGCAAAAAAAATCAAAAATAAAACCAGCGAAAAAAAGCAATGACAAACAAAGTAAAAATAAAAGGAAAGAAGAAAAAACCACGAGAGAGAGAGAGAGAAGAAAGATGGAATATAAATTAGACAGCCGGAAGGAGCGGGAAGGAGGCGGAAGCGAGACGAGAGGAGAGAGAGACGCGACCGGCGAATTACCCGAGCGTGGCCTGGAGCCGAGCGCGCGTCCCGTCCGCCGGGCTGTCGATAGACCGATGACGCCGTTACAGCGGCAGCGCTGTGCAAAAACACTACGCAGAACGGTAGAAGGAGCGAGAGAGAGAGAGAGAGAGATCATCGCTACATAATATCGAGCCGGCGGCGGCTGCGGCTACGGCGACTAAGCCCCGCGCGCGCGGGCCTCTCATCTGCTCCCGTAATTCCAGAGCCCGAAAGCAGCAGCACAGCCGCCAGGCCCGCGGGTGGCGGCCGCGCGCGGCGTTGGCGTCAGCGACGCAGGCGACGCGCCGAGCGAGTCTCAACTCGCGTTCCGCCCACGCGCCAAACGAGCGCCTCACTCAACCCATCTCGTGTCGCTCGCTCCACTCGCCATCCTAACCCCCATATTATATCGCATCGACCCTTTTTGCCTTTCCTCCGAATCCCTCCCCCCCCCTCTTCCTCCTCTTCTTCCTCTCCCTTCATACTTCCTCCCCCCTTTCTCCCTTTTCCTTCATCCCTCCTCCTCCTCCCCCCCCTCTTCGGCCCCCTTCATCCTTCCTCCCCCCTTTTTCCCTCTTCCTTCATCCCTCCTCCCCCCTCTTCCTCTCCCTTCATCCTTCCTCCCCTTTTTTTCCCTCTTCCTTCATCCCTCCTCCCCCCCTTTTCCCTCTTCCTTCATCCCTCCTCCTCCCTTTTTCCCTCTTCCTTCATCCTTCCTCCCCCTTTTTCCCTCTCCTTTCATCCCTCCCCCCCCCCTTTCTCCCCTTTCCTTCATCCCTCCTCCCCCCTATTCCTCTCCCTTCATCCCTCCTCCCCCCTTCTTCCTCCCTTCCTCCCTCCTCACCGCTTCTTCCTCCCTTCCTCCCCCCTTCCTCCCGCCATCTTTTTCCATTCATTCACCGACGCCCACGCGAATCCACTCTACTCCTTCCCCCCTTCCTCCTCGCCCCGCGCAACGCTCGAGCCACTCGTGACGTCATAGCGAACACCGGAGGAGATACGCTCGAGAGCAGGGCGCCCCCCGATGACGCTCGAGAGCTGGATGGCTTTGCCCCGAATTCGGGCCGAATGAGCGCGCGAGCACGCTGTTGCTTCTTCTCTTCTGATTCTTCCCCATCTCCCCGCAGCTCGTTGTGCGGGGGAGCTATTTCTGTTATTGCTTTTGTTCCTCCCGCTCGTGTGTCTACTTGAGAGTACCCATTGTGACTCGTGACTTGCGCCTGTTGTGGTGTTTGACGATGGCGAGATCTCAGTGAGCGCGAGAGAGACAGAAAATGATTTTCGGAACAATTATATGCGGAATCTTTAGCCTCGTTTAGGAAAAAAAAAGAAAAGTCTTGCGTCATGCGGAATTGAGAAAAGTGCGATGTAAGTAGAGACTTTTGTTCTAGAGACAAAAATGTTAAAATAATTGCGAAAAATAATTGTGCAGTTTTTTTGTTTTCGACTGAGCAGGTTTTTCACCGCCTCTTAACGTTCGCGAGATTCAACTACTTAATCGTTTTTTGTTGCAATTATTTTAATCATTTGAATACAGTAAACAAGTTTTTTTTTCTGGAAGACTTCAGGAATAAAAAAAATTCAACAAAGGGTTTTGTGATACAAAAAAAAAATATTTTCGTCGATGGAAATATTCCGCTATCACAACAACAACAACAACACAAAGCGTCAAGGTTGTCGTCGGCCCCGAGAGAAACGAAGTTCCACAAAGGGTTAAAAAAATTCTAATAATTCTAATTCTTAGAAAAAAATTCTATGAATTCTAATTCGAATTCTAAAAAATATGTTTTCGTCGCTGAAAACATTCCGCCATCCCAACAACAACAAAAACCATCAAGGTCGTCTTCAGCCCAAGAAAAACAAAATTCCGCAAAGGGTCCCATAACCCGAAATCCCCCCCCCCCCCCAAAAAAAAAAAAAAATTCCATCGACAAAAATATCCCACCACAACAACAACAACAAAACCCATCAAGGTTATCGCCTGCCTGCCGGAGAGAAAGGTCCGTCTCCAAGGGCTCGCGCGTGAAAATCGCGCGTGCGACGCCTCCCGACTCACATTCTAAAAATACGGTCCATGTATGCGTCTACCTCTCTCTCTCTCTCACCCTCGCCTCGCCGTCGTATTTCACTTTTCACTTTCGTGCGTCCCGCGTTCTCTCGTGTCACCCATTCCAGTTACATCGACCGTCACGGTTTCCCCGCTTCTCTGTTCCCCCTCCCTCCACATCTTTTCCCCCCACTTCTCGGCCGCCCCGCCGACGCTCTCGAAGCTTCCCCCCCTCCTCCTCCTCCCTCTCCGCCCGCGCCGCGCGGGCTTCGCACACACAGCGAGCGCTGCGCAGGCGCAGCGCCGCCGATCGCCAGTCGCGCCGCAGTTCTCTCTCCGCGGGGCTCTACTCGCCTTTCACTCGGCGGACCACCGGCAGTTCACCGTTGGCACTCGTCGCGCGCGGACCCAACGAGAGAGAGTCGCCACGAGAGAGCTCCGAGGCGAAGCTCTGCCGCCACGACTTGTGTCGCGGTGCCAATCGCGATCATCAACGTCGCGAGTCGCGCGTTGTGACTCTCGGGTTCTGTGTGTGTCAGTCGGGAGAAACCGCGGCGGCCGAAATTTTGTCGCGACGACGGAAATTATTCGAAAGAAAGAATTAATACATATATTAATATTTATATACACACGATAGTTACGTGTTACAAAAAAAAGAATATATAATAATAACAATAATAAATACGCAAATAAAGAAATACGTTTGTAAAAAAAAAGAATATATAATAATAATAATAAATACGTAGATAAAAAAAGAAGAATAATAATAATAAATGCGTAAATAAAGAAATTCGTTTGTAAAAAAGAAGAAGAATAATAATAATAAATAAGGTTTGGACCTTCGGTGGATTTAATAAGCGGCTGTTTTGGGCGCCCCGCTAAGACGGATTTTCTTCACGGATATCCGCGACGAGTGTGATTCGTCGATTAAATCGGGAGACACGGGTCTACCTTTCACAAGTGGATCTGGGGGTACGAAACGATTTTTCTGTGATTTATTCGTTGTTGTCTCTCCACATCGTTTTTATACAGTTCGAGGGGTTTGCGAAGGAGGTTTTTTTTTCGTCGAGCGTGTCACGAGAGATTGAGTGAGATTTGGATTTTACGGGTTTTGTGTGATTCGTTATTTTTAGGTGTTTCTAGGGACTAAGATGATTTTTGGAAGGATTTTTTTTTTTTCGACGGGGTTTCGATATGTCGAGGGATGGGAAATTGGTGGACGTTAATTGGTCGGTTGCGACTCTCGGGTCGCTCTGTGCGCGTCAACGAGATCGTCTATCGTGCTACGTACCAAACAGGGATAACCAGTCGATGGACACCTTGGTGCCTTTTTTTTTGCCTTTTTCGAAACTTCGAGTGCGGATTTTCGACCGAGATTTTTTGCCTCGAATTTATTTCAAATGTCTACGAAATTTAACCGGAGATTGCGTGAGATTTGGAGAATTGATTTCGGGAGGAAAAAAATTCTCCGGCTGTTTGGAATATTCGGTCGACGTTTCCAGCTGTTTTCGCGAAAATTGAGCGACGCGCGAGAATCATGGAAAATATAGATCAGAAACGACGCAACAGAAATAATAATAATGATATGACTGAAATTTAACGGAATTATTTAGATATTTTTTTCTCCTGAATTTCGGGGCATTCCGTTTTTTTAAATTCTTACAGAAATTAAACCCAGAATAAACGAGTCAAAAGCTGAAAATCCAGAACAAACATCGTCAATGAGTAATAAAATGATAAACGCAGAGTAAACGATGCGAAAGCCGGAAATTCGGAACGAACGTTTTTAATTCGCGAAAAAATTCATGAATGCGGTTCATACGAGTCGAGAGCCATAAATTCGGAACAAACATTCTTAATTAAAAAAAAAAATTAAAAACGAATCAAATGAGTCGAAAGTCAGAATTTCGGAACAAACATTTCCAATTCGTAAAAAAAAATGAAAAACACGAATGAAACGAGTCGAAAGTCAGAAATTCGAACAAACATTTTTAATTCTAAAAAAAAAAAAAAAAAAAAACGAATCAAACGAGTCGAAAGCCGCAAACTCGAAACATTTTTAATTCTTAAAAAAAAATTAAAAACAAATCAAATGCCTCGAAAGCCAGAAATTCCTAACAAAAATTTTTAATTCGTAAAAATAAAATAAAACACAAATCAAACGCCTCGAAAGCCAGAAATTCGTAACTAAAATAAAAAAACACGAAATCAAACGAGTCGAAAGCCAGAAATTCTCGCCTCGAATTTCGAAGGTCGTGCGCGGTGGTCGCGAGAGGAAAAGCAACGCAGGTTGCAGCAGCAGCGCAGCAAGTGGCGGTGAAACACGTGCGCCCCAAAGTCGCTTTCGGTCGCTCGCCGTGGAATTCATTCATCGTCGCGTTCGTGCGTTCCGCTCGTCGGCCGCGATCGCGTAACGCACTTATCAAATTTTTCGCCGCCCGATCGCGCGTCACACGTTTTTTTTTTTTTTTTACAAAATCCGGGGCCGACGTCCTCGGGGGTTGCGCAACATCGAGAAATCGCGTGTTCGCAATTCTGCCAATTATATAGATTACAAAAAAAAAAAAAGAAAAAGGTCAATTTTGGTCGTGACGTGCGGTGCGCGATAAAATCGTGATACGATTTGTCGGCTCGCCGAAATAAAAAAAAAAGAAAAGAAAAAAAAAGGAGAGGAAAAAAAAGACGTCCAATCGATATCGAGTCGCTCGGACGGCTCGACATATGGACGACAAAATTCGCGACTCTCGACCCCCGAATTGACGGAAAAATTAATCCTCGTTTAATATTCGTTGAATTAATTCACGATTTTATGTTAAATCATGTATACACAAAAAAAATATATATAAAAATAAAAAAAAATGAAATTAGTGATTTGTGAAAAAAAAAAATAATAAAAAAAGAAATCTTTAGCTCCAGTCGTGATGATAAAATATTCAGCTTTGAAGGGATTAAAATTTAAAATAAAGTAAAATAATAAAAAATTGTTTGAAATATCGTTCGATCGAATGTGGACTCTGCGCTCGTTCGTCGCAGCAACAAGTTGAAGCGGCGACGCGGCGAGCGGTCGGCGACTCAATGACGGCGACGGCGGCTCGAGGGCCTCGCGCGGTTCCGCGAGTGAAAGTTATTTACACGCGGGGGGAGGGGGGGAACGGCGAATTGCGTCAGGGCTGATTGCGACCTGGCTCGGCGCGATAATGTTCGCACCGCGAAAACTCGACGACACGACACGGCGCTCTTTCTCTCTCTCTCTCTCTCTTTACCTCTAGAGTTTATGCAGATTAGCGAGCGACATTGCCGGAATTTTTTTTTTTTTTTTTTTGCAACGAGGAACCGTAAGAATTATTGGATAAGCGGCGTAGATAATTGTGGACACTTAATACTTAAGTTCCGAATTAAGCTGCAACACGCGACTTTTTGCAGCGATTCGGGATTGAACATTTTTTTTTTAGCAACAGAATTTAGCATTCATAATTTCATCCTTTTTAAAATTATTATTACAATTAGTTGTAGTAATTCGTGATTTATTGACAACTCATAATACATTTTTTTTTAGTAACAGAATTTAGCGTTAGATAATTTGATCCTTTTTAAAATTATTATTACAATTGTTAGTAGTTGTAATCGTGATTTATTGACATTTGCATAATACATTTTTTCTGTACCCTATAAATCGTGATTTCTAATTTGACCGTATTGTACATTGGAAATCGGCCATCGACCGCAGTTCTTCAGGATTCTTTTTTTTCTACTTACTTTTTTTTACTTTTCACTTAGTCCCGAATTATGCTGCAACACGCGAATTTTTGCAGCGTTTCGTGATTGGTTAATTTTTCTATAGTTACAAAATTTGGCGTTGGAAATTTTCTCTTTCCAAAAATCATTATCACAATCAGTAGTAGCACTCTATAAATTACAGTTTCTAATTATCCATATTGTACATTGCCAAATCCTTCAGCCTGGAGATTTTTTTTTCTGTTTCTTTTTCACTTTATTCTGTCTCAAAAAAAATTTTTTTTTTTATATATATATATTTATTGATTAATGTATGGTTTTTTCAACCTTTTACATCCCGCTCTTCGTTTTACATCTTTCCACGTCCACAACTTAAACCTAATTTCCTTAACTTAACTATTTTTATATATATAAATATATTATATAAATTATTTTATATATATAACAATAATGATAATTATAATGATAATTATAATTATAATGATAATGATAATGATAATGATAATGATAATGATAATGATAATCTAACAAAAACCTCCTCTTTCTGTTTTCAGTGTGGCTCCCTGGAGATCGACGAGGAGCGTCAGCGTCGGGTCGCCATGATGGAGTCACTCTGTCAGGTGAACGGCGGCAAGAGCGCATCATCCTCCCTCTCGACGACGAGCAACGGCAGCAGCATCGACGGCAGCAGCATAAGCAGTAGCTGCAGCATAAGCAGCATAAGCAGCAGCAGCTCGAGCAGCACGAAGAGCAGCGCAAGCAGCATCGCGAGCAACCTCAGCAGCAGCAACGGAAACCTCACCTCCTCTCACCCCACGAAATGTCCCCGTGACTCGGACTACACGGACCCCCAGCAGAGGCTCGCGGTCCTCAGTTTCGAGCAAGTCCGACGGCTGAACGACGTGATGAACGAGGTCGTCAGCATCCACGGCCGAGGGAATTTCCCGACCCTCGAGGTTCGTCTTCGCGATTTGGTGACGGTCGTTCGATCCAAACTGGAGGAAGATCCGAGCAGCGGAGGCGCCGGAATGCGAGTCAGGGACATTCGGCTTAACGGCGGCGCGGCTTCTCACGTTTTGGCCACCGAATCCCAGCCCTACAACGACCTGGACCTCATCTTCGCGGTGGAACTCGCGAGCGGCCGAAACTACGACAAAGTCAAGGCCGCCGTTCTCGGCTCCCTCTTCGATCTCCTCCCCGAGGGCGTTTCACGCAAACGAATCACCACCTGCAGCCTGAAGGAGGCCTACGTGTCGAAAATGGTGAAGGTGAGCAACGACGGCGATCGATGGTCGCTCATCTCCCTGGGAAACTCACGGGGCCATCGGAGCGTCGAGCTCAAATTCGTCGACACGATGCGACGACAGTTCGAATTCTCCGTGGATTCCTTTCAAATCGTCCTCGACTCGCTTCTTCTGTTCTACGAGTGCAGCAAACTCCCGATCAATGAGAATTTCTATCCCACGGTGGTCGGCGAGAGCGTCTACGGGGATTTCCAGGAGGCGCTCTATCATCTTCACAAGAAGCTGATTTCCACGCGAAATCCGGAGGAAATTCGGGGCGGCGGTTTGCTGAAGTACTGCAATCTTCTCGTGAAGATGTACAAAGCGTCGCAGCCGGTTTACATCAAGACCCTCGAGCGTTACATGTGCTCCAGATTTTTTATTGACTTCCCCGACGTTGGTCAGCAACAGGCGAAGCTCGAGAATTACCTGTGGAATCATTTCGTCGGGCCTGAGGAGGAGGCGCTGAAGTATCAGTATCTGATGCTGCTTCACAGCGTCGTGGAGGAGTCGACGGTGTGTCTGATGGGACACGAGCGACGGCAGACGCTGGCGCTCATTGAGAATCTGGCGTTCCAGGTTCTGTGCCAGGAGCAGCAGCAGCGGTTGAACAGTCAGCAGGCGCCACCCGGGCCGCCCCAGCCGACTTACGTTTACGCGAACGGTTACGCCAATGGTTATTATTACGCGCCGGTGATACCGACCGCGTGTTACACCTGCACGTGCACCTCGTGGATGGCGTGCTCCTCGTGATGCGACTCCACGCGGGGACGCCAGGACGCTCGGCCGGGTGTGATTGGTGGGGATGAGGACGCCGCGGGTGGTTGGGGTTGTTGGGGGGAGAGGATCGACCTGGGGGATCGATGGGAGGAGAGGATCGAGCTGGGGAATCGTCGCCAGGGGGAGAGGATCGACCTGAGGAATAATCGCCAGGAGGAAAGGATCGACCTGGGGAATCGTCGCCAGGAGGAGAGGATCGACCTGAGGAATAATCGCCAGGAGGAAAAAATCGACCTGGGGAATCGTCGCCAGGGGGAAAAAATCGACCTGGGGAATGATCGATGGGATGAAAACATCGTCCTGGGGAATCGATGGGAGGAAAAAATCGTCCTGGTGAATAATCGAAGGGATGAAAAGATCGACCTGAGGAATCGCCGGGAGGAAGAAATCGACCTGGGGAATAATCGCCAGGAGGAAAGGATCGACCTGGGGAATAATCGCCAGGAGGAAAGGATTGACCTGGGGAATAATCGTCAGGAGGAAAGGATCGACCTGGGGAATAATCGCCGGGTGGAAAAAATCGTCCTGGTGAATAATCGAAGGAATGAAAAGATCGACCTGGGGAATAATCGATGGGAGGAAAAAATCGACCTGGGGAATTGCCAGGAAGAAAAAATCCACCTGGTGAATAATCGAACGGATGAAAAGATCGACCTGGGGAATAATCGCCGGGAGGAAAAAATCGACCTGGTGAATAATCGACGGGAAGAAAAATTCGACCTGGCGAATCGGAGAGAGGAAACGATCAACCTGGCCAACCAGCGGCGGGACGACGACGATGGCCGAAGGAGCAGTTGACGCGAGCCGCCGATGTGGCTGGTGGTGGTAGCGGCGATTCAGGGACAATACTACGCGACCTGTTGAGAGACGCGGGGGACGAGGGGAAATGATTGATGAGGGGAGAAACTGTGAGGAGGGAAGAGGGATTTATAGTGCTGTGCCTACATATTTGACTGATATACTTTTTTCCGGTTTTTCGAGTCGTCGAAGAAGTTGGGGAAGGTTTTGTTTATCCGGTTTTTCGAATCGCCAAAGAAGTTGGGGAATTTTTTCCCCGTTTTTTGGAGTCGTCGCCGAAGTTGGGGAATTTTTTCCCCGTTTTTTGGAGTCGTCGCTGAACGAGGGGAAGATTTTTTTTCGGCATCGAGATGGATGGAATTTCGTCGCGGGAGATTTTTGAGGCGTCGAGGATTTTTTGCGGCGATGAGAAGGAGAGGAAACGACGACGATGAGGATCAGCGACGTCGCCGAGGATTTTTGGATCACGAAATTCGCGACGACCTGGGAATTTTCCTCGGTGACGACGAACATCAAGGACAAAACTTCGCGACCTGGGGAAACCGGAAACAACGGAGGCGAAAAAAAAAACGGATTGAAATGCTGGTAGAAGGGAAGAGAGAAAAATGAAGAAAAAAACCATAAACAGTGCTGTGCCTAAATATTTGACTGACAAACACTTTCGTCGCGCCTCTCCCGCGAGGAAACGCGACGAAAGGGAGACAGTACGGCGAGACGCGGGGAGTGCGACGCTCTTGCGGAATGAAAAAAGAGGGGGGAAGAAAATCATTGTCGAATCGTCGAATCGCGCGAGGGGGGCGAGGAAAAAAAAAAAGAAACGCGAGGCCTCCCCGCAAACCGCGACTGCGGGGGCCGAACGCCTAATTATTGTAATTTGTTAATGATTTAACGATAAAAATAATGATGAATAGTCCTCGAAAGTCGTTCTAGAGTCCCCGGGCGTCGAGCGGGGACGATTTAAGGATCATCCTTTCAAAGTCATTCCGAGATATATAAAGAAAAAAAGAAAAAAACAAATGATAAACGAAAAACGAGACGAAACGGAGACGAGAGAGAAACGCAAACAAATTGAAGAGAAAAAAAAAAAAAATACAGAACGAAATATTCAGCGAGAGAAAAAAATACGAGTAAAAAGGGGGGAGGGGGGAGGACGAGAGGAACGCGAAGCGAGAGTAAAATAAGTTGGGTGGAAGAGAGAAAAACGAAAAAAAGTCGATAAAAAAGGCAGACACAAATCTAGTGAAAGTGAGGGAAGCGAGAACGCGAGTTTCGACCCTGGACGAGATGAGGAATCCGCGAAACCGGACCCGACGCGAAGGACGCGAGCGAAAATGTCGATCCGCGGTGGCTTTTCTGTCGTGCTTCGCGGTTCGAGCGAGAGAGCGAAAAAAATAAAATAAAATAATATCGCGAGCGAATCGTGCGTGAGATATATTTATATATGCACATTGAGAGATGATGAAAAAAAAAAGCAATGTGTGTGTATAGATATAGATATATATATAAATATAATATAGGAAAGCGAGAGAAAGAGAGAGGGATGAAAAAAAAGAATAGGGAGGCGAGGCGTTTTGCTTTACATAAATATTAATTACAGAAAAAAAAACAACAAACAAATATCGAATATAAATATACATAAAATACGATATATTATATATAAATATAGTAATGTGTGGCTGTGAACACATTTCATTTAGGTACCTCTACGTCCTAAGATCAAATGAAAAAAAAAAAAACATGATAACGGTTGTGCAAACACGATGCAGACGTGCAGAGAGAGGAGGAAGAGGGAGATGAAAAAATAAAAATTGAGGCGAAAAGCGTCGCGAGATCGAGAGATCGATCGGTCCGTCGATTGCGAAATTGTGCGATGCGAACGTGGCGCGAAAAGCTGCAGCCTGAATAGCGCCGGCCCGGAGAAAAGCAGGGAAAACGACGCGCGAGGAGTCGAGAGAGATCGAGAGTCGCGAAATCGCAACAAAATATTTTTTGTATCCGTAAAAAAAAAAAAATCGCACGATTTTTTCCAACTGTTCTCGTGTGAAATTTATCGCCAGACGCGAATATGCGAAAAATTGTAGATGACTTTTTGAGAAATAAAATGAAATGTGCGAGAAAATGAATCTACAATTTTTTTGTATTTGCCACCTGGACATTTTTTTCTTTTTTTTTCGCGGTCAGAATCGTCGGGAATTATCAACTTTTTTTTATACGGATGAAACGATAAACTTTTTTGTCTGGATTTAGTGCAGCCGCCCTTTAATTAAAAGCAGAATTATCGTAATTAAATGGGATTCTTCCCTCGGTTTCGTTAACCGTGTTTTCTTCTATTTTTCATCGCCACTCTGTATCAAATCAGCCGATAAATCGGATTAAGTGCGAGCTATTAGAATTGATAAAAAAAAAGAAGAAAAAAATAATCCACAACGTTCCCGGTGTCGATAAACGGAGATTAGATAGGAACGAACAATCGAATCAAAGTCAGCAAATTAATGAAAAAAAAAAACAAACAAAAATGAAAAACAACGCGCAGCGAGGTTTAGCACTGAGAAAAATATATAATTCCATGTATTAAATCATTTATTTGATAACACAATTGCTTTTCACTAATATTTTGTTTTATTCAACGTACTATAATTGACTATAATTGAAATAAATATCCTTGAGGCGAGGTGAAACCTACTCAGTTGGTAATAAAAACTGTACACAATTATTCCGACGATCCCTAACGTTTCCGGAAAAAAGGAAAGTTTTACACGAATTCCTCTTTCGATTCTGAATGGCCTAAGACTTTTATTATATGTTGTTACGAAAATAATTTTCTATCTCTCTCGCATTTACGGAGGTTTCGCCTCCCCTTAAATATCGTTGATTCAAATAAAAATTCTTAAATATCGTTGATTCAAATAAAAATCCTTAAATATCGTTGATTCAAATCAAAATCCTTAAATATCGTTGATTCAAAGAAAAGTTCTTAAATATCGTTGATTCAAATCAAAATCCTTAAATATCGTTAATTCAAATTAAAGTCCTTAAATATCGTTGATTCAAATAAAAATCTTTAAATATTGTTGATTGAAACAAAGATCTTTAAATATCGTTGATTCAAATAAAAATCCTTAAATATCGTTGATTGAAATAAAAATCCTTTCGAAAATTAGCAACAATGATTTTTTATTGACTTAATCAGGATATTCAATAAATTCAATTATATTTTTTTCTCAGTACATCGACGACTCGTTTTCTGCGACTCGTTGGTCGCGCTCGCTCGGCGAATCCTCGCGCACTTAAACAATCTAAAATCTAAAAGTCGTCGCGTCGCGCTGCTCGAATCTGCTCTCCTCGGCTCCTCTCACTCTTCCTTTCGTTGTGAGCGAAAGTGAGAGCCGATTTGAAAAAGAATAAAAAAAAAAAAAAACCAAGTCCGCAAACTGGTTTTTCAACTGCGGTATATATGTATGTAGATGTATATATATATATATTTGCGGCTGCGTTTAACGTCGAGTGGCCGACGCTCTTGTACTTACTTTACGTCCCTGCGCGATTCGTCGTCTCCGTCTGCGTTATTTACATACCGCCCGTGGGGTAAATATAAACAACAGGTTGCGCTCGGTCGGTGCAGCCTGCGGCTGAATTAGAGACTTAGGACGTGAGACTTCGATTCGATGAGTCTCACCTCGCGGGTCTCCCCACGTGGAAATATTTGTATGTTGAAATATATGTCGCCGAAAAGTTCTATTTGTCGCTTATATGTTGGATATATTTTTATATGCAACAAATTTCTTTTTATATAGATAAATAAATTTATTCATAAATTTATTTATTTTCAATTTAAATAAATTTATTTATAAATTCATTTATTTTCAATTTAAATAAATTTATTTATAAATTCATTTATTTTCAATTTAAATAAATTTATTTATAAATTCATTTATTTTCAATTTAAATAAATTTACTTATTTTCAATTTAAATAAATTTATTTATTCTTAATTTAAATAAATTTATTTATTTTCAATTTCAATAAATTTATTTATAAATTTAAGCATTTTTATATGCAACATATATGTTGCGTATAGAACTTTTTGGGTTATTTCCATGTGGGTCTTTCTCGCTGTATTTTCGCCGCCCGCCCAACCCGAGCGTGGGTCGCGACTTACTTTTATTTCATTTCGCTGTGCAACGAGAGACTCGAAATCGCTCGTTCCGAACGCTTCGGGAATTTTTTTTTTTTTTTTCGCGAATTAATTTCGCAGGAAAATCGGGAGAGAATTTTTTTTTGGCGGAAATCGATACACGAATTGAGTGTTAAATTACGGACCGGAGGAAAAACGTCGAATTTTCACCCTTTTGTAACACCGATTAATTATTATTATCGCTATTATTCATAGTATTATTATTATTGTCTTTTTGTTTTAATGGAACTAAAATTGTCTGCAACTTCGTCGATGATTCGTGAATAAAATAACAAATGTATTAGCCGAATGTGAGCCACGTGTTCGTGTATCGATTTTTGTTTTTGTAAAAAAAAAAGAGCGCCCGAATCGCGACTGGTACCAATGAGGATAAACTCAGTGATTGTAGACCGTGTGAAAGTTGAATAAAAAAATACTTATGCCGGCTTCGGTATTTTATACAAAACTCGACTTTTGTATTTAGACGACAGAAACGAAAACTCACAAAAATGACTCAATTTCCCCTCAATTATTATTATTATTATTATTATTATTATTATTTTTTTTTTTTTTTTTTTTTTTTTTTCAAATAGCGAGCGGCGAAAATCCGAGAAGGCGACCGCAGTACAAAATCCGCGAATCGATCAGACGAGGCCACCGATATTCTCGATTCTCCATTCGATAAATCGTACGACAAAAATGACTCAATTTCCCCTCAATTTTTTTTTTTTTTTTTTTTTTTAACAGCGAGCGACGAAAATCCAAGAAGGCGACCGCAGTAGAAAATCCGCGTAAGGGTTCAGACGAATATCCGTTCATCAGTTCCCTCGAAAATAAATCGTACGCGACGAAAAATTATTCCCTCGGTATTTTCCCTCGATTGAATAATCGACGCGGGAGAAAAACGCAGCCGGAGGAAGCGAAGGAAACTTCCTCGAGGCGGCGAGGTCGTCGCGTTGAACTTGGAGTTTCGCTCGCTCGGCTCGAGCCTCGCCGCACGAGAATCCCGTTGACTATCTCGCCGCGCGGAAACGAGTTTCCCCGTTTTTTTCTCCCGCCCAACCGGTAGCCGCGGCGAAGAGTCCGAGGAGCGGAGGACGCGAGAATCCTGAAGCGAGGAGACGTAAAAAATTTTTTTAAAATAACGTCGACGAGGATTTCGAGTGCCTTCTCCTCCTCTGTGGATTCGCGTAATACCGCGAAAGTTACATGCGCGCGATAATTGAAATTTCCAACTTTTTTTTTTTCTTTTTTTTTTTTTCTTATCGCTCTTCCCGCTGCTCACAACGACTAATTTACCTCGAGGCTCTCGGCCGATTCGCGCGACAAAAGCGCTTCTCTCGCTACTAATTTTTTTATTTTTTATTTTAATTTTTTCGATCGTCGATTCGTTCTTCGTTTTGTCTTGCTTGTTAGCTGAATTATTATTATTACTATTATTGTTATTATTATTATTATTACTATTATTATTGTCATTATTATTAATATTATTTTTTGGTTTATTTTTTTGCGATCGTTTGTATTATGATTCGATGAGTAAGGTGAGAACTTCGCTCTCGTCCCTGTAAATATGTTTTCGGGACCTATCGATAATTTTCTTTTTTTTATATTATTATTATATATACATGTGTGTGTGTAATATATGTCGTTTAAATACGAGCGCGCCCGGAGTATTTTCCGATCCGTCGACCTTCGCGGTCGTCGTGTACCTCGCCGTTTGAGATTAAACGGGCTTAAATAAAATGATTTATATGTGTTTGATAAATATTTGGGTGTCGTGGCGTTTTTTTTTCTTATTTTTTTTTTGGTAGGCTAATTATTTGCAATTTCGTCTACGATTTTTTTTCTTAATTTTTTTGTTTATTGAGATACTTTTCTCGCGATGTCCGCCGAGAGAAAAAAATTGCTGCGTGCGAAAGCGAGAAAATAAAAAAAATTGTAAGTCGCGTCGATCGTTCGTCGGGCGAGATATTATTTAATTTGTGTACTCGGGAGCCGCGCGATTCGGGCTGCACGTCGATCGGCGCAAAACATGTGGAACGCGACGCGAGAGAAACGACGGATCCAAGGCCGAACGCCCGCCCGGTTTGTTAGCAGAATAAACACCACAACAGCAGCAACAAAAAAAAGCCGAGTGTATAATTTAACGAGATCAAAAAATTAAAAATTAAAAAAAAAACAACATTAATAATTCATCGTTTAATAATCACTGTACGAATGTAACGATTACGTGATTATCGAAAAAGAAAAAAATGAAGAAAAAGTAAAAAAAAAGAAATTGTATACACGAGTTTAATTTACTGTGGAAAATCGCCGAAGCGAGTGAAACACGAAATCGACGACCCTCGAATCCTCCCGCCTCGAATCCGAATCGCGGCACTGCGACTGTAATTATACTGTAAATATTGTGTAAGATAAAAAAAAATAATAAGCGAAAAAAAAAAACATTCTCATCCGATCCTCGGACGACGCGCGAAATTTTTTTTTATCTTTTTTCGAGGCTGCGAGAGAGAAAGACTAAGAACGAAGAAAGACGTCTGTGTGAATTAGGCATTTGACACGATTTTTTTTTTGTTTTTATCATTTGGCGACTCGTGAAGTTCGCAAAAAAAAAAGAAAAAAAAAGTGCGGACGGTTCGCTCCTCGAAAGCTCTCGACGCTTTGCCGAAGAATTTCGAGAAACGCTGCTCTCGGGAATACAAAGCACGACGGTTATACCTAGTTCGTAAGTTACTCACGCGACATCCCGACGCCCGCGATACTCGACGAGAGTCGTCGGAGGCTCTGAATTTTTTTTTTTTTTTTTTTTTTTTCTCTCGACGAAATAAGGGAAGACTTAGGTCCTTCTCGCATGGCACCTACTACTCACTTACTCCAATTGTATTACCATTGTCTTTCGTTATCGATCGCGAGTACAAGTGTATTTTAATCCTCGAGATGGGTCAGCGAGAAAAATAAATGGGGTCGACCGAATTTGCGTTTGCCCGAGTTCGATTTAACGATTAATTAAAAAAATTAAAAAAATTGTTCACGATTTCACATCTGGTTCTGGATTTTTCACACGTGACATTTTTTTATTTCACCAATAAAAATGTTAGAAAGAAATAAACAAAATTGTTCACGATTTCATTTCTGGTTCTAGATTTTTCACTCGTGAATTTTTTTTTATTTACCGATGAAAGTGTAAAAAATAAAATAAAAACGTTGAACGTTGGCTAACTGCAAATTTGGCTCCGACTTTTTTTTCTCGCTATTTCGGTCCCCCGATATCCCTCGTACTGTATATAAAATACATGTATAAGATAATGTTTGTTATATAAAAAAAAAAAAAAGATGGACTGTCGTCCATTGGGATATCTATGTGTATAACGTTGTACATAAATTCGTCGAGACACTCAATCAAACACGCTCATCAAAACCCGCAACCAAACACAGAAAACACGAAAAAACACAGCTACTTCGTTCCATCCGGCGCAGGACGAAAAAAAAAAAATGAAATAAAATAAATAAAATAAAACACCATCGACCGACGTGGATCGTGATCTATGAAACGCGTGCAGCGTCCCTGTGAATCGTTGTGTAATATAAGCGACTGTCGATCGTAGGACTGAGATTCAGTGACGTGCGGAGGTAACGCGGGTGGGGGAACGGCGAGGAATTTAATTAAGAAATTAACTTTGGCCACCGATGACGTCACGATTTAAGTAGGTAATTCAGAACAGCTGATGAAAAAAAGATTGAGCCAAATCTAAATGACGAGAAATTCTGAAAAACGAGTACAATTTAATTTACAAAATTTATTAATTAATTCACCAAAATAATTAACTTACCAAATTAATTAACTGATCAAATTAATTAATGCACCAAATTAATTAATCTATCAATTTGATTAATTAGCCGATTTTATTCACTTGCCAATTTGATTAATTTACCAATTCAATTAATTGGCCAGTTTCATTAATTTGCCAATTCAATTAATTTACCAATTCAGTTAATTGACCAATTTAATTATTTTGCCAAGTTATTGTTAATTAATTTACCAAATTAATTTACAAAAACTCCACGGCTTTTTTTTTTTCGAATCTTTTTTTTATGTTATGTATTTTATTTTTAACCGCAGAAAATATTGGGCGGAATTAATGTCAGAGTCCAGTGGACGAAAAAAAAAAAAAAAAAAAAAATAGTCACCGAGTTCTCGGTGTCACGTGCGGCGGGCGCCGGTCGAAAGTTGATTAGTCGGTCGGAGGATTCAGCGGGGATGACGTAGCGGGCGGACAGTCCGAAGATATTCGGAACGCCGGTGGTGCACGTAGCACGCGGCCGAGTTCGCCAACCCGGTCGAGCGCGCTCTCTGCAGGTGTCTCGCGATCGTGTCCGGCCGCAACGTGACCCACAGCGAAGGGAAAAGAGTCGCGCGCGTGCCCCACGTGACTCCCGCAACTCTTCTCTCTCACGTGCTGCATTATTATTATTTTCTTCGTGGTATTTTTTTTTTTCTCTTAATTAGTTCTGTCTTTCTCGTTTGCTCCTCGTCATTGTCCGGCTTCCGCGGGGATTGACGTCACGCAACTCGACGGAAGCTCGCGACACTTTTTTTTTTTTCAATCGTAAATTATTTTAGGTCAGGAAAAAAAGTGGAAAGTTTTTTTTTTTTTTTTTTTTTTTTTTTTTTTTTTTTTTTTTTCAATATTTCCGTTTCGACTTTTTTCCAATCGCAAATTACTTTAGGGTTCAGCTCAGGAAGAAATGTGGAAGAAAATTGAAAAGTTTCTTTTTCTTCAATATTTCCGTTACGACTTTTTTTTTTATTTTTCAAATTGTAAAATATTTAAGGGTTCAGGTCAGGGAAAAATAAAGTATAAAAAAAAACTGGCGAAAGTTTCTCACTAAAGTCGCGTAGGGTGTATAAATAATAATTACTGTAAGAGCAGAGAGAAAAATAATGCGAGGTTCTTCGCCTCCCCCGCACGACTACTTAAGCAACCACTCATGTATTATTTTCGAGTAAGCGAGGACTAGAAAAAATAATAATAATAATAATAACAGCTGAAAAGAAGCGCAAACGTGTCGCGCGCGTAGGTCGAATTAATTACGGTTAATAAATTTAGTGACAATAGTACCTAACGAGAGGAATTGCGACGCGAAAATCACCCGCGAAAATTGCGTAGTCGGTTTGTAAAATAGCTAAGTCTGCACCTCGAGATTCTTCGGAGGGCGAATTTCCTCGCTCTCGTCGTGGTTTCCAAAATGTCTTTCTCTATGCGATAAATCTTGTAATAAATAAATAAATAAATAAAGTAAAATCTGGCTGTCGTGATATACCATAAGGTAAATAATTAAATGACTAATTAAATAATAATTTAAAAAAAAACGCCTCGTCGAACCATCGAGGATAACCGTCCGGACGCGCAGCAGCAGCAGCAGCAACGTGTATTTGCAACGCAAGAAGACTTTCGTAAATCGTTTTAAGGGAATCAATTGTTCGGCCTTCGAATACGCATTAATTGCTGGTCGATGGGCAAATCCACCAATTTCTCGTAAAACGTGTTTAATTTTTTTTACTTTATGTTATTTTATTTTATTTTTTTATAAAAAAAATTCTTTTAATTATCCCACGTGATCGAAAGTTCGTCAATTAATTCTGATCAATTTAAAAAACATTTTTCGTTTCAATTTTTTTCTCACATGGATCTCTCACATTTTTTACAGTCGCCGAATTATTTCTTCACTTGGTCAGAAAAAAAATTGACGATCGTTCGATTCATTGGGGAATATTGATAGATTTTTTTTTTATGATAACAAATTTAATACGTTTTGTCGAAAAATTCGTGGAGATGCTAATAAAGTCGAGGGAATTTTTTTCGCGAACAGACGAGATGGATTTACGATTAGCGAAACGAAACGCGATGGCGAGACTCACATGTAAACACACAGACACTGAGAAACATATACTATTAATAATAAAAAGAACGATAATTTACGTAATATTAAACGCGGTAACAGCGACGTGAAAACTATAAATGGAAGAAAAACTAAATATCGTTGATTCTTTACCGATGATTTTACCGATAATATCAATTTTACCTGTAACACTAAAGTTGTTAAATTTAACCCGTTTGTACATTAAGGAGAGAAAATAGAAGAGGATAAACGCGGAGAGCGAGATAGAGAGAGAAAGCGATTTGCGAGTGCGAGAGAGATAAAAAGAACGAATGATTATAGAGAGAGCGAGAGAGAGAGAGAAAGCAGTCTATTTTTAACGAAAATATATATATATATAAATATACAAAATATTTGAATGTTTAGGATGGGCGCTGGTCTGGTTAATTTTTTTATTTCTCTGACTTGACCGTGAATATAATATTCCCGTATACGATGGAAGAAGCGAAACAAAAGAAAGAACGACAACCAACCTTGTTATAAGAATATGCATAAAAATTGAAAATAAATATCATGTAAACACCGAGAATTACAAACGTAGTGCAAGTGTTCGTTTATTTACGCGCTTCACCCGATCCTATTATTATAATTAAAATAGTAAAAAAATAGAATAAAAATTTCTAAACGCGTAAAAAAAATAGAGAGTCATGTATTTTATTTAGACCTCAACCTGGAGTCAGCTATTCTCTTGCCAATTAAGTTGTAAGACTTAATTAATGGATTATTTGCTGTTTGTAACTCGACGAACGGATTTTAATAAATGGAAAAATTCTCAAAGCCATTTCGCGCATTTTTTTTATTCCTCACTTATTTTTTTATTGCTGAGAAAAAATGTTCGTTTTATTATCTATTTATTATCTTTTATTTTTTGCTGTTTGTAACTCGACGAACGGATTTTAATAAATATTTCCATTGCTGAGAAAAAATATTCGTTTTATTGTGTTCTGTTCGTTTTATTATCTATTTATTATCTTTTATTTTTTTCCTGAGTTTCGGAAATATTTTGCGACTCTTTTTTTTACAAGAGAAAAATACAAATTCACGTGTGGGAGCTCGAGCAGCAGGTGGAATTGCTAAATCCCGCCGCCGATTCTCTCGTCGTCCTTTCTCATTGCCACAGATCGCGGGTGGACGTCGCTCGCTTGCGCGGAAAACGAGACTTCCTCGCTTTCTCGATACCAGACGATCACGTTTCTCGTGTCGACACGCCGCCTCGGTAATCCGGCGCCGATTACGGACCAGGTGCGAAGATATTCCTCGGCTTGCACGACGGAAATCCCTCGCGGATCTTGCGGAGCATCTGTAATTTTTTTAATAAAAAAAATAAGCACAAACTAAAATAAAAAAATAAAAATAGAAAATAAAAACTCAAGTGCACTAAAAAAATTCCTAATATCATTGAAATGTTTTCTTTTTCTATTTTTGCACGACTGAACCCCTCACGGTCCTTGCGGAGCATCTGCAAATTTTTTAAATAAAAAATGAATCACGAACTAAAATAAAAAAATAAAAAAAAATAAAAACTCAAGTGAACTAAAAAAAAATTCCTAAAATCCTTAAATCTTTTTTTTTTCACACATGGCCACTTGCAATACGATTACGCGACTCCCAATTCATCAGCCCAACTCAACGAAACACGAAAAAAAAAATCGTATAAAGAAGCGATAAATAAAATTCCCGGGGTAAAAACAGAAGCAATTGCAAAACTGTTTCCTGCATGAAGGAAGCAGAAGCAGAAGCAGAATTTTTCCCTCGCTCTCGGCGAGTGAGACGGCGGAGTGAGAGGGGAAAGTGTGCGTGCTTTATCAACGAAACTTTCGTGCAACGCTGGCTCGAAGCGCGCGGTTAGAGCGTGCGCTGTACTATCGAGAGGAGATAAGAAACGAGTATTCGCAATCGGTCCTGCCGCCCGAGCATTATTATGTGCCTCGGCGATGCCGGATCCGAGACGCGAGAGCCAGGCAACGCCGTCTCTCGTTGCACATGCATATATCGATTTCTAATTGACGCAACGACTAACGTTTATTTTTTATTTTTTGCACAGTAAATTTAAACATCTGTAAATTTAAAGTTAAGCAATCCAAGTAATAAATAAATAAATAAATAAATAAATAAATAAATAAACAAATAAATAAATAAATAAATAAATAAATAAATAAATAAATAAATAAATAAATAAATAAATAAATAAATAAATAAATAAATAAATAAATAGATAGATAAATAAATAAATGAATAAATAAATAAATAAATAAATAAATAAATAAATAAATAAATAAATAAATATGTCGCGCGTTATTCGGTACATAATAATTAATAATTACAGGCGAGGTTTTCATGTCCAGTGCTTTCATGTCATGGAAACATGACCTTCTCATCCCTCTTGTTTCCATCGGACGTCGCCCACGCGGCTTTCACGACGAAAAGCGACAGCGTCGCGTCTCTCAGCCCGGGGCCCGCGGCGCGACGTCAACGACGGGGAACAAGCGACGGCTCTGGTGACGACGGCAAATCGATCCTCATAGTTTCGGCGCTATCCAGCCGCGGTCCTTTTGTTCGCCGTTGCGTCCTGGAACGGCGACGACGAAGCTCGTTTTCACGTCCTAACGACGCCTCTTGCCGCTGACGTCCGAATAGACGACGCCGGTCCAGGATTCATTTTTGAGGAGTTGGTGAAATCTGGTAATCCGAGTAATTAATAAATTAACAAATAAATAAATAAATAAATAAATGAATAAATAAATAAGTAAAAAATGAATAAATACATGATTATTTTAATTAATTATAAGTATTATTATTATTATTTAATTATAAGTAAATAAATAAATAAGCAATTACTTAAATAAATTAATGAATTAGTACACAAATAAATAATTAAATTAACAAATTAATAATTGAATTAATAAATAACTGAATAATTAAATAAGTAAATGAGTGAATGGATAAATAAATGGATAATTGAATGAATAAATGAATGAGTAAATGAATGAATAAATGAATGGATAAATGAATGAACAAATAAATGAATAAGTGAAAGAATACATGAATGAATAAATGAATGAATAGACAAATAAATAAATTGTTTTCGCGAAATCCCATCAAAATTCTGTTGTTCCCCGGCACTTCGCCAATAAACAAACGCGCTATCGCTCCGAGGTAGCGATTGAAAGACCGTTTTTTTTCCATCCATTTTTGAGTACACTGACCGATTGTGAATCCTCGTCGAATTCCCGATATCCGTTTTAACTAACGGCCTCTGACCCCGCGCGTCGCGGCAGCGCTCGAGAAGCAACGAAAAAGATTCCACGTTGAATCCGGCTGGCGACTCGCGCGACACATAACAAATGTATTTTTACGGCTCGTGTTAATTACTCGTTATTAGGTCTCTTATCCCGCGACTTCGCCGATGTTTCACGGTGCAACGACAATCGGCCCGGCCGCACCGCACGAAAACACGAGAGACTCTCGGCAACGATAAACGTGCAATTACGATTCGTTCGACGAGTTAAGGTAGTACGACCAGTACAGTCCCGCCAAACGTGAGTTTCAAAGAATATTTCCAATACTTCTCGATGGAATTAAAATCTGAAAAAAATCAATCACGTTGAAGGTGCTGAAAATATTTATTTTGCATAATAATAATTTCAAAATGTTATTAACAAATTAATGAAAAAATAAATTGTTCAACAATGTACCCGGCAACCCAACTTTTTTTTCTGATGAAAATTATTCATTAGTTTTTCTGAATACGTCTGAATTTTTTCAGAATTCTGTCTACATTTTTTTAAATGCGCTTTTCGTCCCTCATTTTTCTTGAAAAAAAACGCAATTTTGAAAAATTAGACAAAATTCTGAAAAAATTCATACGTATTCAGAAAAATGAATGACTAATTTTCATCAGAAAAAAATGTGGGTTGCCGGGTAAATTGTTGAGCAATTCATTTCTACATTTATTTGTTTATAACATTTTGGAATTATTATTATGCAAAATCAATCTTTTCGGTGCCTTCAACGTGCTTGATTTTTTTCAGATTTTTATCCCATTGAGAAGTGTTCGAAATATTTTCTGAAATTCACGTTTGGCGGGACTGTACCGATCATACTACTTTAACAGTGTGAGTGACGATTGCGCCGATTTATCGGAATCGCAGGCGGGATACGTTTAACAAATGTCACAGGTCTTTTCGCGACAACGAAAAAAACACCAAAACATTCGTTACTTTGTTGCACGAGAAATTAATCCTTCTCTTTCTTCTCTCGCTCGCTTCGTGCGTGAGATAAGAAAAACGCACCCGACCGAGTATCTCTCAATTATTTCACCAGAAACCCGCGATGCGAATTCGAGTAAACACATTTATTGGCTATCGGATTCCCCGCGTTCGACTCTCGCGTTTCGTCTCGTATTTTTTTAATTTTTTTACGATCGTCATTTCTCGACGGGTTTTTAATCGTGCTAATTGCCTTTTTTCGATATTACAGTTTTTACACACATCGCCAGAGACGCTAATCGGGGCGTCGAGACTGCCAATTTCATTGAACTTTTTTGTTGTAATTTTCGATTTTTTTTTTTTTCACCAAATCGCCAGCGTTTTTTTTTAAATAATTTTGCGAACGTATCTCCGGCTTTCGTGCAATACTTAATTTTTACGATTCTTCGTGGAAATCTTTATTAATATCGTGTTCGAATTTTATCAGGAGCGCCGAAAGATTTCTTCGGCGCAACCGAGAGTCAATTTGTTGATGTTGACCCGGCCGATGTTTATCCTCGACTTTTGTGTCGAGGAAAAACTCCGAGCCATCTGGCATTTCCTCGACTTGTGTTTTTGTCGGGGAAAATCTGACCTCGTTGGTCAGCGCGCGACGAACGACCGAGCGGTCACCCATCCAAGTAGCGGCCGTCAACGCGGCTGCTTATCTTTCGGGTTCGCCGGCGCTACTCGCCGACCGCTCAGCCACCGACGTTGCTTCGACCGTCAATGATTTTTAGATCATATCAATCGCGTATCGTGATTATTAGGGGATGTGTGGGCAAAATGGGACAGCGTTTTTTTTTTTCAGTTTCGATTATTTTGTCGGGAAAAATTAGACAAACCCCCATTTCGAAAGCGGAATATAATGTTTTTCAACCGTTTTGAGTGTTTCAATGAATCTGCCTTTTGAAAAGTTATTTTTTAAAATATTCATTTTTTTCAACACCTTTTTAAAAAAACACTTCATTTTGTTTCAATCCTTTAAAAAAAATTAAATTTTGTTTCAATACCATTTAAAAAAAAAAAAAATGTCAATACCTTTTTCAAAAAATATATATTTTTTTCAACACATTTTTTTACAAAAATATATATTTTTTTTAACACCTCTTTTTAAAAAATATAATTACTCACGATGTTGAGTATCTCCCATTAAAAAAAAACTATGAATAGCCAAATTTCGGGGTTTGTCCCATTTTGCCCCATATATTTTTTTTTTTTGCCGAAATTGAAAATTAATTGGAATCGAATTTTTGGGTGAAAAGCGATAAAAATACACTTTGGCCATCGTCGTAAGACAATTTTTCGCTTTTGTCCGCCATTCGCGATTCTGTTTTACCGACGCGCTCGGTGGATTCCAGGAATCCATAGGGACACCACGGAGTCTATGCAGTCGCGTATACACACAGTGCGCGGCTAATCGCGAATCGCAAAAGTTCGAGACCGCCGTGTCTCGTGCGGCGTTGCGACAGATCCCCGTGGCAACAAAATTCAGATCGGAGGCGTTACGCCAGCGAGAGTTCGCCGCGGTCAGTTGCCTACGGAATGCGCATAGAGAGAACTAAGGAAGGAACGAGCCAACGAACCGACGGACACGCCGGTCGTGGCGGCGGCGGCGGCGGCGGCGCGCGCGGTCCCGTGTGAAATTCACTTTTCACGCTCGCGTAGATTGACAACGAGCTTTTTTTTTCTCCCGCAATTTCTTAAGTAAAACAAAAGCCGAGAGGCCTCCTTAATTGAGCCGCCTGCAAGAAATCCCTGTAGATGCAAATTAATTCCCGCGACGCCGACTAAAACCGACGTTCTCAATAAAAAGATTTTTTATTTCGATTTTTTTTTCTTTATTTTTATTTCTATATCTCTTTTTTTCTTTTTTTTCAATCTTGGAAAAAAATGTACACAATTATCTATTTCATTTTATTTAAGACACACAAATTCCGTCGACCTTTTTTCGACCGATAAAAAAAATTGAATAAAAATTAATAAAAATTAATAAAAATAATAAAAATAATTTTTATAAAATTACTTTTCTTTCATCCTTTTCAAAGCAATTCAAACGGAAAAATGAATAAACAATGAAAATTATTCATTCATTTTTCCGAATTCGTATGAATTATTTCCGAATTTTATCTAATTTTTCAATATCGCGTTTTTTCAAGAAAAATGAGGTACGAAACCCGCATTAAAAAAAATCTACACAAAATTCTGAAAAAATTCATACGTATTCATCAAAATTACTGAATAATTTTCATCAGAAAAAAAAGTTGGGTTGCCGTGTAAATTGTCGCACAATTCATTTTTTCATTCATTTGTTAAACATTTCTAAATTATTATTACGCCAAATAAATCTTTTCAGCACCTTCAAAGGTTTCAACGCGACCGATTTAAATTTCCAATGAACATCCATAAAAATGCAGGAAAAACTGAAGGCATAACTCTCGTCTCGTTGCCCCTTCGGTAGCTACAAAAAAATCCTCTCGTCTCGTCGCCAAAGTTAATTCATAGTTGGGCAACTCGCCGCTCGCGTCGCGACGCGTCCTCCGCTCTCATGGCATGGAAAAGTAATCTGCCGCGGATCTCATCCCGGCGATCTCGTGATATCGAACGTCGTCGTCCCCGGCGCGCGGTTTGTTCCTGCCTTGCGCGTCGTGTGTAAAAAAAGCCCCGCGCGCCGCGCGCGCAGCCGGGTGAAAGTGCACATTAGAAAATAGCGATGCATTCCTTCGATCCAACATAATTTGTATCGCAACTGCGACGCAGAAGCAGCGCCAGCGGGCAATAATTTCGCGACGAAGCGCTCGCGGGGTCCCCGCGAGGGATTACAACTCGCGTCGAATAATTCCGATCGAAATCAAACTCGCCGGTTATTCAACGATCTCTCTCTCTCTGGCCGAGTCGCTCGCGCTCTCTACGTACGCGCGCAGCGCACCGCACGATAATCGATTACCCACGTCGCTCGGTTATTTCCGCAAACGAAATCGCACGAGGGAAATTATCGCGAACCTTTGCCATGTCACGAGCCGCCACCGTCGTGGCGCACATCAATTTTCCAGCTGACTTAAACGCGGCTCTCGATGTATTGTCTAAGCTCGGGCGATCGCAGCGCCACCGCGCGGACGATTTGCGCACCTCGCTGGTCCCAAAGACACTTGTGTCGTTGTTTTGTTCAGGGCTGTGCGATTTATCGAAAAGAACTGATTTTCCAGATATTAATTCAGATATTAATCCAGATAAATTGATATTAATCCAGATAAATTGATATTAATACAGATAAATTGATATTAATACAGATAAATTGATATTAATACAGATAAATTGATATTAATACAGATAAATTGATATTAATACAGATAAATTGATATTAATACAGATAAATTGATATTAATACAGATAAATTGATATTAATCCAGATAAATTGATATTAATCCAGATGTATCGCCTCAAAATGATTCCCGTAATAATTTAGGTCTGAATGATAATTTCAAGAAAAATCATAAATTTCCCAGCTGACATAAACGCGACCGTCGACGTATTGTCTAAGCTCGGGCGATCGCAGCGCCACCGCGCGGGCGATTTGCGCACCTCGGTGTTCCCAAAGACACTTGTTGTTTTGTTCATGGCTGTGCGATTTATCGAAAAGAATTGATTTTCGATATTAATCTAGGTCAATCGCCTCAAAATTATTCACTTAATAATTAACGACTGAATGATCAATTCAAGAAAAATCGATCTTTTCGATGAAATAAATCAAAAACGGCTGCAAAATAATATTATATTTTTTATTTCATTATTATCCTCGTTAACTATATATTATTATTATTATTATTGTTATTATTATTATTATTATTATTATTATTATTGTAAAATTAGCTGTAGGTTTTTTTTGCCATTGGGTTATCTTTGGTCAGAATAAACTTTTTTTAACACTTTTTTTGTTACTGAGAAAAATATAAAGAGAATCTTTGGCAATCACTGATTGCCTATAAAGCCCTGAGTTTCCTCTTACTTTTTAACACATTTTATAATAACATAAAAAAACGTGCTGCCACCTGCGAGGACTTGTGTGAACTGATGATTTCGTGATTTAATCAACGTTCGAGAATCGATTCAAGAAATCGATAAATGACGATTCTTGAATAATCGACTCAGAATCGCACATGAACCGAGCGAAGACACTTGTTGTTGTGTCGTCGTCTCGCCGCTGGTCGTGTTTATTCCTTCGCGAAAATGATTATCTGCCCGGCGGCCGGATGTGGCAACCGGCGTATTAGCAAGGACAATCATTGGCTTTCACTGACTCGCGCGGCCCGGCGACGTGAAATATATATCTCGATCATGAAAATTACTGACAATCAGCCACCTGTGTGGCCGGCGTCGTCGCACCGCACCGGCTATTAGTTATTACACCGCGTCCTCTCGCGGTCTTTCCCAACCGCGAAATGCGCGCGCGCGCATTGTGTTCCTAAATATTCAGCCGCGCGCCGGTGCGAAACGACGAAATGAAGTCGTTAAAAATCACTCGCGGCGCGAGCTTAACGGCCTTTTCCGCGAGAAAATTTACGACCGCAGCGCCGCCGCGCGACGTTGGCCAAAAGTGGATATCTCGAAGATGAGAAGTTCGAGATATCGATTTCAGCACTTTTCGGCCGGAAGTCGAGAGAGACGAAAAAAAAAACGTGGTCTCGAAATATTCGTAACCACTATTTTCCGGTTGCGAATATCCACGACTTAACGTAGTCCTTGCGACCAATATTCATTTCGCATAAATTCGATGAATATGAGAGAGAATTACAAACACTTCTCGGTGGTATAAGAATCTGAAACAATTCATGCACATTACAGGTACTGATAAGATTAATTTTGCATAATAATAATTCGAAAATGTTATTAATAAATTCATGAAAATGAATTGATAAAAACCTTAAGAAGAATATCAGTAAAGCCCAAAGTCGTCGAAACAGAAACGTAAAAATGAATCGAAAGTCGAATCACCGCGACTCACGCGGAAAAAGCCCGCATTGTCGCCGCCGGGCGCTACAATGAAATGCACGCCGCGAGCGCGCGAAAAAAAAGTCCCTAGCGGCGAGGAGAACAAAAAACGGCGAGCGCGACAATCGCGTAATAAAGACGTCGTGAAACGCCGGGACTGTGAAATAGAATGGCGAGGCGATAAAGTCCTCAACGATTTCTCTAACCAGCTGTAGTGCCATTTCCTTCGTGAACACGAATTCTCTCCCCGGCTGTTCGGGTCGATTTTCCTGTTCGGGTCGATTTTCCTGTTCGGGTTCGAGGATTCCTATTCGGGTCGATTTTTCACTGAAAAAAAGAAGAAAAAAAAATAACCGCCAGCTGTTACCGTCAAATGACGGTCATTTTTTTGGTCTTTTGACCAATTAAAAAAAAATGACCGTAATTTTTACTTCGACAAAATGGGCAAAAAATAATGACGCCAAAAGACCGTCAAAAGACGGTCATTTTTTAGTCTTTTGACCAATTAAAAAATGACCGTCATTTCGCATCTCTAGCAGGAATTCGCTGATTCGTGCGCGGAAGAGTCGATAGTTCGTCTGCCGGCCGGTGGCGGCAGCAGCGGCGCTGCCAACGAGGCCGCTAACGGCCGTTCGGCCGGTGCTCGTTTTGTCGATTCGCGCAGGCATCTCGTCCAGCCGCCGACTCTATATACACACACCACGCGCGCCATATACAACGGCGATATACATATATCTGTCGTGCGCGCGGCTGCTCTCACTACTCTTTCTGAATCTCTTTCGTTATGGTCCGTATTAGATAACGGCTATAATGGTTTATGTAGGACGCGGGAGAGCGCGAGAGCAGCGGGCTGGGAGGACGACGACGACGATCCAGGTGGATTCCGCCTCGCCGCAATCACTCTTGCTCTCTCATTACGAGCGAGAGACGGCAGCACCGGCAGCGACAGCAGCGCCGCTTTGATTCCACGCGACGTGCGCATACAGCACAATCACTGTCCGCCGCGTCTATACACACGTGTATACGTGCTTCGATGCCTTATTTATGTCCCGACTCTTCCTCTCGTTTAATCTCGCCCGAGTCGTCGGCCGAGCTCGTCGCAAGAGACTCTCGAGACACTCGAGTCTCTCGCTCGCGGATGAAAATGAAATTTTCATTCATTCGGAGACCTTCGAGGCGCTCGAGGCGGAAATTCGATATCGCTTCGTGGTTCATGATGCCTAACCTTACTTTTTTTTAATTGAAAACGGGCGAATAAATATTTTTTGAATTTGCCGCGGTTTTCGAGTCAAGCTTGCGGCGGATGAAAATTAAATATTCATTCATTTGGAGACCTTCGTGGCCCATGATATCTAACCTATCTTTTTTAAATTGGATACAGGGGCGAATAAATATTTTTTGAATTTGCCGCGGTTTTCGTGACACGCCAATCGGAAGAGAGAGAAAGTGTATTTACGCCCTCTAAGGGCGTCGTGCGAAAACCATACAGGAAATCACAAAGCAGTAGCACAAAAACAGGAATAAGCGAGCAATAAAAACAAATTATAAATTAATATCAATAAAGACACAAAAATTCAGAGGAAAAAATAAAATAGAGTAAAAAAAAATCTGAAAATAAGCACAGTTTGAAAAAAGACAAAAAAAAAGGCTAACGTTTCTCTCGCTCCTTCGGGACACTCCGAGAGACGTGTTTCACATCGCCTCGGGGTCTTACGAAATTTTCCGCGGGGGGGAATCTCATAAAGATATAAGTGATCGTGGCGCTGTACGTGGCCGTTCGTCTCTCCGCTCCTCTCGTGGCATCGCGCATCGAGTGCACGTATTAATTAAGGTATAAGCCGCGATCGGTTCGCGCGCGCGCCTCAATCGGACCACGTAGATATTCGCTCGTAGGCAGCAGCGCGTTTGGTGTCTTATATGGCCGCCAGAGCGGCGCGCGGCAGATGTCGACGGGCGAACGTGCGGTGTCGGCTCTTGTTCCATCGCATGATTGGCCGTTTTCTTTCCTCATAAGGCATCTCGACGAGTCTCTCTCGCGGTGCCACACAACGCATCGCCGCCGCCGCTCTTTCTTCCGCGGTAGCGTCCCGCGCGCAAAGAAGCCGGAAAAATACTTTCGCACGCACAATCGATCCTCGACCCCTTCGATTTTCCCCATTCCCAGGCCGTTTATCTCAATCTTTTTCTTTTCTTTTTTTCTTTTTTTCCCTTTTCTATTTTAATGTTAGAAATTACACATTGCAATCTTCTGATTTTTTTTCTTTTTTTTTTTTTTCTTTTTTAATCTCGGAAATTGCACAATGACGAGACCGTTGCGAGATGACTCGATGTCTTTTCCTGGACTCGTCTGAAGGGGCGAGGGGTGAGGGTTTTGTTCCTGACGCGTTAATGGAAACAGCACTTTGTCGCGTCGAGATGTCGCTTAATGCGAATTAGGTCGGCGGCTGACCCCGACGGCTCAGAGTCGGGCGCACCACACCTGATACACCGCAAGGGCCGCGCGCGCTGCATGTGACACTCGTTACGCGCGTTTCGAGCCCCCCGACGAGGGGGGAGGGGGCGCTTTTCACGAATCGCCGAGAGTCCGTTGACCTTTTCCGAGAACTTTGCGACGACGTCGCCTTTTAGAGTCCTAAAATTGCCGAGGTGGACGTCCCGGTCGTGGACCGTGTACCAGTAATTGTCAGTGTGCGTTTCGACTGAAGCAAAATCAATTATGTAGCAAAGATATATATAACAAATTACAGAAGGCTCGTATTTTTATAATAATAATAATAATAATAACAATAAGGAGCAACCCCTAACGCCGGGCGTAGCGAAGGCGTTCACAGTCTATAAAAGATTCTCCCTACATTTTCGCCACGATAAAAAAAAATAATGATAACAATAATAATTATATTAATAATAACAACAATAATTATATTAATAATAGTAATAATAATTATATTAATAATAACAACAATAATTATATTAATAATAGTAATAATAATTATATTAATAATAGTAATAATACTAATAAAGTGGCGATGCTTTGGAAAAAAATCTCACGCCCTTTTTCATGCGTTCTCGCCGTCCAACCGATTCCGAAATTCGAAAGGCACCTTTTTCTCGTCCCACAAATTTTTTTCAAAGGTCGCCGCGGGGTCGCGCTCTTTCGGATACAAAAAAAAAGTAGCTCCGTGCCCGCCAGCGATTGACGCTAGATGCACGCGCATGTTTTTTTTTTTTTTTAGGTTATATCACGAAACATATCGAAAGAAGCATTTTGGCTCCGGGCTTGGGACGAACTTTATCGCGTCCCGTCCGTCCAAAAATTCGAGCGCACACGCGAGGCCTCTGGAACATCGTCGTCCCCCGCGCGTGTGCGATCGTGCGGCGCGTGTATCACGAGTGTCGGCGGGATTTCGAAATTTCGTCGCTCAGGACGAGCGGGAATGCCGCTCGTTTTGTGCGCGCAACGCGAGCATCCCGATTCGTTCTCGCCGCCGCCGCCGCCGCCGATCGTCTCGCGCTCGTCCCGCGGTTGTGAAATTGTACCATCGACCGAAGATTCATTCGCCATGGCGACCGCGCTGGCGCAATATTTAATTATGAAGTATTCTTCTAATAGAGGACGCCGCGATGCTTCTGCAGTTGTTTTACTCTTCCCCTTCCCTTCCCCCCCATTGTTACAACAATCGGCGCGCCAATAGCCGACGTCCGTCGAACATAACCTCAAACGGCAGTCGCGAACGACTCGGGAATAGTGATGGAAAGATCGGTCGAATAAAATCGATACTTCACAATCGATTATTTTTGAAAGAATCAATTTTTAACAACGTCGAAAGCCGACGTTGAGTCCTCTTAAGAGGCGATGATATTCAATGTTAAACGACTATAGCGCTGTCTCTCTCGCACCTATTTTTGTTCGATTCTCCTGAACAAACGGCTACAAGGATCGAGGAGCCAGAAGATCAGCTCAATTCTGCCATAACTCCGTACATTCTATCAAAATCTGAGTTCAATCTACCGAGTATTTTGGGAGAAAATAACTTTCAAAATTTCGAGGTGAGTATCACTGCCTCTTAACCGATTGCCAAGTGTAAATAATCGATTCGGAAATAATCGAGGCACTTAACAATCGATTAATAATCGTGATTATTCGAGAAAAAATAATCGATTCACCAAGAATCGCATCACCAGCCGCCGTCCGTCGAACATAACCTCAAACGGCAGAACGACTCGGGAATAACGAAGCTGCGAATCGTGAGTGAGAGATTTCGCAGCGAATTATCGAGCCAAGTATTACGCAAAAGCCGCGCGAAATTTGCGAGAGGATCGCGAATGAAGTTTGCGCGGCGCAATTTTTATCGACAAATGGGATCGTTTTGCCGGCTGAGTTACGAGCCGAGCGAAGTGGAAGCGAAGCCACCGCGCCCTGCGCGCGCACCGTCCGTCCGTCCGTCCATCCCACTTGTTTCGCTGACTCGCGGGAAGAGCTGCGCGTTGCGCTCTCGATTGGCGCTCGCAGTCCGTACACCCTGGATTATGACGCTCGTGAAGTCGTGTTTCATCATCGGATCCTCGTAAATCCCGCTAAACGCTCCGGCCCCGCGTCGCGGCAAGGATTCACGCTCGCAGCAGTCTCCGCGCTCGGCATTAAATGGAATCTTCGATAATGGCGGCCGTAAAACATATACTAAGTGCGGGGCTCTCTCGAAATCCCATTTCGCCAAGTCCGTCTCGAGTCTCGAGCGGCTCCCACAACGCGCAGGCAGCGACGCTTTGTGCGCAGGTCATTAGAAAAGTCACTCGGCCAATTGCGAGATCGTCGATAACAAACGCGGCCGCGGTGCCTACTTTATCGACACTCGCACGTAATCGCTTTTTGTGCGCCGCTGTTGTGTCGATGTGTTGTTAAATTATGAGCTGAGAATGATTTAGCGCTCGGGAGGCGTGACAGAATTTTACGTAATTTCCTTGTATCGTAAATATTAATATACATAAATAAACAAATAAATTGTTGTAATTACAGGTATAATAAAAATAAACATGAACGTGGAGTCGTCACGTGGTGTATTAAAGTTTTTTGTCGACAGCTCCGTCGGTAAATGTACCAACGATAAATCGTCACGAATACCGAGAGAGAGAAAAGTGTTTGATATAATAAATGTTAATAGGCGAATAAAAGGGAAACAGCCGACGGGAGGGAAAGGCGGAGGGGGGGAGACTCGTCGAGAGCGTCGCTATCGAACGAGTCCTACCGCTTTCTTTATAGCTCTCGTCGTCGTCGCGAGGGCCTCGCAACGTTCTCTCCCGCGTTACTGCGCGAGAGTCATAAAGCCGGGGGAACATCCGCGCGGGTCTGTGTTCCACACTCGGTCCTGTTATCTATCGACGCGCCTGCGCACGCGCGTCCGCACTTACGGCCGGCGCTTTGACGACAATAATAAAGAGAAGATACATTCACGGACGATCCTGACGCATTTACGAGCGCCTCGGGCACGCAAATGCACTCCGCGCATGCGCGGAAAGTGTCGGCTCGGCGCGGCGAACATTTTCATTGGTAAATGGCCTAACGGACGTCGGGAAACTCGGCGAATAGAAAAAAATAACGGTATTCACGCGCCTGCGCAGTAATCGCGTGTTCGGAAATTCCGGCGCTGTTTCCACGGTCATACGACTCATACGACTCATGCGTATTGTACTTTAGAGCCTTTTTTGTTGTTGTAATTTCAGCGTCTTTCAGTTTAGTAAATATTTTAGGGACAACCAATCGAAGAAAGAGGCGGAATACCCTCGCTAAATAATCGCATTCGCGTTGACGCGTGTTCGCAAATTGCAGCTTTAGGAACGCGCATGGAAATTTCAGCGTCATTGTCTATGGCCGTATGGACAAATCCGCTTCGAGCAGATTTCAGAGCCAGCATCCAATCAAACGAAATGAACTGAATTTCAGCCTCGAACGAGCGTCCGCTTGTTTACTTAGCCACCTCGAGCCAGAAGCCGCGCAGCTTATCCACCTTCGGGTGGCTCGCGAGAGCGTCGAGCTCGTTCGTTTGTCCACACGGACGTTCCAGCCAACCGGAGCTGCGCGTGCGCGCGCACGTCGTGTAAGATCCGGGATTCCTCGCGGCTGGTATTTTCCATTTGGCTTCCCTTGGTCTTGGTCATAGGCCCGGGTTACTTAAGCCCCGCGAACCTTCGCCACGGGAAGACTGGTTTATCAAGGTGGTTGCGGCGGCGGCATCTCGGCTCTCGGCTCGTGTGGACACGACAACCGAGCGTCTCTCCGTGTGTTCGCAAAGCAGATGCGGCCGAACCCCCCGTCGCATATCCCATGCCCACGGCGCGCTGGACACGTCGCGGCGAGCGTGAAATCATTTGCTTAATAAACGCGAGAAATGTAAAACGAGCGCACCGAGCGGCTCTTCCCACGCGAGCTCGTTTCCCGCGCGGCGAACAAGCGACGCGGCGTGTACGTCGTGTGTACGCCGTGAATCCTACTATATTATTATCTCCGTCCCTGGAAAGCTCTGTCACTGAAATCCCGAGATACACATTCGTCGAAAATTAACGTTGCGTCGCATTTCCATGCCGATTAATCGATGACTCCACCGATCGGCGTCTCTCGGCGTCGTCATAACCTCAAAATCTCGAACTTCGCTGTTGAACGTCGAAAAATCACACCAATTGGGTTTTTGAATGCATTTTTTTTTTCTTTTTTTAAGTTTATATGCATGTCTTAAATAAAAATGTTAATAATTTTTATTTTTTTTCAACCCAATTGGCCATAAGGCGATGTGAAATACCGACTTTGCACCTCAAAAGTTCGGAAGCGCCGTTTTCCGCGAATTATGAACGGATCGAAACAAAAATTGAAATACAGACGCCGGAAATGTGAATCTCGTGCGTGAATTAGTCAGAATTTTGATTTTCGAAAAAAAAAAAAAAATTACAGATCAATTACCCGCAGAGGAATCTGTAATGAAAATTCGATTTTTCGTCAGTTTTTCGAACTAATAAGAATAAGAAGAAAAAATAATTAAAAAACCGCTGTATTGTCGATGTTGAAAAAAACGTGGAAGCCGAGGAAATCCGCCGTGACGTCACGCGTGCGTTGCGCGTGCGCGAGGAAAACGAGCGAGAGGTTATGAGATTTCGTTCCACTCGTTCGGGCCTCGCGACTCTCCTGGTTGTAACTATAGATAAATACAGTGGGTAAAGTTAGAACAAGAAGCCGCGGGAGTCGACTGTGGCGGCGGCGGCGATTTGCCTCAAGCAATGTAACAACCTACATTTTATTTACTGCACTTTTACTCGACGCGGGTTCGCGTTGCGCGCGCGCGCGCAACGCGCACGGCCGCATGGGCGGCCTTGCTGCGGCCTGAATACCTTGCCGTGTGCTGCCCGCCGCCTGTGGCCGCACTGCACTGTCGGCGTCGCCGCGGCCCTTTCTATTGCCGAGCGCGCGCGCGCGGGCGCGAACGGATTTTAAGCTTTTAAGGAGGCTCGAGCGCTTCGCGCTGATCCGCATTTTCGCTCGCAGCTTTCAAACCCATTTTCACCATTTTCGCAGCTCGTCTCCGTTTCGCAATTGAAGGCAAATGGGTTTAATATGCTAAGATTCGAACGGATAATTTTTTTTCTAGACGCGAATGGAAGGTGGAAATAATTAAGGATAAAAAAGAAGAGTAATAAATAAAAAAAGAAGAATAAATAAGAAACGTAATTAGTAAAAATAAATAAGAATAAATAAGAAAAGTAATTAGTAAAAATAAATAATAATAAATAATAAATAAGTAGAATACATAATAAATAAGAATAAATAATAAATAAGTAGAATACGTAATAAATAAGAATATTTTGATAAAATATTATAAGCATCGAGTTAGAATATTTATTTGCCTAAATAAATAAACACAATTTACTCGTTTGTATTATAGCTAAATTTTGCTCCACTCTCGTATTTCGTCGCGTAATGCAAATCGCACAACGAAAGCCACGCATTCCTTTCTGCGAATCCGAGCGAATTCTTCGCGCGTATCGCAAGCTCCGGGCACGGATTACCCAAGAGCCCTGCGAGTACCTCCGGCGAGTGGATATGTAAGTATAGGTATAGTCGGAGCGTCGCGGCCAGACGCGGAAAGCGGCGGCGTGCGTGCAGCACACAACGGAAAGAACACGTTGGTTCGTTAGTTCTTGCCTCGCCGAGAGCCGGTGGGATGAACGCCCCTCCCCCCTCCTTTTCCCTCTTCCTTCTATTTCCTACATAATCGTCCGAGCACCGCGAAGCACCGAACAGCCGTACTTATGCTCGCTGTGCCGCATAAGCAGCGCTAAATTTCACTGCGCGCGAGCTTCGCGCCTCCAGGAACGCATCAGCGTGAATCTCCTCCGTGGAATACAGTATTAAGTATGCACGAAGAACCGACTGCACAGATGTTCTTCGCGGTATTATGCTTATGCGCGCTCGCTCGCCGCGCAGCAGCAACGCGACGAGTCCCCCTTGCGGCGCTTCGCTGCACTAATTGCCGCAGATTTGAAAATACCGGTATTTTTGTTTTCGGTAAAATAACCGTAAAAATACGGTACTTTTATCGTATTTTATCGTCATTGTTTTCTTACCAAACTTCGTGTTGCGAAAATACGGTCAGGAAAATTGCTCGTAAATTTGACCAGTCAGATTGTTTTTTTTTAATTTACCGTAAAAAATCGTAAATTTCGTCTATACAGTTGTGAAATTACCGGTAACCATTTTTTTTAGTAAAATTACCCGTAACATTTTTTTGTTGTAAAATTACCGGTAACCATTTTTTTTGCAAACTTACCGGTAACCATTTTTTTGCAAAATTACCGATAAAAATATTTTTGGTAAAATACCCGGTATCTTTTTTTTTTGTAAAATTCCCGGTAACAATTTTTTTTTTGTAAAATTACCGGTATCTTTTTTTTGTAAAATTCCCGGTAACAAATCTTTTTGGTAAAATGACCGGTATCTTGACGAGATTTTGAGTCAGGATGAGACAATATGATTTTATTACCAATGTGATAATTTCAAAAGCGATCACGCGTCGTTTCTTTAACTGTAAAAACACAGTAAAACTACCGGTCATATTACCGCTTACATCGCTAATACACACCGCGCCGGACGAGCGCAAAAGCGTGCGCAGTCTCTCGCTTTTCTCTCCGCCGCGCGCGGCGACTCGACCGCGAGTGTCCGCTCGGCCGCCCGCTCGCAACAATACCCGTCGGCCGACGTTCAAACGGCGGCGGCCGATCGTTCGCGGTCTCGCCGCCCGTTGATTCGTGTGAAAGGCCCCCTGCGTGACTGCGTCTCACGCGCCGCGCGCGGCGCTGTCTGTACTATTTATTTGCACGGACTCGTGTCTCGCGGTTACGAGCGCCGCGCGCGCACGCGCGCGCAGCTCGCAAATGTCATCGCGCTTCGTTACCAAGTTCAGGGGACAAACGGATTTCGGTGGTCGCCAGACGGAGCCACCTGTACTGCATAGTTCATGACTGATGCTAATAGCCAGGAATATTATTATTCCTATATTATATTTATTATATTATATTATTATCACTAGCAACAACGTGCTCGCTTCGTTTGCACTCCTTTTTTCTGATTAGTCTTTTCTCGTGGCTAAATAAGATATTTGCATGTTTATACAATTTCATATGACTTCCCGCTCTTTTAGGTTATATGCGCTTCATTTGACTAACGAACATACGCAATGCGCGTGCGCGGCGTGACTCTATTTCTGCTTCAGTGTTTCGATATAATCGACTTTCGATGTGACTTTCGATGTCGAGTATTGTATTCCATAACTGCGAAAAATACAGTCATTTAAAACGCGAAAAAAAATCACACGTGACTTTGCAGTGGTCACAACTGTCTGAAGTTGGCTCTTCGACGTAGTCATCGCCGACCAATCACGGCACGAGTTATACTGACTTCATTATTTCGATATATTCGACTTTCGACGTGCCATGTCCTTTTTACGAGAGGATTATTATTATTCAATTGGTGGATTTACTCAGTCGTGTAGCTTCGGAAATAAATAAATAAAAAATACATTTTTTTTTAAATGTTTTGAGAAATAATTCGAGAAACCTAGAGAAACAATGAGGGGGGAGGGGGGACCGAGGAAAAAAAACGCGGCAAGGATATCGCACGCGGGCTGCTGAATCGATTTGCAGCGAGCGCGGGCGCAACATTCACCGGGGCGGCGGCTGACATGCGATATAGTAATAGACTATATATCTCGAATCCGACACAGAGCGAAAGAGAGAGAGAAAGAGAGCTGAGGGTATAACGAGAGCGGGAGAGGAACGGAGAGAGAAAGAGGAGCAACGGGATAGAGACAGAGAGAGAGAGAGAGAGAGAGAGAGAGACTAGTTGCGCAACAATGTGCTGCCACCTGCATTCGTTTCGTCACTACACTTTAACCGGTGGCGCGCGTTCTGCCTCGCTCTCGTGTTACTTTCGCCAATTAAACTTGCAGTTTCTTTAACGCTAATATGAAATGCCCGGAGAACGTGACGGTGGTCTCGCGTTATTGGAAGCGTATTTAGCGCCCGGCGCACGGGGGTCCCGGCCAACCGCGGAACGACCTTCCCCCCCACCCCCCTCGCAGCGCGCGCGCGCGCGCTCGATCATCTTCGCCGGCTCCGGGAACGCCGCGCGGCGGGACGATCCGGACACCCCCGCGATTCGTGGACGATCGGCTATTCTGATGCCTCAATAACATCAACCAATTTTTTTTTTTTTTTTTTTTTTTTTTTTTTTTTTTTTTTTCGATAAAGATGTGATCTCTTTTTGCTATGAACCCGATTGTTGTTATTAAATTGTTTTGCTTTTTCAAAAATAAAGCTTGATTTTCATTTAAAAAAAATAATAATCTATTTCTTTTCTTAGGTGACTCGGTATTTATTTATAAGAAAAGCCTTCTCGCAATACTTCCACATGGTTAGTAGTTAAGTACACTTAGGTTAGTCAAAAAATTATTTATGAGTTATTATTATAATTATTAATAATAATAATAATAATAACGGGCATAGCCAACAATTAATAAAACTCCAAATTCAAAGAATTAATAATAATAATTATTATTATTATTATTATTATTTTTTGTTTGTTATCATGGTGAAAATGTAGGGAGAATCTTTTATAGACTGTGAACGCTTTCGCTATGCCCGGTGTAGCGAATTATTATTATTATTATTATTATAATTATTAATTCTTCGAATTTGAATTTGGAATTTTATAAATTGTTGGCTATGCCCGTTGTAAATAAATAAATAAAAAAAATTGATCGAGATTTGTGAAACTTAAATTTTTTGTGGATTTTCCGTTGCCGATTCGAGAACGAAACGAGCACTCTCGACGTTCTCGAATACAAAAGTGTGCAATTGCCCAAAGAAAGACGCAACATTGTGGAGCCCTTCACTTTGTGGAAATTGCCCGGTTATAATTCGACACTGCGAGCGCGCGTGGGTACCGCGCGCGACTATAACGCGCGCATTGCACGAATCTCCGGCGCGGCTCGTTTTGGCACAATCCACACGATGGATGCGAGTACACGCAGCGCGAGTTATGCATACTATTTATATTGTGTACGGCGCGGGAGAGCGCATGTGACTGTCCCGCGACGCGAATTGTGCGACCGTTGCGTCAGTCCGACTGCGAGACGGATCAACGCGCGTTGCGCGCGACGCCGTGATTGTCGAAGAATTTACGTACCGGTGTACGAGTTGCCTTTACGAGAAAAAAAAAAAAAAAAAAATCCGCCCGTAAAAAGTTCGTCAGTCGAAACTAACATAAAAATATCCGGGCGCTAATCCCGCTTTAAAAACGGTACACGTAACGCGAAAAAATATGAAGCAGCAGATTTTGCCATTTTTCGAACGACACTTGAATCTGTTTCCATATTTTTAAAAATCGTAAAAAAGAATGCAAATTACTTTAGTAGTTTAGAATTTTCCTAATTTAAAAAGTGTACGCGTAACGCGAAAAAATATGTAGAATGTATTAAGAAGCAGAAAAAAATCGTAAAAAAAACTTCCAAATAATGTTAGTAGTTTACAAGATTATGAGTAGAATAGACGACTTAAGAACGAAGATACAGGCCAAAAGATTTTTTTTTTATTTTTTTTTTTTTAAGAAAAAATTGGTGAGATCGATTTTGGCAATTTTCGGTCTCACGATAAAAAAAAATATAAAAAATAAATAAAAGGCAACGAGTGCGCGAGTCGCTCCTTTTTTGTTTGTTAACCTTTCGTCTGAGCCGAGCCTGCCCGGCGCAGTTGCGAAAGTCACAAGAGAGAAAGAGACACACGAAATGGCGACAATAATTAGGATCAAATATGCGGGTAGAAACGTTCGGCGGGCCCGCGATCGTTGCGCTCAAACGAAAAAAAAAGAAATGTTAACTGGTCGCAGCAGCCTTGCGCAAATCGGCGACGATTAACGTTTTTTTCTTAATTTACAGAGAATATCGCGCAAACCGGACAAGTTAACGATACGACCACAACGACTCCCGAGATCTCGTCGGCTGAGAAGGAACTTTTCGTCAATATCAATTGCAATACCGGTCTGATAGTCGATTATATCAGGGAGGCTGCTCATCTCGGGCCAACGGGT
This sequence comes from Pimpla rufipes, assembly GCA_963932165.1. NCBI lineage: Eukaryota > Metazoa > Arthropoda > Insecta > Hymenoptera > Ichneumonidae > Pimpla > Pimpla rufipes. The sequence continues at coordinate 23,634,826 of OZ010632.1, forward strand.
AATATAATTAATCGGTAATTTAATTGACTCGCAATTGCCATTCTTTTTCCGTGCAAGATAATAAAAAATAAAAAAAACGATGATTAAAATCGCTGAGCAACGAATTTACATTCCGTTCAAGTCGAGTTCGATCTGTGGGAGGATTTCACGGGGCAGATGAAGAACGTCTCGTCCCTCGAGCCCCGCGTGTCCGGTTTGGAGGTCTTCAAGCCTAATAACGTGTACTTCCTGATTATTGTGGAGCGTAAGCGAACGTTTTTTTTTTGCTATTTTTTTTTGCTATTTTTTCAATTTTAGAAAAAAAATCTGAATTTTAGAAAAATGTTCAATTGTAGAAAAAAATTCCCATTTTAGAAAAAATCCCATTTTAGAAAAAAAATCCCCATTTTAGAAAAATGTTCTATTTTAGGAAAAAAAAATCCCCATTTTAGAAAAATGTTCTATTTTAGAAAGAAAAAAAAATCCCCATTTTAGAAAAATGTTCTATTTTAGAAAGAAAAAAATCCCCATTTCAGAAAAATGTTGTTGTAGAGAAATGTCGACCCCCGCCCTTTATATTATTATAAATATATTGTTTTTATATTTATATTTCAGGAGATTCAACCAGTCAAATTATCAACTACGTGCCAATGATCGGCGGAAAGCAGGCGCGAGCTCTATCAGAAACAATCGGCAAGATCAAGCGTCTCGCGCGAAAAAGCTCATCCACAAAGTTCCAGGAGAAGGGCGGACGAAAGAGATCGCAGGGAAAGTCGAAATAGTCATGTCAATCGTATCACGTTTAATGGCAACGTTGTCGCATTACACGAAAGTGCGGAGAAGTCGCGGCGCGTCGATTTCACGGCTTCTCCTTCGCTCTCTCGTCGACGAACCTGCAACACAGAACGCGCGAGGTTTCAAGTGTCGGCGCGGCGCTTCGACGATAAATCCCCGACGGTCGTAATAAACTTTTATCGCGCGTTTAAAAGCGACGCAACGAAAAAAGTGAAATTAATGACCTTTCACCGCCGTCAATTAATCCGCAAAACTTTGTACAAATTACGAGCTAAACATTCGCGAATTTCACAAAAGTCTCTCGTTCTCGTCACCGATCGGCAGAAACCAACGACGAAAATTTTCACGTCATAGCAAATCGTCGTCCAATTTTTTGAAGCTCGTGTAGTCCCTTTTTTTATGAAGTCCCTTGTTCTTCCCGTGTCTCCCGTGTCCCTCTACGAACCTCTTGGCACCCGCGATTCCCTCCTCCATCAGCAGATGCGCCGAGTTGTCCTTCTCGAACTGAAGCGCCTCGCTCATCTGTTGCGACGAGAACGTCGCGTAATGCGCGGACATCCGAGCGGCCAGCAACGGTTTCTGCGAACATTTGTTTATGTTTTGCGCCATCACCACCGCTCGTCCTAAACCTGTGGACAACGAATACGGCACATTAAAGTCACCAATAAATGAACAGTTAAGACGAATTATTATTATTATTATTATTTTCTAATTTAATTTATTAACGGATTTCTCCTTTTACAACAATTTTTAGTTTTTTGCATGGCGTGACAATTTGAAAATTCCAGATTTACAAGTTAAACAAATTATAAAAATGATTTAAAAAATTGTTTTTCATGGATTTCTATAAAATTTAATATTTTCAGACGGTTTGCGAAAATTTCAACGATTATTTAACAGCTGAAAAAAATCGTATTTTTATCGCGAAGTTTATTTTTATACACTAAAAAGTAGTAAATACTAATAGTAGAAAATCCAAAAGCACCAGTAAGTGAACGGATCAATTTGATTTAGGTGGGAGGAAGAAAACTCGAATTTCTTACCGGCGCCGCAAGGAACCAAAAGATTCGCGAGACCCCAGCTGGACGCCTCGTCCCCGGTTATTATTCTTCCGGTCATTATCATATCCATCGCTCGCGAGTAGCCGATCATCGCCGGCAGACGGACGGTGCCGCCGCACATTATCGGTATCCCCAGCCGCCTGTTGAGAAAGCCCATCGACGCCGTTTCCTCCACGACCCGCCAGTCGCACATCAACGCGAGCTCGAAACCCACGTCCACCGCGTATCCCGTGACGCAGGCTATCAGCGGTTTTTTTAATAGGCCGTCTCGGTTGCACTGAAAAAAATCGTTTTTGCGTCGGTGTTAAAAAAAATCAAATAAATAAAAATATTTAAATAAATAATTTTTTTTATTAAAAATTAAAAAATTAAAAAATTAAAAAATTAGAAAATTAAAGAATTAAAAAATTAAATACGTTTTTACTCGAATTTACTAATTAAAACGTTATTAACTAATAAATTCGAAACAATTTTCCTTGTGACTAAAAGAAGAAAAATCCTCTGTAAGCCATTTTCAAGACATTAAAAAAATTAAAGCGTCAAATTTCATGAATAATTCGTAAATAAATAAATGATGGTAATAATGAATATTCTAAGCATAAAACAATTTCTTTTTGTGTTCAGAAAATTTTTGGGAAAAATCTTACCAGCGGCCCAAAATGTGGAAATCCCTCCTCCGAGTCCGGATTCGACTTGGCGATCTCTTCCAGGTCAAAGCCCGACGAGAAACTTCCGCCGATTCCATGAAGGACACCGACCGTTGAGCTCTCGTTGTTCTCAAAGGCGTCCAGAGCTTCCGAGAGTTGCTGAGCCGTCGAATAGTCGAGGCAATTTTTTTTCGCTGGTCGGTTGATGGCGATCATGGTAATTGGGCCATTTTGACTGACTAAAATTGTTTTTTCTGAAAAAAGCAGAATCAACGATTTTTTTTTTTTTTTTTTTTTTTTTTTTCAAAGGGGATAAAATTTTATTAAATTTTTGTGGCGCGATATTTTTACCTTCGGTTTTTTCGACGATTCCCTCCTTCTCGACATCCGCGGCCGCTGCACCTTGGATGGTTAGGTTTCTTTGAAACTGCTTCCTGACGACCTCGGCCAATGACAGCGTCAATCGCGGAGCGCGAATCATTTGGCAATTTTGTCGTTCGTCGCTTCGTTAAACTCGTGAAAATCCTGCGATTTGTTATACTATCAATGATGTGCAATAAAAATCGCGGATTCTCATGCGCTGATCTCGCCGATGTAAACAATCCGCGGTCTCGCGGGGGTTTCGACGATCCCCGTCAGACGTCGCTGCTGGTGGTTTTTGGTTTTGGCGCGAATATTTGAAAAAAAAAGTAAAAAAAAATAAATAAATGAAAATAAAAATTAAGATAAGAGTATTATTATTATTATTTTTATTATTATTATTATTATTATTATTATTATTATTATTATTATTATTATTATTATTATTATTATTATAGTATTTTTCAATATTTTTAATATAAAAAATATTTTTTTAAGAATTTAACAATTTTTAATAAAAAAAGAATTTTAAGTCACTTTGAAATTTGTGTTTTTGCACACATTTTCCATATAAAAAAAAAATTCAGAGTGAACTTAAATTGTCTCATCAGGAGATTTGTTAAACCATTTTTTTTCCATTAATTTGTTAATAACACTTTCGAATTATTATTATGCAGAATTAGTCTTTTCAGTACCTTCAATGTGCATGATTGTTTTCAGATTTTTATACCAATTCTCTAATTTTTCTCGAATTTATGCGAAATACTAAACGCATGGATTTATTTATCAGGAAATCCCAGGTTGGCGAAATAATCACGTAAACTCATTTTATCCTCGATCATCGTCACTCGCTCTCAGTCTATATTTAGAAATCATTATATACACATCTTTTCAACACATCTCGGCATAAGAATATATATTAATATTAATATTATATATCACTGTACAGGAGGCGTCGGAGTTGGCGCGCGAATTACACTACATCGCGTTCGCGCTCTCCGCGTGAATCCGGCTTCGAAAGCCGCGGCGGTGCGTTTTTTGCATCTACGAAATTTACACGTCTAACATATTTCGCTCGAGTCGCGCGGCTTAAGTACGTCGAGTCCCGAAATCCCGACTCTCGTTCTCAGGGCTTCCAGTTCAGGAAACTTTCCTGTATTACTATGTGCCGAAAAATACTATTCGATATGGGCTGCGTGGTTTTGCGATTTCGCTGCGCCTCGAGAATGTAGGAAACCTTTTCCTTGGCCTCGCTGCGCGAAATATCGCCGCGCAAACTCAGCAGCCGCACCAGATGATCCTCCGTCATGTCTGGATATTTTTCGACCAGCGAATGCAAATCGAGCGAGAGAATCTCGGAATCCTCGCATCTTAACACCTCAGCCAATCGCTTGATGATCTCAAAAGGACAGTCGAAGTTCCCGACTTTGGGCGCGATTCGCACGAAGAAGTTTTTCAACTCGTCGGCCTCGGTCATGATTTTTGAAGTGCAGGTCAAACAGTCCTCGTAGGTCTTCAGCGAAATTTTGCGCTGCAGCATCGCGGCTATGTAACGCTTGGCGATTAGGTTCTGCGCCTCGGTGATGATGTACTCGAAATTCTTGGCCCGTAGGTGGTTGTAATCCTGGAACGTAGGGATGAACAATTAATTTAAGCATCCATGTTTTTTTTTAACGAATAATCGAATAATTTCGTCGATGTTTCTTCAGCCCGATTCATCGATATTTTTTTTTTCGAATGATCGAATAATTTTGTCAATGTTTCTTTAACCCGATTTTCATCGATGTTTTTTTTTTTTTTTTTGAATAATCGAATAATTTTGTCGATGTTTCTTTAACCCGATCAATTGATTGCTGATGCTTTTCCCCCCGAAAATCAATGGTGATTTTTTTAGTCCCGCCTAGTTTAATCTCATAAAACAAAAAAATGTTTAATGAAATATCGCGCAACTCTGAATGTTCATAATCTATGTATTAAATAATCAATGTTCATAATCGACGTTTTAAATAATCAATGTTCATAATCGATGTTTTATATAATCGATTATTTCAACACCGATATTTTTCCCAAAAATCTCCCATCCCTACCTGAAAGTAATCCTCGAGAGTGACGCAAATCGTGGACACAGGAATCGGCGAGGCGAGCCACTTGGGCGTGAGAAGATCCTGAAACTGGCGCTCGAGATCGAGGAACGACTCCTCGAGCAGCACCGCGGCGGTTTCGTTGCGAAGCTGCTCGTAGGTGGCCAAAAGACCCTCGAATTTCACCGCAGCGTCGCCGCTCACCGTCGGCACCCAGTAAAGCTGCTTCATCTGTTGCGCGAGCTCCACGAACTGCAGACAATTGTTGACCGCGGTGATCATGTGGTGAGTGAAGTACGGCACCTGGCTGCGGTCCTCGAAGTGCTTCGTCTTGAACTCCTGGATCGCCTGACGATACATGTGGCCGTATTTCGTCACCTGCTGGATGCACAGAAGCAGCGCCTTCGCCGTCAGGTCGCTGCTTATCGTCTTCGTCACCTGGAGATTCTGGTCGATCATCTGGAAAATTATCACCGGCGCCGCCGTGTGGTAATACGTGTCCTGACTCGTTCCCTCCGGCAACACTCCGCTCCACCAGTCCACCTTCTCCGTTTCCAGCGTCTTCTTCATCCAGTCCTCGTAATTCTGGCTCATGTTTCGCAGATATTTTTCCTGTAATTTTGGAATTTGGTTGAGAATTAAGGGACGAGTTTTGGGATCGAAAAAAAAATTGGTTTGGGTTACCAAAATTTGATCTAAGTTATTCTGAACAATTTTTTTAAATTCTTTTGTAGCTATCCTTTTTTTTTAATAGAAAAATAAGTTTTTTTTTGTTTGAATCTTTTAATGTTTCCTCTAATTATCGTTAAGATTCCCTGTGATAAATAAATAAATTTTATTCGTTCGTTAAACGGATTTCTCCTTTCTAAATTACTTTCTCGCTTTTTTGTTTCTTTACGTTAAAATATACCGTTTATATCCCAAATATCAGGAAAATCGTATATCCACAAAAATCCCTTCAACAAACAACAAAACATTTCCAAAAAAAATTCAAACTCCCCAAAAATCCTAACTACCTGCAATTCGTTGAGTATCTCATCACTGAGCAGCGGCCCAATATCCGCGGTATCGATATTCAGTTCCGGATGCTGCATGAGCTCCGGCCCCGTGTACGTATTCATGATCCACGCGAGCAGCGAAACGTACTCGTTGCCTTCAAGCCCGCTCGCAATGATATCCTTCAGATGCAATGAAAGGCTGCTATGATACATATTAACGAATTTCTGCACGATCTCGTATTTCGGCGGGAAGCACGGCTGGCAAAGCGTCTTAACCACCCTGAGATCCTCCAAAATCAGCTGCCTCGTCAACTCAAGATACCTAACGAGCCACATTTTATTATCCGCTCTTTCATCCACATGAGTCCCTTCGATCCTATTGGCCACCGATTTCTCCAGCACCTTAAATCCCATCTCCTTCCACCTCTTCGGCCTTCCAGGCGGCATAAATCCGCTCTGCTTGTGCCGCTGAGTCGCAAAGTGATCCGCCTTCTCCTCCCGCTCGATAATCCTCAGCGCCGTAACAATGACCGTCGGCTCTTTCCTCACGGTATTCAACGTCCTTCCCAGCACCAACCGAATCTGCTTTTCCATGAGCTGCGAAAGAGTCTCGACGTCCTCAAAATACGCCTTCAACATCAGCGTATCCGGCACCGACTGATTCGGCAGTTTATGCAGCTCGTACAGCAAATCGTCTCTCGAATTCTCCAAATCCATGAGACTCTGGTGAGCGTGAAGAAGTTCGCCCTCGTTGATCCACTGCTTGGTCTTCTCGACGCTCTCCGGAACGGTGAAAATGTGCTTCAGATTCTCCTTGGCGGTGACATACTGCGAGTGTCGCATGTTTTCGTCCTGAACCGCCTGGAGTTTCGTGCTGAGCTCCAGGGCGGAGCCGAACGACTGGCCGATCAGGTCGAGCTCTTCCTTGACGGAGCGGATTATTTTGAGGGAACTTTGGAGCTGATTGAAACCTACCTTGACGCCGTCCAGCTCGCTCTGCATCGCGGTTTTCAGCATCGTTTCCACGGACGCCTTTTTACGGCCGATTCGGCGCTTGTATTGCTCGACCTTCTCCAGCTGGCCGGGACGCTGCAGCATGTTTATCACGTGCTTCGTGCCGGTGGCCTTCGCGGCCTCCTCGAGCTTCCGCAGGTCGCTCGTCGTGCCGTCCGTCGCGTCCATCGCGATTTCGGGCGGTTTTTATTGACGCCCCGAGATCGGCGAATTTGAGGGAATTTGAGGTTATGTACGGTTACGTATGACCGTCACACGGGGGTTTGAAAGGCGTCGTGACGACGAATTCGTGACATTTGTTGAGCAGGAATTTGCGGAATTCGGTGGAGTTTTTAGGTTATGTCGGGTTATCGCACAGCTGACGCCGAAACGTCAGTGCGGGGGCGGATTTTGGGCAACGTGAACTCCGAGACGACACACTGGGGGTTTTTTTTGGTCGCTTGTTTGTTTGTTTCGGGCTGTCGCATGGGAAACGTCGAGTGGCGCCTCGCGCGGCGCGATTCGGTGGTGTTTTTTTTTTCCTCGCGAGCGGCTCGGTCGGTAACGTCGCTCTCTACTTTATGTTAATTGGAGATGGTGTGAGCATGGGAATTAATTCGGGAATTATTTCCGCGCCACCTTCGTGCGCCCTCCTCGCCCGTCGCCAAATGCCGGTGGGCGCCAGCCAATTTTTATTTTCTAACTCGGGCGGAATCGGCAAACCGCCCTAACTCAACCGAAACTTAACCGAAACGTAACCGGCGACGGACTCGGAGGAGCGGTTCACGGAACCTCGGGGTCGCTCAGGATGCTAGGTTGTGGAGAGAGGGCGTGGATCCTTAGTGGCACTGAATAACGGTGAAAACGTAACACAATTATATTGAAACAATTCGGTCGGTTTATTCATAAAATACCGGGGACTTTTACATTACTTCACGTAACCGAAATGACAGAAATTGAGAGAACGAGGTAACGAGATAGCACGGACGCTCCGAAATTGCGCGTAAACTAAAAAGGTCTCGAAAGACAAACAAAAGAAAAGCGAATTCTCATTAGAACTAACTAGAGATAACCGGGGCCAGGTAACGTGAGAGCGCGACACGTCGTGGCCACCCACTCAAAAAAACAGAAAATAAGAGAACGAAACATCGCACTTAATAAATCGGTAAACTAAAAGGTAACGTGCACAAAGTAACCAGAGAACACCAGCGAACGCGCACGAATATAATAGAGAACACTAGAGAACGAACGCGAACTAATCAGAGAACACTAGAGAACGAACGCGAACGAATCAGAGAACACTAGAGTACGAACGCGAACGAATCAGAGAACACTAGGTAATTACCCTAATATTAAACCGTGGGTTCGCTAGTCGTTGCACTGATATTAAACTGTTGGTTCGCCAATTGACGGTAATCTAAAATTAAATAAGAACTCAAAAAATAATTACGGACGACGCCGGGAGACTCAGCGATGACGCCGAGAAGATAACTAAACTCAAAAAATAATTAACGAGAACGCCGGAAAACTAATTACAGGTATCGCCGAGAAAATAGAAGAATATAAAATTAATAGATAACTTACAAGAGGGTAATGCGATAACATAACTAACACTAGGAAAATCTAACACTAAAAAGGTAATTTTAGGTAACATTCGGTAACATTTAGGTATCATTAGGTAACATTAGATAGCATTAGGTAACATCAGAGAACAAGAGAGAGCTGCTTGCCGGCCGAGGGCTGGCCGACGAGAGATCGTCGGTCGGCGGCTCCTCACCCAGCAGGGCTGCGAGGTCCGCGCGCCCCACTCTAACCGGGTCCCACTCTCATCGACGCGCGGCGGTGCTACGGCGGCGATGCGCGCGCACCTGCGAGCGTCCGAGCGAACCTAAAGGCGGACGCGACGCCGAAATTCAGCAAAGATGACCAAGATAACGAAAGATAACCGAAAGATACTTGAAACTTAACCGAAACTGACCGACATATGACAATCTATCGTGGTGATGATCGATAACGAGGGAATCTCCTTGTGACGCGGGAGTCTGAACAAACGTAAACGTAAAGATAACGAAAAACCGAACCGAAAAACGACCTGGCGATCCGAGCATCGGTGTGGTCGTAGGCACCTCCGCTGCGGCCTTCCAAACATACCTGAAACTTAACCAATCTTTCCCCCGAACGTCACTTCCTCAGTGGAGCGCCGGAATTTCACCGGTCCTCTATCCTCTCCTACCGATACACCCTGAGCGTTATCACCGAGATATCCCGGGTGGCACAGTAATTCGGCCCTGAACCGCGGTAATCTCGGTGCACTGACCACTATAATTGACCGTCAGATAACATATTAGGTAACATTACCCTAAAACCGGAAAAATACCAATCGGAGGTCGGAAGGAACGCTAAAAACTTGCAGATTCGCGACTCTGCAGACCGGGGGACAGAATATTCCAAAAAATTCTGTCACAGTCCCCCCTTCCTTGACCGGTCCATATCGGATTTCGGTAATACTCTTGCAGATAGCACTAAACGCAAAGAGAACACGGACCCACAACCTGGGAACCCTTAAAGGGAAGGTAACCGAAATAAAGATAACGATCGTCGTGGTGCTTGGATCTTCTGTTTTAATCACGGCCTTTCAATTTGACAATTGTACCTTAACTCCTAAACAATTCAGTCGTTTCATAACGAAAGGTAAAGATAACGTGTTACATGTAACTGTTGTAACCGCAAAACAAAAATGACGAAGATAACGTGAGGTTGGGGGTGGCTCTAAGGCACGGGTGGTTTTTCTCCCCTCAGACTTTTGTTCGAGTTTTCGGTCTTCCCGGGACCAACACCTCAGAACGAAAGGTAACAGACAACGCAGTTATGAAAGGTAGCCGTCGTAACATCTAACAAAGATAACGGAGATAACGCGAGGTTGGGAGTGGCTCTAAGGCACTGGTGGTCTTCCTCCCCTCAGACTTTTTGCGAGTCTCGGTCGAGTTTTCGGTCTTCCCGGGACCAACACCTCAGATACCGCTTAGATAATAAGCAGCTAACGTATCTCGAAAATAACAGTAATATCAAAAAAAGCTAATTATGCCGTAATCAGGTACGGTGAGCGCCGTTAAATGGCGATTAACCCTAATCAGTCGATAGCATTATCAAAACGAAGATAACATTAACCAACTAATATCTTAGATAGCACTAACAAACTAATACCTTAGATAGCACTAACAAACTAATACCTTAGATAGCACTAACAAACTAATAGCTTAGATAGCACTAACCAAAGATGACGACGGTAACGTCGGATATCACGGCGGAAGCGTACCCCTCCAGATAGCAACGACACTTCCTCATTGCCCAGAACACAGCTAAGTACTCTTTCTCCGTAACCGTATAACTCTTTTCTGCGTCCGTCAGAGATCGGCTGACGTAAGCGATTATTCGCTTTTGCCCGTTCATTTCCTGCGTCAGGACCGCTCCTAGGCCTACGCTACTCGCGTCGGTGTGGAGGGTGAAAGGTAAATCAAAATTGGGACATGCCAGAACCGGGGCAGTTGCGAGGTGGGTTTTAAGTTGCTCGAAAGCGACTTTTTATTCCTCCGCCCATACCCAGGATTGGGTTCCTCTGGTGAGGCGGGTCAGGGGTTCCGCGATCGTGGCGAACTCGGGAACGAACCGGCGGTACCAAGAGGCCATGTCCAGGAACCTGCGGAGCTGCTTGAGGTTCTGCGGCGCGGGGTAGTCGACCACCGGTGCAACCTTCTCCGGATCTACTTGTAGACCCTCAGCGTCCACAATGAACCCCAGATAGCGTACTTGCGAACGGCAGAATTCGCATTTGTCACGATTAATGCTTAGACCAGCCTCTTTGATTTTAGATAACACCCGTCCGAGCCAGTGAAGATGTTCTTCAATGGTTCGAGTCACGACGATAATGTCGTCCAGGTAAACAGATACCTGTGGATACATTTCCGTGCCAATGAGACGGTCGAACAGGCGTTGAAACGTCGCGGGGGTGTTAGTCAAGCCATATGGCATCCGCTTGAATTCGAATAGGCCGCGACCGGGTACTTCGAACGCGGTAATCTCTCGTGACTCTGGAGCCAGCGGTATTTGAAAATATGCCTGACTTAGATCGAGAGTCGTAATGTAGTGAGTTTGGCGTAGTTCATCCAGAATCCCTGACATATTGGGAATCGGATACGCGTCGCGCTTCGTAACTGCATTGACTCTACGAAAGTCGCTGCAGAAACGGTACTTCCCATTTGGCTTTTTCACCATGACTACCGGGCTCGACCAGTTGCTTTTGGACGGCTGTATAATGTCGTCACGCAACATGGTGTCCACCTCGGTCCACATGATATCTCGGATGGCCGGGGTGACATGATACGGTCGCTGCCGGATTGGCGCGTTGTCACCTACGTCGATGTGATGGCAAATCAAGGGGATAACACCGGGTCTGTTAGTGGCCGGAGAGGTGCAGCGGGTTACGACGACTTCGGGTATTCGAGGTCGCCGAGTCGTCGCACGCTTTTTGGGAGGTGTGGGTGGATCGAGATGATCCGTTTGCACGCCTTGCGACGTAGAAGGTGCAGGGCCTCGGTTGGGGTCACTGTGACCTCCCACTGCCCGTTCGTCCTCTTCCCGTGAGACAGAGTCTCCCGATTGCCCCTTCAAGGGGGCGCCTAGGTTGAGATCCTGTCGACTCATCTCGAACCGGGGTGCGAAGAGATAATACGGAGAAACGGGGACGAACGGAATTCCCTTATTACGCGCAAAGGAACTTATCTCAACAAAACAACCGGTAGATAATGTAGGGATTAAAAAGGTAACCGCAGAGTCGAAATTTGGGGAGATAGCGAACGCAATCCGGAAGGTAGCGGAAAAATAATCGAGCGTTCCCGCGAAACCCGTAAGATAACAATAAACAAAAAGATAATACCAGAAAAATGCACTCGGTTTCGCGAAACCCGAAAGATAACAAAGCGAAAAACTAATAATGCAAAAAAAACAAAAAAATTCGATTGATCACGTGAAACCCCAAAGATAACGAAAAAATCTGATAACGAAAAGATCGATTGGTCGCGTGTCAACCGAAAGGTAACACACACACAAAAACGATCGTGTGAATACCGGACGAGGGCCTGAAAACCGTTTGATCGCACAGAATCCCGAAAATAGTACGGGAATATCGGGCAATCACTCGGAAATCAACCGGTAATACGCGAGCCGTACTAGCCGTGGGCACGCGTGCCAAAAAAAACGAGAGATAGCGCTAAAATCGAGAGATTGTTCGAAATTCGGGAGATAACACGAAAATCGCGATATTGAACGACACCGAGAGATAACCCTAAATTCGAGATATCACGCGACACCGAGAGGTAACACAAAAATTCGAGATATCACCCGAAATTCGAAAGGTACCGTCGAAATCGAGAGATCGCTCGGAATTCGGGAGATAACATGAAAATGGCACGACTACCCGTAATCCGACAGGTAGCCGAAAAATCGCGAGATAGCACACTTGTACATAAATCGCGAGATAACGTACGACAGAGAGCACGCAAATCGAGATACCAGTCAAAGAGAACGTTGCGAAAAACCACGAGGTAACACCGGAACGGAGGACGCCAAGATGGCGGAAACACGTACGAACACGATGCCGGAGATACTCGGACCGGAACGGCGCGGTATCGAGTGCACGAGGGCGACTCAATCACTGGGGATTGGATCGGGATAATGGGTTCCTCGCGTAATTTCGAATAAGTTAACAGTCGTTATCTCACTCGGAAATCTTGGAAGTCCGAACGTCGTTGGTCTTCGTTGGCTCGTAGCGAAGACGGCGTCGTAATGCCGGCATCGTGCCCGCGGGCGTAGGTCCCGCGGTCGGCGCGATGGTGGGGGAAGCGGCCGCGGCGTCGATTGCCTAGCAACGACGCCGAGAGCGTTCGAGGCCGCTGTTGGGTACGCCGCCGAAGTTCCCCCCCTCAGGGGTGGCTAACGGCGTAGATGAGCCCAACTATTGCGCCTTGGGCTTCCACAATTCCTTTAATTTTTATTCCCGAATAATTTCGGGAATTTGGGAAAATGCGTTGCGGCAGCTCATGGCCGATTTCTTTTCCCACTTTGAGGTGGCAGTGCGGGCGACTGCCGATATGGCAGGTAGCTCGAAGATAACTTTAGTCCTTTTTTTCCAACGAGTACTTCGTAGGTACTTAACTAACAGATAACGCCTACAAATACATAACGCACAAATAGAGGTATTTTTCCTTCTTTTCATAAAATTAACGGAAGATAACGAGATAGGTACACGAAATTACCGACCTAACCGAAAGAGAACTTACTAACCGCACAAAACTAAACCCGAAAGATAGAAACTCAACCGAATATTCAGTGCCAGGTGGGGCCCCACGTTGGGCGCCATTTGTGAGCATGGGAATTAATTCGGGAATTATTTCCGCGCCACCTTCGTGCGCCCTCCTCGCCCGTCGCCAAATGCCGGTGGGCGCCAGCCAATTTTTATTTTCTAACTCGGGCGGAATCGGCAAACCGCCCTAACTCAACCGAAACTTAACCGAAACGTAACCGGCGACGGACTCGGAGGAGCGGTTCACGGAACCTCGGGGTCGCTCAGGATGCTAGGTTGTGGAGAGAGGGCGTGGATCCTTAGTGGCACTGAATAACGGTGAAAACGTAACACAATTATATTGAAACAATTCGGTCGGTTTATTCATAAAATACCGGGGACTTTTACATTACTTCACGTAACCGAAATGACAGAAATTGAGAGAACGAGGTAACGAGATAGCACGGACGCTCCGAAATTGCGCGTAAACTAAAAAGGTCTCGAAAGACAAACAAAAGAAAAGCGAATTCTCATTAGAACTAACTAGAGATAACCGGGGCCAGGTAACGTGAGAGCGCGACACGTCGTGGCCACCCACTCAAAAAAACAGAAAATAAGAGAACGAAACATCGCACTTAATAAATCGGTAAACTAAAAGGTAACGTGCACAAAGTAACCAGAGAACACCAGCGAACGCGCACGAATATAATAGAGAACACTAGAGAACGAACGCGAACTAATCAGAGAACACTAGAGAACGAACGCGAACGAATCAGAGAACACTAGAGTACGAACGCGAACGAATCAGAGAACACTAGGTAATTACCCTAATATTAAACCGTGGGTTCGCTAGTCGTTGCACTGATATTAAACTGTTGGTTCGCCAATTGACGGTAATCTAAAATTAAATAAGAACTCAAAAAATAATTACGGACGACGCCGGGAGACTCAGCGATGACGCCGAGAAGATAACTAAACTCAAAAAATAATTAACGAGAACGCCGGAAAACTAATTACAGGTATCGCCGAGAAAATAGAAGAATATAAAATTAATAGATAACTTACAAGAGGGTAATGCGATAACATAACTAACACTAGGAAAATCTAACACTAAAAAGGTAATTTTAGGTAACATTCGGTAACATTTAGGTATCATTAGGTAACATTAGATAGCATTAGGTAACATCAGAGAACAAGAGAGAGCTGCTTGCCGGCCGAGGGCTGGCCGACGAGAGATCGTCGGTCGGCGGCTCCTCACCCAGCAGGGCTGCGAGGTCCGCGCGCCCCACTCTAACCGGGTCCCACTCTCATCGACGCGCGGCGGTGCTACGGCGGCGATGCGCGCGCACCTGCGAGCGTCCGAGCGAACCTAAAGGCGGACGCGACGCCGAAATTCAGCAAAGATGACCAAGATAACGAAAGATAACCGAAAGATACTTGAAACTTAACCGAAACTGACCGACATATGACAATCTATCGTGGTGATGATCGATAACGAGGGAATCTCCTTGTGACGCGGGAGTCTGAACAAACGTAAACGTAAAGATAACGAAAAACCGAACCGAAAAACGACCTGGCGATCCGAGCATCGGTGTGGTCGTAGGCACCTCCGCTGCGGCCTTCCAAACATACCTGAAACTTAACCAATCTTTCCCCCGAACGTCACTTCCTCAGTGGAGCGCCGGAATTTCACCGGTCCTCTATCCTCTCCTACCGATACACCCTGAGCGTTATCACCGAGATATCCCGGGTGGCACAGTAATTCGGCCCTGAACCGCGGTAATCTCGGTGCACTGACCACTATAATTGACCGTCAGATAACATATTAGGTAACATTACCCTAAAACCGGAAAAATACCAATCGGAGGTCGGAAGGAACGCTAAAAACTTGCAGATTCGCGACTCTGCAGACCGGGGGACAGAATATTCCAAAAAATTCTGTCACAATGGAAATAGGAATTTGTTAATTTTTACGACGACTACGAATTTTGTGAGACAGAAACATCGGTGCGGGGGCGGATATTGGGTAACGTGAACTCGGAGACGACACGTTTTTTTTTTTTTTTTTTCCGCGAGCGACTCGGTCGGTAACGTCGCTTTCTACTTTTTGTTGAGGCGAGAAGTAACCTACTCAATCGGTAACGGAAACTGTAATTATTTCTACAGGGACACCGTAGATATTCTGAAATAAAAAAAGCGTCGTCAGAAGCAAAATTTAATTCTCCGTCGAACGACACTTCGCTTTCATCCAAAATAACAACAATCTTAGAACGGCGTCGTTTAAAAAACCCCAGCTATCTCTCTCTCACTCACGTGTCACGTGGTACGTGTTTCACATGCCCTTAATTGGAGATGAAAATAAGAAATCCTTAATTTCCAGCATTATCAAAACAGTGCGGCGATAATTCAGCGCAACCTAAACATAGCTAACGATCCGAAAACTTCGTCAATCAATCACACAAATCACAAAAACTACTTTCTATCGGCGCTCGCGACTTTCTTTTTTTTTTCTCCCGCCTGTTGCATCGCTGATTGTCGATGCAACTGGTGGCGGGTCGTCCAGCGGTATCCAGATTGCGGCGGTGAAATTGACAGCGATCGAGTTATCTCGTCGCGTCGCTCCGGGCGGCCCGACGAGCGAGAATTCTCAGAGACGAGAATGTCGATCCGGCGGCCGCGGATGACGTCGGGTGGATCCTTCTCGTCTTCCCGAGTCTCGCTTTAGGCGACGCGCGGGGAGCCCACGGACGGTGGTTATAGATAGTTACAATTTTTTCGGTATTTTCGGTGCTTCCGCGGAGAGCGAGAAAATCGTGTTCGTGGCTGTCAGAATGAGTCGCGTGTGATTCGATTTTCGCGAAATTCCGGTGATTCGATTTTCTCGAATCCGGTTTTTTTTTCGAAATTCCGGTGATTCGATTATCTCGAATCCGGTTTTTTTTTTTTTTTTCGGAATTCCGGTGATTCGATTATCTCGAATCCCGTTTTTTTTTTTTTTCGAAATTCCGGTGATTCGATTTTCTCGAATCCCGTTTTTTTTTTTTCGAAATTCCGGTGATTCGATTTTCTCGAATCCGGATTTTTTTTTCGAAATTCCTGTGATTCGATTTTCTCGAATCCGGATTTTTTTTCTCGAAATTCCGGTGATTCGATTTTCTCGAATCAGGTTTTTTTTTTTCGAAATTCCGGTGATTCACACGGACTGTGACGATGATTTCCGCGATCGCGTACAAAACCCGCGACGTCGAGAACGTCGACGACGCGGAGGCCGACGTCGGCATGGATGTCTCTCTAACCTCGAACCCCGGGAGCGACGACGTCGATCGACCGAGCCCCAGGGCCTCGGTCGACAGATTCGACATCGGCTGCATCATCTACTCGATCGTCATTCACATTGTCGATGTGCTGGTGGATCTGAATCTCGCTGTGCAGTATCTGCTCAGTGGCGAGTATTGGAATTTCTCATGGACCGCTGCGTTTCTCTTCATACCGTCGTTCATCAATATTCTCATCAGCGCCAGGATGTATAATCAAGACATTGAGGTAGCGAAGCTGTGGCAATTTTGTTTTAATTTTCGTATATTTAATTATTTATTTATTTATTTATTTGTTTATTTGTTTATTTATTTGTTTATTTATTTATTTATTTGTTTATTTATTTGCTTATTTAATTCGTTGCATGTCCAAGCTAGTAAAGAAATTCTTCGCTACAAACAATTTCAAGAACTTCAGCGAAATAACGTATGTAAATATATATCTGTTTCTTTTCTTTCATCACAATATCCTATTCTTAAGTAATCATGATTTTTTTAAGTTGTAAATCTGGAATTTTCAAATTATCACTCCATGCCAAAAATTTAAAATTGTTGTAAAAGGAGAAATCTGTTAATAAATTAAAAATTAAAATTATTTGTTTATTTGTTTGTTTATTTATTTATTTCTTTATTAATTAATTAATTAATTTATTTGTTTATTTGTTTGTTTATTTATGTCTTTATTTATTTATTTGTTTATTTATTCATTAATTAATTTATGTATTTATTAATTTATTTGTTTATTTATATATTTATTTCCATTATGCACAGATGAAACCACACACAGCGACCCAGCAAAGGGAGCAAAACGTAGTGAGCAAATTGGTGTGGCGGAAGGCTTGCTGCCCGGTTCTACTGGTCTTCCAAATGGCGCCTCTGCTCCGCTGCATAGACAGCGCACAGTACGCCATAAAGGCCTACAAGTACAAGAAAAAGGGTGACAAGGCTAACCAGGTGCTCTACTACACGAAAATGCTGAAAGAGGACCAGGACATTTCGCTGCTCCGCGTGTTCGAGTGCTTCCTGGAGGCTGCGCCGCAGCAAATCCTACAGCTTACCATTCTGCTTAAGGACTATCCACAGGCCATAAGTTTCAAGCGTAAGCACAATTACTCATATTTGTGCTTCGCCTCCTTGCTCGAAGTCACGGCGATTCATTCTAATATCGCGTGTCTCCTTCCAGTTTTGTCCCAAGTCGCCAGCATCACGATATCCCTGGTCAGCATGGGTTGGGCGATGGCCAGTTACAATCGCAACGTCCGACTGGCCCAGAAGGATAAATCCAACATCACTAAAGTCGGCCTCGCTCTCCAATTTCTCTGGCACTTTTTGATAACCGGTACGCTAGTTTATCGTCCACAACGGATGGAAAAGTTCAATCTTAAGTTCGATGTTATTATAATTATTATTGTTATTGTTATTATTATTAAATAATAATAATAATAATAATAAAATATAATAATAATATTGTTGTTGTGAAAGGTTGAGGTTGAGGTTTTCGCCCCTCATTTTGCTTAAAAAAAAATCACGATTAAAAAGAATTAGACAAAATTCGGAAAAAATGTATGCGTATTCAGAAGTGAATGAATGAATAATTTTCATCAGAAAAAAAAGTTGCGGGGTAAATTTTTGAACAATTCATTTTTTTCATTAATTTGTTAACAACATTTCGGAATTACTATAATGCAAAATCAATCTTTTCCGCACCTTCCACATGCTTGATTTTTTTCGGATGATTATCTCGCCGAGAAGCGTTCGAAATTTTCCCCGAAACTTACAATCGACCGGATTGTATCGATAGGACTAACTTAATGTCGAATTTTCGTTTCAGTATCGAGAATAATCTCGGTGAGCGCGGTCGCGAGCGTCTGGCTGCTCTACACGAGCATCTACTTCGCTTTGCACTGGCTCTGCATGACGATTTGGATCCTCGCGGAGCCCTCGGGGGCCATGGAGTTTGTTCGCGATCGGCGACGCGCGCCTCACACGCCGCTCACCACGTGCGAACGTATTTTGTCCGTGATGTTCGCCTCGGTCCTCGGCGTCGTTTATCTCTTTATTTACGTGAATCCCACGGACGGACCGACTTTCTACCGGCATCTGCTGTACTATCTGCTCTGCCTCATCGAGAATCTCATAGCCTGCACACTTTGGGCCTACGCCGCGACCGCCGAGATCACCGCCCGATGGTACTTCGAGCTTCTCATCGGTCTCTGCATCGTGCCGTTCGTCGTCGGTGCCGTATCCATGATTCTGTATTACAAGTTTCATCACACGACGAAGAAGGAGAAGCCGGCCGCGCCGGAAACGAGTTAGGCGGGCCGAACGACCGCGCGAATGACGTTGAAGTTTGCGTCGTTGGAATACAACGAAATTCAGAAAGGAAATTAATTCCAATTAATCCAAATGATGAGATTAGGTATAAAGAGTCTTTTACACATAATAATTCCATCATCTGGGTTAATTTAAATAAATAAAATTATTTATTTAAATAAAGAAATAAAATGAATAAATAAAATTATTTATTTAAATAAAGAAATAAAATTGGGTTAATTTAGGATTAATTTTTTTTTTATTTCGTTGCTTTCCAACGATGCAAACTTCGCGATTATCGCACTCGAGTTCAAAGCCCCCCTAAGGTGCCTTAAGTACGTCAATTAATCGCAACACAAAAGCCGCAAATCCAGTACAACTTCGGGAGAAGAAGAAAACTGCCATAAACGTGTTTTTTTTTAACAGGAGCCCAGAGCCCAGGGCAATGAAACTGTTTGTACCTCGCTTACAAAAATATGTGTAAATATTTCCGTAGCTAGATTTTATACGCCGTAGCGATCTTTTTTTTCGTTAGCTAATTTATTCGATATTTATTTGTGATAACATAGGAATATTTTGTACAGCGTATATTTTTTACGCGGTTAATTAATATAGTTGATAAAAATCCTTTCCGCTGTTTTCAATACTTTCGCTTTCATTTCATTTCAGAAGAGATTAATTTTGCGTAATAATAATAATTCTAAAATGTTATTAACAAATTGATGAAAAAAAATGGTTCAACTAATATTTCGATGAAGCAAGTTTTTTTTTATGATAATGATTTCTTATGATATTTTTTTCCGAATTTTGTGTGACGTTTGAAAATTACGATTTTTTATTATGTGAAAATTAAAAATCAGAGAAAATTCTGAAAAAATTCATACGTATGTAGAAAAATAAGAAGATCACTTTAATAACAAAAAAAAGTTAGGTTGCCGGATATTTAGTTGAACAATTATTTATTTAAGTAATTTTTTAATAACATTTTTTAAATGATTATTGTCTAAAATAATCTCTTTACCGCCTTTCATATGCTTGATTTTTTTCAGATTTTTATCCGATCGAGAACTCTTCGTAATTCTCTCTCAAACTCCCTCGAATTTACGCGACGTTCATCTGTACGCTCATACTACGTTAATTCGTCACGGTTTTACAATCCTCTCTCAGTCGTGTAAAAATGCGTCACTGATAAGCGCGTCAGTATAACGCACTTGCATTTGCAGTCTTTGTGCTCAAATGCAACCGTCGACAATGAGAACCCCGGACACACCTGATGATCCAGAAATATCGACCGAGCACCACGCGCCGGAAGTGAAGGCATTTCTCCCGCGATAAGTCGGATGGTGCACAGCAACGCGGGTGATCGGACGTCATGGGGAGGATCTTCAGTCGCGTCGTGATAATCGTAGTGATAGGATCTCGTTCAGCAGTGAAAAAAAAAAAAAAAGTTTATCGTTCATCTCGGTGCGATCGACGATCCGATACCAGAAGATAATAATTACAACTGTTAAATAAATCGAAAATATCGATCGAAAAATAATGTCGCCGCGGGACGGGATCGAGACTAACGATGTGGATGATAATGACGATATCGAATCATCGGCACCGGCTAACTGCAGCCCAGAGCAGAGCCAACAGACAGTCGAGAACATCAATGAAGATCAGTATTGTAAGTCCCCATTACTTGAAGAATTAAAGTTAACGCGACAGTTTATTTTGTAGTTACGATTTTATAATGATGACCTATAGCGATTGTAAAATCATATGTAAATTTTTTAATAGCCGTAAGAAAAACCGAATTTTTAATTAAATTTTGGGAGAAATTGTGATAAAAATGGACAAGCACAGTCCTCCATTACTTTAGCGATGCATTAACAGTATTTCTCCATTTTTTCAATAACATTGCCAAGAAGTTTTATGGAAAATTAATATTTTTTTCGTCTGTTTAAAAGTTTACACACCATATTATAATCATTACGAGTTATTGTTATAAAAACATAATTACGAAGCCACGTGTACCATCAATTTTATTTCTATAAAAATTGGGGATTTACAACTCAGGTGAAGATAAAACCCGCGGGGTTATTCTCTCGTCCCCTGAATCTGGACTTCTGGATAAAAAAATCCCTATAAGTTGGCCATGCGGGGAAGCGAAAGTCTTCAGATACATTATCGCCTGGAAATGTGCGACAATTTTTCTGCATATGTTCGACGTAGGAAGCGACTGGTGGATCATCGTCCAATACCTCGCCGATCGCGAGTGGACGAATTTCGCACTGACCGCGATTCTCGTCTTTGTGTCGTCCTTTATCAACATGACCAACAGCATGATGATGTACAATCAGGATGTCGAGGTAGAGAAACAACGCCGACGATGTACATTCGATTTGAATTAAGGGGAGGTTCTAGTCAAAATCGACGCAAAAAAACGTATTTTTTGTATTGCTTTATTTTCATCCTTAAGGTCTTAAAAATGTGTAGGCAAAAGGATATTAGAATAGCTGATTAGATGTAAGTGTAAAAAAAAACATATACGAATTAATTTTTGTCGAATAAAAACGGTCATTTGTGGTTCGGAATGATCGTGTTATTGATTATTTCATAACCGTTCTGCCTTGCAGAATTTTCACACGATCCTTTGTTTTTTTCTAGGCGCATCGAAGATCCCGTGAAGGACCCGAAACTCCAGTTGGCAACAAATTACTATGGTGCAGATATTACTGGCCAATCGTTGTGGCGTTCCAATTGGCGCCGTTATTTCGGTTGTGGGATTGTTTGAATCACGCGCGAGAGTCCTACAAAGCCAGAAAGAAAGGCAAGAGAGTTAAACAAGAGGAACACTACTTAAAAATGCTGTTTGACAATCTAGACTTATCGGTCCTTCGGTTTGTCGAGAGCTTTCTTGAAAGCGCGCCTCAACTGATTCTCCAACTCAGCATTTTGCAGAAGCAGTATCTTCGGCCTGGCAGTTTCACATGTAAGGAGAATCTTTAAACCTCTACATGAAGTTTAAAGATTAAGGTTTAAAGAAACGAAAAAAATGATTTCTTCGTTTTTCTGAATATGTATGCATTTTTCCAGATTTAAAGATTAAGGTTTAAAGAAACGAAGAAAATGATTTCTTCGTTTTTCTGAATATGTATGAATTTTTTCAGATTTTTAAGTACTCTTTGAAATTTGTGTTTTTTTTATATGGACGATATCTACAAATTTCAAAGAGTACTTAAAAATAGGAAAACGTCTTTGTCACCTCGCCTCTCGATCCTAATCCCACGTGTCTCGTGTTCCAGTTGTCTCGCAAGTCTACAAAATTGTCGTGTCTTTGGTTAGCCTGGGTGTCTGCATGCCCAACTTCAATAGCAATGTGAAACTCGTACAACCAGAGAAAGGTATCATTACGAAGTGCGGTTCCGTTTTTCAGTTCTTTTGGTACTTTTCAATCATCGGTAAGGGTTTCAATTATTTGCCAAACTACCGTGCAACCTGCCGCGTTGCAATAGTCAGAGGGTCGAATTTTTAAACTCGAACATCTTAATGAAACTTAATAAAAAATAAAAAAAATTCAATCCTAAGCGCCGATTTTTTGTACTCAAAATTCGTGCTCAAGAACGAACTTACGCTCATACTTACGCGCTAAAAATTCGACCCATCGAAAATTTCATCAATTTCTTAATAACATTTTCGAATTATTACTATGCAAAATTAATCTTTTCAGTACCTGTAATGTGCATGCATTTTTTCAGATTATTATACCACCGAGAAGTGTTTGCAATTCTCTCTCATATTCCTCGAATTTACGCGAAATAAATATTGGTCGCAAGGACTACCTTAAATTGATTATTTCTCATTTCAGTGTCGAGAATCATTTCCGTCAGTATAATCGCCAGCGCGTGGCCGTCGTTCGCCTGCTTATGGTTCTTCATTCATTGGCTCTTCATGACAATTTGGATCTCGGTAATGGAACCGTCGCCCAAGCCGATCGTTCACAGATACCGTCGCTTTCCTTACTGCCCACCCACGGCATACGAGCGTATGAAATCGCCATTGTTCACCCTGGTACTCGGCGTGGTCTTTTTCTTCACACCCGTGAACATCGAAGGTCGGACGACCGCCGGGAAGCACACGTTTTATTACACGCTGTGCTTCGTGGAAAATATCGTTGCTTGTTGTTGCTGGGCTTATTTGAGCACAGACGAAATCACCACTCGTTGGTACTTCGAGTTTCTCATCGTTCTCTGCATTGTACCGTTCATATTGGGTATCGTTTGTATGTTGGTCTATTATGAATTCGAGAGCGTAATGAGGGAACCAATCGGAAAAGATACTCGCCCCGAGTATGTCGATGATAATGTGGCGGAATCTCCGACACACAATTCTGATACAGAGCTTAGTTCAACCGTCACTAGCGAGACAGAAACGCAATTAGAGACACCACTTTCTACAGACACACAAGCGATTCCCTTCCCTGGTTAAAAGATCTGATTAGAACAAGTAAGATGGACAAAAATCCGATTGAAACCTGTTTGAACCATTTTTTTTTTTTTTTTTTTTTTTTTTTTTTTTTTTTTTTTCAAGCGGAATTTTGTCTATTTTATCGGTTTCTATCAGTGTTAATGGGAATTACTAAGCAAGGTTGTACAATACAAATTCGTACAAATCCGAAAAAAAAATTAAATATCGGAAAAAGGTTGAATGCTTTTTTGCGTATTCAAGCAACAATTTATCTTTCGCGCCAACGTTCGGATAATTGAGCGTCCAATAAACTAAGTCATCGTTCGGATAATTTTGATAATCGAGTTTCTACTGTACCAGCAAGACAGAAACGCGGTACGGAAAAAGACTTACGCGAATCTTGGAGGCAACGAAGCGATAAATACAACAGGACAAAAATACAATAGGAAGCGCCTATTGTATTTTTTGAATTTGTTGAATTTCACACTAATCCGATCTTTGAAGTTTCGGTTTGCGTTCTCATCAAAAGCCTCGCCAGAAATTACCACCACCTTACAACCTTTACATTGTAATGTGAAGAAAATCGTTGATACAAATGTTATTCAAAACATGTTTATGGTGACCCGCCTAACGGCAGATTTGTTATCTGCCTAACGACAGATTTGAGCTGGATCTCACAATATTGTCAAGTATTTTGCAAGTACTTAACGACTTTGAAACGCCAACAATAGCGTAAAATCAATGAAGTACTGAAGCCATCGACTCTAGTCGAGAGAAAACCGAAAGGGCCTTAAACGGTGTCCTTTTTTTTATACAAAAATTTTCTTCAAATATTTTACAAGTACATTTTACGACGTTTGCAACGCCGAGACTGCCGTAATTCCAATAAATTTTTTAGATAGAAAAAAAGTATTCAAAATATTTCGTAATTAGATTTCATACAACGACGCGCGAGTTTTGTTTAAATAATTTATTCCATAGCTTCTTGTGATAAAGAAAAATGTTCTACAACATACTTATTCTCATGCATTAAATAAATCTATTTAACAGACAATCCTCCCTTCCCGAGCCGCAAAAGCCCCCCGAATTCCTCGCTATCGCGATTAGTCGTCGCTTGCGCTATTTATTTTGTGGAATTCGTGTGCCGCAATTGTGAAAATTATGCTTTTCTCAATGGCATAAAAACAGCGACAACCGCTGCGAGTGAATTTACTTTGGATTCGAGTGACCTCGTTATGCAGGCTGAGAATTGCGCTCTCGCTAAAATGTGAGATTGGTACCTTCCGAAGCGTCCAATCTACTTGTGATTTACAATTATTAGTTTTTTTTATCTTTTCAGGCACCTTAAACAAAAATAATTTTTCTTGCAATTAATTAATTTATTTATTTATTATAAATAAATAAATTTGCGATTTATTTATTTATTATGAATAAATAAATTTGCGATTTATTTATTTATTATGAATAAATAAATTTGCGATTTATTTATTTATTATAAATAACTAAATTTGCGATTTATTTCTTTATTATGAATAAATAAACTTGCGATTTATTTATTATAAATAAATAAATAAATTTGCGTTTTATTTATTTATTATGAATAAATAAATAAATTAAATTTAGAAAATCTTTTCAGGCGCCTTAAATAGAAATAATTTTTCTTGCGATTTGTGTGACGCTTCCCATAGAAGGGAATGCGGCGTGTTGAAAGTAGGACATAAATGTTGCCTTTTTGTTGTTGTTGTCTATCGGTCAGTCGACAGGATTTTGAACTACTATGAGAATAAATTCTTTGTCGGGCGCCACCATGACTTCGTGCTTCTTGCTGCGAATGCGAAGGAAGGTGAGATCGTTGGTCGGGTCGAGATCGCGGACGACCGAGCGGGCTTTGTCGGAAAGTTGGCTTATCAGGCCGGCGTACTGGACGGTGGTGGTGTTGTCGAGGGTCGACTTGATGGGGATACCTTGAAGCGAAAATCACCTCAGCGATCGCCGGGGAGAGAATTTTTTGCATTGAAATTAGGGAATTTCACGAACCTTCGGAGTTGACGACGATCGTTCCCACCACTCCCTTGTGCGACTGAATGCGCTTCATCGTCTCCTCGACCTCCTGAGCCTGAAACGGTCAAAGGTTTTCAGCGTCCGCCGGCGTTTTTTTTTTTTGATTCCCGGGGCCTTCTTTTTTACCATTTTCGCGACTGGTGGATCAAAGCCGTGCGAGGGACAACCCGTTGACTACGCGTCAAATTGAGTCACCACGCGTCACGCAAACAACGAAACAACCGTTCTCAAGGAAACCGAACGGCACTGGGATCGCTTTTGGCATGCGCAGAACGAAGCGCAGAACGAGCGATGAGCGGAACGACGAGCGGTCGGATCCACATGAAGCGATTTCTTTTTTTTTAGACGGCCGCGGACGTGTCCGATCCGGTCCGAATTTAGAGATGTGAATGGTAAATATGAGACTGGTGATTGTACCGTATTTTTGCCGTAAAAAATGGTTCGTGACCGCTTTTGAAATTACCACGTTGGCAATAAAATCGTACGGTTACAAAGAAAATGGTTACCGGTAATTTTTGCAAAAAAAAAATGGTTACCGGTAAGTTTGCAAAAAAAAGAAAAAATGGTTGTCGGTAATTTTATAAAAAAAGAGAAATGGTTACCGGTAATTTTACAAAAAAAATGGTTACCGGTGATTTTACAAAAAAAAACAAAAAAATTGTTACCGGTAATTTTACCAAAAAATAAAAAATCAATTGTTACCGGTAATTTTACAACTGTCTACTCGAAGTTTACCATTTCTTACCATATATTTACAAAATAAAATTGTGACTTGTTAAATTTCGTAACCGTTAAATTTCACAACACAACATTTGTGGGAAAAAAATTACGATAAAAGTACCGTATCTTTACGGTCATTTTACCGTAAATAAAAAACCGGTATTTTCGCATTTCTAGATCCGATTGGTCGGCGACGTTCGGTCGCTTCGATGGAAACTCCTTTCCGATGACAGCAAAGCGGCTGCTTCAGGCTGCGCTGAACCGCAACGTCGGCGACAGCGGCGACGAAAGTGAGGTTATGTTCGTTTGTGTATTTTCGTACAAACGAAAAACATCGCGTTCGCATTTCCTTGCGTCTGCAGTCGCTGTGTAATAAACAATTCGTTGGTTCGTTGAGTCTGCGAAAATCGTCATGTCGAGACAGGACGCGCCGAAGAAGGAGAGGCGAGACAAGGATGGAAAGGACATCGAGAAACCGGTGGTGGCGAAAACTGCGTACGACCTGCAGCGTCTGAAGCTCATGAAATTGATGAAAAACCCGGTAAGCGAAATCTCCCAAAATTTATATAAATTCCGATATAAAATAAATCGGAATTTCCTTCCGATTTATATCGGAATTTGGATGATATGTTTTTATTTCCTTCGGAAAAAAAAAAAAAAAAAAATTCGGCGAAAATCGATGTTAAAATAAATTAAAATTCAGGAGAAACCAGTTTTGCTGCCCGAACGCCCGAAATCGAAGAACTCACCTTCGGTCCCGGAATTCGTGAGGAACGTCATGGGCAGCAGCGCAGGAGCCGGCAGCGGAGAGTTTCACGTCTACAGACACCTGAGACGCAAGGAATATTCTAGGCAGAAGTTTATTCAGGAAAAGGGACGAAAGGTGAGACGATTTCGCTTGCCTTTTTTTTGTCAATGATCGCTGCACATTTTTGTTATGGAAGACGCAAGATTTTTTTTATAGATTCTCTGGTACTAATTCTGTGACGTTAAAATGGTTGAAAAATAAACTGGATCTTTGTTATCATAAGTTCATCATTTTTTAATAGAAATTCTGATGATAATAATTTCAGGAAACCCTGGATGACGAATATCACCAAAAACTGGAGCAGAATAAAATTCAAGCAGAGCAGACGACAGCCAAAAAGAGAGCCAAGCGGCTGAAGAAGAAGCAGAAGCAGAAACAGCTGAAGAAGCTGAAACCTGCAAAGGACGGGGCGAACGAAGGGAAAAATCGGTCTGATGATAGTCGCAGCGATTCCGATAGCTCCGAGGACGAAAGTGCGGAGAAATCGGCGAAAGAATCGGGAGAAATTGAGACTGCGGAAGAATCGGGGAAAATGGAAATTGCGGGAGAATCAGGAACGACCGAAACGGTGGATGAATCAGGGAAAACGGAAAGAACGGAAGAATCGGGGAAAACCGAAAGCGTGGAGAAATCAGAAAGAACCGAGACAATGGATGAAAAAGTACAATTAGATACCAGAGAAAATAAAGAAAAGGACACCACGGAAATAGTGGAAAAAATGGAGATTACGGAGAGTATAAAAGATGCGGAACCCGCGCGAAATGCAGAGGAATCGAAAATAGCGGATGAGCCGAAAACAGCGGAGAATTCGGAAAAAACGGAGGAACCGAAAACGGCGGAAGAATCGAAATCAGCGGAGGAATCGAAAACAGCGGAGGAATCGAAAATAGCAGAGGAGTCGAAAACAATTGAGAAATCCAAATCGGCGGAGGAATCGGAAATAGCAGAGGAGTCGGAAACTACTGAGAAATCCAAAACGGCGGAGGAACCGAAAACAGCGGAGGAAACGAAAACAGCGGAGGAATCGAAAACAGCGGAGGAACCGAAAACAGCGGAGGAATCGAAAACAGCGGAGCATAAAGTACCTGATGTAATTAACGAAAAATCTGAGGACTCAAAGAATTCGGAGTCTCGCGCACAACAAAAAAGCAGCAACGACGCGGAAACCGAGGGAGAAACAAAATCCTGATAGGATGGCAAAATCATAGGGATTGAGTGTAAATATTGTTCATAACAAAAATTTGACGAAGCGAAGAGTCAACAAAAAAAAACCACAGAAAAATCACGTCTTACGAGCGTAGATTAATTTTTATTCGCCACTTGACCGAGATCGTCGTACATATTCGTTCGTTGGAACAGATCCGCCAAATTCTTGGCGATCACTCGGTCTTCGATGCTCGGCGCGCCCTGATTCAGCTTCAGCAGATGCGTCCTCGCCTCGACCAGATCGTTGGCTTTTTCCGGCAAAACGCGGTTCTGAAATCACGTGAGAAACGCATTTTTTTTTAAGTCACTGTAAATGAGAATCTCGGGACGATTTGGAAATAAATAAATCGTTGTTCGCGTCTCGACTCACGTGCAAATGTTTCATGTGACCCGCGATGTCGTCCACGTGGTCGCGAATTTCAGTCCACACGGATTGCAAATCGGCGGCTTCGGTGCGCGAAGCCAGGTGACTCAGGGTCAGACAGAGCTGAGAGCGAGAAATTCTTTAATTAACATATTATTCTGAAATACTCCAAAATTTTCGATTATTTTCACCGTTCAAAAAGATCGGAACTTTTTATTCATGAACTGGTGAATTTAATATGATCTACAATTAATGCAGTTTTATAGTGAAAATAAAGCACGTCGTAAAATTTGAAGGACTTTTACACCGAAACTAAAGTGAATAATAAAAATTACTATGCCATAAATTAATTTTGGATTTTGAATTAATTTTGGATTTTGGATTAATTTTGGATTTTGGTATACGAAATTTAGTGTACCAGTTTATCCATAAAAACTTTCAGTATCGAACATTAACTTTCAAGTAGATTTTTTTACAGTGTTAAAATAAACAAAAAACAAATTTTTTCACGTACTTGTTGAACGAGAACGTCTCGATGAGGATACTCGACGAAGCTCGGCACGTGCTGCGAATTCTCGAGCGCGACGACGACGCTTTTCCACAGGGACGGGACGTACTTTGCGTACGACTCGCAGGAGGACAACGCCCAAGCCGCGTTGGTGCGCACCTTGAAGTTCGGACTGTGGCAAACCAGGTTGCACAGAGTCGGGAAAACTTGATCCTTAAAAACAAACAAAAACATTACAGAGAATAAAACGCAAGATCTAAAGGAAAATTCACCAATTACAAATTTTTAATTCGTACCCTCCAGGACGACGGAAGGATTGCGTCAGGCTTGTAACTTATCACGAAACCCAGAGCGCGACAGGCGTTCCATCTCACCTACCGAAAAAGAAACAAAAATGTTAAAGAGAAAAAAAAAATTATTTTAAACCTCCACGAGCAAAATAAATTATCCCAGCTAACTTGCAAAGTTAAACAGGCATCGGACGAAAAAATTGATCACCGACGAATAATTTTAAAACGTTTTTAAATTAATTAATTAAATTAAAGTTAAATAAAAATAAAATTAAAGTTAAATCAAAGTTAAATCAGAGTTAAATAAATATAAAATTACAGTTAAATCAGAGTTAAATAAAAATAAAATTACAGTTAAATCAAAGTTAAATCAAAGTTAAATTAAAATTAAATTAAATTCAATTAAATTATAGTTAATTTAAAAACGAACACGAAACGTTTTCTGCAAAAAAAAAAGATAAATACGCACCTTCATGTCGCTCTCGAGGGTGGCGCATTTAATGAGAACCTCGAGACCCTGAGAAGCGTCTTTGAGGATTTGTCGATCGGAGCAGAGTCGAATTACGCTGCCGACCGCCCGGACGGCGTTGCACTTGACTTTGCAGTTGTCCTCGGCGGCCTTGACGGTCGCGCCGTAGAGTCTCGGCAGCAGAACCTCCAGCGGCACCGGCTCGGCCTCCTCGTTCTCCTCGTGATTTATCAGACAGTTGCAGAGATTCGCGAGTGCCCAGGCGGCCTTGACGCGGACGCCGAGATTCGGATCGTCGATCGCCAGGCAAACGATGTCCGCGAGGTCCATCAGGAAACCCGTGTCCTCCTCCAGGGGCGGCAGAGTCACGAGCATTCCTAGAGCTCGCACCGCCGCCGCTCTCACCGCGCTCTCGTCGTCTCGCGCCGCGCCGAAGAGAATCGTGATGATCAGAATGCTTTTCTCCCGCTGAAAAGTAACACACAAACGTTGGGTTTATTTTTTTCGTTTATTTAACGGATACTATTTGTTCGCCAATAAGTTTTCGTTATCGAGGGACTTTTTCCGTGTATAAGTAAATAAATTAAATAAATGGTAAATAAATAAAATAATAAAGACCTGTAAATATTAGAGTTTTTTTTTACTATTTGGTCGCCAATAAGTTTTCGTTATCAAGAGAATTGTCTTGCCTACAATTAAAAAAATTACGCAAATAAATAAATTATATAACTAGTAAAGTAAATTAATGAAATAAATGGTAAATAACAGAATGAAATAAATAGTAAATAAATGAATGAAATAAATAGTAAAAAAAAAATAAATAGTAAAAAAAAAATAAATAGTAAAAAAATTAAATGAATAGTAAAAAAAAATTAAATAAATAGTAAATAAATTAATTAAATAAATAGTAAACATTACACTTTCGTCAGATCGTTTCGCGCGAAACTTACCGATAGCTGAGAGAACATCGTCGCGCCGATGTTTCCCAGGCAGTCGCAGGCAACCTCGCGAAGCGTCGTGTGCGGACTCTGCACGAGGGACGTCACCGGCGCGAACACGACGTTCCAGAAGCCGCCGACGCTCGCGTTCTCGGGGCAGGAGTTGGCGAGACGCCCGGCTATGGTCTCGACGACGCGACAGGCGTGACGAGCGACCTGGACCTCGGGTTCCTGGGCCGCCGCGGCCAGCGTCGCGGTCACCGTCTCGAGATGCGCGAACACGAGGCTCTCGACGTTGAAGGCCAGCGCGCCGAGGAGTTTCAGGGCCTCCAGACGCACCGGGCCTCGCTCGGACTGCGGAAGGTACCATTTTTTTTTTTTTTTCGTTTGCAAGATGAAGGAGAGAATATCAAAGGAAGGATATAATTTTTTCACTATCGAACGAATCGTTAAAAGAATTACTACAAATTACTAGAAATTACTACAAATTATGAAAAATTTGTAGTTCAAATCTTTATTACAAATTATTTTGAATTTGTAGTTCAAATCTTTATTACAAATTATTTTGAATTTGTAGTTCAAATCTTTAGTACAAATTATTAAAAAGGTGGAGTTCAAACCTTTAATACAAATTATTTTTTATTGAAAAATAGTTTAAATGATTTTTTATTTAAAAAAATAATAATAATGGAATTCAAAGTGAATTCTGCACGAACCTCGTTCGAGATATTCTTCAGACAGACTTGAAGCAAAGAACTGACGCCCCTGTCGCGTTGAGTCGCCTCTTCCGCCTCGGAGTCAGTCTCCCCGTCGTCGTACGAAAGCTCCGTGAATTCGTACTCCTTCTCCTCGTGCTCCTCGTCGTCGCCGCCGCTCGTCGCGCTGAGAACGAGCTGCGAGAGGTCACCAGTCGCGATCGAGATCCTCGACTGTTTGCCCAGGATGTTGAGGATCTCCGGGGTGAGCGAGTCGAGGGAGGCCAGAGCCTCGAACACCGTGAGAGCCGAGACACGTACCGTAGGATCTGCGAACAATTAAGCTACTAAGCTCTTCTTTTCTACATTGTATTTCCTGATTTCGAGCATTTGTGCTCCTGTGAAATTTATAGCAGAGTACGCAATCACTATTTTTACTACTGTTAATATTAATGTTTGAGCCCGAATCGAATTTTTTCTGATTTTCAATTTTAACATTAAAAAACGCAATTTTCAATCATACAAAATTTTGAAAAAAATTCATACGTATGCAAAAGAAATAAAACAATAATTTGCATAACAAAAAAATTAGGTTGCCGGGTATTTCGTTGAACAATCATTATTAATATTTGTAATCAATAATTATAATAATGAATGCTAATTAATAATAATAATGATAATAATAATTGATTTGAATAAGTAATAGTTAATAATAATTATTCATATTATTATTATTAGTAATTAGTTACTAATATTTTGTAATTATTGTTGTGCCATAATAATCTCTTTAGCACCTTCCATATGCTTAATTTTCTTCAGATTTAATACTCATCAAGAACTCTTCGTAATTCTCTCTCAATCTACCTTAACTTAATAACGATAAATCATTTATAAAAAGAAAATCGTACCCTCATTTTCATTTCTATAAAAATTAGGGATTCACAACTCTGGTTAATAACGAAAAATCATTAATTAAAAAAAAAATCGTACCCTCAATTTAATTTCTATAAAAATTATGAATTCACAACTCTGGTTAACAATGATAAATCATTTATTAAAAAAAATCGTACCCTCAATTTAATTTCTATAAAAATTATGAATTCACAACTCTGGTCAATAACGAAAAATCATGAATTAAAAATAAAAAGTCTGTCTCACCCTTGTGAAGCAAATGCGGTCGGCAATTCCTCGTGAGTTTCGTCGCGAGTCCCGGCTTGAGTCTCGCGTATGGCGTGCCCTGAACGAGTCCGGCGGCGCATTTCAGGGCGTGAGTGAGGACAAGAACGTTTCTCTCGTAGCTGAGAACGAGGGCGAGGGTGAGATGAAGCTCGCGGATCATCGCGCCGACGGTGCCGAAGAAGGTGAGGAAAGAAGGATGCTCGGAGTCGTCGGCGTGAACGAGGAAGTGTCGGGCGTTGGCGAGGAGCTTCGAGAGGGTCCCGAGGACGCTCTGACGGACCTTCGACACCGGCTCCTTGAGCACCGAGCGCGTTAAAACCCGGGCGCTGTCGCGGGTGCCGCTCGCGACGATCTGCGGCCAATAGCCGAACATCTCGCGCGCCGAAATTTCCTGACTCGCCGCGTGGAGCAGCCGAATCGCCTCGAGGCGAACCCGCGACTCCGTTCGCGTGGGATCGAAACCCTCGGTGTCCGAATCGCTCGAATATTTGCAGCCGTTTGACGCCGACGAGTCGGCGACGAATTGCTGCTGATTGACTGAAGATGAAGAATTTTTTTCGTCCGAAGACGATTTTTTCGAAGGCGTTTGGCGCTTGTTCGGCTTTCCCCGGTTGCGCAGGTTTCGACCGCGAGGAGCCACGTGAACCGCCTCCGGGAGATTCATCGCCGCAGGTCGAAGTCTTTCCGGACGTGTTGATGGATAGCCCTTCGTGCCGTGGAAGAGAAAGGCTTTTACTACGCCGAGAATCTCGCCCACGCTGCTCGCGCTGTCGGTTGTTATTGTTTTTTCCGATGCGAGTTTACGCAGGACTCGCAGGCAGCAGCAGATTGTCTGGAAAACGAGCGTTTTTCGTAACAGAGGAGAAATTCAATGAGTTAAGTTGTTGAATAAATATATTAATTATTCAATTAATATATTTATTTCAATCGCTTAAATATACATAATTTAAGCTTAAATATAAATAATTTAAGCTTAAATATAAATAATTTAAGCTGGAATATAAATAATTTAAGCAATTGAATCTTTATGAGTCGGGCGGTTTTTGATTAATAAATGAGACGAAACTAATGATTTAACATTTTTGTAAAAGATACAATTGCAACTGAAAAAGGTCGGATCGTTTCACAGTCGCTTGGATTTTTAATTACCTTGTTGTACAAAAGTTTGTCCTGCTGATCGTAGGACAAAGCAAAGAGAATGTGAAGCACCGTCTCCTTGACGATCAGTCGAAAGTCCGGCGACATCGCCGCGCCGCTGATTTCCCGGTTCACCAGCGTCGCCTCGAGGCACGAGACGGCGAGAAAATTCGTCTCGCACCAGTCGTGGCTCGCCGAAGGACGAACCAGCTTTCTCAGGAGTCCCGCGTCGCCCCACAAGGTGCCCAGACTCTGCGAAAGTTTGCGAATTATTTCGTGGATCTCGGACAAAATTATTTCTTCGCCAGTTCGTTGTCGACCAGTTTGAGCCGAGTTTACTGTACTTAATGTAGTATTCATTAACAGCTCCGTTTTTTTTTCTCTCTGAGCATCTTAATTACATTTT
This sequence comes from Pimpla rufipes, assembly GCA_963932165.1. Lineage (NCBI taxonomy): Eukaryota > Metazoa > Arthropoda > Insecta > Hymenoptera > Ichneumonidae > Pimpla > Pimpla rufipes. The sequence goes on from OZ010632.1 coordinate 23,668,937, forward strand.
TTAACAGATTTCTCCTTTTACAAAAAAAAAAGAAGAAGATATAGTTTTATGGAGCGACAATTTAAAATTCCAAATTCTAAATAAAAAGAAAAGATAAATATAAATACTTAAATTGATACAACTGTAAACCTTAATAATGGATCTTTGGCAAAAAATAACTCACTCGAGTGATAAGATCGAAGGGTCCAGTGCCCAAAAGGCTCTGCAGAGCTGCAAGTATCTCCCTCTTTGCCTCAGCCTCAGAGAACTCCAGAGCCTCCAGTAACCACCTCTCGCATGCCGAGTAGGTTCTTCCTTTCACACTTGCACCAGCCCTCAATATATTTACAATAAATTGGCAATATTTTTTCACCAAAGTCGTCTCACTGTACTGAATATTTGTACACAATTGATTTACAAGCAGCATCGCAGCCTGTAAAAAAAATATTGATTATTGATTGATAAAATAAAATATTTATTATTCATAAAGTAAAATAATATTTAACAATATTAGATAATATTTGATAATATTTGATAATATTGAAATAATTATTGATTGATAAATATTAATTGATGTTAATGAAAAAATGATAAAAAGAGAAAAAAAAATTACATTGTTGTTTCCTATGAGGATCGATCGGTAGTCCAGCGTGTTGAATTCGTGTAAACAGGCGTCAATGCTTTTTTTGTCGCTCACTCGCGAGTGAGTGTGGGACAACAATTTGTCGGTCAGCTGGGAGAATTTCACTGACGGATCCGACGCCGAATTGTTCTGTAGAGGAGCCATTTTTTTCCGTATTCTCGAGAGTTGTCCTCGAAATTTGTACAGAATTTACGACTGTTTTATTATTTACAACTGGAACGAGGAATAAAAACGTGTAAACAACATTCGCAGCGCGATTTCGCTGCGGCTCCGTGACGCGACCGACGTATGACTAAAGTAATAAAATTATCGTCACGGCGATTCCAGGCTGACCATTTTTTTGTACCCTAGAGCTGGAAAATCTAGGGATTTTGGTGTTCGAACGAAAAAAACTAGCGAGCTGTGGAAACGCGTAGACGTTTTTTTTTCACGAAAAAACTTTGATTTAATTAATTATTTTACCAAAATTATTGGATTAATTAACTTACAAATACTATTTAATTAATTGATTTACAAACATTATTTAATTGATTAATTTACAAACATTATTCAATTGATTAATTTACAATCATTATTTAATTGATTAATTTACCAACATTATTTAGTTAATTCATTTACAAAAATGATTTATTTAATTAATTTATTACTTAATTATTTTACAAAACTTTTCTTTATTTTTATATAAATTCAGTTTTTATTTTTCGACTTGATTTTCCGGTATTTTTTCAAATCGAGCGATGAAGAAACCGACGGTGTCGGATTCTGGGCCGAATCTTCGCAGTTTTTCGGCTTCGGCGCTGCTCAGTCCGTCGATCTCGTAGCCCGGGGAACCGGAGTGTCTGCTGTCCAGTCCCATGGAGTCCAATCGTTCCCGGATTGGGGATAATTTGAGGCAGGGAAAGTTCTTCAACGCCCACGCGACGATTCCCTCGTTCTCGGCTATCGTCACGGTGCAGGTCGAGTAAACGAGAACGCCACCGACTTTCAGAAGCTTCGCTGCCTGCAAGAGAGAACAGAGCCCAACATTCCTTATACATTTTTTGCGAAAAGACCCCTAAATTCTATGTAAATCCATTGCGAAAAGACCCCAAAATTCCATATAAATTCTACGCAAAAAATACCCAAAATTGAAAATTGTTTTCCATTCAAATTCCAGGCGAGAAGGCCCCAAAATTCTATATAAATTCTACGCATAAAAACCCCAAAATTCCATATAAATTCCACGCAAAAAGACCCCAAAATTCCATATAAATTCCACGCAAAAAAACCCCAAAATTCCACATAAATTCCACGCTAAAAGACCCCAAAAATTTCACATAAATTTCACGCGAAAAGACCCCAAAATTCCATATAAATTCCACGCAAAAAAACCCCAAAAATTCCGCATACATTCCACGCTAAAAAACTCCAAAATTCCTTATAAATTCTATACGAACAGTCAACAAAAACATTGAAGAAAAAGAAAAAAAAAATCACCGACCGTCGAGAAAAGTTTTCTCTGCAGTGGGACGTAAGATCGCAATTCTTTCGGGATTATGCGATTAAGAATCTGCGGTCGCTGACCGAGCGCGCTGCAGGGACCATCGAGCAAAACGCGATCGAAGCTCTCGGCAAAAAACGGTGGCTCGTCCTTCGCCATCGTCTCCCGATCCTCATTCTCGCGAACGGCTTTCGTGGAATCGAAGCAGTGAATTCTCGCGTTTCCGCAGGCAAAATTCTCGCAGTTGGCTCTCAGTCGCTCGATCTTCGATCTAATTTTCTCGAGAGCGACGAGCGTCCCCTCGGCTCTCATGAGCGTCGCAATGTGGGTCGTTTTGTTTCCCGGCGCTGCGCACATGTCGAGGATTCTCTCGCCCGGCTGGGGATCCAAAATTCGCGAGCAAACGATCGAGGGAAGATTCTGGAGAACCGCGAAACCTCGAGGCAACGACCAGTCGCCCAGCTGGGGCAGTCCGGATTTTACGTCGGTCATCCGCACGGCGACTCCACTGAAAATTACGAATTTTCGTTAGTGAGGAAACAGCGATTCGTCTTTTTTTTTAATAAAAAAAAAAAAAATGTGCGTTACTCGGAATTTCTACCTCGGGCACGAACCTTCGTCGAAAAGATCCCGTCGCGTTTTTTCCGCCTCGCCGTTACCCACGAATATTTTCCTCGGGTCTTCGTAAGTTTTTGCACCCTTTCGGCAGCTTCCCGAGGAATCGGCGAAGACGCTCACGCGGTCGCCAATCCGCACACCTGTGAAGATGCTTTTTTAGGTTTTTTTACACTATAAATAAATAAATCAATGAAGAATTCTATAATTCAATAAACAGTTCAATAATTCTGTGTAATAGATCATTTTAAAAATCAATAAATAATTACATAATTAAATAAAGAACTCAAGAACTCAATAAATAATTCAAAAATTCAATAAATAATTCAAAAATTCAATAAATAATTCAAGAATTCAATAAATAATTCAAAAATTCAATAAATAATTCAAGAATTCAATAAATAATTCAAAAATTCAATAAATCTTTCGGTTTGGAACCAACCATGAGACATGGCCACAATTCCAGGAGCAAAAACGTGAGCCCCGCGTAGTACGGCAGCTCCGCAAGCGGCATCGACCACGACTTCATGCTCGCGAATTTCCAGATCCAGCTCGACAGAATCGTCCCAACCGTCGACGATCATCAGCTCGGGGATTTCGTAGGTGTTGATGCGCGGCGAGACAGTAAAATGTTCGCCGATCAATCGTCGAATTTCGCTGGCGTTCGTCACGCGCGTGTTGATCCTGTACGTCACGGATCTCGGGGTTTCGCACATCCAGGAACAGAGATCGGCCACTTTTTTCTATGCAATAAAAAATTCAGCACAAGATTTAATTAATTAATTTTTAAAAAATATTTATAGTAACATAATTACGAATAATGAGCCGTTTTAATTAATCATCAGCAAGTGATTTAAAAATTATGTTTTTCAAACTACCTGCACGACTTCCGGTTGCAGCGGATCGCCGGAAACTCTCAGCCTCCCCAAATCTTCCATCAATTCCCCAAAAATCGCATCTTCATGTTTAAAAGGCGATTTCGCTAAAATTCCAGAATCCCTCGCGGACATCTCGGCTGTTTGTTTTTGTTTTTTTCAGGTTATGTTTATCGTGCGCTTTCGAGGATTTCCTCAAGCCGCATTTACATGATTTTAATTTCCGGTTAAACTGGAGAACGTGGAATTTCGTCATAAATATGTTAATTAAAGAGACTGGAATTAAAAGAATTCGCTTTCATGCCCTTTAAATATTAAAAAAAAAATTGTCGCAACTTTTCCGTTAATTCGTTTTCTAAAATTATATATCGCACAAAATAAAAATAAAAATAAATTGTACAAAAATAAAATTCTGCCCTGGACTTTGGACACGATCGAAATGCGATAAAAGTTGATAATTCCTATCGTCGTCCTCGAACCTGATAACTACGCAGATAGTTTTTTTAACCACCACAGAATCGTCGTATATATTTAAAAAAAGATAAGTTGGTGTTTTGGGAATTCGGGAATGTCTCCCGATTTTTTTTACAAGTAATTTATTATTTCTGGCAGAAGTGTTTGCGTTATAATTACATGGCGCGGTGTACAGAAGATTTTTTGGATTTTTTTCTCACCACGAAATATTTTTCTTTTTTTTTTTTCGTCGCTCCAGGAATCGCGAATTTCTCGCGCCGCTACATTGGATACGTGGGAATCGCACGTTTCGTGTTCTACGTCGTGTTTGCCGCCTCCGCCGTGGCGGTCGGCCTAAAATAATCCGTGCGCGAGTTTGATATATGCGAATGCAGAAACGCAGTTGCGACGTTTTTAAGCCTTGATGTGATCGGCGAGGGAGCAGCTGAGTCCGGTGTTGTCTGGCTCGACGTTGAGCTCCTTCACGACTCCGTCCTCGACCACCATGGAATAACGTTTGCTGCGCTTGCCGCCCAGCACGGCGAGATCTACGGAAAGTTCCAGGGCGTCTGTGAACGCGCCGGCGGGATCGGCGAGCATTCGCACCTGAAAAACGATTTTTTTTTAGTTTCCTACTGATAAAGAATTTTTCTGATTTTTTGGGAACAATCAGGAATAGGTTTGCTAATTTTTTCCAATTTTTTATTTCCTTTCAGCCTCCCATCTAATGAAAAACGATTTTTTTTCTTCATTTTTTCAATTCTTCCCCCTGATAAAAAGACAATTTTTTTTAGGGATAATCAGGAATAGTTTTTCTAATTTTTTTCAATTTTTTATTTCCTTTCAGCCTTCTATCTAAATTTAAAAAAAAATGCTACTCTACTCTGTTCAAGATATTTTGATTCTAACATTGAGAGTGTAAATTGAGTTGAAAAAAATCTGAAAATAAGTCAGTAAAAAAAATTGCCCAATTTATTGCTTCCCTGTAAAAAAAAAAAACAGTTTGTGCAAAATTTGCTTTTACCTTTCCATCGGCACCCTGGTCCTTGCCCCAAGCGGCCATGACAAAGGGATCATTGATGCTGACGCAGTAAATCTCAGCAACTCCCTTGGACTTCAGCTCGTCAGCTTTTTGCACAAAGCCAGGGAGATGAGTCTGAGAAAATCAGTGATATTAGATTCTATTAATCTAATTTGGTGTTTCTGAAAATTTGCGCGATAATTACGCGGAAATCTGTATTTCACGTAAAATTCCAAAATTACGTTCCGACCACGCAGAAAATTTACGGATTACGGTATTTCGCAAATTACGGATTACGGATTTACGAAAAATTTACAGATTTACAGAATTACGGATTTTTACGTTTTACGTAAAAACGTAAAAATCCGTTAATCGCGTTTCAATTAATATCGCTCTACCTTCGAGCATCCCGGCGTGAAGGCTCCGGGAACAGCGAGGACGATGATTTTCTTGCCGGCGGCCTCGCTGGCGAGGTTGACCTTGGTGGCCGGCGTGTTCTCAAACAGGTCGACCGAGGGAAGTTTGTCTCCGACCTGCGCAAAAAAAAAGAGCCAATAAAAAAAAGGTCCCCAAAAATGACAAAACGTTCGTCGTGAAAAAAATCGGGGGTGCCGATTTTTTCACTCCCAAAATCTTCGATCGAAAAATCGGGACTCACAGCGATAACCATGTTTCTTGTGGATAGGTGAATTCCGCGAGCGAAACAAGTGAGGGAGGATCGTCCGGCGGCGGAAATGGCGCGACTGGCTAGTTGGCTCATCTGTCGGCTTCGATCGAAACACTCGGTGAACCAAACTGCGTATTAATAATCGGCGGTTCCTATCGTTTTTTTTTTTTTTTTTCCGCGGCGAAAGAGTCCAGATTGTTATCGGGCGCTCTCTGCGTGACAATCCAGAAGAAGCCGGCGCGTCGCTGAGGTCCGCGCGATTGCGCAACTTTTCTCTTCAGGGCATTACATAAAACTATTATCATCGCTGTTGCTCTCCCTCTTCGGCGTCGATGAGAGGAGAAAAAAAATAATGCGACGGTGGCTTTATTAACGTAGTACTCGGGCCGCGTGATTTATTCACGGCGCTGAAAGCCTCGTTCGATAATACGCTAAGGACGTTTGAAGCATTGTCATTCATTTATTATGTTATGATTGCCGGCCTCAACACACTTTGAGGATCGACGTGTTTTGCCTTTGGCGCGGGTGGGACAAGGACGGACGGCTTTTTGAGCGATTGATTGGGTAGCGACGCCCTCTGCGTGATTGAAGTGAAAGCTTTTTTTAGATCATTTACCGTTAGCAGGTTGTATTGTTATTATTGGAGATTTTAAGCTTGTTCTGCAATTCACATGTAGCGTCAGTTTGTTACCAATCAAATCGCTGCGTTCGATCGCCCGAGACGATGTGATTGGTTGGGTCAAGTTACCATCGTCATTTGACCGTCTCACAAGATGATCATTTTAATCACTAGACGAGACATTGGTGATCATCATAGGGAATCTAATTATTAGATTCCCTAGCCATTGATTGGGTAGCGACGCCCTCTGCTTGATTGAAATAAAAGCTTTTTTTTTTAGATCATTTACCGTTAGCAGGTTGTTTTGTTATTATAGCTCGGGGGAATTTCGAAGGTTTCACATGTAGCGTCATTTTTGTTCCTTGCGCCGACCAATCAGATCGCTGCGATCGATCGACGAAAACGATATGATTGGCTGGGACAAGTTACCGTCGTCATTTGACCGTCTCACAAAATGACCATTTTAATCACTAGATAAGACAGCGTCGATCATCATAGGGAATCTAATCACGAATTCGGTGAGCGACGCCGCGCGAGGCTTTGGCGGGCACAGAAATTCGGCCTGAAAACAACATTTGGCCGTTCCTACGGGTTTTTTTGTCTCCGCCCGATCCTCGCGTTGCTCCCGTCGAAACGTCGAAATCGCGAGAAAACGTCTCGCGACCGACGGCAACGAGACGACCGGCGGTTCTGCAATCGACGCGCGATTTCGGCAAGTAGCGAAAACATAACCTCCAAATTTTCACGTCATGTCGTCCTGACGGCCGTCGACGCTGCGAAAAAAAGCCGCCCGCGAGGGAATTGAGACGGAATTATGGCGTCGGAAGACACGACCCTGACGTGCAGCGTGACCTTCGAGTGGCTCGACGCGCGCGGCTCGATACAACGGAAACTCACCCACCGAACGGCCGAGCTGCGACTCATAAGAAACGCGCTGCGTCAGATTCTCATTCAGGTGCTTTTTTAAATGATCTATTCTCTTTATTTTTCGATTTTTTTGTTTAGTTTTACGTTGATTTTTTTTCATGTCCATTTCGCATTTACGTTGATTTTTTTTTATGTCCATTTCGCATTTACGTTGATTTTTTTTCATGTCCATTTCGCATTTACGTTGATTTTTTTTCATGTCCATTTCACATTTATGTTGATTTTTTTTTCATGTCCATTTCGCATTTACATTGATTTTTTTCATGTCCATTTCGCATTTACGTTGATTTTTTTTTTTCATGTCCATTTCGCATTTACATTGATTTTTTTTCATGTCCATTTCGCATTTTCGTTGATTTTTTTTCATGTCCATTTCGCATTTATGTTGATTTTTATCATGTCCATTTTGCATTTACGTTGATTTTTTTCATGTCCATTTCGCATTTACGTTGATTTTTTTCATGTCCATTTCGCATTTACGTTGATCTTTTTTCACGTCCATCTCGCATATTATTCTTTTCCCCGGCAACTCAGTTGCCTACAGCACCAGTTGATCCAGGGTTGTAAATCCCTAAATTTTTTAGAAATAAAGTTGTCAGTACAATTGGTTTTGTAAATATTAATTAATAATTGTAAGACAGAAATTATAATGTAATGTGCAGATTTTTTAATAGCTGTAAAGGATATTTATTATTGATAAAATCTCATGGTAATTTCCCTAAAAAAGACTCAGGTTATTAAATTTATTGATTAAATTAAAGCTATAAAACAAACCGCACTACAACATTTATTTCTCAAACTAATGAGGATTTATAACTCTGTGTTGGTCAGTAATAAACGAGTAATAAACGAGTAATAAACGAGTAATAAACGAATCTGGTCTAATCAAATTAGGTGCGAGCAGAAAAGGCGAACGTCACGACGAAACTCTCGCTGAAAGGTATCTCGGTGTTCAATCGCTTCATGACCGAGGGCAAAGCGACGATCAAGCTCGCCGAGGAAAAATGCACGATATTTCTTTCCAACGCTCCGGCGGCGCAGCTCGTGAGCTTCCTGAAAATGATATTCGTCAAGATGACCGGCCACACCGACACAGCCGGCAAAAATCCGCTTCGCGAGCAGCTGCTGTCCAACAAACCGCTGGGTAAAATAGAGGACATCAGTCCACTGACGACGGCGGAAGTCGAGAGAGCGAAGGAGAAGGCGCTGAAGGCGTCGAGAGCCACCGTCACGACTCCTTCGCCCAGCAACATCAGAAAGCGGAAGCTCACCGATCCTAACGCGCCGAAGATTCCCACGGCGAAGAAGCTCTACGCGAATCCCGTGGCCGGTACGATGACGGAGGAGCAGAAAAAAGTCCTGGAAGCCGTGCTCGGCGGACGCAACGTTTTCTTCACTGGCAAGTTTGGATTTTGCACTTTTCACGGAATTTCGAAATCGAGTTTATTTTTTTTTTTTTTTATTTTTTTTTTAACCTGGACCGAACCTGGATTTTCGTCCTTCGTTCGAGATAAAACTTTAACGAACAGACTGCCGCAAGGCGGAACGCGATATCTTGATTAACTTTTTTTTTTACAGAATGTTAAAGTCAGACCCACAAAAATCACAAAAAAAACCAAAGGGGCTTCTAAAAATGTTCGATTATTGAGGGTCTGACTTTAACATCCTGTAAAAAAATTCAGATAATAATAATAATAATAATAATAATAATTTATTTTTATTACTTTATTTCTCTCAAATAATAATAATAATAATAATAATAATAATAATAATAACTTATTTTTATTTATTTATTTCTCAAATAATAATAATAGTAATAATAATACTTTATTTTTATTTATTTATTTCTCTCAAATAATAATAATAATAATAATAATCACAGGTAGCGCCGGTACTGGAAAGTCGTTCCTCCTGAAGCGAATAATCGCGGGTCTCCCTCCGGACGCTACAGTCGCAACCGCGAGCACCGGTGTCGCCGCGTGTCACATAGGCGGCGTGACGCTCCACCAGTTCGCGGGTATCGGCGTCGGCACGGCGACGCTCGAGCGTTGCTACGAGCTCGCGTCGCGTCCCTCGAGCGCGCGTGTCTGGCGCAAAACGAAACACCTGGTGATCGACGAGATCTCGATGGTGGACGCCGAGTTCTTCGACAAGATCGAGGCGGTCGCGCGTCACGTGCGACGCAACGAGAAACCCTTCGGTGGGATTCAGCTCGTCCTGTGCGGCGATTTTTTTCAGCTGCCGCCGGTCGGCAAGAGCGACGTGAAGGCGCGATTTTGCTTTCAGAGCAAAGCCTGGGAAAATTGCGTTCACGTGAATTACGAACTCGGCGTGGTTCATCGGCAGAAAGATCCGATTTTCGTGAAGCTCCTCAACAGCATCAGAATCGGTCGCGTCACCGACGAGATCGCGAATACTTTGAGGGCGACGTCGAAGCAGAAGATCGAGGGCGACGGGATTCTCGCCACGAGGCTTTGCTCGCATATTAGGGAGGCTGACGAAATTAATACGTCGCAACTGGAAAATTTGAAAGGAGAGGCGAAGATTTTTGTCGCTCAGGACTCGGACGAAAATATGTCGAAGATGCTGGAGCAGCAGCTGCCGGTTGCTGGGAAATTGGTGCTCAAAGTTGGCGCCCAAGTGATGCTGCTGAAAAATATAAACGTGGCCAGCGGCCTCGTGAACGGGGCGCGCGGAGTCGTGGTTAAATTTGCCGAGGGAATTCCGGTTGTGCAGTTTCGATCCGGCGAACAGTATCACGCGAAAGCCGAGAAATGGACCGTGAAGGGAGCGGGCGGCGGTTTGCTGCATCGAAAACAGATTCCGCTGAAGTTGGCCTGGGCTTTTTCGATTCACAAGAGTCAGGGACTCACGCTGGATTGCGTTGAGATGAGCCTCGGGCGCGTTTTTGATGCTGGACAAGCCTATGTTGCTCTATCGCGAGCTCAGAGTCTGGATTCCCTTAGAGTGCTGGATTTCGGGAATCAGCAGGTCTGGGCGGATAAAAGCGTGCTGGAGTTTTATAAGAAATTCAGGCGGAATATTCATGAGATGGAGATGATTCCGCTGGGCAAGAGAACGAAGCTGAAATAAGGGCGAGAGAGATTTTTGGGTAGGACAATCGTAATTTTCACTAGATTTTCATTAGATTTTCACTAGGTTTTCACTAGAAAAACGTGATGTTTCCACTAGATTTTCACTAGAAAAACGTGATTTTCCACTAGATTTTCACTAGAAAATCGTGATTTTCCACTAGACTTTCACTAGAAAATCATGATTTTCCACTAGATTTTCACTAGAAAATCGTGATTTTCCACTAGATTTTCACTGGAAAATCGTGAATTTTGCGTCAGAAAATCGAGAAAATCGTGATTTTTAGTTGTTAAGAATATGAGAAGTTTAGTTAGAGGAATTTTTAACGCGATCAATAGGGCACTGAAACGGATAGGAAGTATAAATGACGATTGTCGCATAGTTAAGAAAAATAAATAGAAATCGTGAATTTTCACGCATTATTTTAACGAGATTTTGAGGGAGGTTTTCAGCTGTTAAGAATAAGAGAAGTATACTTAAGTAGATGAATTTTTTAACGCAATCGTTGCGGCAGCAAACGCATAGGAAATATTAATTAAAATGGTCGAATGCTTAAGAAAAAAATAAAAATAAAAACGATGTGTGATTGCATTTTGTGATGATCGAGATTTCCGAACGAAATTGAGATCAACCGACTGACTACCAGCGAGATTGTAACTGTAATAGCGAAAATATTTTTATACGCCCGACGAGCGATTTCTACGATTATTACGATAATAAAAAAGGTGACTCGCACTTTTGGTGAGCCGAGAGAGAACAAAACAAAATGACTGCACTTTTTCGTGTCTTTTTATTCTGTCTTTAATAAGATAATAATTAAGCTGATATTCACATTTTTATTCGGCTGCATATAAAATTATTCTCCTGAGCGATTTATTTCTTCACGTATATTCTATGTATTTTATATGTATAATAATTGTGCGCACGTCAACAATCGTCGACGGCAATTTCGATCGGCGGGATGTAGCGCCACGTGTGACCGGCGTTCATGAGCTCCGAGCACAGCGACGGCGGAATCGGATTCGACTCTCGGCTGTTGCACTGAATGTCGACTTTGTATTGTCCGGTGGTGAAGAAGACGACGCGGCATTCGTGATAAGCCCGACCGTATTCCTGCAACTGTAGGACGAGATTCATTTTATTTTATAAAATAAAATTTTTATAATTTTATAATTTATAATTTAATTTTATAATTTATTACTTTTATTAATTTTTTTATTATTTTTTTTTAATTTCATTTTATAATTTATAATTATATTTTTATTATTTTTTGTACATTTTTAATCGAACACGAGGGCGTTCGATTAATTTTTGCTGAGTTTTACCGTGGGAAGCATCACTTTGTTGGCACCGGCGATCGACAGCCTCGTGTCCAGCCTGTAGTTGTTGACGCCATTCTGGTGGTCCTGGTAGAAGCTTATCGAGAGCGTGAGGTCCTTGAGCGGATGCTCGAGGGCGTTGCACACCCCGACACCGATGGTCATGCACTCGCCGAGGCTGCACGTTATCTCGTCCTGGGCCTTCACGGCGACGTCGTTTATCACGATCTCTGTGGAAATTACGAAAAATTCGCTGTTTTGAATCACGGAAATTACGAAAAATTCATTGTTTTGAATCACGGAAATTACGAAAAATTCATTGTTTTGAATCACGGAAATTACGAAAAATTCATTGTTTTGAATCACGGAAATGACGAAATATTCAGTTTTGAATCATGGAATTTACGAAAAATTCGCTTTTTGGAATCATGGAATTTACGAAAAATTCGCTGTTTTAAGTCACGGAAATTACGAAAAATTCACGGTTTTGAATCACGGAAATAACGAAAATTTCACGGTTTTGAATCAAGAAAATTACGAAAAAATCACTTTTTTGAATCACGGAAATTAATAAAAATTCTTTAAAAATAGTGAAAAAATAGAAGAAGAAAAAAACGTACCCCACTGAAGTGGGCTCATTCGCACGAGATCCAGCATGTCCTGCGTCAGTGAAATTCCGGCCAGCGACGCTTTTCCCGTGAGATCCGTGCCGAGCAATTGCCACCTGAGGTCAACCAACGAGACTATGTGCGCGGCGCACAGCATCTGCAATTCCGCGCTGTCGCCTCCCTCGTTCAGCTGTGTCGAAGGCAGACAAAAAAATTCTTAGCTGCGAACCAAAGACGCCGCAGAATCAAACGAAACATTTCAAAAACTTCGTCGGGCCTTACCGCGGATAATTTGTTAAGCGGGCAGCGATTGACGGGCACGGGAATTCGGCAGGGCTCCCTGCCCTCCATGTAGATGCATTTGCTCTGCGTGTAGTGCAGCTCCATCTCGTGATTCGTCATGTTCGTCACGTCCAGCACGAGGTAAAATTGCGCCGGGCTGAGGGAAACGAAAGAGCATTTTTTTCGAGAACCGCAGATTTTTTTTTTCCTGAATGTTTTTTTTTCTCCCCAGAATTTCTTACGTCTCAGCGGGCAAAACGTCCCAGCTGGTGATTTGCACGCTGGGCAGCATCTCGATGGTGATGAAAACCGAGGATATTCGGCAGTAGCCGGCGGCCAAACCCGCGTCGCCCGAGTATTTGATCTTCAGCTGTCCCTCGGTGATGTTCGACGCGTGCAGAGGCGCCGCGAGTTTCGAGAGACGCGTGTTCGGCGCGGAATGATAGGCGCCCGATCGGAAGGACGACGTCAGCTCGCTCTGTCGCTTCGTGTGATGCGAGGGCGAGTTGAGCCGCGACGGCAGCGAGCTGTGGCCGGACTGCGACATCAGACTGTTCGGTTGGCTCTGATAGACGCTGCCGTTTGGATCTTAAACATCGTTTAATCGTGATAACTAAAATCTGGTGATAACTAAATTCTCGTGATAATTAAGTTCTCGTGATAATTAAATTCTCGTGATAATTAAATTCTCGTGATAATTAAATTCTCGTGATAATTAAATTCTCGTGATAATTAAATTCTCGTGATAATTAAATTCTCGTGATAATTAAATTCTCGTGATAATTAAATTCTCGTGATAACTAAATTCTCGTGATAACTAAATTCTCGCGATAACTAAATTCTCGCGATAACTAAAATCTCGCGGTAACTAAAATCTCGCCATAACTAAAATCTCGTGATAACTAAAATCTCGCGATAACTAAAATCGACGCAAAGTCGAGTTGCGATGACGCAAAGTCGGGACTTACGATTTCTCGTCGCGGGAGCGATAAAATCCGTGGCGGCGTAGAGATAGAGCGTGAGGCTGGCGCTCCCGCCGGGCTGCAGAGGCAGCTGAGTCTTCAGGTTCTCGTCGCTCCACTTGAAGATCTTCGCCTCCGTCGCGGCGTCCAAAGCTGACTGAATCGAGACCTCGATCATCTCGATCGCGACTTGGCCGATATTCGTCAGTGTTATCGTGCACTCGGCGCTGAGAATTAGGAGAACGACAAATATTAAATTGAATGTATCATTTTTTCTAAAATCATTTTTAAAATTAGTTTCAAATGACATAAAAAAAACAATCGTGTTTAAAAAATAAATACGCGAAAGCCAATATTAATTCGTAAAAAAAATGTCGAGTTTAAAAAATAAAAATGCGAATTATTATTTTTTAAATAGTTTTTTAAAATAAATATATTAATTTGTATAATATTTATTAATATTATAAGAATATTAATTCATATTCGCTTATATATTTTTTAAACACGATTTTTTTTTTTTTTTTTTTTTTTTTTTTTTTTTTTTTTTCAAATTGATTTAACCGACCTCTCTCCGCCGTAGAGCGAGATGCTCGCGCTCGTGACGATGTTCTCGCCCGAACTGAAGCTCGCGGTCTGCGGAAGGCTCGTGGCGACGTCGATTTTCGGCAACGCCGGAACGACCTCGACGCTATACTGGGGATGCGGGATGCCCTCCATGTTTCGCAGCCGGCAGTTCGACTTTACGCCGAGGGTGTGAGTGCTGAATCCCAGGATCTCGAGATCGCCGACCTCCTTCGGGGTTCCGGCGAGGGTGACGGCGATGGGGCCGGAGTCGGCGGGCAGCGTGATGCTCTCCGGGATCGACTCGAAGACGACGCCGTTGGTGAGGAGTCGCATGTTCGAGACGTAGAGCTCGAAGGGCAGAGGATTTATCAGCTGCATCGACACCTGGCAGATGTCGCCCTCGACCCAAAGATAATCTGCGAAATCGTCGTTGAATCGATCGATAATAATTAATACGTAAAACCGATGACGATTGATTAAAAAAAATCAATTAAATTTGATTATAAAAATTCTATTAATGAATTAATGATCAAATTAAATTATTAAATGATTAAATTGATAATAATGATTAAATGATGAATAAATTAAATTATTAAATTCATATATATTTATTATTTGCATTCGTTTTAATTTATATGTGAAAATTTGCTGAATGCTATAAAAATGGAAAAGGATTTTTTCCGTCAATAAATAAATCAATAAATAAACAATTTCAGCAGCGACCGTACCGACTTTACTCTTCGATGTGTTTTTCCTCTCCAACGAGCCAAAGTTGATCGGCGTGAAGAGAAACGGGCCATGATCCTCCTTAACGCGCTCGATCTTTTGCGGCTGCAGATGAGGCTGCAGATTGTTCAACGCGAACGACTTGGTCGCCGGTATGTTTGTCAAGTTGGCCGGGGGAATCACGATTCCCGAGTCTAAAACCTGTCGGACACGAGTGTTGAAAATCACGACGGTTCGAAGAACAGTTTGTCGCCTTGAAAGAAAAAAAAAAAAAAAAAAAAAACTGCGAAACGCGATACGTACGAGAGGAACCGGCGCGCCCTCACACTGCTGCGAAACGCCCTGGAGCTGCAGCGCGATGTCCTTGCGCTCGTCGCGGCTCAAATGATTGTACATCGTTTGGAGTAGAAAAGTCATGTGTCTCGTGGCGAGCGCGGGATTGCCCATTCGATTGGCCGCTATCACGAGATCGTTGATCACCTGAATCTGAATCGCCGGCCAGCCTCGTCGTCCATCTGAGTTCACAACGGAGTGGATTAATTCGAAGCCAATATTTTCCCACAAAAATTTATCCCACAAAAATTATCCCACAAAAATTATCCCACAAAAATTATCCCACAAAAATGTATCCCATTAAAATTATCCCACAAAAATTATCCCACAAAAATTACCCCACAAAAATTATCCCACTAAAATTATTCCACTAAAATTATCCTACTAAAATTATCCCACTAAAATTATCCTACTAAAATTATCCCACTAAAATTATCCCACTAAAATTATCCCACTAAAATTATCCCACTAAAATTATCCCACTAAAATTATCCCACTAAAATTATCCCACTAAAATTATCCCACTAAAATTATCCCTCTAAAATTATCCCACTAAAATTATAAACTTTTCCTTTCAATGCTCACCGCTCGACATTTCCGCGGGATCCAAGGACAACTTGAATCCCGACGTGGCCTGCAGCATCAGATTGTAACACTGCTGCCAATCGGGATTGGGATTCTTCTGCGAAATGTGCCTCGTGGCCGCGAGACGCATGCAGAATGAGGCCTTTCTGGAGAACCCGAACGCGGAGTAGAGTTCGGATAAGATGGTGAAGCGATCGATCTGAAAAATCAAAAAAGGGGCTCGAATTACGCGTCATTTGCCGAAGACAAAATTACGTCTCTCGGGAAGGGAAAAATCACCTTTTCCTGCTCGCTGAGCGTCAGGTTGATGAACACCACGTTGTTGAGAAACGACGCCGCCTGCAGGGTGCAATTCTGCTCGATGGATATTCTCGTGGCCTTGAAACTCGCCTCGGTCTCGATTATACCGGCGTTCGCGTATTTACTGTAATGAACTATCGCCTCGCGATACTTCTTCGGAATTTCCTCGGGCAGCAGAATGTTCGGCATCTCCGCCTTCACCTGATCGATCGCCGGTGGCGCGACTTGCGCCGCGGCGACCTGCGAGCCTCGTCTGAATTTAAAAAAAGTTATTTATCGTCCCAACAAGTCGACGCCTCTTACTCTTACAGCACGTAGCACCAATTTATTTATTTATGTATTTATTTATTTATTTATTTATTTATTTATTCATTTATTTATTTTGCGAGACATGCCCTTTTTACAAAAAATATATATAGTTTCGCTAGTCCAAATATAATATCGAAACAAAGCGTCGAAAAATTTCGCGATCTTACAAAAAGTCAACTGTACAAACAATTCGCCCTACCTCTGTTTACCTGGGCTTCCCTCCTGCAGCGAGGAGTTTCTCTGCAGCGGCGAGCTCCTCGACATATTAGGATACAGAACAAGAGCAGAGGCTGCACAGAGTCCCTCCCAGGCGGCTCCCAGCCACAGCCAGTCGTTGACGCCGAGAAGGATGCTGGCTGCTGAGTTGTAGTGGCTGAGGGCGTCGTTCCAGAGTCCGCCCTGCAGACAGAGGTCGCCCAGGTGTTTGGTCATCCTGCCGACGCACTTTTTCCTGTTTTTAGGGATGGGCGATGATCGGAAAACAAAACATTGATATTGAAATAATTGATTTTTTAAAACATTAATAATTGTGAACATCAATATGAAAAAAAAACATCGAAACATCGATTATTTTCAATTATCCAAAAAAAAAAAGAAAAAAAAACACTATTTGTACATTATGCTTAGATAATCCCGGGATAAATTCATCATTTATGACTATTTTATAAAAAAAAAAAAAAAACATTGATGTTCTATTAATCAGCAAACATTATCCGTCCCCACCTGTTGTTCCTCGACTCCAGATCCAGCCCAATAAAGTCCTTCTTTTCGAAAGGCGCCAGAATCAGCGGAACTCTGTCAATCTTCTCCCTGCTGCGCTCCAGTCGTTTGCTCTCGAGAATCCAGAATAACGAGTGAAGATACTGAACGATCTGAGCCTCCAAATCAGGACACGCATCGTCGGTGTAAAAAATCGCGGTGGTCTTAAAATTAGCTGGAGTCGTGAAGTCCCCGGGCGGCTGGTTGGGTTTTTCGGACTCCACGGGACCGAAGAGAATCGCCCGAGAGTCGTAGAGGGTCGCGTTGTACTTGACCTTGAGGGTCTCGTGCAGCCGGCAAAGCTCGTTGAGCTCGGTTTGATCTTCGTACTTGCCGAACGTCAGCAGACCAAGAAGCCTCCGGTGGGTCTGAAATTCGCCCCAGTCGCTGTTTTCCACCGGATGGTCGCGGACAAAACGCGTGAAGATCTCGCGCGTCGCGCCGCTGGAGTCGACGATCGTGAAGCGGCTTCCGCTCCGCGAGATTCGCTCGCATATTCGCGCGAGCGCCTTTTGCTTTATCTGCGTGCCGATCGGGCGCAGCAGCACCAGGAGCGCCGCGTGATCGTGAGCCGTCTGCTCGTAGTCCGGGTACGACATTTTTTTCCTCCCGCTCGGTGCGAATCCTAATTCCCTGGTGAAAAGATACGATTATTAGAAGCAATAAAAGGAGCAAAAATTCGATTGAAACATGTTTGAAATGATTATTTTTAAATCGGAATTTTATCCATTTGATTGGTTTCTATCAGTCTCAATGGGAATTACTAAACACTAGGGTGGTCCTTATTTGAGGAACTTTCAAAATTCTTGTCTCACCCCCTGAAAATCTTCCATATAATGTAGAAAAAAATGTGTGTAAATATTCAGCAGGATTGCTGAATATCCAATAAAAGCCAATGAAATATTCATTGATTTTTAATGGGAAAAACCAGCTTTTTAATGTTTTCCATATAACTAAACGGGAAATAATGTTAAAAAATTGTGCTCTATACCAACTTTACCTGCAGTCATTGTGAGTAAAACAAGCCTAAGTTGACCAAAAAAATATCATGTTGCAACTGAGTTACATGACTTTTAATATATGAAGAATTACACAAAAATATTTAAAACCATCAGTGGGCATGATTTTATCGACAAATCATTTTAAAGCAATATATAAATATGAATTGTTATTTATTTTATTATTATTATTATTACCATCAACGTACTAGCTTCGCTAGCACTGCTTTCCTTTCATTTGTCTCTAAGCTTCATAATAATAATAATAATAATAATAATAATAACAAATGTAATAATAATAATAATTTGGACAAGAATTTCAAAAGTTCCCCAAATAAGAACCACCCTACTAAGCAGGGATGAGAATGATCGAAAAAATACTGACGAAAAACCTGCGAAAATACTGGATGAAACTGTGTAGAACCTGATAGAAACGTATTTGGATCTGTGCGATTTTTCACTGATATCTATAGGTTTTTATTTAAGCTTTTTTTTTTAAACAGGGAAGTTTGGGTGGATTTTCTCACCTTCTGACTTTTCACGTGGAGGAGGCGACGAGATTCACGGAAATTCGACGGATCCAGTCATGATTTTTCGGCGACACGGGAGAGACGTGAGAAACACGAGGATGCATGAATTATTTGACACTGTCAGCGGGAGAGAAGCGCGATGCCATTTTGGAGAACGATTGACATCGCGATTGACGAGGAGCTGTTGTTGACTTCGATGTCGGAGGAGATAAACAAAGTGGGATGAGAATTCTGGGAGCTGTCAGAGCGACGGGATAATCGCGATCGCTGTGGCGGAATCGTCTGCGCTCGTGTCAGGAGGCTTCGGGATTTTGCCGCAGGCGGCGCTGCTGCAGGTTTTTTTGGCTGGTTTTCATGATGTGTTTTCGTTTTCGGTTAATTGACCGGTTATTTAACGCGCTGCGCACAACGCCGTCGGTCATTTACCGACATTTACCGACTGTGCGCGCGATTATCAAAAACTGTAATTTTTTGTTTTTTTTAATAAACATTTTTTTATTTTAATTTTTATAAATATTAAAAAAAAAAAAAAATTTATTTTTATTTTTATAAATAAACATTTTTTTATTTTTATCTTTATAAATATTTTTAAAATAAAAAAGTCCGATTGAAAAATGATCGGTTCAAACAGGTTTTAATTGGATTTTTAGTCCGTTTTGTTAGTTCTAATTGGATCTTTTAATCAGGGTAAGCTAATCAATCAAACCCCCAGCTGACATGGGAAAAATGGCTTTATTGAAAGCATGAAAATACTCTTAAATACTTCTATAAACGATTTTACATATATATATAAAATATAATGTAATATACGATATATATATATAATATACTGTTATATTATCAATAGTAATAACTAATAAGGTAATGGATACTAATAGCTAGCGATGCAAGAGTATCCGTGCTGCTTCGTCGCGAGTCAGCAAGAGATTCGCTTGCACAGCTCTGGCAACAATGAAAAACAACGAGCGTTATAGTTAACATTTTTTTTCTTCGTGGTATACTATTTTTTTTTCCTCCTCTTCTTCCTCGCTTGTGTATGAAAATAAAAATTTAATTCCTCAGCCCCGCGGGACGGCAATTTGGAAAGGCGACGGTGGTTCGACTCGCTGACACCTGACAATCTTATCTTTACACGTAAATGAGACAAACACGCGAATGGAAGCCACTTTTCGGTCGACGATTTTCGATCACCTCGGCGATTAATTAAGTTCCTCAATTTCGGGCACTTCAAGCGGAGGTTCGAAACGGGAGACCGAAGGAAATTACTGAATTACAATCGATAATTAGGTCATATGAGAATTTTTGATTTTCCAAAAAAAAAAAAAAAAAATGCGCGATTCGCAGACAGCGCGGCGATCGCATTTTTTTCGTAATTTTATATTTTGTTCAGAGGTAAAAAAAAATCGCTTCAAGAAGCCCGAATTGTTCGACTCGATCAGACGGTCAAAAAGTGACTTTTCGCTCGACGTGTTTAGCCCGAAATATTTGTTTAACTTTGCTTGTATTTCTGTTTGTTTTTTTTTTTTCGCGCTTGAACGAATCGGACGATCGCTCGACGAGGGCCGAGAAGCGCAAATAGCGAGCGTGAAAAATATATTTAACGACAACGACCGAATCTTCTCTCGGCGAGAGACGGAGAACAAGCGAAATTAGTCGCGGACGGCGGGGATCGCGGATCCCCTCAGACTCTGTAGCCTCGGCGCTCGGCGTTTCTTATCGAGTTGGCGAGACACAGCGCGAAGATTATGCCGATGAACTGCAAACAGAAGGAAAGTGTTATTCGTTGCATAAAAAAAATTAATACGAAATTCGCCTTTCCGGGACGAATTCCTAAATTTGGCGGAAGCGTGAAATTTACCTCGACGACTGCAACGCCGATGGCGATCGCCCCGACGAGGACTCCAACGGCCTTAAATATATCCACGAGTTTCACCAGACATCCGTCCTTGTAGATCTGGCTGCCGGTGCAGGATTTCTTGCTGTCGCCGTCCTGCTCGCAACAACTCCACGGTATCGTGGAGTTGTGGAGTATCGTATCGTAATCGTGGTAGTCACGGAGACCGCAGCACAGGGCCTGCAGACGAAAAAATGCGTGGGTATTGGATTCGACAATTAGACGAGGCAACGATTAATTAGTCCTCTGCGAAACGATAGTTTCTTTTTGCTTTGGTAATCACTCCGCAAGTTTAGCGATCGCAACGACTCGAAATTAACGGGGGGGAAAAAACGAAAAAAATGAAGTAAATAGAACGAAAATAAGGAGAAAAATCGACTGTGTGTGAAATGAGAAATAAATAAAAATAAAAAACCGAATATAATAATAATAATAATAATAATAATAATAATAATAATAATAATGATAAAATAGAAATAGAAATAGAAATAATTCCGTCTGTGAAATAAATTCAGAGACGAAACATTGCTTTTTTTTCTCGAATACAAAGATGCTTAACACTCACGCCAGACTGGACGAAATCGATGATTTCACGGTCGTCCTTGTTGTTGTAATATTGCTCGAAGGTCTTGGTGTAGGGCTTCTTGAACTGGTCCTCTTTGATGTCCTTGAGGTTGACGAAGGCGTAGATTCCAACGGCGATTTGAATGACGAGGATGGTCAGCAGCAGCATTGCGAACTGTGGGTAAAATAAAAAGTGAACACGAATTCGTAAACAAGTAAATTGATAAACGAGAATAAAGTGGAAATGTCATTTTTTATTTCCAATTTTTCGAAATCAACTCACCGTGACGATCATGCAATGACTCTCACGAACGGCGCCGCAGCATCCGAAGAAGGCGATGATGAATATTATCGCTCCGACGATGATCAGACCGATCGACGGGAAGGTGATGTTGTCCTCCAGAATTTCGGCCACATGCTTCACCTTCAGGTGCGTCAGGACGCCCACGATCAGCAGGGCGAGACCGCATAGCTGTTAAACAGATAATGTTTACAGGTCAATTCGCAGGTCGACACTCATTATTTCGGTGGATCGCCTTAATTATGTCTGGCGATTTTCGTCAGGAAAAAATAATACGCAAAGAGAAGTAAATTCAAATTCAAATCGGGCTTGACCTCGGCGAATCTGTAAATCAATTTTCACGCGCCTTCTTTTTATTCTTTTTATTCAAAAAAGTAATATTGCGAAAGAAAATTTCGTGCGACATCGAAATTTGAAGAATTATGAAATTTCCAAGATCTCATCCCTCGTTAAGGGTGCAGTGAATTTTTTTTTTCGTTCCCTTAGCCCCTATGATTTTTTTTATACCTAATTTAATCATTTGGGTTAATCAGGTATAATGATTTTTTTTCTTAATTTCGTTGCATTCCAACGATGCAAACTTCAACATCATCGATTCTGTCAATGACAAAAATTTTACTAAATGAATTATTCAATTTACAGCGCGGGAGATACGAATGTTCATTTCGTACATTTAGTTTTTCAATCTTCGCCAAAACCTGTGGGTGAAATTTTTCGAAAATTTCGACTGCAGGTAAAATTTTACGAAAATTTCGCCTGCAGGTAAAATTTTACGAAAATTTCGCCTGCAGGTAAAATTTTACAAAAATTTCGCCTGCAGGTAAATTTTTTCGAAAATTTCGCCTGCAGGTAAAATTTTTGTTTCTCGGTTTTAAAAATCATCATTCGTGTCCTCGCGTGCTGGGTTTGTGAATTGCCTCGTGAAGTGGCAGCACTCAACGATGAAGGACTCGGGCCTCACGTGTGACGACGGATTGTGCAATAATGACTAAGAGCCCCCTGACCGCCTCTTCGCCCCCGCGCATGTCGCTCGAACAGTCGTTGTCATTGACCAGAGAGGCCGCGCGCAGAATCTGACCATGTCCATTTGTGGATCAATCTAAATGCCAGAGCCGTCGCCGGCCGGCGTCGAGCGTCCAAGTTACACGCGTAGTGGCCGCACACACGAAAGTGTACCAGGTCGCCGTCGCCGTCGCCGCCGCGACCGGCGCAACAACTTGTCCCAACTGCTATACTGCCGAAATCACGTGCGCCGAAACTCGACGACGCGCGGATCCGCCCCTCGGCCGATCGTGTTTTCATTCGTCGACCGGACAATCTTGGGCGTTTTGACCTTGACACTCGGAATTTCCAGGCACCGAATATCAATATTTATTCGAGATTGCGTAAAAATTATTTTCGGTCGGTATTCATTTTAGGGATATTGGAAAAAATTGTCGATTTAATCCATTTTTTTTTGTTACTCATCCCATCGGGAGGCGTTGGCCATTTTTTTGTAACTATTATTTCGAGGACATTTTTTTGTTAACTATTTTTTTCGAGGCCATTTGTTTTGGTAACTATTTTTTTCAAGGCTATTTTTTTGGTAACTATGCTTTCGAGGCTATTTTTGGTAACTATTTTTTCGCGACCATTTTTTTTCGGTAACAATTTTTTTCACGGCCATTTTTTTCGGTAATTACATTTTTTCGCGCCCACTTTTTTCGGTGAATATTTTGTTTCGCGGCCATTTTTTTTATAACTTTCTTTTCGAGGCCATTTTTTTGGTAACTATTTTTTTTCGAGGCCATTTTTTTGGTAACTATTTTTTCGAGACCATTTGCTTTGGTAACTATTTTTTTCGAGGACATTTTTTCGGTATCTACTTCTTTCGAGGCCATTTTTTTTGGTAACTGTTTTTTCGCGACCTTTTTTTCGGTATTTTTTTTTTTCGCGACCTTTTTTTTTTTTCGGTAATTATTTTTTTTTCGCGACCATTTTTTTCGGTAAATATTTTCTTTCGCGGCCATTTCTTCCCTGCAACGAATTTTCGTGACCTTCACGGTTCGGGCCCGTTGTACATGTTTTCGTTTTCTCCCTCGCCGCTCGCCGGGTAAACAAAGCGTCGCGGTCACGTGAGACGCGCGTCGCCGGTCGACTTCGCCGCGCCTGCGGCACACAACGCGGAGCGTAATTCGCGAAATTAGCACCGGCCGTGCGATGTACATAATTGTGAGAACTCGTCCATTGTTCGCAAACTCGTTGGCGCGAACGCGTAACGCGCGACAAGCACGTCCCGGGGGGTTTCGAATATTTTGTTTTCTCGTAGTTTTGCTCGCTTTTTTTTTCCGCAACGCCTCCGAACGCCGCGCGCGACTCGTGACGACGGTTGACTCACCCGATAATAGTCGGAACCGGGCGCGTCACGATAACGTCGGCCGCTCGCGCAGACAGAACCGCCGGTTTTTCTCGCCAATCGCGGGACACGCAGAGAACTGAGAATATTGCGTTCCGTCCTCCCGTCGACGCGTCACACGTTAAACCGCGTGACGCGTTGACTTTATTACCGTCTATTTTTATCCGAATTTTTCATCATTTGCTTCTTTATTTGTCTCCACTTTTTTTTCCTTATCGGGTTTTCGCATATTCCTCGTTCATTTATTTATTTACAACGGAAAAAACGTTCTTGGAAATAGCAAAGTTGGATTTTTCGTCGTTTGTCTTCTTATTCGTTTCCGTTGTTTTGCCTTCGGGTTTTTGCATATTACTTATTTATTTACATACGGAGAATTATTATTATTTCACGGAAATTATTATTATTTCACGGAAATTATTATTCTTTTACGGAAATTATTATTATTATTTCACAGAATTATTATTTTTACGGAAATTATTATTATTATTTCACAGAATTATTATTTTTACAGAAATTATTATTATTTTATTATGTGTATTATTATTATTTTATGATGATTATTATTATTATTACTATTATTATTTTTTTTTCTTTGAAATAATAAAGTTCGGCATCCGAGTATAACGAAAGAATGAAATAGAAATAAAAATGAAAATAAATTTATTACAAGGAAAAAAAATGGATTAAATATTCCTTTGTACCCGCGTTATTTACGGTCAGAAAAAAAAATGTTCGCAAACCCAAAGGGTTGGCAATCGGTGTCAAGGGCTACCGAGATTCTCGCGAGATTGTCGGAAGGACGCGACCTTCGGGTATTCGCATAACTGCGTGATGTTTGCTCTCTTTGCTTCGGCATTACAGCCGCCCGATAAAATCGCATTTTTAACAATCGGCAATTACAATGTTTTTTTTTTTTTTCACGATACCACGTCAATGACGTTCCCACCGGCAGCCGAGTTTCCTCGAATACCCGGCGTTTTACGTAAGAGTGAAAAAAAGGAAAAAAAAAAATAATAATCGTGTTGATACACCGCGAGGCGCAACTGGTCTGGTAATCATTCCGCCCCTCGTGACGAGCCTCGATAACGCGAACGGCTCTCCGCGTGTGGCCACAAGGCTCTCATTTGTCGGCGTCGCTTTTTTTTTACCCTTTACTTTTTTTTTCCACGCGGATACCGCGTCGCTTTTGTTGATCCAAGATTAACGCGCTTTTTGCGATCCCGCGCATTGGTCATTGATACGTGTTTACCGTTGCTCTCTCTGTGTCTTATCGCCCCTCAAATTTCCCCGCAAATTTCGCGATAAACAATGTCAAACGTCGGGCGAATAACAAAATTTAACGATAACAATAACGAAATTTTTCTGTCTACCGCTTCGAACATTTATGAGCGAATAAAAATAAAATTGAAAATTTATTAGCGAATAAAAATTAATTTTGAAAATTTATATAATTCGGTAAACAAGATCGAAAATGTTGTGAGCGAATAAAAATTAATTTCGAAAATCTATATAATTCGTTAAATAAAATCGAAAATTTTTGAGCGAATAAAAATAAATTTATAACGCGGTTCATTAAAAACTTAATGAAGCATAAATGCAATAAATCAAATAAAGTAAACAAAAAAATTAAGACAAAATGAATTATTCCAAAAATCGTCTGAGTCACACTCAGCTCCGTCCAATTCCTCCACACCGTGCGCAGAGCCCCGCCGAGTATCATAAAAGCTGCGCAACGAACTCGCCCGTGAATAAAGGAGACTGCGTCGATCGCGTTATAGCTACAGGCGCGATGACATCATGAGGCGTAAAAAAAACCAGACCGCGGCGCGTCCGCCTCGTAGGATCCACGCCCAATCTCCAAAATTACAAATCTTCTTCTCTCGGGCCATCGCGAAACCGTAAAAAAAAACCGGTTTACCATTTTTCCGAAAATACCCAACCCAATCTATAGCATAGGAAAAAAAAAATTCACGTAACGCGATACATCGCGAAAGATGATGTTGAAGTTTGCATCGTTGGAATGCAACGAAATTCAGAAAAAAAAATTCTAATTAACCCAATGATGAAATTACATATAAAAAATAATCATAGAAATGATTTGATATGACTTTTTTTTACCTAATTTCATAATTTGGGTTAATTAGGATGAATTTTTTTTTCTGAATTTCCATGCATTCCAACGGTACAAACTTCAACATCATCGCGAAAGGCACTCGAGTCAAATTATCCGAATTGTCCAAACGACTGGCCAAAGGAGGGGGGGGGGGGGGGGGGGGGGGGGCGGGGAGGCGGCACTTATTTCTAGTGCGTAAATATCGCCGACCACAAGTTTTCCGTCGCGCCTCGAGGAAAAACAAACAGGTCGCTCTGCGAGTCCGCCAATTTCCCAAGGCCGGGTGGATCGATAATTCGTTTCCACACGCGGTTGTTATATTCGTCATCGTCAGCGATTCGTCACGCGACGAATCGCGAGAGAGATTCGACGATCGATCATCGGTCGAACTTTTTCTCCCGACTGTCCTTCCTTCTGTCCTTCTCTCTCTCTCTATATATTTCATATATATATAAAACATATATAAGTGGCGTGTAAATACGCCAATTCCGAGAAGGAAAAGCGATAGGAGGAGAGACGAAGCGACGCGCGCGCGGTCGCGGCGTACCGGGTAATACCCGTGGCTCATCGCACACGGCAAACGACGAAATCGGCGCTTTGTTGACTGTGGAGCGAGCGGGCGAACCGGTACAGTCACGTCTCTCTCTCGGTCTCGCCTTGAGCGACAAATCCGCGCGAGGCCCCCGGAAGTCTCCGATGATTCCCTCGGCGCTTTGTACCTCGCGACGAGGGGATTTCCGCGAGCGAACGACGCTTCGGTTTGCCGGAGACGATTTCGTCATTTTGGGGACTCACGAAATTGTATAATAATCATAATACTTGTATCAATAGTCGTAATAATAATAATAATAATAATAATAATAATAATAATAATGATGATGATGATGATGATGATAGTAATAATAAAAATGAAAATAAAAAATAATAATAATGATGATGATGATGATGATGATGATGATGATAATAATGATGAAGATGATCATGATGATGATAAAAATTAAAAAAAAATAATGATGATGATGATGATAAAAATTAAAAAAAAAAATGATGATGATGATGATGATAAAAAAAAAAATAATGATGATGATGATAGTAATAAAAAAAGAAAAATAATAATAATAATAGAGCCAAAGAATTTCCAAAATCTTGTGGTTATTATAACGAGTGAAAAAAAATATATACGCAGATTTTCGTTCGAACTACGTGACTTTTTTTACGCCGCTGTGAAAATGGTTTTCTCCCGAATTCGTGAGTCATAGCGACAAGTTTCGGAATCGTTGGTTGAGTCGCGTTTCGCGAGAAACGCCGACAAAATCACGAGATAAGAAAAAAAAGTATTTTTCTCGGTCGCGAATTAATCGGCAACGAGAGAAGAATGCGGCCTACATGCGCAACACGTAAGCGCGACGCCCGCGGCGCGTAAGTCGAGAGATCCCGAGGCGCGGAGCGTATTATTAGAGCCGTGGCCGAAAAGTGATTTTCGCGGATCGACGACGACGACTTACCGCGAAGATGAAGTTGAAAATGAAGAGGAGCCACTTGCCGCAGCCGAACGCACAACTCATGATTGCACCGGGGGTTTTTCGACGCCTCGGACGGAAGTCGCGCGATTGCGATTATAAGATTTTTTTTTCTTCTATATAGGTTCACCGGAGACTTGTCGTGTGTATCCTTTTGTTCGCGCGGGCGGTCGGGCACTGCGGGGACTTTTCTCTCGGTCGCGGTACAAACGGGTCGACGGGAGCCACAAGACTGGCGGCGCACGACTCGTCAACGGGGCTACGTTATCTTCGCGGTCGCCGTCGCTGCTGCTGCTCTCGCTGTGTGCAAGCGACGCCGGCTGGCTTGGAGTCTAGCGCGAAGGCGGGAAAGAGAGAGAGAGAGAGAGAAGAGGTGTGTGTGTTGGTTCTAAAGAGCGAGTGAGAAGGGGGAGAGAGAGAGAGAGGAGAGATGTTTTTGGTTCTAGCGAGCAAGTGAGAAGGGGAAAAAGAGAGAGAGATACAGAGAAAAGGTTTTTGGTTCTCGCGAGGAAGTGAGAAGGGGAAAAAGAGAGAGAGGGAAAATATGTTTTTGGTTCTCGCGAGGAAGTGAGAAGAAGAGAGAGAGAGAGAGAGAGAGAAAATATGTTTTTGGTTCTCGCGAAGAAATGAGAAAGAGAAAGAGAGGGAAGATATGGTTTTGGTTCTTGCGAGGAAGTGAGAAAGAGAATGAGAGAGAAAATATGTTTTTTGTTCTTGCGAGGAAGTGAGAAAGAGAAGGAGAACAAGAATAAGAGGAGAGAGAGAAGAGATGTGTTTGGTTCTCGCGAGGAAGTGAGAAGGGGAAAGAGAGAGAGAGAAAAAAAATGTTTTTGGTTCTCTCGTAGAAGTGAGAAAGAGAAAGAGAGAGAGGGAGAAAAAATGTATTTGGTTCTCGCGAGGAAGTGAGAAAGAGAAAGAGAGAGAGGGAGAAAAGATGCGTGTGGCGCTCACGATGAAGTGCGAAAGAGAAGGAGAAAAAGAACAGGAGGAGGAGAGAGGGAGAGACAGAAGAGATGTTTGGTTCTCGCGAAGCAGTGAGAAGGAGAAAGAGAGAGAAGGGATGTGTTTGGTTCTCGCGAGGAAGTGAGAAAGAAAAAAAGAGTGAGAGAGAGAAAGAGAGAGAAAAGATGCGTGTGGCGCTTACGAAGTAGCGCGAAAGAGAAAGAGAGGGAGAAAAGACGCGTAAGGTTCTCTCAAGGAAGCGAGAAAGAGAAGAAAAAAATAACACGAGGATAGAGAGAGAGAGAGAGAGAGAGAGAAACAGGGAACGCTATGATTTTGCCAGCCGCCCCACGGTGGGGATTTCCAGTGATAGAAAATCGCGTTCCTCGCCACGCTCGAGCAACTCTTGATTCGACAACGGTGACATTATCTTCCCAGTCGTAATTCTCTCGCCGCGTAGCCGCAGCGTTCGAGAACATTCGAAAAAAAAAAAGAAAAAAAAACCTGTGGTTCTCTCGAGGAAGCGAGAGAATAATAAAGAGGAAGGAGGGAGAAGAGAGAAAGACAGAGTGGTGGGGATTTTCAGTGACGAAATATCCGCCCGCCCGATCGGCGGCGGCACGAGAAGAAATTATTTTCCCAAGTTTTTGGCTGCTCGGAGTTGCCTCGTCGATTATTCCGCGGTCCGGAATATAAACAGCCGTCGTATTTTCCTTCTCTCCAGCCGACCAGCCTCGCACTCGTTCTCGGCTCGTTTTTGCGCGAAGATTTACGCACGCGCTGAGTATGCCGCGCATATATATTATCCTCGGCGTCTCTCGCTATTCGCCGGGAGGCGGACTAGACGCGCCGCTAGTTTTCCGTCTCTCTCTCGCCTTTCTCGTTTTGCTCAGCCTTGCTCTATTACGTCATCGTCTTCTCTCGCGAAGGCGAACGCGTTACGAGGTTCCGTGCCTGTGCCGCTCGGCCTTGGGACCTCCACGCCCGCGCCTCGCGTCTCGTCCCAAAGACCAACTACGAAACTACGTGAGACTTCGATCCTCGTTTTTGCTCAACGTCGAAATTTTTGGCTCACACGCGTCGACTGTGGTGTCGATAATTTGTATTGTTTTGCTTGTCTTGTTTCCGTGTGGTAATTCGACTGCTGTTTGAGCAATTCGGATGGCGACGGGCGATGACTCACTTCGTGTATGCTAATTGATACTAAAATCCCCGCTGTGTCGGATATTGATTCTCGTCGCGCTGCAATAAATCCTTGAAAAAAAGTCGATCCTCAAATTCTTCAAACTTCCTCAAATTGAGATTTCCTCTTATTATTATTATTATTATTATTATTATTATTATTATTATTATTATTATTATTATTATTAATTTCCTCAAACTTCCTCAAATTTATTATTATTATTATTATTATTATTATTTTATTATTATTATAGTCGAACAAACGACTTCGAGTTTCAAGGCACCAGAAGCATAAAAAAACTCTGCCACACGTCCGCACATTGCCTCCAAATTTCATCCCAATCCGCCGAGTAGTTCCGGAGAAAACAGGTTTCAAAATTTCGAGGTGTGTGAGGCTGTCTGTCTCGCACCTAACCTCACTTTTCGTTTACCGTTTCTCCCGACCAAACGGCTTCATGTTAAGAGGAGCCCGAAGCATAACCAATTTCTGCCACACGTCCACACATTCTCTCAAAATTTCATCTGCACCTTCCTAGCAGTTTAAGAAAAAACAGGTTTCAAAATTTCGAGGTGTGTGAGGCTGTCTGTCTCGCACCTAACCTCACTTTTTGTTTTCCGTTTCTCCCGACCAAACCGCTTCAAGTTAAGAGGAGCCCGAAGCGTAACCAATTTATGCCACTCGGCCGCACATTCTCTCAAAATTTCATCTCCACCTTCCTAGTAGTTTAAGAAAAAACAGGTTTCAAAATTTCGAGGTGAGGTGGGGGGAAGAAGCGCAGCGCGCGCTGTGTACATCTGGCGTCATCGAGAAGTAACCGGCAGAGCCGTCCCGGTTACTCGGAGAAACCGCGCCGCGCGTCGCTGGATAACCCAGGCATCGCGATACGTAATATCGTAACGCTATATACAGTGCAGCGGACTCTAGCGGTTCTGTCGAGCCCCCCACCCCGGCTTTCTTCCTCCCCCTTCCCCCTCCCTTCTTTACCGAGCGGTGAAGCAGCTTCCAGGCGACCGAGAGCTATACTGACGGGGACTATATACTGCGGCTTCGCGTACCGGTTCCCCGTGCGATTCCGCATACCTGGCTCTCCGCCTCGCGCGCGGCGGCTTCGGACCGTCCGCCTCATGCCGCAGCCTTTTCTCCCCTCCGACCGCACACCGGAAAGACCCTTTTCTCGTTATTATCTTGAACGCTCGCTCGCGACTTTTGCGCCGAGAAACTATCGCGTTGTGTCTCTCGCTTCACGAGGTTTATCGCGTTTTCAGCGGCCACGCAATTGCGGCCAACGCTGCGCGTCCTTTTCGCAGAGCTCGCGGATATCCCGTGAATGATTCTTGCATAATCTCTGTAGCTATAATTTTTTTAAATATTATTATATGTATTTCGTTTTCTGTTTTTATTATTTTTATTTCGATGCTTTGGTCTATTCGCACGTCAACATTATTATATGCAATTTTTATATAAATAAATAAATTAATTTATTAAATTTATTAAATAACGAAACCGAATAAAATTAATAAAACAACGGATCCGAATAAAACTAATAAAATAACGAATCCGAATAAAATTAATAAAATAACGAATCCGAATAAAATTAATAAAATATCGAAACCAAATAAAAGCAACGAATCCATCGCTTTGCTGGTTTTCGTTTGCGTTTGTCAGCTCGCGGGATTTGCTTGGGACTCGGGAGATTTATTCCAAAGCAACGGGAGATGACGACGCTGGACCAGACGCTGTCGTATTTTTTTTTTTTTTTTTGGAGATTCGTAGAAGTACTTAGCATTTTTATCGATGTTCCACGAAATTGTTAAGCGATAGCTGACGATTTTTTTTTTTAGAGAAAAAAATTCTCCTAACGAGCAAAATTGAAAAAAAAAAAAAAAAAAAAAAAAAAAAAAAAAAAAATCTCGCACGATCGACGAGTGGGAGACAAACACCGGAGGAAAATTATCGCGCCCGGACGATTTATTCTCGGCGCGAATCTAAACCTGTCGCACCTGTTAGCCGAGTTAACAGGGTGAGTCACGAGCTGATAAAATCACTAGTGATAATTCTTATCACCCGAGTCAATCGCAAATTATTTTCCACCGCCTGAAGGAGAACTCAATTTTTATCCTTGCGACTTCCAAACATTTACGCACTGAAAAACAACGTAAATTCAATTGCTCTGAAAATCAATTTCCGCAATAAAAAAATTCGCAACATTCTCCAGCCACTAGAATCACCATAATTTTTTCTACAGAATTAACTTTCGAAATAAAAAAATTCACGAAAATGCTTCTTAACATCACTTGTAAATTCGCAAAATTCCCCAGTCACCTGAACCACCATAATTTCTCTACAGAATTAATTCCCGCAATAAAAAAATTCACGAAAATGCTTATTAAAATCGCGCGTAAATTCGCAAAATTTCCCAGCCACCTTAAACCACCATAATTCGTCCACAGTAACAGCAATACTCACTGTGAAAATGAAATTGAAGATGAAGAGCATGTACTTCACGAAATTAATCCCGCAATTCATGGCGAAGCCGGAGATCCACTGCGACTCGAGAGTGAAAAAAAAAGAAAACGGTAACGCGGCTTTCGAGCCGTACAGCGAGGAGAGTTCGAAGCGTACACAAGGGTGACCCGACGCGTTGTGCCGCTGTGGTGGCGGGGAACCTCGAGACGCACCTAAACGGTGTCGGCGGTCCGGGGGTAACGTTGAATATAAGGGAGTCGAGAGAGAGAGCGGCGAACGCGACGCAGAAGGATCGACGCCGTGAATCAAACTGCTGGGTTTCGTCGTACGCGCCAGGTTGTAATATCGGCACCGCGCCCAACCGGCTTCATCGAATCGTCAATTTCGTTATCTGTCGCCCCCGAGAAATCCTTATCGAGGCCCCGTGCGCGATTATCGGTATCGCGCGAGTTCGAAAAAAAAACGGGATAAAAATTCGAACGAGAAAATCAGTAACGACGCGACTTCGACCGGACGGCCGAGAGACTCGAGTGTTTTTCAGTGGAAGACAATGATGCGAGCTTTTTTTTTTGTTGAAGAAAAAAAAAGTCGTAATCTCACGTTTGTTTGCAAGGAAATTCTATTTCACGTCGACGGTAGTCGATTGGCGCGGAGTCGTTTGAAGTCGTTTGAAGTCGTTTAAAGTGTGCAAGACACATGAGCTATTTTTTTTACGAAAACAATTAGGCGGATCTCGAGAACTAAATTGTTAATTAAATTTTGGGGGCTTTTTTAATTCAATATTTTTTTTAATAATCACCTGAGCTATTGAAAAAAATGAGGCGGATCTCGAGAATTAAATTGTTAATTAAATTTTCGAGGCTTTTTTAATTCAATATTTTTTTTATAATCCCCTGAGCTATTTCTTTACAAAAAAAATAAAATAAAGCGGATCTCGAGAATTAAATTTTAGGGGCTTTTTTAACTCAATTTTTTTTAATAATCACCTGAGCTATTTTTTTACAAAAAAATTTGGCGGATCTCGAGAATTAAATTGTTACCTAAATTTTAAAGGTTTTTTTTAAATCATTTTTTTTATAATCACCTGAGCTATTTTTTTTACAAAAAAATAAGGTCGAACTCAAGAATTAAATTGTCAATTAAATTTTGGGGTCTTTTTTGTATCCAACATATTTTTTTAATAATCACCTCGTACCAGTTGACGAAAATATTATTATCGCCCGAACAGCGTGACGATAATCGGGATGAAAAAAAAAACATCCACTCGGAATAGAACAGAATTTTTCTTCGAACAGCCGCGCGGGGCTATCGCGATCGATTGTTTCCCGGTTACTATCGCGTCGCAGCTTCAACTTCCACGAACATCGAAATCCCGTGATCGACAGCGGGCGTTATTGGCGATTGATTCGCGCGCGTGGAGAGAAAAAAAATAGAAATTCTTCGAGAAGCGATGGAAGAGTTTTTATCGCGTAAACTGTAAAAAAAAAAAATGCATGCAATTCATCGCGACGCGTCGCGAGAGGCCGTTGACTCTCGTGTTTTGCACCTTCGAGTCGCGCGACCGCCGCCGATGACTAACAAATCGCGATCTCGTCATTGCATTTTCGCGCTTACTCCACGCTCCCTCTTTGAGTCGTGACGCGAGACGTTCGGCCGAGATTTACTCCGAATCCGCGAGCGAATGATTCACGTTGTGACGAAAGATCGCGATTAACGTTCTAAAATTGGTATTCGAGCTCAAGGCTCGAATTGCAGTCGCACGTAAAAAAAAAAAAAAAAAAAAACAGACGAGTCACCGATACGTCGTAAGCGGTAAATCGATTATCGAGTTGGATTGATAAAAAGTGGGAAAATAATTTAGTGCCCGCGATACGGAGCGGTCGAGCAACCCTCGCAGATGTGCTGGGGACCCAGCGATGCGCCGGCACACGCGTTCTGAATTGGGGGGCCGTTCGCGGTGCCGATCGCGCTGTGCGTTCGTCCCTTCTTCAGCGATTTTCGCATCGCCGTGGAGTAGAGCTTGATGCACATCATCACGAGGGCCTGAAATTATCGACGGAAATTTAGTTTAGTTTAATCGACGAGATTTGGTAGATTTGATAAAAAAAAAATTCGTAGATTTAATAGCATTTTTTTGTAGATTTAATCGAAAAATTGGGTAAATTTAATAGAATTTTTTTGTAGATTTAATCGAAAAATTCGGTAGATTTAATAAAATTTTGTTGTAGATTTAATAGAAAAATTTGATAGGTTTAATAGATTTTTTTTGTAGTTTTAATCGAAAAATTCGGTAGATTCAATAGAAAAATTTAGTGAATTTAATAGGAAATTTAATAGATTTGAGTCTGAAAAAGTCATTGAAGCTAAATTGTAC
This sequence comes from Pimpla rufipes, assembly GCA_963932165.1. Classification (NCBI taxonomy): domain Eukaryota; kingdom Metazoa; phylum Arthropoda; class Insecta; order Hymenoptera; family Ichneumonidae; genus Pimpla; species Pimpla rufipes. The sequence goes on from OZ010632.1 coordinate 23,703,336, forward strand.
GTTAAACCAGATCATCATGAGGGCCTGAAATAATTAATTTAAATTTCGTTGAATTTAATCGACTAGACATTTAATCAAATTAATAGAAAACTGGTAGATTTAATAGAAAACTGTTATACATTTAATTAAGAAAACCTTAATAGATCTGAGTCTAAAAAAATAATTAAAGCTAAATTGTACGTTAAACCTGGTTGTATTTTTTCATCTGTTGCCAAATTTATTCTGAAGAGGAAACGAACTTGTTATACATTTAATTAAGTAAAAATTGAAAGATTTGAGTCTAAAAAAAATCATTGAAGCTAAATAGTACGTTAGACCTGGTTGTATTTTTTAAAATTTATTGTCAAATTTATTCTGAAGAAAAAACGAACCTGAAAACCAGTGGCGCAAAGTCCGAGCACGAAGGAGTGAAAGAGGATCGATCGATAGCGATGATAAGCGAGATGTCGACACTCGTTCATGTAGAAAATCACGCACGTATCCGCGTCCCTCGAGTCCGGATCGTATTGCCTCGTATTGCAGCAGGCCCAGGATATCTCGTTGTCGTCCTCCTCGCTCAGCGACGTCGAGATGTTTTCGAATCCGCAGCAGTTCGTCTGAAAATCACGCTTATCGGATGTGAGCGACGATAGTAAAATCGTCGCGGCGACGAATTCTCGTAATTGAGACATCGATCGATAGCGATAAACCGGCTCTTCCTCCTCCTGCATCGCGACGCCTCTGATTAGCTTCAATTCACGAGAATTACGTCCAATTATCAACAATTTCGACGACCATCGAGTCGATAATAAAAAATGTGATGAAATTCGATCGTCGCGAAATTGACGAAATTGTATAAATTCGAAAGCTCGTAATATGGTAAAAATTTCGTCGTGAATTTTAATTCGATTGTCGCCAAATTGATAAAATTTTAGAAATTCGAAAGCTCGTAAATTTTTTTTTTAGAAATTCGAAAGCTCGTAAAATGGTTAAAATTTTCGCCGTGAATTTTTCTAATAAATTACTGGAAATTGAGGATTCATAATTTTGCCTCTCGTGAAGTGAGATATCAGCCGCCCGACTGAGACTCACGCGGTTCAGTAGTCAAGTAGATTTATCTACCATATCGACCGACGACGAGACATGAGTAACAAGACTCGATATTCTTATCGGTGTCGTCAATCGAGAAAACCTCGTCGAACGAGAAACCAGTGAAAAAACATAGGCGGGTCATCATTTTTTTTTTTTTTTAACGAGTGAATCATCGATCTCGTTGTCGTATCGCGACCCACGAATTTCGTCGAAAAAACCACCTTGATCTCCGTGAGGTTCCAGGTGGGTCTCGCGTCGACTCTTCCCACGGCCGCGAGTTTGCTCTCCAGCATGTCGGAAATCGCGGCATCAACGACCGTGTGACTGACGAGGGCCCAAACGCCGGCTCCCGCTTGGACGGTCATGACGACTACGACGATGCTGGAAAACTAAAAAATTCGAGATCAATAATTCTTTTTCTTCTTCACTCTGGTTCTAGCGTTTTCTTTTGCAGGAAAAGAAAATCAACTAGTAAAACCATCAATTAATAAATAAATACTAAATAAATACTAAATAAACAATAAATAAATAATAAATTAATAATTAAAAAACATCGACCCCAATATAATAAATAGTAAATAATTAATATATAAATAAATAAATAATTAAATAATTAATAATTAATAAATAATTAATAAATAGTAAATAAATAATAAACAAAAGTTCCCATCGACTCGCTGAAGACTAAACTCGTATTTCGCGCAATTACCATAAAGAGCTGCGCCTGATTGTACTTGGTGTCGAAGTAGTGACAAAAATACGGGCCCGCGATAAAGTTGACGATGCCGGTCGACAGTAAAATCGCCGGCGGGCCGAACCACTCGGAGAGGGTCAACGAGCTGCGCAGCTGGTGCAGCAGGTAACTTCCGACGCCGCACACGGCGATGCCAAAAATCTGCAATAATTCGCATCCTTTATTACAAAAAAAAAAATTAATCTGAAATATTCTTACATGCTACAATAATAATTATTATAATTACAATAATAAAAACCTAAATTAAAAAAAAAATCGAAAAAAATGCTGGTTGATAAATGAAGCCGAAACCTTAAATTCGGAAAACCGTAAGTAACACGATGTTTACATTTCCGAACCCGACTCTATCGCCGTCCGGTTACGATCCCGAAGGTTTGCCCGCGCGTCGATAACGCGCGGCGCCATTGATAAGAGCGCTCTCGTTCCGTTCTCACCGACGAACGAGACGGCGGCCTCTCCGTTTCACCTGCCGCGCGTCCGACACGTCGACTGACATATCGCTTTCCGAACGGAAATAGAACAAACACGAATCCCGTGCACGAATGTTCGACGAAAAAATCCTAACACGTGTCGCGCTGCTCGCTCTCGGTGTGACAAAGCGCTCGGAGTTTCGGGAACACGAGTTGCCGATAGGAAGAAAGACAGGAGGAAACTCCAATGGGGCAAATCGAACGCTGATCAACAGCTAATCAATAGCTGAGCGGCCAATTTTCCCGCAGCGAATGAACCTCATTATTTATTTTTATTTATTTATATTATTTTTTTATTTTATTTTATTAAAAAAAATTATTTATTATTTTTATTTATTTATTTTATTTTATTTTTTATTTTTATCGTCATTGAGATAAGCTAAGTGATTTGAAGTTTCAGCCAAAAACCACGTCGGTCGAAATTGCCAGGCAGGAGAAACCAGTAAACACAACCAAAGTTTTGTTTGTAGTTTACAAACAAACCTGGTTAGATTTACGAGGCAGCCCTAATCCCTCCCCCTCTCCACCTGAAATCTTTGAAACCTGTTTTCTCCCGATCTACTCGTCAGATTGACCACAAATTTTCAGCGAATGTGCGAAAGTGTTGCAAAAATGGGCTCCTCTTCTGGCTTCTCGATACTCGCAGCCGTTTGTTCAGCAAAAAATCGAGAAACCAAAAAGTGAGGTTAGGCGCGACATCGGCAGCCCTACAGGCGTTCAGCACATCGCGGCAAAATTCCCACGAGTCACAACAGCTTTTCGCGAGGTTTTTGCGCCCTGAATTCCCGAAGAAAAATCACCTATCGCTCTGACGTCAGCCGGATCGAAGGGGAAAGGAGTGAGGAGGGAGGGTTACAGAAACTGTTTCGAAAAATAAACGTCGCGACGATAAATCACCGCTGCGCTCGCGTAGCCCGCAGAGGTCGCTCTCGTCGTTGTGTCTCACAAAGACGCGAATGAAACAGACGACACAACACGGAATTCCCGATAACCGCTCGCGCGATCGACGCTGATCGACGTATCGACGACGCGAGTTACCAGGAAATCGCGACAGAGAGAGAAATACAATTTACGGCGGGGGGCAGCAAAAACGCGGCGTAACAACAAACAAGAGGCGCGCGCGGAGGTCGCGGAACTTACGGCGAGCAGAACGAAGGAGCCGACGAGAAGATAGCGCAGACACACGATCTTCCGTGCCATCTCGCCCGGTTTATAAATACACGAGCGACGACGGTGCTTCGGGGTTCCGCGCTCGCTTGGCACTGTCGCCCGACACGACAATGAGGCTTCCACCCCGAGGGACACGAAATTTTCTCTCACCAACGCGACACCCCGACTCGGCTGCTGCTGCTGATGCTGCTGCTCCGCCTCGGTCATCGAGACGGACAACGAACTCTTCGACATTTTCGCTGCGAAAAATTCGGACCGCGTCATTGATCTGATTGGCTCTGTGATGGGATTTCGAAATTTGGAAAATGTTCGCAGCGAAAGTTTCTAATCGTCCTCGTTCGATCCGGGAAAACATTGACGTGTGTTGTTGTTTATTTCGTTATTATTATTATTATTATTTCGTTATCATTATTATTATTTCGTTATTGTTATTATTATTATTTCGTTATTGTTGTTGTCGTTATTATTATTATTATTGTTTCGCTGGGTCGAACGAGGACTCTGCATAGTAGCTACCGAGTTCTATGGTATTGCATTGATATATACATAGACGCAGACATGTACATTGCGAATCCTGAATCTCACGATCGACACTCATGATTGCGATACACGTTACACTAATGTATCACGAGTAACTTTGGTTTTCGGTGTCGAACGCTACTCTCGGTCGAACTGCGAGCCTTGGGCGGTACTCGCTGGTTTTGCGTGATTGTTGCAGTTATTCTTCGGCAGCGATAACGATCGAGTTTGATCGAGTGAACGAGTACAACGAGAGTTTCGCACAGCGGCAGCGTAAACACATGAAATATCGTGCAAAAATTCATCTCGTACGATGAACGAGAGGAAATCAGCGCCGAGCTTAGCATTTATTTCATTAAAGTAATCTTGTAAGCTGGACAGTCTGTGCTGATAATACAGATTTTATCGTGTATAATCGTAAAATGAAGTACCAAAAAAAAAGACGTTTTCAAATCTATTCTACCTGCCTGAGGGCGGGAAATTAAATTCGTTTGGATCGGCGGGGAGATTTTCCACCGCCGTCTACGTAGAAATCTTCCTTATCGGCAGCCTGTAAACGCAGCGCCGCCTGTTTTACCGACAGCGTCACAAAAATCCCCACAGCCACGAGGTTCACCAGCTCGCGCGGCTGGCTTCACGTCGTCGCGGCGATGTGGGTCACGGCATTCGCTCCCTCGGGCCAGGCGAAAAAACAAGTTGAGATAATCGCCGTTCCGCCAGAGTCTCTCGAATTGTTCTCGGCGATTTCGCCTCTCCGATCGCTACGCTTTTACTTATGTCACGTCGTCCCCTCCCACCGAGCTCGCCGCGATCTCCGCCGCCGCCGTCTCTCTCACCGTCGCCCCGCGATCCTCGCACTTAGTTTAGTTCGCCCGCATCGCGCCGTGAAAACCTCCGCGAGCTCGATAACACCTTTTTCGCCGTCGGCCGCGTCAACAAACGAGAACGGAGCGAACGAGATGGAAGACGTGCTGGACGAGATCGTCTCCTCGGAGGATTTAAAGGTACGTGGAAAACGCGACTCGCGATTCATCTTCGCGGTTACGCGGATTATACCCTTTTTTTTTTAACGTCGTATGCGACGTTTTCGGCGCTTCGTGCGTGACGACTGACGGCACACGACAGGTTAATTTCACGATACTGGGATGAGTCATGCGGTATTTTTTTTTGCGCAATTTCGTCTAAAGTTGCACGCGAAAAAAAGGCCGAAACTGGTTTAACGATTTTTTCTCACGCGAAATGTATTTTTTTTTTACGACCTGGGACAGAATTTACGACGGTACGAAGGTCAGGTTTTTACTGTGCCGACTTGGATCGCGAAACAGTAACGAAAACTTAGAGAATTTTTTTTTATTTTTAATAATAATTATTTTTATTATTATTATGTATTTTTATTATTATTATTTATTTTTATTTATTATTATTTATTATTAATTATTATTATTATTGATTATTATTATCATTATTTTTATTTATTATTATTATTATTATTATTATTATTTTTAATTCAAGATCATTTTTATTGTTGAACTGTTTTTGTTCCTCGTTGCAGAAATTCGAGTGCGCCTACAACGAACAGTTGAGAACCTCTCAACAGGTGTCGCAGAAGGTCCAGTTTGAGTATGCCTGGTGTCTGGTCAGGAGCAAATACACGGCTGATATACAGAAGGGCATAATTTTGCTGGAGGATCTGTTCAACAATCACGGCGACAGCGAGAAGAGAGACTGTCTCTATTATTTGGCCATTGGAAACGCGAGGATAAAGGTTTCCGTTTGATTTGCTTTGAATTTTGCTATATGGCAATTAAAGATAAAAATGTGCAGGGAGCTAATAGCCAATTTCACGTTTTCAGGAATACACGAGAGCTCTTCACTATGTTAGAGCTTTTCTTCAGGTTGAGCCTGGAAATCAACAAGTCCAGCATCTAGAGACTTTGATTAAAAAGAAAATGGAAAAGGGTGAGATTTTTTGTGCTCTTAATGGACGAAATAAAGGCGATAAAGCTGCAGATAATTTATTGCAGGTTTAACAAAGAATTATTTCGAAAAATAATTATTTATGATTTTTAACAAAAAATTATATCGAAAAATAATTATTTACGCCTTTAAAAAATAATTATTTCGAAAAAAAATTATTTCCGCCTTTAAAACATAATTACTTTGGAAAATAATTATTTACGCCTTTAAAAAATAATTTTTTCGAAAAGAAATTATTTCCGCCTTTAAAACATAATTACTTTGGAAAATAATTATTTACGCCTTTAAAAAATAATTATTTCGAAAAATTAAAATTTACTCCTTTATCAAAAATAATTATTTAAACAAACAATTTTTAGCATCTTTAACAAAAAATAATTTCGAGAAATAATTATTTTCACCTTTAACAAATAATTATTTACACCTTTAACAAATAATTATTGAAATAAATAAGTTGCAGATTTTACTTAAAATTTCTTTTTTTTTTTTTGCTCTTTTCAGAGGGTCTCGTGGGCATAGCCGTGGCGGGCGGTGTGATAGTAGGATTAGCGGGCATCCTCGGGCTCGGGATCGCGATGGCCAGTAAAAGATCTTAGCCGCCCTCCCGCGGATCGCGGCGATCTGCGTCCTGCGTGTGTGTAAAAGCAACAACAACAAATGCCTGTACCTGTACCAAATATCGTCGCTGCGAGTCGCGATGCGTCGCCTTTTAGAATGAAAGACAGTACCAGCCGCATTATCGGGCAAAAATTACGTCGTAACCGTTTGATCTGTAACCGTAGGTCACTCTTGTTTCGTTGTTGTATCTTTTTTTTTCGTTTTTTTTAACTCAAAAAAACGACACGGGTAAAGAGAACCGGAAGAGAAAACCCAAGATAACAAATAAAAAAAAACGCCCCTGGCCTTTCCTTCCAATTTTCCGGTGTCCTCGGACTTTCCCGAACAGAGCGACGCGCAGCAGCAGCCGCACCAAATGGGATTCCAAAAGCCAATCCTCTCTCTCTCTCTCGTTTTGGAGACATTCCAAAAGTCATATCGCAGAGCCCGCGCGACTCTACATACAAATTTCTTCGAATCATTTCTAAGTTATTTATTTACTTTAAGGTGAATGCGATTGTTTGTCTATTTTTTTTTCTTTCTTTTTTTTGTTTTTCTTCAGCCGCAGCGCGCGCGACGCTGCTAGTTTAGGTTTTGTATATAAGCGTTGCCAAGTTATTCTCGTGTGAAATGTGTTCGTTGATATCGATGTGTAATGTTGACGGAGCCTTCGTTACGAATAAATTATTTGGGCCTTGAACGCGCGTATCAGCCGAAATCCTCCCGTCTTCTCCAAACGTCTCCCAACGTCTTCCGGCTTTACCCACCGCTGTGGCGCGCACGGCGGGAATCGATTTTCATCCCCCGTCCGTACCCGACGGGAGCCGAGAGGAATCTTACGCTCGTCGTACGTAGATGACGCGACCTGGCTCGCAAACCCCGTTGATCGCCAACCCTCTCTGGGCCTCTTGTTTCCTAAAACCACTATCTAACAACGTTCACGTCCGGTTCTGCCGTCTGAGAAGTGATTGCCAGTATGGCAACGATTCTCAGACTCGCTGGCCATTCAACCCTTCGTAAATCTCTGATCAACTTCGATATTTCGAAATCGCAAAAACCTGTAAAACCAAAACACACTCAAAACCATCTGCCTAAAAAAAAAAAACATCTAGCCTACTACCATGAGTCACCGGTGACTCATGTGAATCCATCGACCCCGCTACTCCCGAAAATTCAACTCGTGTCAAATATCAGATCTCCAGAATCTCGCTCAAAAAATCATCTGCCCCAAAAAAGCCTCTCAACCCGCAACCACGAGTCACCGGTGACTCATGTAAATCCATTCACTTCGCTACTCTTCGAAAATTCAACCCGTACCAACTCTCGGATCTCCATTAACATTTCGCTGAAAAAATCATCTGCCCGAAAAAATCCTCTCAACCCGCAACCACGAGTCACCGGTGACTCACGTGAATCCCTCAACCCCGCAACTCCCAAAAATCCCCCCTAAAATACGACAAGCTCGCGCGTAGCGCGAAATCCCCCGAGCATAGAACCATCCGCGCGCAGCGCGGCAACATCGAGGTGTCCCGAAGTCTCGTATATTTCAATAACAATTATTCACTCGACTTCGCGAGTCGTATCTTCCGGCGAAAAGGGCGGCGCGGTATGGAAGCGAGCGCCGAGGTGAGTGGAAGAGTGGAAGGGGGGAGGCACTCACCTCGCGTGGGGTGAGTGAAGCTTTATGACGGTGATGAAACGTGGGCTGCCGTCGGTGTGACGGGATATCGGCGAGCTAGCAGGTAGTGGATTTACGTGGAAGGGTGAGAGGTGCCGGGACGAAAGGGAAGGGGGGGGGGGGGGTGGTGAGGGGAGGGGTGAGTGGGGAGAGAGAGGACTGACGATGCAGAGCCTCAGTGTGTATATCCGGTGAGACTAGCTGGCGGCTCTCTTCCCCCCCTCACCCCCCTCCCATCCTATCCCACCCAGCGTTCGCTCAGTATATCAGTATATCAACTCAACGCAGAGCGAACTATGTATACTGCACGCGCTCAGCGCGCTAAACTCCTATTATCCCCGGGCTGGTACACTGTCGCAACGACTTATGAAATTGATTAGGTTTCCGGCGTGGGCATGGGAAGTGGCTCGGGCCGCTGGGGTCGCGGGTGACGGGGTGGTGAGGAGTGGTGAGGAGTGGTGAGGAAGGGTGAGGAGGGGGGGAGGGGTCACTCGCTCTCGGTCGGTAGGGTGGGGGGCGCGACGCACCTACCGGCCGCGTTCCGTGGGGGAAACGCATAGCGGCAGTCACGTTACTCCCGCATAATCAGAGTCTGTCATTTAGGCACGTCGAAGGCGTCAACGTGTTCGCGCGGGATGTGCAAAGGGGTGGGGAGGGGGAGGGGGAGGGGGACGCTTCGAGAGCTTCGGCTGCCGGGGACAACTTCGGATGCCGGCTACAGCAGCGTCGGCGTTAGTGAGATGGACAGCGGGCAGTGAGGATTCTGTGATTGGCTGGTGTGAATATTCGAGCAATGTCATTGGTCGTTGGATATGATGCGATGCGGGGGGGAAACAAATAGTGATTCGCGATTAGAGATGCGGGGTTCATTTTTGTGACGGTCATTTGACCGTCGAATGAGCGCCAAATGACGGGTTAAAAAATGAGCAATTTAATTGTGACGGATTATTTCAAATTGCCGCCAATTGGTATTTTTTTGGTATTTTGACGAATTAATAAAATGACGGTAATTTTTTGGTCTTTTGACCAATTTAAAAAATGATCGTCATTTCGCATCTCTAGTCTGGGTTTTTGCGAAAATCTTCGTAATTTCAGGGAAGAGAGGAGTAGGAAGAAAAAACCAGCGAAAGTTCGGGTGGCCAATGGCTGAAGCTCTCGCGTTCGGCTCGCGCGCGCCGCACACGCTCGAACGGGCTCGGGAATGCGAACTGTTCGGCCGGGCGCGACACCAACAGAAATGTACATTTCCCGGCGCGTTAGCCACCGCGCGTCCGAAACTTCGGTTGTTCGCGCGGTCGGCGGCGGCGGCGAAACCGGGAAAAACTCTCGAAACAAGTTATTCGTCCCCGGTTCCGGGAACCGGAGGAGGAGGGGGGGGGGGGGGGAGAAGCTTCACAGTCCGCTCGCTGACAGAGAAGCCCGGCGGGTCCCTCGTGGAAGTTTCTCGCACGCGCGGGGGAAGAAATCGCGCGGTCGGTCAGGCCGGGTAATCGTTTGGGGTCTCCCGGGGATTCGTCCGGATATGCTTTGCACCTTCGTCGTTCGGTGTGATTGACGTGAAAACGAAGCGATACGAGGGGGGAAACAGAAACCAAAAGAAAAAAAAAACAAAAATAAGGGAGCGATGATGAAGACGAGCAAGACGACGTTGGATGTGTGGAAACAGGCGGCGCGACTTTCGGAATAAAGAAGCCGTCGCGCCGCTTGGAGAAAGGGAGAGAGAGAAAGAGATATTCATTCGTACTCTGGGGCCGAAGCCCCCTAAAAGTACCGCGCCAAAATTCGTACAATGCAACGCGTAACAAAAATCTCGCACATGCAAAACCTAAACCTAAACTTAAACTTAAATACGCAAACAAAAAAGTAAAAAAGATTAAATATGAAAATCGACCCAAAGAAAAATACAATTAAACTATAATTAAATTAATTAATTAAAATTAAATTCAGATTAATCTTAATATTAAAATTAATATTAACTTAAATTTAATAATTAAAATTACATTATATTAAATAAAGAAAGAATATATAACAAGTCAATAATGCACTACACAATAAATCATACCAATAAGCGTAAAAAGAAAATACAAGCAATACCGCACAGCGAAAAAAAAAGCGCAAAAAAACAAAATAAAAATAAAATAATGTTGGCGGGTGGGAAGGGGCGAATAGGGAGGGGGGGGGGGCGGAAGGATCTCGCGCAAGGCTGTCGGAATTTAATCCAGCGTCTGCGGCCGCACGACAGGGAAAGGAGGGGGGGAGGGGAGGGAGAAATAACGCGAGCGGCGGGACAGCCGAGGAACGTAAAGCGGGTACCGCGGGCGCCACGAGCGTCGTGCGAGCGCTTCTATGCGCCTCTCGCTTCCATATTGCGACGCGCGGGCCGCGCGCGCGGAAAAAGCCACTGAAGGTAGCCGAGCGCGTAAGCAAAGCGCAGGGACGAAACAAGACAAGCGGCAGCAGCGGCAGCGGAGCCGCCGGCCGAGCGAGAAACAGGCGAAGCGAAATGCACGCGGGGTATAAAGACGGGGCCGAGTGAAATAAGAAGGGGAAAACTGTGCAAGGAGGGGGGGAGGGGGGGCGAAAGCACATCAGGCGTAGCACTCGCTCTCGCGTCATGCTCGGAGATGCAAAGCTCACGGGACAAAACTTTCCCGACGTTTCGCTCGCTCCTTCCTGTTTCTCTGCTTCACCCTCCCCCCTCCCCTTCACCGCCCCCCTGCGCCTCGCGTCCCGCCAACGTTCTCCCTGCGGCTCACTCCTACCAACCTCACTCGTCATCCCAAACAAGATATTCCGACAATGCTGAAACCACAGTGATGCAAATTGCGTCCCTCCCGCGACGAGACGTCGCGCCCGTCCGTTGAATAAAGTTAACCCGGTCGCTGGGACGGTTTTCTCCCCCCTCCCCGCCTTTCCACCACCGCCACCTCGTCTCACGACCGCCGGTTGCATTTCCTTTCCCGCACACTTGCATGTGGTGTCGGTAAGGTGGATGCCCCGGTTATCGGCCGAGTACCGATAATCTTCTGCAAGTTGAGGCTCGAGTCTTACGACGCGGATTTCGCGCTACTGCCGAGAGGCACAACGATTACATACCGGTTTACACGCGGACCTCGTCCTCGTGTCCGAAAAGTTTTCGCGTTCGAACCCGTCGCACCGTCGTTACTGCCGCGAATAACGAGAGAGCGCCTAGCTCGCCCGTCTCGCGCTCGGCGTATCGACGCGGATTATCGCTGGTTCGCAGATAAACCGAGTTTTCGGCGACAGTGCAGCGACGGCGACACGTGTCGCTGCTGTCGCGCGCGACCCGTGAAACACACGTATTTATCGTTACTTTTGTGCAGTCCGGGAAAATATCGACGAATGCGAGAAAAATAGCCGCGATGTATTTCACGATTTGTGCCAGGGATGTCAGTGATTATTGCAAAGGCAGCTGCATTGTCACGGGACCGGTGACAATGTGTCTATATTACTCGCAGGAATAATTCCGAGTCGCTGATACGCGGTCACCGGTGAACGCGGAGACCGGGGCAAGTTGAGGCTGCTTATTTTTGTTTCGGTTTTTTGTCGCTCGGCGATTACATCGAGGTAATGAGGCCACTCTATTCATATTTTTTCCAGTGTGAAGAGTATTTCCGGATTTTTATCGATTTCTTCAATACTTCCGCTCATTCTCTCAAAATCTCAGCTTAATCTGGCTAAAATAGGTTTCAAAAATTTAAGTCAACGAGCGACGCGAAGGTGTGAGGGGGGGAGGTAGTCTTGAATTTTATACTCAGTCGGCTTCCTTTTTCTGTGAGCCGATCAAAGCGCCCAAAGTGACGACTCGAAGTCGCCCAACGTCTCTGTATTCATTACTAAAAAAAAAAAAAAAAAATAACAGGCAGAAAATTGATTTATCATCTCGCTCTCACCGGTTCGAGTAGAAACGACGATTCTCCTCCCCTCCTCCCGTTCCAGCACGCGAAATATTCCCACGTGGGTGTTTAGTCACCCGAAAATCTTCGGCAAGGGCCGCGCAGATATCGTCAGCTCCCTCCTAAATCCTCTCGCGGCTCGTCGGTCGCTCTAGCGGCGGGCGGCGCGCGTTACACTCGTGTGAGTGTAGTGCAGCGACGCGGCCGCGAGAGGGCGCTGCAGTATCGCGCTGCTGTATCGCGCGAGGGAACAGGAGCGAGTAACTATTCCGAGTATTTCGACAAGTTGAGTAAGAGCCGGGGCGGTATCGATCATTCGGTGCGTCAGGAACTCCGCCGGGGACTTGTGTGTCCCTCGATTGCCGATTGCCCGGGTCTCATCCCGGTCCGCGTCTCGCGCGTCGCTATTATATACGACGAGAGACACAGAGTGAGATTCAGATTCGGATTCAGTGACTGAGTGCGAGAGAGATAGATAGATAGACGGTCAGAGGGAGTTCGCAGCTCGCTTCATCGAACCTGCTACTGCATTCCCCGTGCGTTATACGTTCGGTATGGATACACACGTATTGTGTATATGTATATATGTATATATATGTATATAATGTATATCGTGTATTTGTGTCCAGCGACGGCTCTCGAGGATCCGAAGCCAGAAGCGGCGGCTCTCGCCCCGGCTTCGCGATTCCCATCTTGTTTCCTGCCGCCTCGAAATCGCACACCGGGTTAACCGTTCTCTTGTCACACCGATTGCCGGCACTCGGGGGCCGCCCGAGTTATGCGCCCCACGGACTAATTCCCGACCTGCTTTGACGCATTCCGGGTCATCTCCCTACCTGAGGCGGCTGTGGCGATTCGCGTCGAGGCGCCGGCGCGACATAACCTGAAAATTTGGGGAAAGAAAATGGCGGTCGGGTGGATTCAGTTGGGTGCGAGGGGGGAAGGGAATGAAAATGTGTGAAGGTGTTTGACGCTGCGGGGTCGAACGGTGGCCATCTTTTTTTTCAAGGTAGGTTGAATTTTTTGTACAATCGAACGTTTTATTTTTATGAAAAATTATTTTTTGTGTTTTTCTTGACGAATTTTCTGTTTATTGGGCACACAACGGTGTTTTTCGGAATCAGCGGGAAATTTCCCATCGAATAGGGTTTTCAAACTTTACGAAATCCAAACATTCTTTTTTCGCAAAAAACGCAACTCAACTTCCGGCTTTAAAATTCTGTAAAAAAATCAGAAATCAAGATATCGCTTTCCGCCTTTCGGCATTCTCTTCGTTATAGAGTTTTCTCTCGAACGAAGGAAGAAAATCCAGGATCGACTGACCCAAAAAAAAGTGACCTCGATTTAAGTGAAGAGTTAACTTATGTTCGATTCAAGGTAAGTAAAACATTTTATACAATTGTATACAATTGCCCATTTTATTTTCGCGGTCTTCCAGGTGCCTCGGAAAAGCCACGTGTATCGCACAGAGAACCAGGACGAAGGGCCAAAGTGGGCTAATCACGATGCTCGTCGTGTTGTAAGCTGGAGGCACCGAAGAGCGGCGCGGATGTTAAGCGAGAGACGAGGAAGAAAACCGGGATGTATTTCTGGCGTGCACGTGAAAAGCGCGAACGCACGAGGGACGAATCGAGGACAGGACGAGGAGCCGCGAGAAGGACGAGAGACGAGACGAAGGCGGCGGCGAGGGAATAAGAGGCGAACGAGGGCGAAGAACGAGGCGAAGTTAATTCGGGTAAATTAGAGCTGCAGATCCTAACCCCCCGTCGACGTTCAACTGAAAACTGAATTATTTATCAAATACTTCATTTGCATATATATTAGCGGGTCTCCGGACGGCCGCGTCGTGGCGGACGCGGCGCGGCGCGCGCGGCGGCGGCCGCGGATGCAACGAGCGACGAGCCAGCAGCAGGCACGTCGGATATGCGCAACGAGCGAAACCAGTGCTCGGGCTCTTGCAATCCCGCAATCTCCCGGCACTTTCTGCCTCAATTCCACCGGCACAACCGGCAAACACGTATAACCGAAAGCCAATTTTTTCCTCTTTTTTTCACATCCTTTTTTTTTGCACGTCCTGTTTGACTCGTCTCTCGTTACCACTCGATGCGCCGGCTTCCCGTATTCTTTTTATACGAATTAATTGATCCGCAGAGGTAAAAAAAAATCTCTAGGAATATTAATGTTTATTATTATATTTATATGTTTATTATTATAGAGATTTATTATTATTATTATTATTATTATTATTATTATTATTTTCATCATCATGATTATCGTTACCATTATCATTATCATCATCATTATTATTATTATTTTTATTATTATTATTATATTATCTCTCTATATAATAAAAATATTTCGTAAGCAGACCGGGGTCAAATGACACACCCAAGCTGGAATTATTTCAAGTCCCCCAAAGGACTTGGGGCTGATTTTTTCTAAGTCCCGCTATTGCAACTCCAGGCCAAAGCTGGCCGGGGTCAAATGACACACTCAAGCCAGAATTATATAGAACAAGTCCCACAAGCTGCATGATTTGAATATAATCCATACACCCCTAATAGTAATATTAATCATCTTATTGCAATGAGAATTTCCCATGCAAAATATTCAAGCATCATCCCAAGTTTCCCGGCGCGAAGAAAAAAAATCAAACCTCCCCAATTCAATCCCACGAATTCGTCGCGTTAATCCGAGACGAGATTCCCGACAAAAAAAAAATCACCGTCAAGTTTTCCCCCTCCCCCCTCGGCCCGCCGAGTTTCTCGACAACGGAGCCACCAAGTTATCAGTGGTACTCCGGTTGTGTCACAGTTAACCGGCTGCGTCTCCCTCGCTCCGGTCGCGACGCGACTCGCGTCTCGCGTTTCTTGTTAACATTACATAAACGGGTAACCGACTAACTTCCCTCGCGCTCCCTCGTCGAACCGAATCGACGTGTATACTTATATACACACATATAGATATATATATATAGATATAAATGCACACACGTCGCTAAGGAGGTCAATTAGCCCGTGCGAATACCCGCCAGGTTCGTCGACAGACCGAGCGAGTGTGACGAGGAGAGAGAGGAGAGAGAGAGAGAGAGAGGGAGACGTCGAGGGAGATGTACGAAATTCGATGCAGCCTGCACTGGCACAAGCTCTCCCTATTACCTCGACAAGCTCTTCCCCCTCGGTCCCCTCACCCCCCATCCTCCTCCTCCTGCCCTTTCGCTCGGAGCTGCCTCGCTCTTCGGGCTGGTAGGGTACGAGCTACAAGCTCCTTCCAGCTTCTTAGGTACACATAAGTAGGTATAGCCACTTTAGGTACAACAGACGTGTATATGTCTCGCAACCCCCGGGACCTCCCCCACCGACCCCCCCCCCCTTTTCGTGTTCGGTATTTATGTGCTTGATGAGAGTAGCACGACGACGTGGAAGACGACGACGACGACGACGCTGAGACGACGAGTAGGCCGGTTTACTCTGTCGAATATGTGTGACCCGGGCGCAATCCCTGTGTACGCGACCCCCGCGACGCCCCCTTACGGCCTCGTTAAATTGTTTCTCATATTCGAGGCTCCGCGCTCGGCTTTTCGCTCCTCGATACAGAAGGGATGTTCAGGCTTCGGGGGAATTCGCGGGGTTGGTTTGTGTTTTCAAACACAAGGGTACGATTTTTTTAGCAGTTGGGAAATGAGACTAAAAATCTTGGCAATTGATTGAGTACCAAAATTAGTAGCGCATTTTCTCTGTTTTTTAAAATTTAATTAGGTAATAAAATTATTTTCTTCAGAATAATTTTATTATCAGTATTATCTTGTCATCTTTTTAAACGTGTTTTCCTCCAATTTATCCCTCTTACGATGTTGTTATATGTGATGTTATTAATGTTCTCTTTCCTTTTTTGTTTACAGGCATCCGAGATCTCTGGTCATTGATGGAAAGGGAGGTTATGCTACTTATCTTTTAGCAGATGTTCTAGTGCGTGGATAGTTATTAGCAATTGTTAAAACACCAAAAGATTTGCAGACCGGAGAACTCGGTGCATGTGCCGTCACATTTTTCGAGGTACTCGCTAGAGGTGTTATCCTTGTTTGCGTTCTTTAATGTGAGAAGCGCTCTAGGAATTCTTTTCTGTGGGTTTTTATGAGTTGCTGCAGCTCTGCTATTTATGCAGAGTTTTTTTTTATAGTATCTGTGTTGATTCGCGTAAAGCTCGATGAGAATTTGTTGAGTCTCGAGTTTACTGGGATTTGAAAAAAAAAAAAAAAATTAATTAAACACTAAAAGAATTGAAGGGCTTTAAAAAAATTGTTAATAATTAATGTTACTATTGAGTCAATTATGTGATAAGTATTTTTAAAAAATTAGCAACCCTAGGGACAAGTAGTACGATTCACACTATGGGGCTCGTTAAATTGTTCCTCATATCCCTTTTCCGCGTTGGTTTTTCTCCCCGCGTAGAACGAGAAACCTTGGGGATTTATATCGCCGCAGCCGAGCTCTTATTTTTCCTCGCAATTTTTTTTCTTCCTCCATCCTCCATCCTCGGCTCCTTCTGTGTTTTGCTCGCGAGCGTAGAGACTCGCGGGATCGCCAGCCAAGGGTTTCTCGGCGAGAATTACGAGCCGTTATTAAAGTACACGTTATTACGTGAGAAGTTTTTTGCCCTCGGCGCTTGCCAAAAAATCCTTTAGCGCCGGCGACGCCGAAAAACGCCCCGAAGACCGCGTTTTTACCGCGCGGCGGTTCGATTATTCTTCCTCCACGGATGAGCGAGCGCCGGTCGCGCGCTCGCGCGGCCACCGGCGGAGTCACACGCCAATGCCTACATTGGGCGCGAAAGGCGCTTGGCAGGGTCCCGCGACGGCGAAGCCTCCCCGGTCGTTCATCTGGAATGAGAAGAACAGAGGAAAAGAAAGAGAAAAAAAGAAAGAAACGTCAGACGAGGGCGGAAGAAAGCCAACAGTTTGCCAGACGCAAATTCCTCGAGTAACACGAACGATTGATTTTATTAACTTCTGCGCCAGGCGGAATTTTTTTTTTCGTCCCGCGTCGCCGGGGGAAAAAATTGTAATATGCACGTTCTGCACTCTTGAATTATGCATTTGGGACCTGCGAATGTCGAATGCATTTTTTTTGTAATTAAAAGAGCCTCGAGTTCGATTATTTTCAATAATGAATATTTTATAAGAGGTGACTAAATGACGGAAAAAATCAATTGACCTGGCCAAAAAAATCAAAAGACCTGAACAAAAAATAAATGACTAGAGTCAAAGTTCTCTTGTATTAATTATCAATTTTTAAAATTCATTTAATTCCTACATTTTTTTTAACGAAGAAAAATTCATTTCTGGCGATAAATCCATAAATCATAAAAAAAATCCAGATACCACTCGAATTTATAGAATGCACGAGGGTCAGGCCAATCCTATATTTTTCTTTTTTTAATTCATTTCAATCCTATATTTTTTCGAACGAACAAAAATTAATTTCTGGCGATAAATCGGTAAATCGTCAAGAATCCAATTACCGTTCGTATTGACATAATTACACGAGGGTCAGGCAAGTCGGCGAAAGTTGACTACGATAATTGGCCTCTCCGGGTGTCTGGCTGAGGGGGGTTCAAGGGCTGCGGAACTCGCACGATGGGCGTGGACGACGCGTTTCCGCGTCGATCGCTCGCGCGCTAGACGCGAGCACCGCTATCGCCGAACTGCATCCCCAGTCTTTGAAGTTCCTTAAGCAGATTATACGTCTGAGTCTCTGTGAGACTCTCTCTCTCTCTCGCGGTTGGCCCGGTTCTCCATGCCCGCCTGATGGTAATACACCGGAAGGTGAAGAACGACGAGACGGGCACGCGATTCAGCGGCCTCTGTCGGGGGGCAATCTCCCCCCTTTGTCACCTTTGCCCCCTCACCCTTTCCCAACATTGTACCTCGTTTATAATTCATTGCTTGCGACGCGATCCCCCCGAGCTTCGTCCGCAAACTCGTCGGCATTTTCCTCCCTGGGAGGTCGCGAAGGTTCGATAAAAATATTGACATTAGGGATTTTCGAAAGAATACGAGGACGACGTTCGCGTGCCGAGCTCAACCTCTCAGCCTTCCTTCCTCCTCCTCCTCCTCCACCTTCCCGCGCGCTTCCTCGCTGCATCGGTGATTGTAATATCCTGGAGAGAAAACGAAAAATATTGCTCGGCATTATCGGGGTGAAAGTAAAGTATCGCGGAAACGTGATACCAAGGAGGTCGCATAATTTCGCAGTCTCGCGACGAGATACGCGACGGCGGAGTCGCTAAATTTTTTTTCTCGAGACGGGGAAGGAAAGAAGTTAGCCCGAAAATCGGCGATTGAAAGTTCGCAACTTCGAAAATTCCTCAGCGCTCGGGGAGAGGAAAATGAAATACAACGAGAAACGTGGGCGGGTTTCGTAATCACGCCATCTGGTGGACGACACGCGAAACTTTCAACGCGTTAACCGCGCGCGCGAAAATTGATGAAGAGCGAGGAGTGTCGGGTGATTTAAGGTTGTTGTGGGGCAACATCAAAATGCTACCATCAACATGAAAATTTACACGAATGTCCATAATCGCTTTGCCGAGAGTCTTGTAAAATTTGAAACCAATCCACAGCATAGTTTTTGAGAAAAAAAAATCGGAATGTTAACGGGTTTTATGCACTGATTGCACTGCTCTTATGGATAATTCCCGAGCATCCCGTCGTATGTAGTTGATATCTTCTAAGAAAATGCTACCACGTACGTGAAAAAGTATGTGAAGTTAAATAGATAATCGCTATAACTTTTGGCACCTTCTGTTTGACAATTTACAGCATCATTAATTCATTATTGATTAACGAAAACGTTCACTTTGCTGTAGCTACCTACATTACCGATAAAAATATAGATATACAATCCCTGCAGTCACGGTGAAAAGTTAGGTTAGTTTGTAAACGCGAGGAAAAAAATTAGGTCGGTAAGGACGCGCGCGCTGTTATCGACCATTCGAGGCACGCTCGGCCGGTCCTCAAGACGCATTCCGATATCCTTTGGCTTAATTCCCGATCGTTTTATCATCTACCTTATTTATCGTCGCATCATCGCGACGTTAACTTTTGTCCGCCGCTCGCGCGTGTACAGCTGTACATAAATATACAGATATAAATATAACGCGCCAGCCGGTGACGTTGGGCGGTATGGAATTTCGATCTCGTTGCGGATGCCGGGAGTGAAAAGCGAGAAGCCGGGGTCCCCGCTTGGCCCGAGCCAAGTTATATCTTAACTAACCTGCGAAGATCTGCGCGATATTCACCCTCTCTTGGCATCGCGTTCGCCTCTCAAGTGCACTAAATCATCCGTCAAGCGCCGTGAGTTCTCTCCGTGTCGCCGGTTTGTTCGCACAGCGGCCGTGGCGGCAGCACCAGCCACTGGTTTCCAGCAAGGTAATATTATGAATCATTTGTAATAAACAATTGCCAAGGCACACGAAGGTTTAACCTTAAAGTATATTTATTTATTAATTATATATTAATAAATAAAATTAATAAAATATAAATATAAATATAACATAAAAAAATATGTTAATAAATCAAATTAAAAAAATCAGCACCAGCCACTGGTTTCCAGCAAGGTAATATTAAACATCATTTGTAATAAACAATTGCCACGGCACACGAAGGCTTAACCTTAAAGTATATTTATTTATTAATTATATAAAAACTAACACTTCTCATTCATATTATTATTTGCAGGACAACAAATGTACGTATTTTGTATTGGAACTGGAGCCATCGGCGTTTTAAATTGCGGTGCTATGAAGTGAAGACATTTGTACGCTGCGCCATCTGCCGGCCCGATTGAACCTCAGCGCCTCGCAATGCATCGTGGGATTCCCCTGGGCATTGCGTATTGTACCTTTCCAAATATCACCTTAGTTCCCAGTCTCTCCGAGGGAATTAATGAATGCACGACTGGGGGGGACGAGAACCCGAGGTGATTCGAAACAATTATCAACGCTGCGTTTCTTCGTGCTCGCCGGGCGGATTTTACGCCCCGCGAGGTTATGTTAGGAGGACGCGAGCGCGGCGCTCGAGTCTCGAGGAGACCCCGGCGAGGACGGTTATAAGTAAGACGCGCTGCATTAAAGAGACATTAAAGGAACGAAGGAGCAGCGCGAAGACTCGAGAGCGAGAGCAGCGCCCTCTCTCCTCTCTCGGCCTCCCCACTCGGCGGCGCAGCAAAAACGGATAACGCTGAAACGATGGCGACCCCCGCGCGTAGGGAGCGGCGACGCCGCGCCTAGCTCTTCGCGGGTTATTAAACTCGCATCTACACCGCGCGAACTCGAACTCTCACCCGTTATTTCTCTCCGCTCTTCTCTCTTCGCCCCCTCGCGATCTCCTTTTTTCTCTCTCACCGCCTCCTCGCCTCCCGCGCGGCTTTATTCTCTTCTTCGCTCGAGAGTGCGAGAATACTTTGTAATTTAATTCAGTGGTCGCCGCACGAACTGCGCGCGCCGGGCGCGCCGCGCGAGGCTTCAATGAGCCGCCGAAAAGTCGAGCGATGGAACAAAAAAGTTAGGTTATGAAATTTTGACGGGAATTTTTTTGAGAAAAAAAATAATAATGATGACGATGGAATTGCGAACAAAAATTCATTGGACAAGGTTTTCAAAGTTTAAGAAACAGAATTTTTTTTTGTTCGCAAAAGTAGCACATTTTTAATTAACATTTTTTTTATACATCTTATCCAAATAAGGAATTTCTTTTTCTTCGCAAAAGTAAGAAATTCTTTATGTAACATTTTTTTTACACCTTATCCACAAAAGGATTTTTTTTTCTTCCCAAAAGTAACAAATTTTTTATTTAAATCATTTTTATACACTTTATCCAAATAAAGTGTATACAAATTTTATAAATAAAAAATTTGCTACTTCTGCGTAGAAAAAAAATCGATTTCATAAACTTTGAAAACCCTACCCAATGAATTTTTTTCTGTTGCCAAAAATAAATCCGAATATATTTTTGCCCGCAGATAACGAATCGGCGCATAAAATAATGTAACATCAACGAAAAAGCGCGCGTGTCGTCTGGCCAAAAAAAAAAAAAAAAAAAAATAAAGTGCCAAGTAATAAAGCAAATCCACCCGCTTTGACCGTAAAATCCAAGACAACTCGACCCCACTCGAGTGTCCCGGAGTCGGTCCGGCTCTGGCGTATTCGCTCGGCCTCCCGAAAGTGCGGCAAAAAGGCGACAACGGAGGCTGAAAGAATATAAAAGCAGAGAGTGCGCGCGTCCCGCCTGTTTCGGTGGGTCGGGGCGGAGAACACGGTGTACTCGAGTTTTCGCGTGCGTATGAATTTAAGCTGGTTCCACCCGGGCCAGAGGCCCCGCATATACGTATGACAAACGCAAATATATACATCATCCATATATCTCTGTATATATCTCGGCACTTGTGCGCCACTATTCCCGGGGCTCACTTGTACGTGGCAATTAATTTTTCGTCGCGTTTTACTATGACCACCTGGCCCGAAGAGCCATGGCAGAGGATGCCAGCGGAACATCGTATCGTAGTACAGAGTTTCCGTCTCTCTCGACCTCTCCCGTTCTCTCTCGCTCCGCGCGACAGAGAGGAAAGAGTCGAACACGTAGAACAGAGGCGAGCGGGTGCGGCTCTCTCCACTCCAACGGGCCGAGCAAAACATACACACGATGTACGTTGGGCTCGATCGTATATCTCTCGCGATCTCATCCGCAGCGCAGCGACAAGGCACCCGCGCTAGACTCTGTCGCGTACGCGCAAACATTAACCATCAGGTACATACAAATCCTCTCAAACACACGTGGCGTGGCTATGTATATATATATATATGTATATATAATATAGAAATATATATGTATGCACACTCGGGCCTCGATTTTGTGGACAATATAGGAACCAGAAGTCTATTATTATTATTATTATTATTATTATGTTTATTTTTAATTTAAGTATAGTTTATAAAATATTTGAGGTACTGTTTTATAGAACTAACTATGCAGTTCGCAGTTGGCTTCCGCTTTGTTGTCGGTTCGGTAATAAATATTTTCGAGAAAAAAAAATTTTGTATTTTGCAAAGTTCGAAAACCCTATACGATGGGAAATTTCCCGCTGATTCCGAAAAACACCGTTGTTTGCCCGGAAAAGAGAAAATTCGACGAGAAAACCGCAAAAAAAGATTTTCCACTTTTTTCGAAATTTCGACACCGCTAAAATCGAGGTTACTTTTTTTTCGATCGACCAAACCTGGATTTTCTTTTTGCGTTCCAGAGAAAACTCTATAACGAAGAGAATGCCGCAAGGCGGAATGCGATATCTTGATTTTTCAATTTTTTACAGAATTTTAAAGTCAGACCCCCAAAAATCGCAAAAAACTAAAGGGTACCCCTTCTAAAGAAATGTTCCCGATTTGGTACAGTTTATGCGTGAATTTCACGTTAATTTCTGTGGATATATAAGTGGATATATAAAATTAGTATTTTATATATCCACCGGATATATTTGAATGAGATTTATCTGAGATATATCTGAAACAGAAAAAATATGTTTGTTATATTTTCGGCAAAAATTTCTATATCTCTCATATATTTTCAAAACATACTTTATTTCCCTAAAATCGAGGTCTATTAAGGTCCCTAAAATCGAGGTCCGCTAAGGTCCCTAAAATCGAGGTCCGAGTGTACAGAAATCCGGACTCGCGAGATCCACAGAGCGAAAGACACGGGAGGACGAGGAATAAATTTTAGTACCCGGGTGGGTGCGTTAGGGGGCGCTCGCGCTGCGGACGTTCGCGAGCCTAACGATTACCCACACGCACGTCGCGCTCTGTACTTTCGACGTGTATGGAGCGAACTACCGCAGTAGAATCGCCCTCGAATACTCGTATTCTCGGAGTTCGGACTACATATAGAGCGCCGGAGAAATGTAGGTTGTTCCTCGCGGTTCTCGTCTCTCCGCAGCCGTGCGTCGCGTTGTTCCACGTACGGCCGAACGACGCGCGCGGTATTGTAGAGGAGCGACGAGGGCTGGACGGGCGCTGGGCTGGCCCATCGGCCTCGGTGATCGCCAGCGCTGCTTCTGTCATTTCGCACATCTCTCGTAAACTCCCGTCAGCCGCCTCCTCGTCCCTCCGACCTTCGCGCTGAACACACTCGACATTTCGCTCAGCAACGGCCAAGTCCGTTTTCGCCCGGGTTTCCCGGGCGAAAAGGCCGCCCGCGTTTTTTTTTTAGGTTATAAGGGAGGTGCGGGCAAAACGGGACGCATAAGCGAAAAATGGTTTTATGACGAAAACAAAAGTGTACTTCGATTGCCTTTGATTCAAAAATTCGATTCCAACCACCAGTTTAGATGGACGGCAAAAAAAAAAAAAAAAAATGGGGGCAAAATGGGACAGACCCCCAAATTCAGAAATTCGTGTTTTTTTTTACTCGGTGATACTCCTTAATGGTTATTTCGCAAAAAATTGTACAAATATTTTTTTTTATTTACTAATTTTTTTTTTTTTTTTTTTTTTTTTTCAAATTGACTTTTCACAAGCCAGATTGCTTAAAACACTCAACATTTTTTTAAATCTTTATATTTTGCTTACATGCGTTGAATTGTGTCGTATAGACGCGATTTTCACGAAATGGGGTCTGTCCCATTATTCCCTCAAAAATATTTGGAACTGAAAAAATCGGTGTCCCGTTTTGCCCGCACCTCCCTTATATGTATATATTTTTTTTGACTTGCTCGAGGCTGATTTCGCGCTTCACAGGAGAAACCAGATTTTTGAATGACGCGCGTGCCGACTCGCCCCGGTCACCGCGGGGCGGCGAAATCAGGTCTCGATTTGACCGGCAGGGGGCGCGCGATACGCGGGGAACCCGCCGGGGCAGCCAATGATAAGCCGAGCATTTCCATCGCGCGGCGAGTAAAATTGCATCGTTAAATCTCGTTAGCATTGGAAGCGGCGATAAAACAAACGAACGCGAAAATGAAAAAAAAAACGAGAGAAGAAAAAAAAATAGAGTGGAAGGAAAATCTGCATGCAGATCATCCGCGTCGCGTATGTCGGAATCATACACATACGAATGCGGTGCTCAAAGCTAGGTGGCACTGCGAGCGGGGCGAGCGGGGAGGGCGGGAAAAAAATGAGTGAGACGGTCGTGTGACGCATGAGGACGTATGTACCGAGGGCTTCTTACGATACACATTCGTACACGTGTACGGGGCGTTCCAGGCCGTCCGACGAGTTTTCTCGGTCTCGATGTGATTTCATTTATTTTTTTTTTTCGCGTCTACGATTTTTAATTTTTTAAATTTATTTATTGTACCTAATTCTGGGTCAACTGGGTTTGGTAGTCGCAGTAAGAATTTAAAAAAAATGTATTTGACCATTTTTTAGCCATCGATAAATGTAACGACTTTTTTATGTTTTGGAAATTTAGTCTTAGAAATTCTTAACCCACAGTTTCGACTGTTTATAATTTTTTTTTGTAATGCGAATTGAAGAACATTTTATTATTTCTATTTTAGTTCTGACGATTGAAAACCACTTTATTATTTATGTTTCAGTTCTGATGATTGAAAACCACTTTTTTATTTCTGTTTCAGTTCTGACGATTGAAGAACACTTTATTATTTCCGTTTCAGTTCTCACGATTGAAGACGACTTTATTTTTTACGTCTTAGTTGTGATAATAATTTGTTTCATACGCTTACGCTGGATGTCTTTGGGAGACTAAGAATCGAACAAATAAAAATCACAGAATTTTACCACATGACAGAAAATTCAGGAGTTCATTGAACGAACACTACATAATCTGACAATCACGTAAAAAAATGACATCATCCCCGGCCGCCGATGTTCAGCCGTTTTGCCCGGACTTCAATTTTGATCTCAGCTTCCACTCTCATCACAAAAAAAAAAAAAAAAAATTGCTGCAATTCCATGAGAAACCGATCAACCCCGTGAAATCGGTTCATCCCACCAATCCCCGTCCCCCAAATCCTATTCTACCGAACGAAAAAAAAAAAAAAAAAAAAAAATTAAGTATCGCCGTCCAATTCCCTTTTGGCCCGAAACTTCCCATACACATCGGGCGCGCGGGGCTCCGTCGAGCGGGTCTAGTTGATGATGGCGCTCGTTTGGCACATCGATGTAATTGCGGGCTTATGACGCTCGGGGAAAGCCGCTCGCGCGGAGCGCGCGAGATACGCACAGGAATTCGCTCTCTCGTGTGGCTCCTCCGTCGAGCCGTATCAAAACCCGCTGTGTGGGATTTTTAATTACAGCTCGTTCCCTCTGAATTTCTCGCAGTGCTCGCGACTGCTGAACCTTTCACTCTCTTTCTCTCTCTCGCTCTCCCGCACTTTTCCCTCCTATCTCGGGCAAAATCCAGCATCGCGCGCGACACCCCGCGAACCCGTCAGACGAGAATCCATATTCATCGCGAACCGGCGGCATACTGATTACACTCGAACTCGCTATCGCGCCTCTCTCGCTCTCTGTGTGTCTGCAAATGTGTGCGGCAGCACATAACCTACGAAGCCACCGAACGACACCAGATATAGGGATATCGGTGCCGCGTGTGGCTTCTCGTCATCCCCGTCGCGCATTCGTACTTCAGGAAATTCGCCGAAACTTCGTTTCGATATTACGCCTCTCTTCCCCCCCTTCTTCCTCCTCTCGCCCTCGACAAGCTGTGCCATCTTCTCTCCTTTTGTCGCGAACGTCGAATATTGCCGAATTGTGAATAGGCACTCGCGGCTGGAGACATGAGGTCGTCGAAAGACCGTCATATGACCGTCAAATGACCGATGAAAAAATGACCATATTTATGACCGATTTATGACAATAAAAAGTGAATGTCATTCTGCAACTATATAGGTGATTTTCGTCATTTTTTACGAACATATGGTCTACGGCTTGCGACGTTAAATGACCGGCAAGTGACGGTAATTTTTGGTCATTCGAAGGGTCGATGAAATAACCATTATTTTTAGGACATTCGAAGAGACGGCTAAATAACCGTTATCTTTAGGTCATTTGACGAGTAGGTAAAATGACCGTCCTTTTAGTTCATTTGACGAGTCAGTATAATGAACGTGATTTTTAGGTTATTTGACGAGTCAATAAAATGATCGTAATTTTAGGTCATTTGACAAGTCGGTAAAATGACCGTTATTTTGGTCATTTGACGAGTCAGTAAAATGAACGCGATTTTTAGGTTATTTGACCAGTCTGTAAAATGAACATAATTTTAGATTATTTGACAAGTCGGTAAAATAGCCGGTAAAATGACCCTCCCCGTTCACGTGCCGATTCGCTTTCTGAGCCGATTGCTGTTTTACTTCGCGCTTTGGCAGAGTTCGTCGAGCGCCGGTAGATGGCCCGACGATTAAATTCTCCGGCATCTTCCGCTCTTGGGTGGCGCGAAGCCTCTCACGAAGTTTCCCCGAGGGCGCAAGAAGCGACTTCCGATCCGCGTCTCGCCGTGTTTTTGTCAAGCGTCTCCATCGGCCGGAGCCTCAGGTACGGTTTTTTCGGTGGCTGGAAAGTTGATATACAGCGACGAATTCCTCGTGGCTTTCCAGCTCCTCCAGGACACTCGACATTGACTCACTTCGGCTCGTCGAGCGGCCGAAGCGTCGGGCTCACTTTTTTTTTTTTCACAGCTTCGCAAAACCCCCGTGTCTCGTTTCAGAATTCCACCGACCGGCGAACACCCGCGGTAACCTTCCAGGACACTTGACATTGACTCGCGCGCAAAACGTCCCGCTCCGTATGCGTCGCGCGAGCCTCCTCGACGAGTCGTGAGTGACGGATCGTCGTGCACATCGCGGTGCGAAGATAAAGACGGGGACAAACGAAGAAAAAAGCGACGGGGGTCCTTCCAAGGTCACGGGGAATGTCGAGCGTGAAAATATACCGCGACATGTGTATCATTGGTGCGTATGTGTGTGTTATGTATGAGGCGTTCCGCGCCGAATCGCGACCTGACTCTGATTTTTGGTCCTTCGGACTCGGCCGGCATCTTTTTTATATGAGTGACAACTCTGTACTTAATTTTTTATCGAAATTTTTTAAATTACCTGCAACTTTGAAAAAAAAAAAAAAAAAAAAAAAAAAAAAAAAAAAAAAAAAAAATATCTGCTATTTTTGAAGACTGTTTCGTCAAAAATAAAGATTTTTGGCATCCGAGCCGAAATGGATTTCTCGGAATTTTTTCAGATCTAAAAAATTCGGCGGTCGATATTTTTCTTTTAAAAAATCGTGACCAATGCAGCATTAACAATTTTTTTTTAAATTAAAATTTAAAGAAAATAAAAAAAATAAAAAAATATATATATTTTTTAATACAAAAATGAGGGCTTCCATTATGTCAATCGTATAAAAAATCGCGGGTCAGATCCAGAGGATCAGACCCAGGTGAAATCGGCGTGGAATGCCCCATACACGTTTATGATTTAGGTAATACCCGGTAGATCCCGGCCGGACGACAGAAATGATGACGGATTACGGTGAGGCCGAGAAGCGCGAGAAAATATATCCACGGGGGAGGAAGAAGAAGAAGAAGACGAAGACCGCGAGTCGCGTCGCCCGATTGGCCAGATCGATAAGTCGAAGGTCCCGAGGCTCGGGGACCCCGCGGTCACTTTGATCTCGCAAACACGAGTTGACGGATCTCGGCTAACGGGGGACGCGACGAAGGAGCCGCGAGGCCAATTTCGCCTGACAAATATCGCAAATTCGCCGCCCAAAATATATCGCGAAAAACCGGAGAGTCGTCGTCGCCGCGTTCGGGAAAAAGTTTGTTCCGAGGAATCGCGATATTATGACCGCTGAGATGGAAAGAGAGAAAGCAGCGACCGAATGCGGAATAAATGTCGACGTTTACCGTCGTATAAGCCACGGGCCTTGCCAAATCGGCCGGGGTCCCCTCTTCGATATAAATTAAAATTCAATCTCGTTTCTTATAGGCAAAAGGCGCTCAGCGCGCGGTCCACTTCGCCCCGGGGAGCCCGAGGGGAGAGAGAAAGCAGCCCGCATCCCGCGCCACAGGAGGAATTGTGAAATACGACTTGGCAGTCGAAAGCCAAAGAGCGTTACGGGTTAAAGGATCCTCTCGACCCGGCTACCATTTCGTCGGGCCATTCCGGCCGTTTCCACCGATTTCTCTTCGGCCACTTCCTTCGTCTTCCTCCCCCCAACACTCTCGCTCTATATACGAGGGAATACCTGAAAATGCGGGAAGATAAAATTGTCACGGAAATCTCGATGAATTGCGGCGAGAGGAAAAGGCGGGGTGGGGTGGGGGAGAAAAAATGAAAAATAAAAATAACCACCCGGGGATGGAATTTTTCGACGTGGGATCAGACGCGAGTTTATCTCGCTCTGAGGTTGACTTCCCGTTTGAGTTTATCCTGAATTTACGCTCGGGCGTGGAAAGTTTGACCTTAAATCTGATCTGAAAATTGAGCTTAAATAATATTAATAATAATAATAAAAATAATAATAATGTTTTATTTTTTATTATTATTTTGAAAAATTATTAAAAAAAGAATTTTGATTTATTTTTTATTATTTTTTTGAAAAATAATAAAAGGAATAATTTTTATTTATTTATTATTATTATTTTGAAACAATAATAATAATAATTTTGTTTTATTTATTATTATAATTTTGAAAAATAATATTAATAATAATTTTGTTTTATTTTTTATTTTTTTCAAAATAATAATAATAATAATTTTGATAAATTATGGAAACCTTGATAATTCGGTATCGTCGTTTTATTCGCGACTCGACGCACCAACTTGTCAGTCCCGCGTGGGTCGAGTGCACCGGTGAGAATTAAAGTGATTCGCGAAATTGAGTTGCCGGATTAATAAACAGAATTAGTGCGTTCATAATTAGGGGCTTCATCAAGTGCTCACCTGAGTACGTGCGGCCTGGGCTTTCCCATCTCTTCCCGTTCATTAGCACCCTCGCGATATCCCAAATATTAGTTGTGTCGGTGCGGGCGTAGGTCGAAAGCTCTCCGGGGGGGATGAAAAAAAAAGGCGCGCAAAAATCCGCCTCTCCCGCTTTCTCTCCCTCGCCTCCCTGTAATTTATCCTCTCTCGCCGAGTTGAAACGCTCATTTATTATTTATCATAAAGTAGCGTCGCAATTAATTCGATGCAAACGGCAAAAAATATATTTTTCCCCGAGTCTTCTATTTCCGGATGCGCTCCAGTTTCCGCACTGAGAACTCGCCCCCCTCCCCCCCTCGTCGTGCTCTCTAAATCTAATTAGAAAAAAGGATGAAGAGAAATGAGTAGAAATATAAATAGAAAACCGAATAAACTATGTATATACGTTTCTTTCGCGAAGCTCGACGATCTCACCTACATAAATAAAGTGTATTCCCCGCGCTGGTAAAGAGCGAAAACGACTTTCCTCGTTAGTTCTTTGAAGGGATCCCCGAGCTTTGGCCGCCGCGCGCCCGCGAGTCCCACGTGACCCTGTTACCCCGATCCTCGGCCGCTGGCCGTGAGGCGCGTCGCTCGCTCGTCTGACTCCCGCGACGGCCGACAGGTGGCTACCGGGGCGATCGGGGAAACTCGCAAGCGAATCACTCGCGCTGGTCTCGTTACGCCTGACGTTGAGAAGAGCCGCGAAAAATTTTCATAACTCGTCACAGCGCGCGGGGGGTTATAAATTCTTTTCTCTCCTCGATGACACGTAAAATTGACCTCTATAGAAATAAAATGGCAGCAGGGTTTATCGTAAGCTCGGATAAAACGATTTATGGCATAAATAATGCGACCCTCTCTTCCTTCATTTTTCCCTGCCGTCCCATCGAGTCTCCATCTACCAACTAAACCCCACAAAAATTCCCATAACCTCATCGTCCCGTCTCACGCATTAAGAGACACCTGAAAATCCCCCACCTCAAAATTTTGAAACCCATTTTCTCCCAAACTACTCGGCAGATAGAGTTCAAATTTTGTCAGAACCTGCGTAAGCATGGCAAAAATGCTCCACTCTGCTAGCTCCTCAAAACTCTTATCCGTTTCTTCAGTACAATCAAGAAACCAAAAAGTGAGGTTAGGTTACTACAGAAATATCGCCCTACAGGCTTTTCACATGTCCCAAAAAAATTCCCACCAATCACTCCCTGCCTCCCAAACCCTAAAAAATCCTGTCCCCCCAATTCCCGTCTCTCCAGGGCGCAAAATCACCCGGAAATCCAAAGTGGCAGCGGGGGGGCTCCATCATAAGCCCCGATGGAACGAGTTATGGAATAAACAGTGTCTCACCGTGCGGCGATAATAGACGCGGCGCTCGCGGAAAGTCGACACCGCATCAACGTCGTCGCGACGTCGGGATATATCCTGCCCCCCTTTCCCCCCTCCTCACCCCCTTCCCCCCTGCACCCCGTCTACGGCTCCACCGTCGCCAGCATTAATTCCGACGTAGTAACGAGCGTGCACACGTAGCGAGCGCCATCTCACGCTGCGCGTCCCTCCCCCCCTGCCCCCCTTCTTCCCGGGGCGTCATGGGATGAGGTTAGTGGAACGTGCGCGGCCGGGAAGCGCGAGGGAGGCAGAGCGACGGTGCCTCCCTCTCTCTCTCTCTAGACTCGCACGCTGGAAGCTTCCGTGTACGGCCGCGTAAGCCAAAGCCAGTAGCGCGAGCGGGAAAGCAGACTAGGCGAGCCCCGAGGATAGATAGAGGGTGGGGGGGGGGGGACGAAGGGGGACGAAGGGGGGCGCTACGTGCGGCTGCGGCGAGGGAGGAATAAGAGCGAGCGAGACGAGCGGAGGAGCCGGGAAGCTCTCGGGGTGAGACCGCGACGGCTTTGGCTTGGTGCCTTTGCGGACCCCGAGCCATTAATTACTCTGACGCACCACTCTATCTACGCACGCAAATGCATCAGCGATATCTAACGCCCCGAGAGAGCGAGACACGCGCGGGGGGAGGGTTTCGTATCGCGTCTTCGTTGATCTCGCGCGTCAACCTTTATACTGATCCTGACGACGGTGCGAGAGATGGCGTCGACACTAAGTAGACCGCGAGGTGGTTGTGTTTGTGGAGGGGCGGGTGGTGAGTTTCTTCAGGGTGAAACTGGGAGTGGAGTTATTAATGTGGGGGCGAGGGTTGGGGAGGGAAAAAGGGGGTTGTTGAGGGTTTTGAGACTTTTTTTTTTTTTTTTTTTGGTTTTGTGATTTGTTGGGATTGTTGCTTTAAAGTTGCACCGAGAGTGCGATAAATAAAGGAGTTTATTCGTGACCCGACTGACCCAGGTCACGTTTGACCCCCGAAAAAAAAACCGATTTTTTTTACTCCGAACCGATAAATACGTTTTTTTGTATTTACGATTTGTTGGAAGCAAAATGTTTATTTGAAGTTGCAACGAGAGTGCAATAAATAGACCCAATTTACCCCCGACGCATTTCACTCCGGTCACTATCGAACCGGGAAAAAAAAAAAATTTTACTCCGACTCAATATTTATTTATTGGAAGTAAAATATTCGTTTAAAATTGCAACGAAAGTGCAGTAAACAAGCCCAATTTACCCCTGACTCAACTGACCCCGGTCGCTTCCATCCCGCGAAAAACCCATCTCACTTTTTTCCCTCCGACCCACCTCAACCCGAATTAAAGATTCCACGCGAGCGGGCGGCCGCCGGGTACAAAGCTTCGTCCCCCCGCCTGCTTACAACCGCGGCACAAAAGTTAACAATACCGCCCGGCCTGCGACTCAAAGGGTTTTTAATCCAGATTATTTCATCCCGCGGCCCCCGAGCATTAAAGTACGGAAAACAATATAATCCAGCGTTAATCCCCCGACACCCCCGAGGGAGCAGCCTGCGTGTTTATTTTATTTTTTTTCTCATCCCGTTCCAGGAGACTCTCGCGAGCCGTTAAAAGGAGGATCGCAACGGCGGTGAAGGCAGCGAGTGGCTGACTAAAGCGGGACTTGTACTACTTACGGCAACGTCGGTGGATCCACGAGCGCTACGTAGGTAACGCTCAATAAAAAATTCTACTTACTCCTGACCCGACTGACCTCGGGCACTTTCGATTCACGAAAAATATAGATTTTTTTTTACTCCGGGCCGATATATTTTTTTTTTGTTTACGATTTGTTGAAAGCAAAATGTTTGTCTGAAGTTGCAACGAAAGTGCAATGAAATGACCCAATTTACCATCGATGCATTTGACCCCGGTCACTTTCGATCCACGAAAAAAAAAAAACAGATTTTTTACTCTGATTTAATATTTATTTGTTGGAAGTAAAAAATTCGTTGAAAATTGCATCGAAAGTGCATTAAACAAATTCAATTTACCCCCGACTCAACTGACCCCGGTCACTTTAGATCCACAAAAAAAAACAGATTTTTTACTCCGACCCAATATTTATTTTTCGTTTATGATTTGTCGGAAGTAAAACATTCGTATAAAATTGTAACGAAAAGTACAATAAAAAAATCCCAATTTACCCCCGACTCAACTGACCCCGGTCACTTTAGCTCCACAAAAAACACCAGATTTTTTACTCCGATCCAATATTTATTTTTCGTTTATTATTCGTCGAAAGTAAAACATTCGTTTAAATGTTAAAAGGAGGATCACAACGGGGCAGAGAAGGCAGCGAGTGGCTGACTAAAGCTTTACTTGTACTACTTACGGCAACGTCGGTGGATCCACGTAGCGCTGCATAACGCCACACAACGCGGGCGGTGCGTTTCCGACGGGTTCCCGGCGACTGCGGGGAGAGCAGCAGCAGGAGAACGAGGACCAGGAGGACCAGCAGGAGGATCATAATGCCGGGGGATATGTGAGACACCGGGGCGAGCAGCAGACAAGGGTCGTCGGGGTGGCGGTTTCACGTCATAAAAGAATTATTTTGCAATTCTAATTCGAGTGGGCGAAGCGCGAGGAGGAGGAGAATGGAGAGTGGAGAGTAGAACGCGAGAGGGCGCACCGAAATTCGCATAACGATCAAAGTCTGTTGGCGGGGAAGCGCCCCCTGGGGTGTTGTTTCCTCGTGGAGCTCGACACGGCTCCGCTTCCTCCACCCTTCCCTTCCCCCCCTTTTATACTCCCCGTTTTGCTCCCTTCTCCCATATTCGGTCCTTCGTACTCGTTACAAGAGTCCACGGTTTTTGGGATGCGCAGAGAGGGCGAAGGGGGACAAAGGGGGGCAGGGGGGATAGTTACACGCAGACATACTGTACGGGTGCTTGGGGTACGCGCGCGCTTCGAGGGCCATAGAAGCCGCTGGTTCCTCCTTCGCACAGTCGGAGATATTAGTCGCGGGCATTTTAAATTCTTCCCTCACGCCGCTCATCCGGATTCCGGGCCCCCCCGGTGCCCCCCGTGAGACTTGAGCGTTGTTAACTTTTATTTCCGGTACGTCTATCGCTTGAGAAGGGGGAAATCGTTTTCGTGTAGAGCTTTCTTTTTTTTTTCTTTTTTTGGAACGTGAGGGAAATTTCGTTTTTATTGCACTGAGGATTGGTGTCGATTTGACGGGGATATTGAGTTTCAGGAGTGGGGAAAAAGAGAGGGGCAGATGGGGGGCTTTGGTGAGAATTTTTGGGTGAGGAGGGAGGTGGATTTTGGTACCTCGGATGATGGTGAATGTTAGAGGCTTTTTCGCGCGACGTTAATTAGCATTAGTTGAATTTTAATCGCGAGGTATATCGCGTTTCGAATTAATTTGCGGTCGAATTGACGTTTAATCCGGGGGGGGGGGGGGGGGGGGAGCACGAGCGGTCGCTGCTAATGTGTCAAATTGATCCGCGAATCTGTAGCCGCGACGGGTTTGCCGGGGTAATAAAAGTAATGATTGAATAAAATGATATTAATTATACGCGTTGATCTGACGAATTTTGAACGCAATTTTCATTGCACTGGGCATTAAATTAGTTTCTTTTTATAACCTACGAAAATTAAAAAAATTGTGGAGTTCAAAGACGCCGAATTTTTCAATTTTTCATTTTTCAGTTTTAAAATTTTCCACTTTTTCAATTTTTCATTTTTCACTTTTAAAATTTTCCACTTTTTCAATTTTTTATTTTTCAATTTTTCAATTTTCCACTTTTTCAATATTTTTATTTTTCAATTTCCCACTTTTTCAATATATTTATTTTTCAATTTTTCAATTTTCCACTTTTTCAATATTTTTATTTTTCAATTTTCCCCTTTTTCAATATTTTTATTTTTCAATTTTCCACTTTTTCAATTCTTCAATATTTTGATTTTTCAATTTTTCAATTTTTCGTTTGTGCTATTATTTTTATAATTTACGATAATCACTTGACAGCTATAATAACCGCGTCACAGTAACCATAAAAAAAAAAAAAAATAGTTACCGTGCCCACAAAAAATAATTGTCACCTCACGGTTGCCGCTTTCCACTAGCCAATACCAGATTTTTCCCTCACTGTCTTTCCCCGACTCTGCGCGAGTCGTTTCGTTTGGCATTTCGGCCCCCGCGTTCCCCGAATTCTCGCGCGCCGGACGATCGTAATTCGACGGTGGAGAATTTATCTCGCGTGACACCTTTCACGTGACCGATCACTCGAGGAAAATGCAGGAGGCTCTCTCTCGCTTTGATCCTAATGGTCGGGGCTGCTCCTCGATGCCCTCGGGGGACCAGGCGTTAACGTCGACTCTGCCGCTGCTGCCCTATAGAGCAGCAGCAGCAGCAGCAGCAGCGGTGAGAGCTTTCGGTGTCGCTCCGGCGTCATCGTATTAGCCATCGAACCGCGTTAAATTTCTCTTCCATTCTCCTCGAATAGCCAATTAAGTACGGTCACTCTATTACCGCTCGATTTTCATCGGGGAAACGACGACGAGCCGCATAATGTCAAAACCTCCCCCACCCCCCCGAAAGCTCCGTGTGTCTCTCCGCTCGCCCTCCGTTCGCGCTGTCGATGCCTCCCGGGGAAGCTAATAGCCGTCGCGCCACGACGACGTCGCAGATATTCAGAGGACGAGGCGACGTGCCGGGACGACGCGACGACGACGACGACGACGACGACGGGGAAACCGATCGAGCGATCCACCTTTTTACCTACCCTTCGCGCGCACTCGTCGAGCCCCCCCGTTTTCTCTCCCTCCCCACGTCAATTATTAAAGATAAAAAGCTCGAAGCAAAAGCCAGGAGCGAAGCTCAACGAGAAATATCGAATATCGACGACGTAATAAATCGCCGTATTTTCGTGAGCGAGGTTTTTTTTTTTTTGAGGCACGTTCTCGGTATAATCGTGGGGAGAATTTTTTTTTTGCGATTGTAGACTTGATACGAGGACTTTTTTTGAGCGATTTTTTTAAATGAAAAATTGTATCTGTTTTATATGAAATTTTATATGAAAATTTATATGAACATTTTATATGAAAATTTGTATGAAAATTTTTATATGAAAATGTATATGAAAATTTTATATGAAAAATTTTATATGAAAAATTGTATCTGTTTTTGGGAATTCTTGGAAGGATTGTTGAGGCGGTTTTTTGGAAAATATTTGGATTAGGTTTCGTGGGAAAAGTCAGAAGTTTATGAGGGACTCGAGTCTTGTGGATTACGAGTAAACATTTTTTTTTCGCGAAAAAAAAAATATGAATGTGTTTACATAAATTCTCGGTTCAGTCGAGACGATTTTAGGAAAATATTTCGCGACAAAAGCCAGAAGTTTATAAGACCGGGACTTGAGTCTTGAATTATGAGACATTTTTGTTTTTCGACAAAAAAATATGAATCTGTTTACGTAAATTCTTGATGCAGTCGACACAATTTTCGGAAAATATTTAGCCTCCGGATTTCGTGGAGAAACGTCGAGAAGTTTGTCCTTGGAACTCGCCTCGGCGAGCGCGCTGCACCCGCGAAATTCGATACAATCAAGATTAAGTTCATGCCGCGAATACATTATTAATTTACGATACGTTGTTCGCCGCCGCCGCCGCCGCCGCCGCCCGGCGACCATCAAACTTCGCGCCATTCCCGCGGGTTACCCGCGGAGTCTGCGGAGTCTCCCACGTCGCACCAAAATCCCTACTTCCTCTCTTCCCACAATCTATATCCATAATACATCCTCTCACGGCCGCTAAAAATTCCGACTTAGCCAGAACTCTCGGCTATTTTATCCAATTTAATAAAATCGTTCAATCTTTTTTTTCCCTCCCCTCGAGTCTAAATCTCAATCGCTTCCTTAACACTTAAACTACTTCAACTTTAACTCCAAAATAATTCCCACCAACTCCCACAAAATCCCAAATCCCCGGGTCCGAATATCGAATTAAAAAAGTCACCGTTAAAAAAAGAATCTGAAATTCTAACAATTATAAAATTTCTAAAAATTCTACAAATTCTATAATAATTCTATAAATTCTATAATAATTCTATAAATTCTATAATAATTCTATAAATTCTATAATAATTCTATAAATTCTATAATAATTCTATAAATTCTATAATAATTCTATAGATTCTATAATAATTCTATAACTCTATTCTATATTTTTATAATTCTATAACTCTATTCTATATTTTTATAATTCTATAACTCTATTCTATATTTTTATTCGCCAAAATTCGCCACCGATAAACCATTGACTCTCGACATTGTTCCCATCCAGAAACCCTCACCCCCCGCGTGCGTAAATCGCGCATCTCCACCCCTCCCCCCAATCCTAGAATCGTTTTCCCCTCTCACATCTTTCGCGCGAGGATCTTTCGCCCGCGACTCAGACATTCAGTTAATCCGTCCAATCTCTCTCTCTCACTCTTTCTCTTCTTCCAGGTCTCTCATCTCGTCTCCCTTCCGCCATCACCGCAGCCGCCGGGGACTTTGAAATCGAGCGCGTCTCCCTGATTCACTCTTCCTCCGGCTCGTTCGCCAAGCACATTAAAAGTTGGTTGTGGATGCAGCGCGGAAGCGGTCGGGACGAGGAAGAAGAAGAAGAAGACGAAGAGGACGAATAAGAAGACGACGAGGCTGAGGAGAAGAGCGAGAAGAACGGAAGAGCTGGCGGGGCGAGCCGAGAGGCGAACGAAGAGAAATAGGCGCCTATATAGCAGCTGTATAACTCTGTAGTACTCGTTGTAGAATTGCGAGAAGGAGCTGCGAGAGGAAGAGAGAGAGAGGAGACACACCGAGAGTGGGAAGAACTTCTCGGCTTCCGGTAATCCTTTACTCAACGGTCGCAGCTTTAACGGTTCCACTCTGGTCTTCCTGTTAATTATTCTGGCGGACGTAACCGCGACTCCGGGCGGGAACGGAGCTGCCCCGACCAACACCATCAGCATCAGCGACGAATAGCACGAGCGCCACCGCATTTCGCGGCCCGGGATATACGTATATATATATATATATCGCTCGCGGATGGAGAGGCGAGATATACAAAGGGGTGGTATGTATATATATATGTAACACGGGGGGCTTCACGTGTTGGTTGTTATGTTAATCATTCTCGGCGGCCAGTGTTCTCCTCGCTCTGTGTCGCTCCGGCTCGGCGCGAGAGCCCCGAACCGCGACTGGGTCAAGCCGACCCCCCCACGACCCCCGCGATATAATAGCTGGAGAGAGAGAGAGAGAGAGAGGGGTCATCATAATTCTCGGGCGGTGGCCGCGCGGCTCCTCTTCCGCCCTTTGACGTTGTGAACTATGCGCTGTATTTTTTATTCGAGGATTTTTTAATTTTTTTCGTCGCGATGTTATTTTAAAATAATAATATTAATTATTTAAGCGTTGTTCCTCCCGATGGCGGCCGCGCTGCTTCCCGCCGAGAATAATATTAATTATTATTTTAAATAATAATGATATTAAATATTAATAATAATAAAATAAATAAATAATATTATTATTTTTTTATTGTTAAATAGTAATAATGTTAATAATAATAATAAAATAAATACATTATATTATTATTATTTTTTAAATTATTTTTAAAAGAAATATATATTAACTTAAAAATAGTACAATTTCTAAGGTCTGATGACATTAATTTAATAAACAGTACAATTTCTAAGCTCTGCTGACATTAATTTAAAAAATACTACAATTTCTAAGCTCTTTTGTCATTAATTTAATAATTAGTCCAATTTCTAAAGTGTGCTGACATTAATTTAAAAAATAGTACAATTCTTGCTATCCCCTGACATTAATTCAAAAAAACTAGAAAAAATTTGTTTAAGGCGCCACAAACGCTAATTAAAAAACCGCATTAACTTTTTCCCCAATCCCCTGGCGTTAATTAAAAAAGAACAGCGAGAGATTTTCCCCTAGCGCTGAAACGACTTAGCGATCCTGACATATTTTTTCAGGCTCCAATCACGGAGTGACCCATTGTTTTCGTCGGCGAAGTTTTCCATCGGCGGCGAGGGGGAAACTCGGAGGACGGAGGATTCGAACGGTGTGGCTCGGCTCCAGGAGCATCGCCGTCGCCGTCGCCGAGCGAGCGCTGCTCTCTTACCTCGGCTTCCACTCGGCTCTATCGAGAATGCGATCGCGTCGTCGTCGTCGTCGTCGTCGACTCGAGTCGATCTCGAGCTCCACCCTCTCCCGTCTCTCTCCGGCCGCGTCTCGCGGAGTTGAAGCGAAATGCAAGTCGCCAACCGCCACGAATGGAAGACCACGAGGGGTGGTCGAGGAAGCCTCTCGCTTTCTCCCTTTCTCTCTTTCTCTCTCTCTCTGGGCGAACAGGCGAAGTTACAAGTTTTAAAAGGCTTAAAAAGCCGAGCCGGAGCCGGAGGGAGAGACAGATAGACTCGAGAGCAACCGACCCCTGAGTGCCCCCCGCCACATTGTTATACGATTGATACGGCCGAGGTTTAATGGCGCGACTTTTTTTTCTCCCCGTCTCACCCCCGTTTTTATTTTCTTTTTTTTTCTACTCCCTCTTTTCTTTCTTTCGTTCTCTTTAGTCATCCACCCCCCTTCTGGCCGCCTTTTGTTTTACCTTCCTCACTGTCGCCAGGCGTTGGGAAAACTAGTTGGCTGAAAGTCCACGAGCGCATTGTCGTTTGGGGATAATGCAACGCGCGGGTCGGGATGTTTATCAGGCCCGGAGGGAATGCGGAGTCGGCGGGACGTGTAGAACCGAAAAATGGGTTGTTCCGGGGCGGGGGGGAATTTATTCGAACGTCTTTTTCCGAAATGGCTGAGGTTTTTGGCTGGAAATTTATGGTTAGTGGGATCTTTTGTTTTTGCAAACGTTTGATGTATTTGGCTATAAATTTTATAGGTATTTGACAATAAATGTATAGTCAGCAATATATTTTCGTCTTTTTAAAAGCATTTGAGGTATTTGACAATAAATGTATAGTCAGCAATATATTTTCGTCTTTTTAAAAGCATTTGAGGTATTTGACAATAAATGTACAGTCAGCAGTACATTTTTGTTTTTAAAAACATTTGATTTATTTGACTATAAATTTATAGTCAGGAATATATTTTTTTTACTTTTTAAAAACGGCTGAGGTATTTGACTATAAATTTATAGTCAGCAGTACATTTTTTTCGTTTTAAAAACGTTTGAAGTGTTTGATAATAAATGTATAGTCAGCAGTACATTTTTTTATTTCAAATTTAGATTTTTAAGAATTTTTTCCGATCTTTTGGATATTTTTCAGATTTTTCCGAACTGTGCAAATTTTATTTTTTTAATTTTTAAAGTGACATATAAAACACTATAATTTAAAAATTTATAATGCATCGCATTGGGGGTTGCTTATCGGGCATGGAGGGCATTATATAATATACAAACGCATGGGAAACAGCCTGAGATACGTGTGGTATATACGTTATATGTGCCCAGGGTTTCTCCTGTCGCGTTGTTCCTCCCGATGGCGGCCGCGCTGCTTCCCGCCGAGAAGCTCCAGGTTGAACTAGAGAGAGAGAAAGCCGGTGCCGTAACTACCGGAGAAGTAAAAGTTGTTATTCCATTAGCCCGGAGGAGCAGCGCGCCCGGCTAACTTACAGAGGAGAAACGTTCCGGCGGTGCAGCCCACCGAGACAGGGTTAGGAGCAGACAAGCGAGTCACCTCTCGCTGTTTCCAGCGCGAGAGACACGGAGTGCATATCCTCGTGCGGACCGAGTCCGACTTGGCCGGATCGTATTTCTTGGAACAACCGGCCGACGACTCCCCCGGAGTTGGCTGTTATTAGGACTATCGTATCAGTGGGGATTAGGGGCGCAGCACTCCGGAGCTGCGACGAGGCGACGAGGAACTCTCGGCGACTGCGGCTGAGAAGAGACTGAAAAAAAAAACGAGAGACTGAGATCTTTGAGTAGCTGTTGTCTTGTAGTTGAGAAATTCGAGACGACGTTTTAACGAACTTGGAGGACAGAGGAGGAAAATCGAATTGTTGAGCAGGAAAATTAAATGCCAAGCGGAGCGACGGTTTCTGAAAAATTGAACGAAGTTCAGTATTTTTGGGTACTTCAGTGTTTTGTAGTTGGGAAATTGGAGACGATGTTTTAAGGAACTTGGTTCTGGACAGAGGAAGAAAATCGAATTTTTGAGCAGGAAAATTAAGTGCGAAGCTGAGCGACAATTTCTTTAAAAAATGGACCAAAATGTTTGCGAATTTTGTAGTTGAGAAATTGGAGTCGACGTTTTAACGAATTTGTTTCTTCACAGAGAAAGAAAACAGAAAAGCTAAGTATCAAAATTAACAACGAAGCAAAGCGCCAATTTCTTTAAAAAAAAAATACCAAAGTCTTTGAGTATTTTGTAGTTGAGAAATTGGAGTTGACACTTTATCGAATTTGCTTCTTCACAGAGGAAGTAAAACGAATTGTCAAGCCCAATCATTAATCCCAAAGTAACGCAACATTCTTGTATTTTTTTCTAACTTTCCAACTTTCTAACTTTCTTTTTTCTCTTCTCCAGGACTGCTGGAAACATCACAGGCCCCGGATTTTTGGTTCCGAAATTTGGCCAATAGAAAATACTGCAGTCATGAGAAGTCCAGCCGAATTGTAGTCACCGGCTGACCCACAGGTCGGCAAATGCAGCCGCGCACTCGTCCCGACGATCTTCCAGAGTGGCACCAGCGAAGTCCTCTCCTCGTGCTCGTGGCGACGATAACCCCGCCTGCCACACACTGCAGCGTCAACTGGCCCGCGGTGAGTGCGAGAAAGACCGAAAGTCTCTCTGGTTTTGGGTTTCTCGAAAGCGACAAAGTTGAAATTTAAGCCCCACGAGCGCGGAAAGCGAGAGAGCGAGAGAGAGAAAGAGAGACCAGACACGTCGTCCTAATCGTGAAGAATTGGAATGTGCACTCGGAAGCGAGTGGAGAGGCCACGAGGCAGATAGAGGAGAGAGCAACGACCGACGTTGAAGCGCGGCGAGGGGGACGACGGGGGTGGAAAGCACAACAGCCCGAAACAACCCTCTCACAATACAGTAAAACCTCGGTTATCCGAGGTAATGTCGGGACGAGGTATCCCGGATAAGCGAAAACTCGGATAATACAGAAACACACACAACTTGAAATCATTTATTTTTTATATGAATTTGAAAAAGTATCAAAATAAAAAAAATAAAAAATAAAAAGAATAAAAATTTTAATAAAATTAAAAGAAAAAAATAAAATGTTTGAAAAAATTAAATAAAATTTATTTTAATTTATTTAAAATAATCTATTTTAGTTTCTTTTATTAGTAACAAGTAGAAAAAAAACCGCAGTCGTCTACATTTGTTCGTTTCCCCCTAAAAAAAAAAAAATAAAACGTGAGCACGTTTTATATTTTATTTTTTATTTAACGCGGAGTCTCGGTTAATCGAAGGCCGGATAAGCGAGGTTTTACTGTACTCGGCGAACGGGCGGCGAAAGGGGAGAAAGAGAGTCACGAGCACCGAGTGGCACGAAAGTCAGAACGCGGGCGGCCCCTCCACGTGAAACGTGGATTTTCCTCCCGGCAGGTAAACTCGCGACGTGTACGAAACGGCGCGCAGTTACCCGGTTTGCAATTGTGCGCCGCTGCCGTTCGCGAAAATAATGGCACGCGCCTTTTTCTCCCTTCGCTCGGTCGCATCATCGTCTTTTTATGGCTCCATAAGCCTCGTTTCTTCCTCGTTGAGCGAGCGAGACGTCCCGACGACCGGCTGTCCCGTCTAGACGGGACGCCGCGAACAACTTCTCCGACGGTAACTTTGCAAATTATCCGGACAAATATGGGACGAGGGCACAAAGAGGTTTATGAGGGCGGCTAATATTGCGCCACATACTTTTGGTGGGGTTGGAAGTCCAGAGGGACTTTTTGTCGGGCTTTGTTTTGGAGGAGGACTTTTTTTTTTTTTGGTTCTTTATATTGGAGAGAGTTATTCGGGGGAGATTCTTTGGGTTGAGGGCAGAGGAATTTGGTAACTTTTTTTTTTTTAGCAATCAGGGCTGAGTGTAACGGACACAATTTTGAGGAAGTAGATGTTAATACAGGTCGCAACGATTTTTTTAAATTCTGTATATTGAGGGCAGAGGAATTTGGTAACCGCGCGTGGAATGTTTAAACATTTTTTTTCTTTTTTTTTTTGCAATCAGGGTTGAGTGTAACAGACACAATTTTGAGGAAGTAGATTTAAATACAAGTCGCAACGATTTTTTTTGTTCTTTGGATTGGATCAAGTTATTCGCTGTTGCGAGATTCTTCGTCTTCCGGGTTGAGGAATTTTTTAACCGCACGTGGAATACGTGATCAACTTTTTTTTCTTTTTTTTCCCTGAGCAATCAGGGTTGAGTGTAACAGTGAAACTTTTGCGGAACTAAATTCATATACAAGTCGCAATTATCTTATAGCTACGTCGAGCCGGAACGGCTGAGGGAATCAGGTGTGTTTTCATGCAAACAATGAGGAAACACAATTTTCGTTCGTCTTTGTTTTTATATAGATTTTTATTGATGATTTCTGAATATCCGCTGATAAAGTTGTTTATGTACAAAATAATGCTGAAATATACCTATAACATTATTATATATTCAGTAACCTATTGTGTGTTTTTTTCTTCTTTTTTTATTCTCTCGTCGTTCCGGGGAATCCTCGGGGGTGACGAGGGCGAATCCCGGGTTTCATTTTTTTTTTGTTTCCTCGCCGTCGATTTTCCTCGCATTTCGCCCATTTTTACAGATTCGCTCGTGTCCCCCCCCGAGACCCTCGCGTCGTTTCTCGCCTTAGCACATTCCTCGATCCTCTCGAGTCGCTTTCGGAGTCGCTTTTCGGAGCAACGGCCGACCCGAGAGCTTCTTACACGCATTCTTATCATTTTTTTTATCGCTCCCGTCTCTCTCTATCTCTCGCTTATTATTTTCTTCCTCCTCTCTTCCTCTCTCTCTCGCTTCCTCGACAATTCACTATTTACAATCCGCCGCGTGTGAGGCGGTCGCGGTATACATCAGCAGTTTTCCTCGCATCAGTCGTTACAGTACAGCTCGAAGGTTAATGAAGGAGAGTTAATTGAGTTAAGACAGTGAATGAGATTTCTTTTTTCTTCCTCCCGTCGATTCCTCGGGACCTCCGCTCGTCCTCCGCGTGTCCCCCGGGTGTATTTTTATTTACAGAGGGAGGAATTTTCGGAACGCTCGGCTCGTCGTCTCCCTTCTCACGAAACGGAGCAGCGAAAAAGCAACGCCAGAAAAAAAAAGAAAAATAGAAGAGCAAAAATTGGGAAGAAAGTGCGAGACGAAAAAGTACAAAACTGGCAGTGAATTATTCGTCCGGATGATCGGAAATAGCGGCCGTGAGGAGAGAAAAAACCGAGCGAGCCCGTCGAAGGGTACATTGGCCGCGCGGTAATTAATTACCCCGCGCGTTCCGGCGATTCCAAGGGAGCCAAGAATAACGCGCGGGTTTTCGAAATTTTACACCGCCGCTCGGGATCGCGAGAGGAGCGCGCCGAACCCTCGGGGGGCTTCGCGAGACGCTCGACTACCACATAGTTTTACACGACGGTGTTGGAGACTTTGCGGCGTTGGAAAAAACACGTGGGGAGCAAAAATGTCGAGCGTTCGTTGCTTCAAAACACACACGTTTTTTTTCTCTTTATACTATAATTTGTTTATTATTAAGTGTTTAGCCCTTCGTAGTCACTCTGGGTCGATTCGACCCGAGGCGAAAACGAAATAGTTTCCTGTGGCCAAGGGAACTTTGTCCGAAATAAATACCTTTTTTGTGGCGATTACTAGGATAATATTTTTTTATCAAAAGTACTATATTTAGAGAGTATCGGGTTAAAATTTGAGTTAAATCGATCTTTTATTTACGGAGTTATGATTTTTTTTTAGTGAAAAAACGTATTTTTTTCGATCTTTCACCTTCATTAATTTTTAAAAAATATGTCGCAATTTAATGTTGGGAAATTTCTTTTTTTTTTTTGTAAATTAGAGATTTTTCAAGCCGGTAGTTTGGTCGCAATACGCGGATAACTCAATGTTACAACTTTATGAAAAATCCTTAAAGAACATTTTTGGCAATAAACTTCATGAAAAAAAACAATAAAAAGTAAATGTTTCGTCGTTACTCGTTTCTCGTTACATTTGCTTTTCACGATTTTTCGTATGAAATTTATTACCAAAAATGTGTTTTAAGGATTTTGACATCGAGTTAAAACCTTTATTTATATAACGTGAAG
Organism: Pimpla rufipes; assembly: GCA_963932165.1. Taxonomy (NCBI): domain Eukaryota; kingdom Metazoa; phylum Arthropoda; class Insecta; order Hymenoptera; family Ichneumonidae; genus Pimpla; species Pimpla rufipes. The sequence goes on from OZ010632.1 coordinate 23,748,134, forward strand.
GCCACATTTACCAAACGTTTAATAATAATCAAATTATAGGATAAATAAAAACAAGTGCGTGTATTTTGAAGTAACGAATGCTTGACGTCTCTGATGGGGAGACGCAGCAGCGGGCGGAGAGTCCGTCGTGTGTTGCGCGCAGCGCGCGAAGAATTTTCGCACAGGAGAAACGAGAGTGCCCGAACAACAATCGCTAGCCTAACGAACGCCCGTTTTCTCCTCTCACCTTTCGCATTTACATTTGTCATTTTTTGTCTTTTAATCCTTACGTTTTTTTATAATTCATGTTTTTTGAAATAATCAAACCATTCCTCTCTCTCTCGACATTCCCAAAATATTTCGCAACTCTCACGCGCTCGACTCGCACATTCTCGCATTCTCTCATATCGCAGTCGCATATTTTACACACCGGACATTCACAATTCGTGGCTTCTTTTTCTCTCGCTCTCATTCGTCATTTGTGTGCGGTGACATTTTTTCCTCCTGCTTATTATTTTCCTCGTTCATCCTCCTCGTATCTATTTTTCTCCTCGTTTATTTTTTTTTCGCTTTTTTTTCGTCTTTAAGTTTTGTTTCATATTGCTTTCTCGATAAGGCTCTGGCGCTTCGATTTACACGAATTTCCTCTTTTTTTTTACAAGCGTCCCTCGCACTTCGACTCATCCGTCGCGCGTTCGATACATGTTTTTTTTTTCGCGATTTTTTCTCGTCGCTCTCGTCGCTTCGTGAAATACATCATTTTTTTTTGGGACACAAAAATTCGTCTCGCCGGACTCGCGAGGCGGTCGTCGCGTTTCAACGTGGCGCAAGGGGGGGTAGGAACGTGTTTGTGTGTGGAGGACAATTAGTCGTGTGCATAAGATATACAAGGTTACGATTTATCCAATTATATATAATGTATATATATATATATATTTATTTATATTTATACTATATATATAAATACGTCGCACAGGTCGTGCGAGGGGGGGACAAGGGACGATAGAAAAGACGACGAGGTTGCCAATCCGCTCTCGATCATCGACGCTGCGTTAACTCCGACTTCACCGCGTCTCGTCTTAATTTTGTACAGTTAATAATTTAAACGTTTACATCCAGATCCGTCGCTCTCATCGCTTATCTCTTATCTCTCTCTCTCTCTCTTTTTCTCGTCGCTTGACTAGCATTACGATACGTTTTTTCATTTTACTTTAAGATATTTTTGTGTCTTTTTTTTTTTTTTTCATTTTTTCTTCGACGTTATTTCGTTTTCTTTTTTATCTTCGCTTAATAATTGCGCAAGTGCAACGAGCCTCGCGCTGTGTAAAATATACATTTTTCTCTCGCGTTTCCAGAAAAAATTGGAGCTTCTTCGTTTTCTCGCATTCTCTCGTTCGCTCACATTATTTTATATTTTATATACGAATAACGATACCCAATTCGCGGAATCCACGTTTCGCATAATTCTCGCCGCGGTTACACTTATTTCGTTCGCTCTTCTTCTTCTTCCTTCGCTCCTTTTTATTTACTTTTTTTATTTCTCTCTCTCTCTCTCTCTCGTTATTTTTATAGCGCTCGCCCATTTTCACGCAGACACACAACGCGTGTGTCGCAAGCCGAGTTTATAACAAACGAGTACAGGGTTCGTACAAAGTGGATTCCGTGATCGCAGTACGAATTTTTCTCTTACACGACGACGACGACGCCGACGACGACGACGACGACGACGACCCGCGCGTTAGCTCGTTTCGCGTTCGCCCTGCGCTCGGTCGCCTCGCGTTCCTGCATATTAAGTTTATTTATATGCCTATACGTACGTCGAGATGGGCTTTACGAGGAGACCCGAGACTAGCTCGCGTGGCTAACTAAATTCACCGAGTGGAAATGGGAAAAATGCTCGCGCCGACTATTTTCTCGCTCCCTCCCTCGCCTTGGGGCTCTTTCGGTCGAGGCGAATTTATTCCACGGAGAATAACCGGGCGCGCAAAGTTAACTCGAGAAATTGAGATATTTCGCGAGAGTAAAAAAAGAAAGAAAAAATAAGAAAAATAGGCGAAAAAAAATAGCCTGGCATACGCCTCGATAATTCGAATTTCCTGGTAAGAGCTTCGGGTTCAATCTGGCCGGCGTAAGGAAGAAAAAAAAAAAATAGAATGGAATGAGAAGGAAGAGAGGAGTAAAAAAAAAGCGGAGCAGTTTAGCCTCGCGTTGGATTCGGGGGGGGCAAATGGATTGCTGGCACGTACAGAGAGCACCGTGAGAGGATACGATCTCCACGTGACTTTTTACCGGGCCACCGAGGATCCCTTCTCGCCCTGCTCTTTTCTCTCCTCTCCCAGGGAATCCGGAATACGAGAGCTATCGATAATGCCAAAGTATTAATCCTGGCCCGGCTGTTGGAGCTGGTAGCGCAGGCTCCTATCTCGCGCTTGAGCTTCTCCGCAGAGAAATGATTTACTGGGTCAACGAGCACGCGCCGTACGTGACATTAAATAATTTCGAGCGATTTGCCACTGCTTCGCATTTAATTTTTTACCCGCTCGGGTCGCGGAATTTTTGTCTCGCTTTTTTGAATTTACGATTTTTGTTTCGCTTTTTTTATTCACAATTTTTGTTTCGCTTTTTTAATTTACGATTTTTGTTTCACTTTTTAAAATTAGAATCGATCGCTTTTTTATTTTGTTAGATCGCTTTTTTAATTTAGGAAATTAGAAAAAAGCGAAACAAAAATCATAAATTAAAACATGATCTTTGTTTCACTTTTTTCTAATTTAAGATTCGTTTTCTTTTTTCTTCTTTTTTTAATAAATAAATAAGTTAGCGGCCGTTAAACGGAACCGTGAGAATTTTTTGTTTCGAAAGAGGGAAAAGATTCGAAATTCTGACTCAATTTAATCGTTAAGTGTTTTTTAGAGTTACAAAAAAATAGGAGACGAAAAATCGTCGCGGCGGAATTTTCAACGCGCGCGTCCGTTCGCAACTGGACTGTACGCGTTGCGCGAGGAGATTCCCGTCGACGTGCACTTTCCACGCCCGAGACTCCGCGGTTCAAGGTGCAGTCTCGCCTCCTCGTCTCTCTCCTTCTCGATTCCTCGCGGCCAGCCATCTTGGCACTCGGGAATTCCAGCGAGTACACTCGGTCCGAGAAGCCGAGATCGCGAACATTTTTACCGACGAAATTTACAGAGACCGATGATTTAAATTAACTTACAAACGAAAAATAGAAAAAAAAAACAACAAAAAAAGCGCGACAAACGCTTCGTCGTTCGCTCGTCGTCGAATTAACGATTATCTTAACTAGTGGCTAAAACCTTATCGAGGTTAATCGTAATCGTAAGTTTATCGCTCGCCTCCCTCGTCTCGCTTATTAATTAATATTTCATGTGTTTATTTTTTTACACGGATCAGGAATGATTTTTTCTCGTCTTCATCGTATAATCGTTAGAATCTTTAGAACTCGCGTGTTTTGATTCCCAAAAGAAACAAAACACTGGCTGTGTCGGTGCGTGAACACACATTGTACGGTACGCGCCGAGGGACTTTTCTCTCGCATTTTCCTCCCCTCCCCGAGACTCCCACAATTTCGTCCCCTCGATCGTCGAATTTTTTCCGCCGATCGTTTTCCCTCGCCCTTTTTTTTCACACTCGTTTAGAAAATAATTCGACGTTTAGAATATATAATATATAATATATATATATATATTTATATATATATCTATGTGTATTTATATATTTATAAGATGGCTTCAATCCTGGGCCCTCTTATCTCGCCTCCAATCGCCTCACCTGATATCCCCGAAAAACGTCGTCTCGCAATCTTAACCCAAAAAAACGAAAAAAAACCCTCATCACTCCCTCTCAACTCTAATCGCGAATCACCCTCGCTCAGCTTAGACCGATTTCCCTATCGAACTTAATCCTCCTCCTCCTCCTCCTCCTCCTCCTCCTCCCCTAAAAAAAACTCAGAAAACTCAACACCCAAATTCCCGGAGTCTCCCTTCGAAAAAAACCTCAGTGTCATCATCCCCTCCACAAATCCCCTCAGTCTTCGTTTGATTAACCCTCCCACAAATTCCTCTCATCCCCTCCTCAAAAAACTCCCTCCTCAATCCCCTCAAAAAAAATCCCCTCTACGCCCTATAAGTCCCAATCCCGCTGCTGTCATCCTCATGAACCTCCAGTTCCAACTCCCTCAATTTCTCCCGATGCGGCAGAATCTCCCTGTCCCTCGACAAGCTCCTCTCCCTCGATCTCTCCCTCTCGCCCCTATAATGACGATAATGATGAGGAACGTGTCCATTTATCGGCAGCGTCGGATAACCGGACTGCGGACAGGGCGGCGAGTGTCTCGGCGGCGGCGGCGGATGTCCCGGAATCATTCCGTTGGCCACCCTCGAAGTCCCCGTCTGATGATGCCTTTCGGCGGTGCAAGAATCTCCCCTGGCAGGCAGAGCGGGCGCTAAACCGTTCGCTGAGGTCTGATGGCTCCTCCTGAGGGAATGATTCGAGTGATGAGTCCTCAAACTGGCGGTACCGTTCGCCAGGTCCCCCCCAGGTGTCTGAGGACTCGAGCAGAAGAGCCCAGTCGCTCCGGTTCGCTGCTGCGAAGCTCCGGAAGCCCCGGAATGACCCCCAACGCCGCTATTCGCTGCAGCACCAGCGGCTGATGTTGCAGTGGGCAGCGTGCCCGGGCGTCGCATCTGACGCGCGGTCTCACCGTCGATGTAGGTGAAACCCTCGCCGGCCGGGGTGCTCCCGCCGTGGGGGAGGAACCACACGCCGCCGTTGCCGGGGCTCGCCGCCCGAAGTTCTAGCTACAGCTCCGTCACCGGTATCGGCTTTATGCCCGTCGCTACCTGCTGGCCCAGGTGTTGCTGCTGCTGTTGTTGCTGCTGCTGCTGCTGGAGTTGCTGCTGCTGCTGTTGGAGCTGCTGCTGGTGCAGCTGCTGCTGGTGATGGTGATGATGATGCTGAGGTTGGTGATGATGATGAGGCGCGTGAGCCGCTCTTACGATATATTCGTCATCGGAAAAGGTTTTTTGGTACTCGTGTTCCTTTCGGGATATCGCGCGATTTTTCCATTTGTAGTCCTTCAAGGCGTCCCTCACGCGTTTTCGGCATCTGTAGTAGAGAATGAGGGCCAGACCCGCGAAGAGGGCCAAGCCGGCTGCGCAGAGAGTCGCGAGTAGCGCCTGTTTTCGGGGGTCCGAGAAGGCGCAGCCGAGCTCATCGGGTGTCATTCCTTTGAGGGGTTTTCCACGGGATTCCTGGGGTTCCGCGCAGACTGGGCTGGAGTTACGGGGGACCAGGACCTCGGACAGCCAGAGGAGGCTGCAGTCGCAGTTTAGGGGGTTGTTGGAGAGATCCAGGCGGCGCATCTCGCTCCAGGCGACGAGGGACTCGGAGAAGGTTGTGAAGGCGTTCGCGGGGAGGATCAGGTGACGCAGGTTCGGGAGGCCTGAGAGGGCGCCTTCCTCTATCGTTTCCAGGTGTTTGTTGCTCTTCAGGATTAGCGTCTCGAGGTTTCCGTTGTCGGCGAACGCGCCACGCTCGACGGTTCGCAGGATTTTCGCTCCTGAGACGTCGAGTTTTTTGAGGTTCGTCAGGCCTTGGAAGGCGCCGGAGCGGAGGGAGGGGAAGGGATTTTGACCCAGGGTGAGCTCTTCAAGGCGAGTTAGGAGAGCCAATTGACGGGTTGGAATCTCGCGGAGTTTGTTCGCCCCGAGATTTAGGGTTCGGAGGGAATTCAGACCGCGAAAAGCGCCCTCGCTGACGTTGTCCAGGCTGACGCTCATGAGGTCCAGCACTGCGAGGCGTTCCAGGCCGTTGAAAGCGCCGTCGGGGAGGGAGGAGATGACGTTGAAGCTGACGTGAAGCTCCGCCAGGGCGTTTAAGGGCGCCAAGGCGGGTGATGGGATCGACATTAGCTGATTGTCGTCTAAGAGGAGGACTCGAAGGGCTCCGAGCTTTTGGAAGGCGCCGGGCTCCACTTTGCTGATGCGATTTTTGCCCAGGTCGAGTTCTTCGAGCTTCGTGAGGGAGGCGAAGAGGCCGCTTTTGAGTTCCTCGAGGTAGTTGCCGCGGAGATTGAGGATCGTGAGGGACTTGAGACCCGTGAAGGTTCGCGTTGTGAGGTTCGAGATCTGGTTGTGTTTTAGGTCCAGGAAGACCAGCTGCTTCTGGGCCTCGAAACTGCCGTCCGGTATCGTCACCAGGTGATTGTCCGACAGGTCGACGTTCGTCAGGTCGCCGTAGAATTGAAACGCTGCGGCTTCGACGACGCGGATTCGGTTTTCCTTCAGGACGATGCGCTGGATGCTCGGGTTGAGCGCGATGGGGATGACGTTGAGGTTGCCGTGGAGACAGTTGACGACCAGCGTCTCGTCGTCGCAGGTGCAGGTCGCGGGGCAGAAACCCGCGCTACCCGGGCCGAGAAGAGAGGCCAGGAGCAGCAGGAAGGTCAGCTTTGAGGGCCATGCTGGCGTTTGTTGGCCTTTGGAGGTCTGGAACAGAAATTTAAATTCAGGGGTTAGATGAAAATGTTTTTGGACGTGTGGAATATTTTTGTAAATTAATGTGGGGACGAAGCCCTTGAAAAGTTATTTTTAAAAAATTCAGCATCAACGATTGCATTATTATTTAGGAGGGGAAAAAATTGCTATTCCATGCCTTCGAAGGTCTGGAACAGAAATTAATTTACGGGGCCAGAAAAAAATGTTTTTGGGCGTTCGTAAAATGTTTGTAAATTAATTTGGGTACGAAGCTCTCGAAAATTTGTATTAAAAAAAATTCAGCATCGACGTTTGCATTATTATTCGGGAGGGAAAAAGTGCTACGCCTTGACTTGGGAGGTCTGGAAAAAAATGTACAGAGTCAGAAAAAAATGTTTTTGGACGTTTGTAAAATTTTGTAAATTAATTTACGCTTGAAGCCCTGGAAACTAAATATAAAAAAATGCATCCTCGACGTTTGTATTATTCAGGGTTGGAAAAAAATTGCTAATCGACCGTCCCAGTGGCACCGCCACTGGGTCAGGAGGGATTCTCCGCTCGCCGCTTTACATTCCCACAACTTTTTTTTCTCTTCTTTATTTTTTCCGTTCGCCACCACCGCGAATCCTCTTCATGCGCCGCTGTGACACACGAGTGACACAGAACGCCCGGGACTTGTCGAGAGATATGAGATCCCCCTGTGCCCCTTCCACATCAACCCTGAACCCCCCTACTCCCCCCTGCCACACGTACAGGTGCAGCATATTTGGACGTATGATTAAAAAAAGGGGGAAAAAAAAGAGGAAGAGAGAAAAGGGTATTAATCCCACAACGGGTGGTTCCGCGTGTTCTGGTCCCGGGCTGGGCGGGCTGGAAGGGGGGGGGGGGGACGACGACATGGGAATATGAGCGCCGTAGGCTGTGGCGAAATCATTATCACGTGTCAGCCGGTATTACGTGCAAAAAAGGGGCACGTCATTAGGGCAGGATTATATCCGGCGTGCAGGAGGGGCGAAGGGAGGGGAACGGGGGGGGGCTTAGATGGAAGACGAGGCGGGAGGGAAGAGGCGGATCTGTGGATATCGTAATACCAAACTTCCTCCCCTTGGGGAGTAGGACCATCCGCGGGTAGCATCGTCACTGCTGCTGCTGCTGATTATGACCCCGTTACTCGTCGCGTTATGTCGCGCTGATGCATTCGTCCCCCCCCCCCCCCCCCTCTCACTCCCTTCAACCCCCTCACCCCCCTGGAACGTATTAACAGACACGTATACATATTTACGGATTCCCCGGGAGGGAGAGAGAGTGAAAGAGCGTTGGGAGAATTCTGATTCAGCGAAAAATTATAATGAGACGACGTTTCCTTTGTTGGCGTTGTGCTCCCCCCCCCCTATCCCTCCACCCCGCGTGAGTGTCGAGAGGTGTTTTGCTTTCGGCTCTTTATCTGAGCATCGACGGGCGAAAAAATAAAGTTTTGAGCTGAGGTGAATAATTTTGAGATTAGTCGATTACTGTTTCGCTAATGGGGGAAGATGCTAATCTCAGGTCAATGACAATTTTTACTAGAATAAATTAATTTTGCTGTATCTTTTGATACAGCAAAATTAATTGTAAGAATCCAGCAAAAATTGCCAAAAAATCCCAGGTTCTCAAAAACGCTAAAAAATATTTCCTGAATCTATAAAAAAAATCCCAAGTCCCAAAAAATGCATTTTTTTCACCAGTTCCACACCAAGACCCGAAACACCCTGACCACATCCACCGCACGTGCCCCACAATCCTGTATGCCGCTGCACTCGAGGCCACCGCGAGAATCCGTCACGTCCAGGAGGCCGAGAAGCGCGAGGTCAAACCCCCCTCCTCCCCCCTTCGCGAATCTCCTCGAGAATCCTCATGAATCGAGAGGACGACGTATGAGCAGGGGGCGGGAGGGGGTTGAAGGGGGTTGAAGGGGGGTAAAGGGGGGTGTTGCGTGTACACGCGAATCGCACTCATCTCTCTCTCTCTCTCTCTCTCTCTCTCGTCGCATCGGTAGCCCTGACAAAGACCTTTTGTCCGCGGAGTTTCCACCGCGTCGAGAGTGCGGTGCGGCGCATCCATTGAGCATCCTCGGCCAGCGCCGCAGCAACGGCGCGCATAATGCGTGTGTACTTGGGTCGCTGGGTCCGCCACGGCAAACGCTCGCTGCATTCGCCGCGTAGCGGCGAATGCAGCGAGCGTTTGCCGTGCTTCGTGGGGGGGCGAGGGAGGGGGGGGGGGGGGCAACGTGTATACAGATAACGCAGATACATCATCTCGCGGCGAGACGGGAGATATCGCCGGGGCGCACTAATCACGGGAGCGTAAGGATAATGTCAACCCCGGGCGCGGCAGTCCGGAGGGGTCGAAGGGGGGGGGGGGGCGACGCGAACGAGCCGCGGCAACAGCGGCGCCGAGAGAGCCAACACCCCATGGCCAACCGGCTCAGCCAACACACGCGGATACGTCAGATTTAACCCGCTGTAATTAGCGATTACAGATTACCCTTTCGTCCATTAGCCACCCTCTGGCGCGCCCGCTCGCTCATCTCCCGGACCAGACCACGGCGATACGCACATAGGGGGGCAAGGGGGGAGATGGCGCCCTTTACAACGTCTGTTCAACCCCTATTCGCCACCGCAGAAACACACGGCGCGACTCCTACTCGCCTCGTGGCTTCTCCGCACCTCGATATCAAGGTTTCTGTAATTAGTGAGTTTTAACCCTCCCACCATCAATCGCAATGTTTGTTATACTGTACACATTTATTACAGTACACATTTATACCTGTTCAGGCTACCGACATTTATTATTTATTTATGTATTTATTTGATTGTTTGTTTATTTATGTATTTATTTATTTATTTATTTATTGATCTATTTATTTTATTTTTCTAAACACCTGCTATAAAACTACGATAATACCTAAACTAATTCTAACCTATTTTTTGTCCATTTTTCTTTTCTTGAGAACGCCAACCGCAGAAACTTATAATTACATGGTGATGAACAGAAATGCAATACTGTGTATATAATGTACTTGTTGAGTATTTTAATAATTTTTTATTTTTCGTATTTAAAAAAAAATATATATTTTTCGTATTTTAAGAATGTTTTTTTTTTCTCGTATTTTAAGCATTTTTTATTTCTATGTATTTTAAGAATTTTTCGTATTTTTATGTATTTTCGCAAGACGTCCGTAACCCGGTTCCTCTTAATCCGTCGTTTCCATCTCGCTTGCAATTTTTTTTTTTCACACCTTCGACATTTCGCTCTCGCTCGGCAATCAGCGTTTTTCCGTTCCCAGCCGAGGTGTTTCATCAGCCCCGTGGTTAAAAAATCATGAACTCGGTTATTTTTTCTCGGCACTGGGGTGGGGTAGTGTGTTTTTTTTATTTCTCTCTTTTTTTTAATTCGCTCGAGATTGAAGCGAAATAAAGCGCGCGAATTGAAGCGCCGACTGAACGATCCCTCGATTGGACTGTCGCGATCAAATTTGGACTTAATGGAATCGAATGATTTATCGATCGGTCCCGGAGGCTCCCGGAGGGCGGCGGTCTGCGCTCCTCTTTCCCTCTTTTCCCCCTTTTGCTCCCCCTCCTTCCCTCTCGTCTCTCTTCGTCTCTATCCGAGGGGCCCTCACGCCCGGTTCGCGAGCGCGTCCGCCCGCGATAATTGAAGCCATTGTCCCTCTTCATCACTCTCCGGTGATGGGCAGCCGATGAAAACCCGTTATTCGAGAGCCGCGCGCCGCGACGAAATTCGATAAATCGTCGGATGAGTCCAAGAGATCGCGTTGTACTTTGCTGTTTTTTTTTTTTTTTCGAAGCTTTAATTTGTTTTTTTTTTTTTTTTTTCGTCGCGAAAAGTCTGTCTCCTCGAGTCACCGCATTGAGTCGCTCTGAAATTCGATAAATTCGTCGCCGACGGATCGAAGATGTCGACCACTTTTTTTAGTTCTTTTTTTTAATGCTTTATTTTTATTTTCGTCGCGAAAAATTCGTCTCGCGGATTCACCGGGTTGCGTCCTGAAATACGATAGTCGGACGAGTCAAATTTACGTTGTACGCCGTATTTTTTTTTTTTTTTTTGAACTTTGCTTTTTCCTTAGGGAAATTCCAGAATATAATGCACTCGGAAATCCGAAGATTTGATAAATCGAGGTCCCTCAGCGATGTCGCAAAAAAAGATAAAAAGACAAAAAGAATTTTTTTTTTTTCGGACCTTCATTTTTTGTCAAAGTAACGTCGTACTCTTTTTTTTTCATACTTTGCTTTTTCCTTAGGGAAATTCCAGAATATAATGCGCTCTGAAGTCTGAAGATTTGATCAATTGCGGTCCCTTAGCGATATCGCAAAAAAAAAAGAAAAAATATTTTTTTAAATAAAAAGAAAAAAGATTTTTTTTTTTCAGAGCTTAATTTTTTTGGCGCCCTAAAATTCGATAAATCGTCGCACAAATCCAGGTTGCATTTTACTCCTTATTTTTTTGTCCAAACGTTTCTTTTCCCTCAGAGAAAATCCAGCGCATAATGCGCTCTGAAATCTGAAAATTCGATAAATCGAGGTCCCTCCGCGGTGTCGCCGAGAAAAAGAAGAAAAAAAAAAAGAAAAAGAAAAAGATAAACAGGAGATAAAACCCGAGACTATAGATAAAGGCGACGGTGAACTCGGTGAACGACGGACTCGCCGCGCACGTCCCTCGTAATTACTGCTCGGGCAAAGGAGCGAACCACGAGCGCGAGCGAGACGGACGTTATTACCGTAGACCGGGGGCGCCTAATCGCTCGTAATTATCGCGCAATTTTCCAGTAATCATCGCCCTCGGGCCGACCGCCCCCGACGTGGCAGTCGTCGTCGCGGTTTGATTTCTTTGAGTCGCCGAGGCGACGCTCGCAAATTAGCGGGGAGCTCGTCGCGCGGTCCTTCGGCCGAGTCGAGGCGAAACGCAGCGGCGGCCGATGAGATATTTTTAGCCGCCTCGGATTGGCCGAACCGACTGAATAATTCGATCAACGCGGGGGTGACGACTGCTGCCGATTTAACGAGAAATCTCTTATAAAGTTAACTTTCACGCTCGGCCGCCTTTTTCATCGGCCACCGCGCGACGCCACCGACGCCCTTAATGAGAGACAGTGCAATCAAGTCTTCGCCGCGGTTGCCGCGCGCCAATCGACGAATTAAGCCACGCTCATTAAGTGGGATGAAAATACTTTTCGCCCCCCCCCCCCCGAGATCTGCCGTCATCAGGGGTCGCGAGAGGCGAAAAATTGATTCAAGCGATTATTTTGCTTGGAAAAAATTGTTCATTTTGAATAATAATAATAATAATAATAATAATAATAAATTTGCGAAAATTTGCGATTCAGAAATTTATATAAACGATAAAAATAATATTATTAATAATTAATAATTAATAATATTAATATAATCTAAATACACATTTTTTTTAAATAAAAAGATTGATATCCGTAATAATCCTCGCCGCCAATAATAGCCCACCCAATATTCCCAGTAAAAAAAAAAAAAAAACCCCCGGACTTTAGCTACTTCATAATCGTCGAACGTTTAATTGATCCTCAGTCGGATAACCCGAAGCGGTTGATGCACCGAGGTGAGGAAGGAGCGAACCGCGTGTGCGTCGAGCTCGGGATACACGTGATTACCGAGTGCCTCTCGAAATCCTTCGGGTAATTCGCTTTAATTTATGCCCTGAGCGGGATGTTTTATGCACCGGCACGTAACCAGGGCACCGAGGGAGCTCCTTCCCGGCTCTCTCTCCCTGCCTTTCTCCATCCGTCCCGCCGGTAATCGCGCGCCTGGTCCAGAGGTTTCGTCCTCCTCGACTGCTGCACCGTGCGGAAATCCCTCAAGACGCGCCCGCGCGCGACCCGTGGAAAAGCCCGCGCGAAGCCTTTTTCCCCGCACGGCGAGCGAGCGCAAACGCCGCTGCTTTTTCCCCCGCGGGTTCGCTCCGCCCGCCAGCGGCGTCTCCACCGGTTAATTGGGTTTGTTAGAATGTTTTATGCACCGGCACCTGCCAAGACGTGATTTCCCCGTCAAAGCAATAGCAACGCTCGCCACCCACGTCGCGCCGCCCGCGCGCGTTTCCCTTAATTGGATTTACCCGGGCTGCGCCCGCCCGCGACGACGACGACGCAACTGCGTGATGCCTTTTCCCTTTTTCTTCTTTCATTAATCATATTTCGGTCGGGTGGAACCGGAATTTTTTGCGACTGGCTCGTCGTAAAAAAAATAAAAATGAAAATGTCATGAGCTATAAATATTTTATGAAAACTAGATTTTTAAAATAAAAACTAGATTTTTTAAATAAAAAACTAGATTTTAAAAATAAAAAGCTAATTTTTTAAATAAAAAACTAGATTTTTAAAATAATAACTAGATTAAAAAAATAAAAACTGGATTTTAAAATAAAAACGAGATTTAAAAAAATAAAAACTAGAGTTTAAAAATAAAAACTAGAGTTTAAAAATAAAAACTAGATTTTTTAAAATAAAAACTAGATTTTTTAAATAAAAACTGGATTTAACAAATAAAAACTAGATTTTTTAGAATAAAAACTAGATTTTTAAAATAAAGACTAGATTTTTTTAATAAGCACTAGATTTTTGAATAAAAATGTTGTTTATAATAACTAGATTTTTTATAAAACGTTTTTTTTTAAATAAAAACGCTGATTTTTTAAAGTGGAATTTTATAATTATTTGTATTTAAAAAAAAATGTCCATATCATTTTTTTATATTATATATATTTATATACCACGTATCTATGATTTTCCCGACTTTCCCAGGTTTTCCAGTTTTCCAGCTCGAGTGGCCGCCGCACGAGTGGAAAAAAAAACAGAAAGAAAGAAAAAAAAATCATGCGCGATGCACTCGGCGCTCGTTGCCGCGCGACATAACGCGGAAAAATTGTGTCACGCCGTGCGAGACCCGAGAGCACGAAGGGGGCGTGAGTTTTATCCGGGTGACGGGGGCGGCGAGACCTCGCGGCGAACTTCCGAAGGAGTTGGAACAGAAATTGCGCGGAAGATTGCTTCGATTAGGTCAACTCGAAGCGCGCGCTCGCGGGGCGGAGAGACGGCGACGACGACGCCGAGAGAAAATGTTCTGGTGCAGCTGCCGGTCGTCCCGCGACGCCCGCCTGTTATTATACCAAAGCCACCCGGAAGAACGTAATTTCCGGACGGTCGCAGAGGCCGCGCGGACGCGCGTGAACGCGATACAGCTCGTGTATGTCAAATACATATAACGTATATAATATATAATACGCTATATTATATAAATAACTATATCTGCAGTCGCAGTGAAAAAAAAAAAAAAAAAAAAATGCAGTTCATGCACGTTAAATATATACAACGTATATAATACATAATATACTATATTATATAAATAAATATAAATAAATAATAATAATAATAATAATAATAAATAATATGATATAAAAATATATTTGCACTCGCAGTGAACTAAAAAAAAACGTGGCCATAATATAGTATATTATATAAATAAATATAAATAAATAATAATAATGATAATAATAATAATAAATAATATTATATAAAAATATATCTGCGCTCGCTGTGACTTAAAAAAAATCAGCTCATGTACGTCAAATACATATAGCGTATATAATACACAATACGGTAGATTATATAAATAAATATATCTGCACTCGCAGTGAACTAAAAAAAAAAAAAAAAAACGTGGCCGGTGGCTCCAACGAGTCGAGAAATTTCGAGAAGCCGAAGCTGGAAAATTAATCGCCACGAAATGCTGCTCGAGCTGCGGGTGAATTCGGCCGAAAAGCGCGCTGCGAGCTGCTCAAAACTCGCCGTCGGGTAAATATCGCGTGCGAGGGAGAGAAAAACGCGCGGCGTGTGCGTCGCAAAAAAAAAAAAAGAGAAGAAAAGGTAAATATAATATCGGCCCGTGTGTATTTTTCCGTCGCCTCTCTCGCGTGTGTATTCGGCAAAAAAACTTTGGCGCAACGAAATAGAGCGAAAAAAAAAAAAATTCGATAGCGACGCAAAAAAAAAAGAGAGCGAAGAAGAAGAAGGGACAAAAAAAAAAAAGAATAATAACGAACGAGAAGCCCGCCCGAAAAACGCGACAGAGATCTCCGCGCGTCTCCGGCAGCCACAACTTTTTTTTTTTTTTTTTTTTTTTTTTTTTTTTTGTCAATAAACGCGGCAGCCGACTTTTCCGTTTGGTGACGACGAAGGGGAGAGAGAAAAAAAGGTAGCCTGGAAACGCTCATCTTCGGACCACCTATCAGCAGCTTTTTTTTTTCTTCCCTGTGTTTCCTACGTCAGCAAGAAAAAAAAAAAAAAAAAAACTGGGGCCTTCTGCTCGGCTCTTCCGGTGTTTCCGGCAGGATGCGTGCGCGGCCGTATAAAAGGCGCACGCGAGGTCCCTGGACCGAGTCCTGTGGCATCATCGGGGCGATCATTCCGACCGCGCACGGCGTCCATCGTCGTCGACCCCACCGGAGTAGATCTTTCCGGGACATAAACTTCTCGCGCCTGGAGCCGGTGGGGCATTATTTCGTCCTAGTTCCCCTCAACAGGTACTAAACGCCCCGCGCTGGTCGGCTCCGTAACGGACGACAAAGTCTTCGTCTCCTCGTCCCGCTTTCATTCTTCTCGCTCGCTTTGGCTCCCTGGCTGCCTGGGCTGGGCTGCAACTT
Source organism: Pimpla rufipes (assembly GCA_963932165.1). Classification (NCBI taxonomy): domain Eukaryota; kingdom Metazoa; phylum Arthropoda; class Insecta; order Hymenoptera; family Ichneumonidae; genus Pimpla; species Pimpla rufipes. The sequence continues at coordinate 23,763,331 of OZ010632.1, forward strand.
TTCGCCTTGGCCGCCGTGACGACTCGCCTGAGACGAGGAAAATTACTCGATAAATTCTCATCCACCACCCGCCGCGTACGTGTCCATGTGGCTCTCTCGGGCGGGGCCGTCGGCGAGGTGTTCGCCAGCTTCGCCCCCCCCCCCCCCGCATGCGATATAGTCACAAGGGCGACGAGGGAAAAAGGTCGCTCGTGCGGAGACGCCCGCGAAAATTGAGTAACGTACCGAGAGACGATTGGGTTTTTTTATGGGTTTATTTAGTTATTTACTTATTTTTTATTTATATATTTATTTGGTTAAATATTTACTTAATTTTAAATTTATGTATTTATTTGTTTAGTTGTTTATTTATTTTTTAAGTTATATATTTATTTATGTAGTAATTTAGTTATTTGTTAATTTATATGTTTATTTGTTTAGTTATTTACTTATTTTTTAATTTATATATTTATTTATTTAAGTATTTATTTTTTATTTATTTAATAATTTACTTATATATTTCATCACTTATTTACTTATTTATTTTTTTATTCATTTATCCATGCTCAAGCGATAAGCAACCCAAGATGCACTATCGGCCTGCAGTAGATTCAGAAGCTTCGTGGTTTTATAATTTGCTGTACGATAATTTTTTTTTCACTCAAGAAACGATTAATATGGGATTTATTGAAAATTATAGCACGCGAAGAAAAATAATTGGTTCGCTTTGCCGACTCTCGAGGCTGTGCAGCACAATTCATGCTCCACGGGACGAAATCAAAATTTCCCCGTGCAGTATTTTCGTCCCGCGTTTCCCGGCGCCCCCGCGATACGTGGGAAACGTCGTCGAAAGCGAGCGAGACGAACGAGAGAGGCGAGCGGAGCTCCTGACCGAAGAGCCAATTACGAAACTCCCGACGAGATGGGAGCAAAAAAAAGAAGGAAAAAGAAAACCGAGTCGAACCGTATAAAAGGAGAGAAGGAAAACCGGGAGAGGAGAGAGCTGCGTTTCACGGGGGGTGAAGGAGGGATTGAGAGTGAAGGAAAGTACGAAAAAAAAGAAGAAGAAGAAGGAGGAAAAAAAGGGCCAAAGAGGAAAGGAAGGAGAAGGACCGACGTCAATTCGGACGAGCTCACCGCACACCAGTTTCGACCGCCACCGCGAAAAAACCGAGGGCTCGAGAGGGGCGGGAGAAAAAGGAGCCGAGGAGCGCCGCGCTCCGGTTCTCCACTCGGAGCCCCCCCACTCGCTTCGGGGTCCGAAGAGCCCGGAAATTGGAATCTTAAATCGATCCCAATCTTCCTTATTGTCGGCTCTCGGCGAGCCGGTGTCGACGATCGCCCGAGAGAATTCGCAAAGCTCGCGCTCCGCGCCTTCGCGCCCTCGGCTTTTGTCGCCAAAGGAGACGAAGACGGAGGACAGAAGACGAAGACGGAAGACGAAGATGCAAGACGAATACCGAAGACGAAGACAGAAGACGAAGACCGAAGACGAAGACAGAAGATGAAGACAGAAAACGAAGAAGATGAAGAAGACAGAAGCCGAAGAAAATGAAGAAGATGAAGAAGAAGCTGAAGCGGAAGACGAAGAAGATGAAGAAGAAGACGAAGAAGATGAAGAAGAAGCTGAAGAGGAAGACGAAGTAGATGAAGAAGAAGCTGAAGAGGAAGACGAAGAAGATGAAGAAGATGAAGAAGAAAGAAGATGAAGAACGAAATAAGCCAGAAGCCTAAAAAGTGGTGTAAAGAATTTTTCAAAAAACTAGCGTGAACTTTGAGGGGAGGTTTAAGGGGGAGATCTAAACGCACACACAGTTTCACCTGGGAAGTGCAGAACCGTGAGCCGGCCCAGCTGGGCGGCTCTCGCGCGAAAACAAGAGGATATTGGGTGCGGATGGAGAGCGCGCATCGAGGCAGCGGCCAGAGCGATGGAGCAGCGAGAGTTTAGCATTGGAAGCAGCAACGGAGTATCGGAGTCGTTGTCTCCCTCTCTCTCTCTCTCTCTACCCCCGTTTAAACGCCGGTAAATATAGCGCCGGAATTTAGCTGGAATTCAGCTTCGCGAGAGAGGAGCCGCCGGTGAAAGCGCCGATACCGGTACTCGAAACAGATTCGCCCATTCTCTAGTTCGGTTTCTCTCCTATCTTTGTCTCTCTCTCTCTCTCTCTCTCTGGGCTTTCTCTCTGCTTCCTCGTGCACGGAAATCGGGACGCCAGGAGGGGGAGGAGATGCGAGACAGCGTTTGCCGTATTTTCCGCGATAGAGAGAGAGAGCCAAACCCCTCCCCCCTTCAACCCCCCTCGGATTTGGGTGTATAGCCGACGCTGCTGCTGCTGCTGCTCGGTATTCGGTATAGAAAGGCGATTTCATGCCTCGCCTGCGCGCTTCACCAACCGACGAGGTGGCGGTAGCGGTGGTTTCGCTTTAAAAGCTCCACTCCCGAATCCTCCCTTCCTTCCCCCTTCCCGCCTTCTCCACCCCCCCTGAACACCCCTTCCGATCCGGGAGCCCCCGTAACGTCTCTACCGACCTCACCGAGCGACTCTATAACTCGGCGAAGTCCAATGAAGAAAGACAGATAGCTCTTCATCGTCATTGTTCAACTGTATTTATGTACCTTGTATAGGGGAGGTGCGGGCAAAATGGGACAGCTTTTTTTTTTTAGGTTCAACTATTTTTTGCGGGCAAAATGGGCAAACCCTCATTTTGTGAAAATCGCGTTTATACGACACAATTGAACGCATGGAAGCAGCATATAAAGATTTTTTTACCATTTTGAGTGTTTTAAGCAATCTTTTGAAAAGTCACTTTGGATTTTTTTTTTTGCTTTTTTTTGCAAAATAAGCATTAAAAATTATGTTGAGTATCACAGAGTAAAAAAACACGAATTTCCGATTGATAATTGGAATCGAATTTTTGGATCAAAAGAAATCGAAATACATTTTTGTTATTGTCACGGTTAGCATTTTTCGCGTTCGCTTCGATCTGATGGCCGCCTGGAAAATTGACGAAAACTCCGGTATCATCAGAATTTTTTTTTTTTTTACAATTTCGAAATACGATGAATACGAGAAACTCGCCATTTTCCACCCGACGATAATTTTTCCTGAGCTAAAAAAAAAAGAAAACGACGCGATTGCCGCGCCATTTAATTTTCATGGCTCTCAGAAGCGACTCTCACGCTGAAAAATGTCGGCGACGTTTTTCCCTGGCGCGAAGGTCTCGCTTTAAAAGCTCCACTCGCTCCGCTCTATATCTCCCCACCTCTCTCTCTCTCTCTCGCTGGTGCCATCCGCCGTCATCTCCAGCTCCGCTCGTGTAACTCGGCAAAGTCCAACGAAGAAGGACAGACGGCTCTTCATCATCATTGTCCCACTGCTCCTCTATGTATTTACACACCTCCCGCCGTGTTACGTACATACAGGGGACCTATATACGTTATATAATACAAGGCGTATCGCGGTCTGCACGTTCGGTTCGTTTTACCCCCCTTCCCCCTTCCCCCCTTCAACCCCACAGTCAAACAAGCCGGGAAACCGAGAAAGAGCGAGAGACGCGAATAAAGAGAAAGCTTTTGCACACGATTTACCAAAAGCCGGAGCCTCCGGAATGGCGAAGGGGGGTAGGACTTCAGCCCCCCTTCCTTTCCTCCCCCTTCTCGGCTGTACGTCGGGCAAAGAGAAAAGCCAACGTTGGGTATAGCCGCGGTGCACAAAGAGGGAGAGGAAAATTCGAATGTTTGGCCAAAGTTTCGCGACCGCGGATATTCCCGTCTCTCTCTTTTCCACCTTGCCCCCCCGTCCCCCCCTTCATTCCTGTGTCTATTCAGCAATCCTAGATGCCATCTCCGTTTCTCTCTTATTCACGTGTACAAACGGACGCGGAGCCGCCATGGCTGCTGTTGGCCCTGTTAGCCCTGTTGGCCCTCTTGCCCCCCTCACCCCCCTTCATCCCCCCTCTTTCTCTTTATACAGCGAAACACGCTCTGGGCGCATCTCACGAGTAAATATAGGCCCTGCGGATTATCGTGTATCGCCAGAGAGGAGGAGGGAGAAGGGGGAGGAATTTCCCTCTCAGTCTCTCGCTTCAGGGTTGCCCAAGGAGAAAACCCAACCGACGACGTCGACGACGACGACGACGACTTGGCAAGTCAAACACGCGAATAAATTGTGGCCACCACCCGGCGCCTCGTTGCTTCCCTCAGCCTGAGTTCCCTGTCCTCCCTTCTTCTCCCTTTCCTCCCTTCCTTCTCACTCTGCAGCCCTCCTGCACGTGCAGCACACTGACTTTTGCACACACAGCGACACAGTCGCCGTGGGTCTCGGTTTCGCGCTTTGTTCCCGCGTTTCGCGAGGCCTGGGAAACGAGAAATCTGCTCCGCAGTCGCGTTATACGGTCGTAACAACTGTCGGGGAATTGTGGAACGATGATTTACGTAATTTGGAGGTTATTTTTCGGTTTAGGTCGAGGGATTTGGGTTCGCAATTTTTGTGGTAAGAATTGCGACAGGTTGATGGATTTGTGTTTGCAATTTCTGTCGTAAGTATGAAGAGATAGGATTTTTATTCTTGGCTCAAGGCACAGGATTTTGGGATTGGAGACATGATATTTGTAAAAAAACGTTTGTAATTTCTGAAATATGTGAAATATTTGTAGGTCTGATTCGTAAGGCTGTAACTACTGAAATATTTGTAGGTCTGATTGATAAGGATGCAACTACTGAAATATTCGTAGGTCTGATTCGTAAGGCTGTAACTACTGAAATATTTGTAGGTCTGATTGATAAGGATGCAACTACTGAAATATTTCTAGGTCTGATTCGTAAGGCTGTAACTACTGAAATATTTATAGGTCTGATGGGTAAGGCTGTAACTACTGAAATATTTGTTGGTCTGATTGATAACATTAAACCTACTGATATTTCAGGTGGATTTAAGCTGTCTACATATTATTTTTATTTTTTTTCATACATCAGGTCTTCACTACCCAAAATACTGAATCGCCAATATTTCGGTAGCTCCGACTCTTAAAAATATATCACCCAAAATACCCGGAAAATATCCCCGAATAAATTTTCGTTACCCAACCAACGACTTTTGGTCACGCGACTGAATTTCTCCCGATGCACCCAAAAAGTCCTTTGGTGCACGAAAATTTCCGTCGCAACTTCGCCCTTGCGCTCAAATTGATTAAATCTCCGCCCTTACCCCGGCGACGCGAAATTTTCCTTTTATTCGCTCGAAATCTCGTTGGAATATACCGCTACCAATTTAATCTTCAATCTCGTCGTAGCCGGTTGCTCAGAGCCGCTCCGGCGCGCCCCGGGCGACTGTCTAATCGTACAAGGAAATTACCTTGGTCCTCGGAGGCGAACGCCGTACGCCGCGCGTACGCGACGTCGTTTCTCCCCTTCCCTCTCGTGGTCTCATTTTCCTGCGGCGAATAGACCGCACGGAAAAGCTCCGGGTGCCTCGTGCGCCGAACCCCCGGACGCCCCCCGTGGTCCCTCTCTTCATTACCCATTTCACGCCAACTACATTTTTATTATAGTTATATCTTTTTATAAAGCCAGATTTTCCTTCCATTACCCGAGCTCTTCTTATATCTATACCACGTGGCCACCTCGAGGGGGGTCGTTTCAGCGCAAAGTACGCACTCTACGTAGTTGACCCCCCCTTGCCCCCCTTAACGTTACCTTCTCCTCCCCTCAGCCAAAACCCTTTTCTTCGTCGCGAGGATACTCGAAATTTTTCTTAATCTTGTATCTCAACGAGTCTATTCGCCCGGTTTTCTCTTCACCCCTTCTTCTGGTTGCGGGGTGATTCCATCGCGGGGAATCTCGCGCTATCTGCGCGACGAAATCTCGGCACCCTCGAATTGCACCGCGGTGGCGCCCTCTGCACCGAATCGTGCGGTGGGAGTGTGGGGAAAAAAACGAAGAAATTACTTCGCGAAATTTTTCTTGTTTCAACTTTAAGCGGGGAATTAAAAAAAATGTCTCGATCCCGTGTTTCGAATCAACGAAATTCTGATTCTCCTCTGGAGATTACATCGTGCCGGATTGCCAAAAAAAAAAAAAAAAAAAAAAAATTCAGGGTCTAAATTTTGACCCTCGAATTACGTCAGTAAAGGAATCATTTTCTTTACTTATGAGCGATCACCCTATTTTCGTATGTATATTTCGGTACGAAAATAAAAAATTAAATATTAGTGTATCGTCGTGTTGCATTTCATCATTCATTGAATGATTTTTCTTGAATTGATCTTTTGGTCCTTGATTATCACACGAATAATTTCGCGATGTTCTAGATTGATTTCGAAAATAATTTCTTTCAGGAAAAAAATGTATTCTATTAAATCCAAAGGATGAAATTAATAAAAAGTTGCTATGATGAAAAATCATCACAGCAACTAATCGCTATGTTGAATTTTTATACCTAATTTCATAACTTGGGTTAATCAGAATTAATTTTTTTCTGAATTTCGTCGAAGTTTGCATCGTTAGAATGCAACGAAATTCAGAAAAAAATGAATTCTATTTAACCCAAATGACGAAATTAATAAAAAGTTGCTACGATAAAAAATCATCATCGCTATGACTTTATACCTAATTTCATAATTTGACTTAATCAGAATAATTTTTTTTTCTGAATTTCATTGCAACTCCAACGATGCAAAATTCAACATAATTAAAATCCTAGGTGGCGCTGAAACCCCTCAGTGGCGCCCCCTGCACCGATGCACCGGAATCGCATCGCATCGCAGCTCGTCCCACAGCCCGTAGCGGAGCAAAAGTGCGTGGAGCACGGTGGGGAACCAAGCAGAGGAAGGGATGAAGCGTAGCGCAACGCGTCGTGCGCGACTCCACGCTGCGCGCGTACAGCCCGCGCGCGGAGAGAGGCGTAATGGGTGCATAGTGGTTGGCTGACTGGTGCATTATTAAGTAGTTGAGTGCACGTTAGCCCGGGCCGAAGTGCTGTCGGGCTCTATCAGAGCCCCGAGAAGCAGAAGCACACGCTCGGCCGGAGAGATATATGCGCTATAAGCAAAACCAGCATCGCCAACACCAGCAGCAGCAGCAGCAGCAGCGCCACAAGCGTCGAGCACCAGCAACAGCAGCAACCCCCCCACGTTTGCACCCGAGAGTTTCTCGTCAGCCCAGTCTCTATATAACCCCCCCATCCACCCTCCCTTCCTCTCCCTCCCATTCCTCTCGCTCACTCTACGCACCGCCGCCCCCTGGCAACAATGAAAATTTCAAAGGCGACGCGACGCGCGGGAGAGATAATTACGCGTCGGGTAATTGATCGCGTATGCGGAAATCCACTCGCCGCAGTCGCCGTGTCCTCTCTCTCTCTCTCTCTCTCTCTCCTCCCGTTCCGTCGTCGCCTGCCTTTCGCCTCCTCTTCCTGCATGAGAATATGTGGAAAGGAGGTGGGATGGGATGAGGGGGAATGGGGGGGTTCGACACGAGTCTCATGGCGCCTGGACGAAAACGCCAGGCGCCCCATCGAGTTTGGTGCGCCTGGGCCTTTCCCCACCCTTCGGCCCTAGGAGTTCGCGCCTGTCGGCGCGCCTCGTGACGTCCAACCAAATCAGAATTAACGCTCCCATTTTGTACCCCCTGCCCGTTTCGCTCCTCTTCCTGGGTACCAGCCTCGGTTTCCATTCCACCGTCGCTGGATACCTCAGGGCGCTATTCCCTCCCTGCCCCCTTCCCCCAGTTGCCTCCTCGCTGCCCCCCCCCCCCCCCCCTCCTCCTCGCTATGGCGTCGCGCGACCAGGACGATAAACGCTTCCGAACGCCTCGCTAACGACGCCTCTCGGATAAGTTCGTTATATGCACTCACTCTGCGCGCATTATTATTCCGGTGTATTGTGCGCCGCGCCGGGGAAACGTCTATGGGCGGTTTCTCCGTGGGCTCTGCGATGCGGGGGAAAATGGGGTGGGGGAGACACCGGGGATGAGTAGGAAATATTGGTGGTGATTTGCGCTCGCCTTGTGTTTCAGGGTTTTAAGTGCGGGGTTGAAGGTGTCCATGGGATGTGAATGGGAAAATGGGATGGGGTGATGAGTGGTTAATATTGGAGTCATTTGGATAACTTGAGTGTCGGAGTTTTAAGTGTAGGTTGCAAACGCTGCACGTCGATGATTCCAACGTCTATGGGTTCTGAATGGGAAAAATGGGGCTGGGGTGATAAGTGGTAAATATTGCAGTAATTTGGACTCCTTGAGTGTCGGAGTTTTAAGTGTAGGTTGCAAACGCTGCAGGTCGACAATTCCAACGTCTATGGGCTCTGAATGGGAAAAATGGGGCTGGGATGATAACCAGCAAACATTGTAGAAATTTAATTTCTTGTGTGTCAAGGTTTTAAGTGTAGGTTTAAGTGTAGGTTTTAACAACCTGCCGTGCATTCAAAAGCGAAAACACACTCGGCGTGAAACGGCCCATGCGACAGACCTGGGGAACTCCGCCGGGGAATTCCGCCTTGTATCGCGTGTGCCCGACGTCGTCCTCGTCCGGTAATAGCGAGCGAGCTTCCCCGGTTGTAGCAGAAATTTAATTAGCATTCACGACACCGTTAATTTTCCTTCGCAGCGCTCGGAAGAGGAGCCAAGATTGCCGCGGACGCGCCCATAGCGCCACCTCCTTCTCTCCTCGTCGTCGTCGTCGTCGTCGTCCGACGCAATACGCAAAGCGGACTCGTTGGAAACGCGCGACACACGCGGTTCGCACCTGCCGCGAGGACAAAACTCCCTCGTTACATTAGAGGGGGCTTGGCCCATTGGCCATTATATCCCGCCGATCCTTATCCCTCCGGATCTTTTCCTCCTCCCTCCACACCCCGCGCACCCGGCCGTACGTTACACACACCTTGCAGTTAATAAATACAGCGCCAAAACGGGGTTAGCCACCGAGTTCTTTCGCTCCGCGAGCAGCAACGAGCGGATCGACCGAGTGATAAAGTGTCGCGGCACCTGGGCCACCGTCGAGAAAAGCTCGGGGCTTGCACGTGTATATAAATCTATGTGTATGTATGGGGCATTCCACGGCGATTCGACCTGGGCCTGACCCCTCGACCTCTCGGATTTTGTTCACGAATTTTTGTGGTATTGTTCCAACTCTAAAAAAGAGCTCGAATTTTCTTTCGATTTTTTTAAATCAAACTTTAATTTGTTACAATTTTTCAAAAAAATTAAAATGTTAGCCAGGACCTAAAAATCTGAAAAAATTCTCAAAAATCCTGCATCGTGTGTCACAAATTTTAAGCCCAAACTCGGAGTGGGCTGAGTTTTTCATGTTTTTTTGTCGAGAAAAAATCCGAGAAGCATAGAAGCAAAACTGAATTCAGGCTACAAAATGTTGATGTCTGATACAGGATTTTTAAAAAATTTGGTCAAATTTTTAAATCCAGGCTAACAATATTTTCATTTTGAAAAACTGTAATTAATCCACGTTAAAAAAAAATTGGAAACAAATTTCCAGCACTTTTTAACGTTGGGGACAATAACCCAAAAAATGGTAGACAAAATCCCATAAGTCGAGGGTCCGAACCAGGTCGAATCGTTGAGGAATGTCCCATATATAACATGTAATATGGATATGTATAGTGCAGCTGTGTAAAGCAGGACGATGCTGGGAAAAGCTTTCTGGTTGGGTCACGTGCAATATATATATATATATATTCACATATATACAACTGTAGATATACATATATCCATCTCACATATATATATACATATATATATATATAAATATATATACACACATACGGGAAGGTTGCTATATACACCCCGTTGGAAAGTTTTGACGAGGTGAAGCGAGAGCCGTTGGAAGCTCCGTCGTCGTCTCGCGCTCTCTCGCAGTCTTATGGGAAATTACACGATGAGCTTTCCGGATTACGTAGCCCGGGTCTGGGCTCTTAACTCACAGGAGGAAAGGTACACCGCGTAGGTGGAGAGGAAGGGAACGAAGGGGGAGAACCAGAGCCAGGGCAAACCTGGAGCTCCCCTCTTCCCCCCCTCCCCATCTTTTCCTCTCGCCCCTCTTCCATCTTCACTTCTTCTCGCTCGCGGCTCTTAACGCCGCCTCGATTGCGAGCACCGCGTGTGCTTTCTCGCTGCTGTTGCTGCTGCTGCTGCTGCTGCTGCTTACGCGAAAGGATCGGTGTATTTCACGTGCGAGAGACTCGAGAGCGCAGGATGAGGGGGGGGGGGGGGTGGATGGGGGGATAAGGAGGGGGAGGAGAAGAACGAGGCCAAGACGAGAGAACCGGGAAGGATGCTGGATGAAAAGGAGACCCGCAGCCCCGGAGGACGCGAGATTTAGTGCGTCCTTCGCTAGTCCTCGTCTCGCGCTTTGTACTCTCGACGACTCCCCGTATTTCTCGCTCTGCTCTTCCTCGCGCCAAGTTTCCCGCGTGTATCTTCGAGACACGGGGGCGAAAAGTTGCGGGATTAAAGGTAACGAAAGGTGGCGAAGTGCCGCGCGAGAGCAGCACCGACGGTCGTGGTCAGCTTGGCTTGGGAATTATGTGGTTAAGGGTGCAGTGATGGCGATTGGAGGAAATGTGGGAGTAAGGGCTGTGGATTTTGGATTTGGGGTGACACGGGAAGACACTTTTGGGCTTTGAGGGTGAGGAAATATTTTTTTGGGACAATAATTGTGTGAAGTGTTCATAAAAAAATTAAATAAATGTCAGTTCCGGGTTTTCGGAAATTGTAGAATTTTTTTGTTTACATTTTTTTTTTCAATAAAAAATGGAAATTACATTTTTTTAATTAAATTTTACATTTTTATTAAACATTTCACAAATGTTTTGAATTTTATTAAACATTTACACGAATTTTTATTAAACACTAACATTTTTTTTAAACAAAAAAAATGTAAATTAAATTCCTTAAACAAAATTTTACATTTTTATTGAACATTTTACAAACGTTTTGAATTTTATTAAACATTTTACTAACTTTTTGAATTTTATTAAACATTTACACGAATTTTTATTGAATTATTAAATGTGTTTCTAATTTTCGTATCCGAGGCCCAGGAATTTTTTGCACATCGAGAAAAATTCGAAAATCAGTTTCACCCCTTTTTCTTCCACACGATAAAATCTAAACTAAAAAAAAAACTAAATAAAGACAGTAGAAAAATATCGCGTTCGCCACCGAAAAAATTCTCACCTCCGCCGGAGGAATTATTAAATTTCCAATTATTCCGCCTTCGCGCGCGGCCGGGAGATAACGTTACGCGACGGCGCGCGCGTTTGACGCCGCGTAAAACCGCGCGTTAAACCGCGGCGCGAGTGTCGAGCGCACTTTCGAAAGTGCGAGAGAGCCGCGGAATATTATATCCGGACGGTGCGGGCCGCCCGGGTGGATTTCTCGCGCGCGGTATAAAACTGTCGCTCACGCGCGGCGCGTCGTTCAACGTATCAGTGAGTCGCGATATATCCCCCCGGGGGGTGAGGGGGGGGGGGGACGATGAGGACGAAGGACGAAGGACGAGAGGTCGGAGCGCGGTTGTTGCGTAACACCGTCCAATTTACCGGAGTAATAAAGGCCGGGGCTAATCCGAGCGCGAGGGAAGTGCGGGCGACCCTCCCCCCCTTCACCCCCTTCACCCCCTCGGGCCCCCCTCGCCTATTCTACGCTCGGACGGGTCTTGCGCCGCGCCGGAATCGCTTACGACGGACGACGACGACGACGACGACGATGGCGTTTCACATGTCCCGTCAACCGTGCTCCACTTTACCGCCATTACCCCCCCCCCCCCCCTCCCCCCTTCTCAGTAATAATACTTTCGGTCACCCGAGCATTATTACCGCGGGCTCTAATACGAATTACGCGTCGTTTTTTAAACCTTGCGCAATTTGTTTTTTTTTTTTTTTTTTTTACTGGACGAAGATGAACGGAGATTTTTAGCTTCGATCTTACATTTTTGGCAGGAGGGAAAAGAGAATTAATTTTCGCGAAATTTATCTTTTCGTTTAGCACCCGTCGAATTATTGGAATTACTTTTCCGACAATAAAAAATAAAAATAAAAAAATTAGGTGATTCTGAGTATATTAACATGGAAATCTCGAAAAAAATAAATGCATGAAAACAAAGCTTCCTCTATGAGGAAGCAAAAAATCAGTAATAATTCATTTCTGCACAATTTATTTTTCATTTGGTCAGTTTAAAATTTTTTTTTTTTTAAGAAAAAAAGAAATGGGTAATTTCCGCACAATCGATTTTTTAATTAAACGGTCTCCTCTAATCTGCAATTATTCAACGGCAATTGAAAAAAAAATCAATAAATAGAAAAAAATAAAAATTCATCACCGCAGGATTTTAATCGAAACCGCCGGAGAGCTTCCCGGGGTCGCCGCGAAATTCAATCGGAATTCCGAGAGCCAACGACGCGCGCGAGCTTTTCCGGTCAGCACTGCACGCGGCGCCCGCACGCCAAAGGGGGGGAAGGGGGGGGGGGATATATTCCGGGTACGAGGAGGGAAGGAGAGGAGAAGCTGCGAGCGATCTCGCGCTTGATATGAAGCCTCGTTGCTTTCCCGTCAAAGATCGAGGCTTCCCTCTCGTCTTCGTCCTTCCCTCCTCTTCCTCTCTCTCGCTCCGTTTCCCTTCTCGGGTGGCGCAGGGCGTGCGATGTATGTGGCCCTACGTCCAGACCCCCCGCACATACAGAGCGCGTAGAAGTCGCTGGAATTCCCGGGCTTTGATGTTCCAGACTCGACTGGACGTTTGTCGATTACGAGATTAGTTTTCCCCGACGGAATCCTCTCTCCCTCTCCCATCGGTATCTCTCGTTGCCTCACGGTTCAGACTCTGCCCCCTTCTTCCCCCCCCCCCGAACCCCCCTTTCGTCGAGCGTCTGGGGCCCTTTTCGCCCTCTTCACCGGTCACTGGCTACCCTGGGCTTTTTTCCCTGGTGTCGAAAACCGATCATCCACGATGCTGCTCGCCTGCTTTCTCAATTCGCCCTCGCGCAGGGTTCAGTCGAGTGTGAACGGAGAGTTTCAACGAGTGTCTTATTATACATTCCACCCTGTCTCCTGTTTTCTTGTTTTTTTTTTTTTTTAATTTTGTCTGAAGAATTTTAGATGCGAAAGTCGCGAAAGTTATTCGCATTATTTTCTTTTAGGCGTGGTTCTCATATTTTGTTTACTTTTCTCGTTAATATTTTTTTTTCACATTTTGAGTTTTTTTTTGGGTGCAACTTTTATTCACGTTTTTATTATTTTTCATTATAATTTCTATTCACATTTTGAGTATTTTTCTTCACATTATTCACGTTATTATTTTTATTCACATTTTGCGTATTTTTCGTTGCAATTTTTTATTCCCATTTTTCGTATTTTTCGTTACAATTTTTATTCACATTTTTATTATTTCTCGTTCTTATTTTTTTCATATTTTATAAATAATTTGTTCTTACTAGAGGGGAGGGGGGGGGGGAAGATGAGTCAAAAGGGGGGCCCCCTTTGCCCTCATCCCTCTCCCACTACCCATCCTCCCTCATTCTATTTTCCTCTCCCACCGAGCCAGTTGTCCCATTTACCGTACACAGAGACGTCGCCCATGAGAAGGAAGGGGGCACGGGGGGGGAGAGTCGCGCACGTAGAGGGGGGTTCTACTGGCGCTCTCGTTTTCCCCGCGAATTTCGTTTCGTCCCAGCTAGAGTCTGTGACGTACACGGGCACAGATAGGTGAAATTAAGCTTCCCGGCAGCCGAGAGAGCTCGCGCGCTGAATACCGAGAGTACCGCACGTACGTTGCGAGCGAGCGGGGGGCTCGTTTCTCTCTTCCGTAGCGCCGCCGCCGCCGCCGCCGCCGCCGCGGTTATCAGGAGATTGCATTTTAGCATAATAGGCGCGCTCGTTGCGCGGACCCAACTCTCCCTCTCTCCCTTTCGCCCTTCTCGCATGGGGGGCGAAGGGGGCGAAGGGGGGATGAAGAGAACACCCCCCCCCTCTCCCTTCTCCGCCCTCGTCGCGCATTGTGGAACGCGGGGGACACCCCCGCGCTTTGAGCGACGTGCGTCGCTCTCGACGTGATGTGCGAGCCCGGCATTTATCATGCTCGCGTTTTCCACCGTCCGCGCCGTGAGCGAGAGAGGCTCTTTCTGTCTGGCTGCTTCCTCCGCAGCTCTCCTCGACGCGCGCGACGCGCGTATAAACGCGAGCCGCGCTCGGGCCGTCGGGCTGAAAGCAACCGCGAGAGAGCTACACTCGTCGCTCGATGCAAGCACAAAAAGTCTCACTCGCGTTTTGCGTTTTTTTGTTTTTTTTTTCTTCTTTTTTTGTGCCTTTTATCTCGCACAACGGTCCCGCGTTGGGCGACGTCATTCGAAGGGACTTGGGGGGGAAAAAAAGAGGAAAATTGTTTCGATTTTTTTTTTTTTTTTTTTTTTTTTGGAAAATCGATGACGTGACTTTCGTCGTCCGGAAAAAATTGGGACATTTTGGTTCATGGATAGAGGAGGAGATCGAGAGGGAAACGAATGACGAGTTGGGGGGCGAAATTCGTCAAGGACGAAAGTTATGAGCATTTTGGTGAACCAGAGATTTTTGTTTTTTCTTGTTTTTTGCAGCTGGAGTTTCCTGACCAAATTCTTTCGGCAACGACTCGACGATTTTTTTTTTTAAAGTGCGGCTCGTATTTTTTTATTTTTTTTTACGCGAATTTAATAATAATTTAATTAATAATAATAATTTTTAATGATTGATAATGAGTTATCTACTGTTTAATAAGTTATAAGGTACTAAAAAAAATTAATTCGCAGATAATCTCATTCCATTCTCAAACGCCTGTGCGGGATTCAACGATACGACGAAGCAAAAAAAAAAACACAATTTCGACGAGGGAGGATAAATGGAATAAAGAAAACGTCCGGCCACCCTTGACCATAGAGGCGAACCGAGCGAGCCACTGACGCGTCGCTCCCCCCGTCCTACTCACCCCTCTCCCCTCTTCCGCGTTTTCTCCATTCCGGACGAATGATAGATAAAAGAAAAACAAAACGCCCGCAGCAGCAGCGGCGGTGCAGCGGCGCGAAACGCGCCGGCTGCTCGCTGAGAGAGAAAGCGCAAAGCTTCGAACCGATCGGCCGGTTGGCTGGGCTTTCGTTTCCGTCTGTCGCCGTCGGACGAGCGAAGATAAAAAATAAATGACGCATTTTTCGTTTTCTTTTTTATATAAATAAATTATACGGAGAATTGTTTTTATTCGTATTTTTAAAATAAATACCCGAAGGATTTTTATTTATAAATATAAACAAATTATCTGACGGTATTTGATTTTTTTTTTATTAAGAAATAAATTATCTGACGATTTTTTTTACAAAGATATAAATTATCTTACGAATTTTTTCTTTATAATAAAGAAATAAATTATCTAACGAATTTTTTTTATAAACAAATAAATTATTCGACGAAATTGTTTTCATAAACAAATAAATTGTGTGACCATTTTTTTTAATGAAGAAATAAATTATCTGACGATTTCTATTTTTATGAAGAAATTAATTATCTGACGAATTTCGAATTGTGTTGTTTTCGGGGGTGTGAATTATTATTATCGCGTTATTATTATTATCACGTACGTGGGTGTCGGTCGAATGTGTTTCAATGACTCGCCGAGGTGAAATTACGAGAGCGAGCCGAAAGGTCGCGGGGGGAAAACGTGCGGAGTGTGCCGTGCACAACGTGTACAAAGCTCGGGGCTGGCCACAGGGTTCCGAAAGAGCCGGGGCCGGGAAGATGTGGAGAGAAGAGCGTGGGCGAAAATGAGGCGCAGGAAGGGCGAGAGGGCAGCGGCTAGGGCATTCAACGAAATGGATAATGATGCGCCGGGGCCAAAGTAAAACGCCAGGTTGGGACGCGCCCGGCACACTCGACCGAGTTGCTCAACCCTCAGACGCTCAGCCAGACTCCTGGACAGACGCAACTTCCGCTCTCTTTCGCCTCACTTATTTTTGTTTTTTTTTCTCCCCCACCTTTATTTGTATTATTTCTGTCTTCGCCTTTATTTGTATTATTTTTGTCTTCACCTTTATAAATATTATTTTTGTCTTCACCTTTATTTATATTATTTCTGTCTTCACCTTTATTTTCATTATTTCTTTTTTCACCTTTATTCATATTATTTTTTTCAGCTTTATTATTGCTATTCTCGCTTTTTTTAATTGCTTATCTTTATGTCCGGGATTTTCGCTATTGAATTTTTTAGCAGCTTTATTATTACTCCCCTCGTTTTTAAAAATTAATAATGTTTAATTAAATAATTATTTAATTTGTATGTTTAAACCAATTTATAATTTAATTAATATGTTTAATTAATTGATAATTTAATTAATATTGTGAATTAATTTCGATACCCAATTTTTTTTTCAGCCGAAAAAATCATGAAGTCGATTCAACTCCGAAATGTTTTACAGCCCTCATAATTTTTTCCTGTCCGAGATTTTTTCACCCCACATTCCGACCCACAAAGTCATGAAAATAATTTGAGTGTCCCGCAATTTACAAAATTACCCTGGAGGCCCAAAGTCGGCCGGTGACGCGACAAAAACACCACAGTGCATCGTGTCCGCGACGATCGCGTGATTGGACGCACGTGCGTGAGTCGCGGGCTCGTTAATGGGTCCCCGAGGGGTGTAAGGGAGGCTCGGCGGTTACACTTTGAGGGACGTTTCGCCTCTGCGTGCCGAGGGCCCCGCGTGTAATTCGCCGGGGCGAATGGGGGAAAGAGGCGCGCGGGTAGATTAATCGGCCGGCACGAGTCTCGTTCCTCAATCAGTTAGCCCCGCGCGAAGGGCTCGCGTGAGCATTTTGCGTCGCCGGTGCGTGGGCGCTGCTGCCTCTCCCCGCGGCGACCCGAGCCTCGACTAATCGTCAGGTTTAATGAAGACCATACGCCAAATCCCTTAACCCTGGATCACGTTAACCACCCCCCTACCCTCCCCCCCCCCTAGCCCCCCACGCACAACTCAATCGCACCTGATTTCCTACCTGCTTGCCATTCGATTACAATTGAGAATCGAGTTAAAAAAAATTGAGAATCGAGTTACAAAAAAAATTGAGAATCGAGTTAGAAAAAAAAAAAAAATCAGAAACGAGTTAGAAAAAAAAATTGAGAATCAAGTTAGAAAAAAAAATTGTGAATCGGGTTGGAAAAAAAATTGAGCATCGAGTTGGAAAAGAAAAACACATAAAAGAATTTTTATTAAATGCTGCTTGGAGGCGAAAAAATTAATTCCAGGTGAGAATCGAGTGTTAGAAAAAAAAATACATAAAACCGTTTTCATTAAATGCTGCTTAGAGCCGAAAAAAAGAATAAAAAAAAATAAATACCAGGTAAGAATCGAGTGTTAGAAAAAAATATATATAAAACCGTTTTTATTAAATGCTGCTTAGAGTCGAAAAAAAAAATTAAGAAAAATAAATAAATACCAGGTGCGAATCGATATTACAGTTTCTCGCGTGTGCAGCGAGAGACCCGCGAGAGTCGAGGTCGTTGCCGGCGACAAAGACTCTCATTTGGGGTGCGTGATACGGCGGAGCGAAAACCGACGGCGCACGGAGACCGTTGCGAGGTCCCTCGTAGGGCGGCAGGACGAGGGGGAAATGTATATGTATAAAGCGATAACGCTGGGCACGGCCGCCCTCGATCAATCGGATAACGTCTGATAACGTCGCGACGCTGTTATCGCGATTGCCGACCACGAGAGCAGAGGGACCGGGAGGCTCGGTGTGTGCAGGCTTTACACTCGTATTCACGCGAATCTCTCTTCGGCTTTTTTTTTTTTTTTTTTTTTTTTTTTTTTTTTTTGCGTCCGTGGATATCGCGTGTTTCAGCGACACGCTGGAAACTCGTGGGCAGCCTCCTTGCTTCGCGTGAGCCGCCACGCCGGGTTTTCCTCTCACGCGTGTACAGCCAGAGCGATCTGCATGACGATTTTCACTATCGGCGCTGCGCGGGCGCGACTCTGTCTGTCTGCCGCTTGATTAATGGAATATTAATTGAGCCGCCGGGGCGGAGGACAAACCTCGAGGGATTGTCGACGTCGTCGCGGGCTTCGTGCGACGCGAAGTCGGCGGGAAGTGGAAGGGAAATATTTTTTTAATCGAAGGTTACGTGGATTATTTTTTTAAACGAAGGTTTCGTGGATTATTTCTTTTTATTGAGGATTTCGTGGATTTTAATTCCTTATTTTATTGAAGATTTTGTGGATTTTAAGTTTTTATTTTACTGAAGATTTTGTGAATTTTAATTTTCTATTTTACTGAAGATTTTGTGAATTTTAATTTTCTATTTTAGCGAAGATTTTGTGAAATTTAATTTTTTATTTTAGTGAAGATATCGTGGATTTTAATTTTTTATTTTAATGAATATTTCGTGGATTTTAATTTTTTATTTTAGTGAATATTTCGTGGATTTTAATTTTTTATTTTAGTGAAGGTTTTGTGAATTTTAATTTTTTATTTTAGTGAAGATTTTGTGGATTTTAATTTTTTATTTTGGTGAAGATTTTGTGGATTTAAAATTTTTATTTTAGTGAAGATTTTATGGATTTTAATTTCTGTCATTTCATCGAAGGTTTCGTGGATTTTTATTTTCATTTTGTCAATTACGTTTTCGAGACATCACGAGAAACAAATATTGAAGATAATTATTTCATGGGGGCCCGGAAAATCGTGTTTCCACAAAACTTTTAAAAGCGCGAGGTTTAAACGTGATATAACAGCTCGACAACTTTTTGTTTTTCGTGCCTCACTCGAGGAAGTTAAATCCCACTGAGGCCTCGCACCTCTCGAGCCACAATCGCCGAGATTCCCCGTGTTTTTTTTTGCCTTCCATATAAATCCGGCAAAGCTCGGTAATAGCTCTGTGTTATTCGAGGAGATGGGTGCAGCGAGCGGAGGCTGCGCGGAAACCGAGCGAAGGAGGAAGAGGATATAAGTGGCTCGGGGAACCCTCGAAAAATAAGGCGATAAAGGGAGGCTTAGCCCCCCGCCTCCTCCTCCTCCTCCTCCCTCGTCCCGTCCTCCCGGCACATCGATCGGATCAGTCCGATAATGTCGTCGAGCTATTATTTCGATTGCCTTACACGTTGTTCTTCCCCCCCTTTTCACCACTTTCTCGTATGTGCCTTACATAAAAAAATAAAAAAATGTATGTAAACACCCTACTACAAATATAATAAAATTACTATAAATTTCCCTAATTTTCACATCGAAAAAAATTAATGCGATTAGACCTACAGATCCAATTATAATTACTCATTTTTCTAAGTTAACCTTAGATAATTTCCAGTTCACTAGAAATATTCCCAAAATTTTGTTTACAGCTACAGTTTGACTCCTGAAATCGAATCAACCTGACTACCAATTTTTCTCAGTCAATTCCAGACACTTTTATTTCGCCAGAAAAATTCCCAATTTTTTTTTTACATCTGCAGTCTGACTTTCTTTGCCTTTCTTTGCCTCTCGCAATCGAGTCAACCTGACTACCAATTTTTCTCAGTCACTTCCAGCACAGCCGAAAAAATTCGTCAATTTTTTTTTCGACAGCCGCGGTGTGTCTGACTCCCTTTGCCTCTCGAAATTGAGTCTAGCGACCCTCCCGGCGCGCATCTTTTCCTCTCTCTCTCTCCTCCTCCCTGACACCCCAATTTCAACTCATCCGCTTCTCCCGTCTCTTCGTCAACGATTCCCTGGCGGACCTTCCTTCCCTCGCCCTCAATCTCTCTCTTCACTCTCCGCTCTCTCCGCAACTTGCACTAATTAAACTTGGGTGAGAGACGCGAGCGAGCGGGAAGGGTTCGGGTGCGCGCGGAATATTCGTCCAAGATGCTCGCGAAGAGCGAGAGAGAAATCGCCTCGGGGCATTCCGCTGCCTCTCGCGCGCGCAAATCTCTCGCAATAAATTCTTTAATCAGACTCTCTCTTCTCACTCCCCGGGCTTCCGTCAACTTTTATCCTTAATGCACTATTTTTATTTGAATTATTCCACGCTATTTATATAGCTAGACCCAAATATATATCTATATATACCTAAATATATACATATATATCCATTTATAATATATAATATATATCTATCTATATAATATAGGGGAAATCGGGGTAGAACGGTGCCCCCTTTTTTTATCATCGAAAAAAAAAAAAAAAAAAATGAGGGTAAAATGAGCTCCCGTCTTCGTCGTAAGTCTTGAGGCTTCTTTCTTCGTCAAAACTTTTTTCCCGCCGTCCTCCGTGATTTTTTTTTATTCGCGGGCTTCCTCGGCAACCGTTTTACCCCTGACATTTTTTTTTGCTGACGCTCAAAATTGATGATTGATACCAAATTTTTTAGTAAAAAGCAATAAAAAAAAAAACACTTTGGGTTTTGTCATAGAGCCATTTTTTGCTTAGGGGTCCCGTTTTACCCCGGTTTCCCCTATATAAAAAAATATATATACAATTCTAAATATTATATATGTTATATATTTTTTATTACATAGAACCTCGATGAGTCAATGAAAATGAACGAAGACTCCCGAATGAAACGGGGGAGGAAAGCGGTGGACCTTAAGGTGGAAGGGGGAGGGGGAAAGGGGGCAAAGGGGGACGGAAACTTCTTCCTCAATCGCCGCCATCGATTCCCGGCTGCCGGGGGCTTTTTCACACAGATTCCTTTTGTATAAGAAAAATAAGGAGAAGCCCGCCCGCCGCGTCTGCCTCGCTGGCCACAGCTTCTCGTCGTCGCCCTTGTTCTCCTGCCTCTGCACCCACCGCCCCCCCCCCCCCTTTTCACCCCTCGCCCCTCCGTCTGCTTCTCACCCCATCCCCCGTCCTTCTCTCTTTCTACATAAATCATGAGGAAAGTATATATCCCACCGGAGCGGCGTACCAGGGTAACAAAGTTTCCCGTCGGGGGCCCCCACAGCGGTATTTCCTTATCTATTTTCGCCGGGGCTTTGCGAAGAGAACCCACAGCCCCAACCCCCCCGACTCCCCCTCCTCCTCCTCCTCCTTCTCGTGGTCCCTTCACCCGTCTCTGTGTCCTCTTTGCTTTTCTCTTCTCGTTTTCTTACGCCCCCTCCTCACCTTGCAGCCACCGCAAACCTCCGCCCCCCTCTGTCCCCCTCCCCCCCTGGGCACCCCTTATCCACTTCTCTTCACCCTCCTCCTCGAATACTCGTGAACTTGGATTAATCGAAGTTCGTGCGGGAGATTCGTCATGCTACTTTCTCGCTCTCTCTCGCGGGCTTTCTTCCTGCTTTCTCTCGTGGAACTCTTCCGGGTTGCTATGCCGCCGCTGCTACTGCTGCTGCGTGCGGACTCCGCGGTCGCCCTATTCTTTATCTCGGTTGCCCCCCCCCCCCTCCCCCCTTCACTCCCTCCTGGATTCTGTGGAGTCTCACACCTTGGGTGACGACCCCCCCCCCCGTGTACCCCCCGCAGTCTTTATTCTACGGGTCGACGACTGTCGACGACTTGGGGAAACTCTAATCTACGAAATTTGTGGGCTTTAGGTTTTTTTTTTTCTTTTTCTTTTTCTTGGGGTTTCGGTGGATGACGGTTTTTGGGAGACGTTTTTGCTGTCGTCTTGTGGATGGCCGATGATGACGAATTTTTGGCGAATTTGTCGAGAAAAGTGGAACAAAAATCGGTGTAAACTTCATACTTCACGAATTAATTTTTTTTTTTAACCGATGGTTTCGCGAATCTACGAAATTTGTGGACTTTACTTTTTTTTTATGGGTTTGTTCGGATGACGAGTGATGTTGCCAGCCGCGTTTTTTCTCGCCTCCTCGGGGACGACCGATGACGACTTTTTGTCAAATTTGTCAAAGAAAAGTGAAATAAAAATCGTTTCGTACTTTCGGCGAGTAACTTTTTTTTTCTTCCAAACCCACGGAAATATCTATGGTTTCGCGAATGCGGGACCATCAATTCTGGGCGCTGACCTTGAGCGTTGTTTTCACCCGAGTTTACGGAAGGAGGGGGAGAAAGAACTGTGTGGCAAAACATGATTAATCAAAGCCCGAGGCGGAATACACGGGCTGTCGTCGCGCGACGACGACGACGACGACGGCGGTCGATCTGGAAAACCCGTCGCGTCCGACGTTCCGCGCGCGCGACACCGAAAAACCGAGGCGCAGCCAAGGAGATTCGCTCGCGCGATCCATAGCCACGTACCGCACGTCCTGGCTACATAAATCACAGGCGAAGCCGCGCGGTGGGAGATATCGAGTTTTTCTCGCTCTTCTCGCCGCTGCTGCGCGCTAAAAATATTTAGTCTAAGCTTCCATTACGGCCAGAGGCAGATATTTTGCATAAGCTGGCACATTAAATTTAATACACGAGTTACATGTCATTTTTGTATTAAATCCCACGAAAATTCGGAATTAAAAAAAAATTGTTATTTTAATGTCTCATGTATTAATAAGGAAAAATGTAAATTTCGCTCAGAGTTTTCGTCCACTTCCGGTGAACCCAAAGTGTGCAAATAAATTGACCACAAAATAAATAATAACAATAACAATAATAATAATAATAATAATAATAATAATAATAATAATAATCCCCAAGTCCATTTTGTTTGTTAATTTTTTTTACTAAATTCCATAAAAACTATAATTTTTATTTTTTAGAACTTGTCATTTTATCACGTCTCCTGTGTAGAAAAAAATGTAGGTCGAGCTCAAGGTTTTTTTGCCCACTTCCAATGCGCCCCAAAGTGTGCGAAAAAAAGAAATTGAGAGAAAACTGATTACAAAAAAAAAAAAAAAATGAACGCATTCGGCCGGTCGACGTCTTTGGCCGACGAAGCCGGAGCCAAAGTTGCCTGAATAGCGGCGCGTCTATGCATCGCGGGCGGGTCCCCTCTAGCCCGGAGATATGTGCCGAGCGATATGAACACTCTGACAAACTCGCGGCCTACAGACCGGCAACAACGCTCGCGAGAGTCGGCATATTAAATGCAGATATATCATGTCGCGAGCTCTGCAGAAACGCAGATTGATAGTGGGAGGCGATGGGGGGACGACGGGGGGG
Source organism: Pimpla rufipes (assembly GCA_963932165.1). Taxonomy (NCBI): domain Eukaryota; kingdom Metazoa; phylum Arthropoda; class Insecta; order Hymenoptera; family Ichneumonidae; genus Pimpla; species Pimpla rufipes. Next base: position 23,786,360 of record OZ010632.1, read on the forward strand.
CAAGGGGGGAGGGGGCCGCTAACAGTAGAGCGCGGAGCGCGGAGGGAAGAGCCATGAAATATGTTATTATCGCTCTGGCGACTAAACTGTGTGTATGGGAAATCGATATGTAGGCTACACGGAGCCATTGGCTGGCCTAGCCCCGGCCGTTCATTCGTACATTCGTACATTCGTACATTTCGAGCATTCGTTCACGTGCATTTATGCCACGCGTATATATATTCGTCCACGTATGGGGCATTCCGTGCCGACTCGAACTCTCGAAATTCGCCCGCTATTTTTTGCGTTGTTGTCCCAACTCTAAAAAAGAGCTCGACATATTTTTCCGATTTTTTTTTACCGGTTTGAATCAGTTTCAATTTTTTTTTAAATGAAAATTTTGTTAGCCAGGATTTAAAAATCTGAAAAAATGGTCAAAAATCTCGTATCGACAATCAACATTTCGAAGCCTTTTATCAATTTGAAAAATTGTAACTAATACAAAATAGTTAATTTTGAAACATTCTAAGTAATTCAAAATTATTAATTTAAAAAAATGTTAACTAATTAAAAAAAATTTATTTAAAAAAATTGTAATTAATTTAGAATCATTAATTTTTAAAAAAGTTAACTAATTAAAAATTGTTCATTTTGAAAAATCGTCACTAATACATACTTAAAAAAAAAAAAAAAAAAAATGTGGAGCTCTTTTTAAAGTTGAAAGAAATAACGCAAAAAATCGTGGACGAAATCCAAGAGTTCGAGGGTCAGACCCAGATCGAACCGGTATGGAATGCCCCGTATATTTATATATGTGTTATACACGGACGGCCTATTCGTCAATGCGACCACTGTACGCGCGTCTGCTCGGTTTCTGTTCGCGCGTTTCTGGTGACGCATTGCAGCGCCATCATGTTTCGACTCTCCTTTTATACCATTTTTATTTACGTACGAATTTATCGCGCCCCCCGCCCCCCCCTCCACCCCCCGTCTACCCATCGTGATTCGCGTGTATCGCGCAATCGGTATTTACCGTGATCGATGAATGGCTCGTAGCGCGAGAGGCATTCACGACGGATATCAACAGTGTCTTCTCTTGTTGCTCCCAACGAGAGGCTCCGCGATATCCGGTGCATCTGGAGGCGGATACCGGGAATAGGAGGAAAGTTGTGATTAATCGTTTCGTGGGTATTGAAAAAAATAGGGCTCTGAATAAAAAAAAAAAAAAAAATTATCGGATATCAGGTGTCGATTTTTTTCTGAGTCAATTTTGATATTGAAAAATGTAAATCAAAAATTTCGATAAGATTGAAAAAAATTCTTTTCAATTTTTTTTTAAACTATCATGACCCGATATCTTTGATTGAATTTTAATATCAAAACTACATTTCGTAAAATAATTCGTGCAACAATCTCAGATTTCTTTTTCAGCTGCTACTCCAAAAAAAAAAAAAATCTGTTGGAAATGAAAGCGCCGTAAACAATGTGTTTTTTTTGTCACAAAAGCAAACACCGATATTACAGTCGTCTGACGTCCCGTCGAAGCCGTGCGCGAGGAATCGTGAGTAAAGTGAAAATAATAATAAAAAAAAAGAGCGAGAGAAACGAGCGCGGGAGTCACGTGTAAAGGGTAAATAGAAAAATGTTCGACTCGGTCGATGCCGTCGTCGACGAAACGAAACGCGCTGCCGGGAACGGATTTACATAGAGCGTCGGACGACGCGGCGCTTTGCCCGGCGATAAATCGAACTCCCGAGATCGAACACACAGCGATAGCTGTGGACGAGGTATTAGAATGGGTCGGTAGTCGATATAAAAATTTACGAAGGTTTCCTGCGGCCCACATCGCCGCCGCAGCGCTCACATAAAATACCGTGAAGTTGTGGGCGCGCGTTTATGGTGCATTTGTGTGCGCCGGGCGGAATGGGAAACGGGGCGAGTCGCGAGAAGAGCCACGACGATCGGAAGTAATCCTTCGCCTCGCGGGCGATCGCGCCGAATTCATCCGGATTCGGTGCCGAGAGGGCCAACGAGTTAGAAAAAAATCAGGGTCGCTTCGATCGCCGGTTCTCCGACCGACTTACGGGGACCCCGTAATAAACTAGCCGCACCGGAGGGAAAACCACCCCGATGTCTTAGTTACAGAGTGAAGTTTCTTGCATAAAAAAAACGAAAAAAAATCCGGGTCTGAAACTTTGCGATTAGCAAATAACTGTGCGGAGTTTTCTCGCTGTAAATATACTGAATCTTTTTTTTTATGAGAAAAAACTGAACCGCGGTTACCCATTTTTTTTTTTTTAATTATTAAACCAATGATAGAATTTCGTCTAATATTTGCGCGAAAAATGAATAACCGGGCAAACGTCTGCGGGGAGTTTTGTGGTCGCAACGAAAATTATGTTTGGCCTCGCTGGTAAATTGGTTAGAGTGTAGAACAAAAATTATTTTTCAATCTGACCTTCATATTTTTATATGCAAATTTTCACAATTTTGTAAAAAATTATAATAATAAGAAAAACTCCCATTAAAATAATGAGCAAAATATTTCGTTTTTTTTTTTCTCTTTAAATTGAAAAATAAGAGCGAAAAAGAGAAAAAAATTATTGTAACATTGTTACGTTGAGACTCAGCGTCGAACTCCGCCGCGGAATATCTGCATAACGTGCTCAGCCGAAAATCCTGTCGCCGCGCCTCGATCGCGTCTGACTTTGCGGCCGACGTCGTCGCGGCCCGAGGACGCGCCCATTTTCGTGCCTCAATGCGAGGCAGCAGCCGTTCTCACGTGTCTCCCGCGTGACTTCGTGAATTGCTCACCTAATTCTCCGCCTCGCGAGGGTAAAGTTAATGAGAGTCGAGATAGGCGGAAATTATTTCCAAAAAAAAAAAAAAAAAAAAAAAATTACTCGACCCAGCTGTCTCAAAATCGTCTGAAAAAAAGCTCATCTTTTTTTCAGACGACAGAGACAGAAAATACTGTCTGAAAAAGAAAAAAAAAAGACTCGACCCAGCTGTCTGAAAATCGTCTGAAAAAAGGCTGATATTTTTTTTCAGACGGCACAGACAGAGAAAGCTGCCTGAAAAAATAAAATAAAAAATAAAAATAAGTTTTTAAATAAAAAATAAAAAAGTGACTCGACCCAGCTGGCTGAAATTCGGGTCACGCGTGCTGCACTCGTTCCTCGCACCGCCGCGGGCGTCGGTCAATTCGGAGTGGATGGCAGAGCGTCGAGCCGCCGCCCGCGCTGCACCGGAGCCGGAGAGACAGAGGAGTCGAGAGCGGACGCGTGTCGCGGAAGGAAGCAATCCGAATCGATCATTCGGGGCCAACACGCATTCGAGATATCGGGTGAGAGAGACGCGAGCGCGGAGTGCGCGCCGATGCCGACGCTCGCCGGGGATTGCATTAATGCACCGACGAGCGAGAGCGACGAGCGGTGGCTGGCAAATGCAGAGAGAGAGGAGGAAGACAATGGTGGATATACCGAGAGAGAAAGAGAGAGAGAGAGAGAGAGAGAGTCATACGTGGGCGCGTCCCGGGTGAGAGGGCCTGGTTACCCTCTGCCCGCTCGGAGGAAGCCGGGAGAGCGAGAGAGAGAGAGAGGGAGAAATGTACACATATATGGGGCATTCCATGCCGACAGAACCATGGAAATAACCTGAATAAAAAAATATATATAAAAATATATTGTTTATTTATTATATTATTACTATTTATTGCTATTTATATGGGGCATTCCATGCCGACAGAACCTTGTTCCGATCGGGACCCGCATGGAAATAAATTAAATAAAAAAATATATATAACATAGATATTTTTTATTTATTATATTTTTATTAATTATTGCCATATATATGGGGCATTCCATACCAACTCGACCTGGTTCCGATCGGGACCCCCATAGAAATAAAGTAAATTTTAAATATATATATATAACGAACATATTTTTTTAGGGGTGGAATGCACGACTTGAGAACGATGACTTAAATCAAGTTGTTATTTCGGGAAAAAAATGGGGGTGGGTTTAATTCGCTGGTAGGCGACGTTTTTTTTTTTTTTTTTTTTTTTTTTTTCAAAAGAAAAAATGTGCTTTCAAGATTTACGTCAGTCATCCAAAAAATACCTTTGCCAATCCAAAGGATCCAGGATCAACCCAGGTAGAACCGACGCGAAACGTCCCGTATATGAACAAAGTAGACAGTGGAAAGAGCGAGCGAGAGGGAAACAGGGAGAGAGAGAGTGAGTCCGCGGAGAATAGCGTCGGAGGAATAACGGAGATTCGATCAATTAGTACCCGCCGGAGTCACGAGGGGCTATACATCTCGCTCGCGTGGTGCGTCTGCCCGGCGATGAATAATTCGCGAGTCTTGAAGGGACTCGACGCTCGGCGGTGCGCCGAATGGCCCCGCAGTCCGTGGCTTCTCCCTCGCCAGAGGGAGGCAAAAATAACGCGCCTGCCACATTGCAACATCAGCCATCCGGAAAACGAGAAAGAAAAAAAAAAAGCGATACAAGAAAAAAGAAAAAAAAAAGCACCGGATGCGGGGTGTAATCGAGAAGTGACACAAATTGCGGGTGAACTATAGCGGCGATGGGGGCGAGAGGAGAAAAGAAGGCTGTCTCATCGATTGGAAAATGTGGCCAATTTAAACGTCCATTGCCACCTGAGGTGCCCCCGCCGGTGGATTCGCGCTCGCGATGGCCTCTCTCTATATATCTTTCGCGCCGCGCTGCATACGTGGGAAATGCTGCAGCCACGTTGACTCGTCTCCGACTCGCCGCCGCCACCACTGTACGAGGATTCGAGCCCTCCCTCCCTCTCACCCCCCTCGGGCGGGCTGAACACATCGGGAGGGCGAAATTGTACGAGAAAAATACACACCCGCGCTTACTGTTATCCAACGGTAGTGGTTTTTTTTTCACTCTCCCTCCGTCTCACTCGCGCCGAGACGCGGCGGAAGGTGGGGCGAAATGGGACAGCGGGGCAAAACGGGACAGCGTTTTTTTTGGTTTTGATTATTTTGCAGGGTAAAATGAGATTAACTGTTTCGGGAATCTTATATGTATTTTCGAAAGTTGTTTGTCTGTTTGTCTGTCGCAGCCCCCTTAATTAAAGTCTGCCCGAAATAATAAAGCCTTGCACCCCCCCCCCCCTTAATTTTGATTTCTAAATTTGTCGATATTTGGGATATTTTGATTTTTTAATTTTTTACAGAATGTTAATGTCAGACCCCAAAAATCGCAAAAAAACGAAAGGGGTACCTCTTCTAAAAATTTGCGATTTTTAAGGGTCTCATTTTAACGTCCTGTAAAAAAAATTAAAGTGACTTAAAAAGACACTTAAAAAAAAAAAATTTCAAATAAAATCTTTTTTTTATATAAAAAAAAATGATTATAAATGATTATATATAATCATTACTAATAATGTTTAGTATAAAAAACACGAATTGACGAAATTTGGGGCTTGTCCCATTTTGCCCCGCATTCATTTTTTCGTGTGCCGACGCTCAAGATCGATGATTAGAATCGAATTTTCGGGGTGAAAAGCAATGAAAATACACTTTAGTCATCATCCTAAAACCATTTTTCGCTCACGTGGCCCATTTTGCCCCATCATCCCCTGCTCTACCGTCCGACAGGGGCTGCTCCGGGGGTCACGGGAGGTCGTGGCATTATCACGCATGTACGACACCGTCGCGCGCCTGCTTTGTGATACATCGGTGTGCACTGTGTGTTATTCTCCCGCGTACGCGGAACACACGAAGGGAGAGCGCTGGAAGAGCGAAGGAGGGAAAAACAAGAAACGCACTTGGCTCCCTTTTTTCAGAAGCCGTAATAACGGAAAGAACGCGGCCGGTCAGCCCTCGGCGCAGTGGCAATAAACGGGCATTCAGGGGGATGAAAATGGCCCCGTCGAATAATCCCCGGGGTTAAACACCTCTCGTGTTTCCAAAGGGCCTCCCGCTCCCCCTACGGCCCTTGAAAAGCTGCGTTAACACGCGTGTGGCGCCCCCTCCCCCCATCCGATCGATGACTTTATTTATCGTGCCTTCTCGATTGCAGATGAACCGCGGGATTCGTAGGCCCGTTTCGGGTCGGTCATTCGCGAAGCCCTTAAAGCCGAAACGTATTTGGACGCAGGGCTGAATGTAGCGGGAGATGCGGGACGAGAGATTAGAGCACGAGTATGGGCTCAATGAGTCGACGCTGGAGAAACATCCATGGAATTGTCGTTTTCCTCGCGTTAGTCCTGGAAACCCAATTTTCGAGGCTGCCAGGGGGAGAATATTTAGGGCGTGGAGTTTTATAGTCGAGAGGTGGGAATTTCGTGGCCAATGCCAAACGTTGTTGTTTCTTTTATTCTAAAAAAAAAAAAAAAAAAATCATCCAGCAGCCAAAGTTCGCATTTCATGACCTCATGACCCGAAAATATGAACCCGATATCCATCCGGCTATTTAAAAATAAAAGAAAAATAGATTTAAAACATAAAAGAAAAACAGATTTAAAAAATAAAAGAAAAAGAATTTGAGGACGGTGGACCAGCGAATGACGTCGCCTCTCAACTCCCCGATGTTTGATCTCAACCTCGGGACGGCGAATCAAATTACCGCAACCTCAAGCTGTACCATCGCCACGTATCTGTCTCTCCGGAACGAATTCCAGAAGACCCCGAAGAAAACGCTTCCACAAGTATGACCCATTTGCACAGGAGGAGGAGGAAGCAGACTGACGTTTCTCATGTTAGCCAGATCTTTGACACGACGTTTTTCGGGTTAGCCCAGAACCGAGTCTAGCTTCGAGGCTGCCAGTTTCGCCGCCCGCGCGTTTCAACGAAATTGGCGCCGCGGACCGTAATAGTTTTTGTTTCCACGGTCTTTCCTAGGGGCCGCGCGCGTCAGTCTCGCCCAAGGTCTGCCTCGTTTTTTTTCCTCCCCCTCTTCTCTCTTCCTCTCTCTCTCTCTCGTTTTTTTTCCTCCCCCTCTTCTCTCTCCCTCTCTCTCGGTTTTTTTTTCTTCCCCTCTTCTCTCTCCCTCTCTCTTTTTTTTCTCCCCCTCTTCTCTCTCCCTCTCTCGTTTTTTTTCCTCCCCCTCTTCGCTCTCCCTCTCTCTTTTTTTCCTCCCCCTCTTCTCTCCCGCCCCCCAAGCGAGCGGCAATACTGGTCACGCTCACGTTTTTTCCCTCTCGCTCCCAGGTTTTCCAACCGGGGTGTCCGTCTCTCCTTCTCTCTCCCTGTTTCGCGCTAGCGTGACCCCCCCCCCCCCCCCCTTTTACCCCCGTCAGCCGAGCCTCGTTGCGCACCCGCGAGAGGAATGAAGGCACAGCACAGCGAAGGCAACGAGGGCAACGAGGGCAACGCGAAGAAGGCTTTTCCGTAATTACCCCGGCAGCACTTGAACGAGAGTCGAGGAGTCGCCCGGCGCTAGCACAACACCTTTAGCGCCCGAGACCACCTTTTCCGTCGTTTTACAGGCTGCCCCCCGCCCCCTCTGACCGAGGGGGAAGGGGGTAGAAAAGGGGCAGCCTCTCCAGCGTCTACCTAAGAAATTATCACCCCTTTAAAATCGAATTACGCCGTCGAGGAAGGCCCGCAGCCGCCGCGCACCTCGTTGCCCCCTGAAACGATTGTCCGCGCCCCGTCCTCAGCTTTTCCTCTCCTCCCCCCCCCAGCAGCAGCCTTTCCACGTCCTCTCTCCCACAGCGACGTGGAAATTCTCCGCTGACTGCATTATTTATTTGCCCCGGCGGCTCTCGTGGCTTCCACTGTGATTCGCCCCGGCGACCGGAAGCCGCTGTAATCTCCGTTGGAACTTTCTTGTAATTACACAGCGGGCGTCATTCGATTGATACGGATGAGAAAATCGCCCCGAGGTTACTCGTCACTCTCCTAATTTTTTCCTATCAAGCCTAAAAAGAAAAAAAAAAACATAATAATTAGGTTTGAAATCGCATTTACAACGCGTTAAACCAGCTTCCCTAGTCCTCCTGGGGGTGACGAACGCACCGAGGGGGGACAATGGAAAACCTCTTGAAAACCTCGAGCGAGCTCGGATTGTCTCGTTTGTCTCGCGACTCTCCCAACGCTGATTCGCCGGTTTGACGCGGGTAGAGAACACGCCGGGCGCAATTCGAATTACAACGCGGGGCGGCCGAGTGACAATCGGATGAAAAGGGTGCGGGGGGGAGTGAGGGGGGCAGCAAGCGAGACCGGGCGTAATAGTATTGCGCCGTCGATGAAAGTGCATTAACGCAACGTTGCACCTATCGTCGTGTGTCGCCCTCATAGCCGTATTTTGCGCGGTTGTTACGCACCGTGCTGGACGGGGGGACGAGGGGGACGAAGGGGGGGGGGGGGGTGCCAATATAGAGCCAATGAATCCGTCGACAGATCGATTAATCCGTGCTCCGCAGGAACTTGCCATACGTTTTGAGCCCCAGTTTGGCGGTGGCGAGAGCGAGAGGGAAAGAGGTGGAGAGGCAGGTGGATCAATTGATCAGGGCTCGGATTCTCGGCATATGGGGAAATTGAAAATGACAGGATTTGCGCACTGTACCAACACTCGAGTGTCGGGGTATCCGTGAGCGTGCGCGAGTACCGAGCTTTTTGGCTCGTTTTCCCGGGGACGCCCGACCCAGGACTGCCCCCTTCACCCCCCTTCACCGCGTTGTATTTATAACCCCATTGTTCTATATCTCACGCGATATTTATTATAGGAATCCCCGAACGAGGTTCGCTTGCTAACCGCACAACTATAGCCGGGACAGCCGCGCGTATCGTCGATTTCGCAGCGAGGGGGGAGGGGGGACAGAGACAGAGGTGGACTCCATGATATTCAGTTGTCCAATAGACGGAACGTCCTGCGGGGCCTGTTGCGGTCGTGGATTCTCGTTATACGCTCGCAAAATTGTGCAGACCTATCGCCGCGGTGCCCGCGGAACCAACGAATATTATAGCACGGTCAGCTTTCCATTAACCGACTCGGAAAAATAAGCTGTGTTGTGCTGCTGTCCCGTCTGTGGTGCGCGGCGATTCTATCCCTCCGCCTCCTCCTCCACCACCATCCGCGTCGTTCGATATTCCTCGTGAATTGGAAACCCGAGGACGGGAGTGAAACGCAAGAAAAAACATCGAAAAATCTGTAGACGTTGCTGGGGAGAAACGCTTTCACCGTATCAGCCACCCAGCGGCGCTTCCCGCGCGTTTCTACTTCGAGCACAACCTGAACGGCCAACTCGCTTGCGAGAAACGCTCGGCCGTCGTAGCCACCTGGCGGCGCCCCGCGGAACTAAATCCCTCCCGGCGTCCCCGACAGCTCGTTTTTTTTATCGCAAGCTCGGACAGCCTCGCGTGCAACGTCTGCAACGCGACATCTCGATTCCTCAGCCGGGGTGAGTGAAGAAAAAAATATAAGGGGGCCCCGGAGCAGCAGCGAGTTTATGTCGAAAAAAAGCCTCGAAGCCGTCTCGACGCGCTAGCTGGTCCGAGACACGATTCCAGCGTTATCGTAGATCCAGGCGATCTCTCGCCCCCGTAGGTTTTATATCGTCGACTATTTATTACGACGTCGGCGAAGGGGGGTTGGGAGGGGGGGGGGAGTCGGTGATACGCGTCCGCGGCAGACGCCATAAAGGTTACGGCTAGCACCCTGGCGATTCGTGCCTGGTCGCGATCCCCGTTTCATTTCGTTCCGTCTCCCCCCCCCCCCCCCCCCCCATCCACCCCCCTCGAGCGACTATTCTTTATGTGTACACACTGTGTCTTTCTCTCTCTCTTTCTATTTCAGCGCAACCCTATATATTCCATGTATTATATATGTTCAGATATAGATAGGACGTACGTGGAGAATGGAGAGACAGAGAGGCGAGGGAGTCGACGTTCCTACATGGAAGCGGCAGGAGCTTGCGACTGCTGATTCCCAGTTACGACGGGGACGCGCCCGCGTTAATATCGCTCTCTCTGGTCTCCCCGCGTGCTCGCACCCTTGGCAACGTATCGAGAGATAGTGCACCGCCTCCGTTGCTGCTGCTGCCGCTGCTGCTGCCGCTGTTGCTGGTGGTGCACGCGACGAAGGAATCCGGAGCACGTAATACCCCCGGCCCCCTTTATGTGTATACGCCGGACTACAACGTCGGCGAGCCGGGCTGCACGAAGCAGCTGACAATGCGGATCACTAATGCCCCGACAGCATTCAATGCTGACGACATGTCCGTTTGTCCCGACCTCCAAGCTTGGGTAGAGAGCTTGCATCTCCAATTTCTCTCCGGTCTTTCCTATTCCTCCTGCGCGCGGGATTCCCCCAGCTGCTTGGTTGAAGACGCTGCTGACGTCATTAATTATCGTCCGAACTATGTTCAAGCGTCTTCCAATTACAGGGCAGGAGAGAAGCTTGCGGGCAAAAAGAAGCCCGCGGGAAAATAATTCGACTCACCCTCCCCCAGCTGGCGAGGCCTTGCCGGGTTGACTCCAGCGAGCGAAAATCCAGGAACATTCTCGCTTAGCCGATCCGCATTGTCCGTCGCAATGTGCGACCGTGGAATACTTGGGGTTTGCGGGAAACGGGCGAGGGCGGAAAGCTCGCTCGTTCCCCGAGCTCAACCCCCCCACCCGATATTACTATATAACTACCGCTGTATGGTATAGGATACACGGTGTGTATAGGGGGGCTGCTGCTGCTGCTACATAGCCGCATTCTGTGACGAGAGGGCCGAACAAGGGTGATAGTCCTTGGCAAAGCGCATCACGCGAAATATTCTCGTTAAGGGTGTGGGGGAGAGGAGTGGAGAGGGGGAGCGATGGGGGGGGGGGGGGGGACGTTGCACCGCGAGCCGGCGGGTGATGCATCGCTCTGGCATAAGGACTCTGGCATGGGGTCGTGGAGGATCGGAGGGTTCTCGCTCGCTCTCTTCAGGCTGCATTATTACGAGCGTTCGATATATCCGGCCGAGGGCGGCGCGGGAGGGAAACGCGAAAAAAGCCCATGGAAGCTGTCGGCGAGGATCGTTATGCGCGAAATTATGCGACTCCCACCCCCGCCAGGCGGTCTTTGGGGTTCGGTGCTCCTGGGGTTTGTTTCCCTCGTTCGAGTTTAAGGAAGGCCTTTTCTCCACCTCGACTCGACTCGACTCGCGGTGCAAACTCGTTTGCCTTTTTTTGTCTTTTCTGTAATTGCGTTTCCCCTGGTTGTGGTAGCTATGTGTTTCAGGAAAGCACCGCCAATCAGGGGTGGGCCGAAGGAGAATTCTTAGAAGCAACGAGGGCGTCGTTCCAGGTTCTAGGATCGCGCAACCAGGGGCCGAGGCTTGGGGGGTGACGACCCGAGCCCGCCAGAAGCTACTCCGGGGCTTCCAGCATATCGAACAGGCATCGCGCTCGCGCCATAAGCTTTTATGGCCCATTAGCCGATAAGCCGGCCGGGGGAGCGAGCGAGAGCGAAGCGCGAACGAGCTTCGTTACGAGCTTCCTTCGATTAGTCACATCTGATTATCGGGATGATCACTCGGGGCCATCCCGATCGGGGAGTTAACTTCTCTCGCGCGGTCATAAGGAGGGTGGAAGGATCTCCTCTTGGAGAGCAAAGAGGGTAGTTTTGCCAGGGTTATTTTCGACTCCCGGTCGTCGACGTCGTCGTCGTCGTCGGGGATCGCGGAAAGCTAGCCGGGTATACAACCGCTGTCTGCTGCAGGCCATTTCGTTTCGTCGCTTTTTCCCTCGTGCTTGTTCCATGTATCCCCGGCGCTCCTGCGAGGATGTGGAAGACGGACGTCCCGGGAAGAGCTGTAAGAATAATTGAGGAAGAAGAGGAAGATTAGGCGGAGCCCCGACGCCGCCTACCAGTCTCGTCCTTCGACACTGAGAAATCGTTTCCTCGGCCCCAACCACCCTGAGATCACCCCCGCCTCACTCTTCACCTCCCCCCGCGCAACAACCCCCGGCAGCCGCGTGCCGAAACAAAACGAGAAGAGACCTGACGAAGGGGCTCGGCGAACCGGGAATACCGGGACGCCGAAGACCCTTCGCCTATTTTGCTCAACCTTTTGCCGCCGCTGATGCTACTTTGCTCGCTCAACGAGCAACTTCTTTCATCCCCCGGTCCGGGCCTCCTTTTTCTTCCGCCTCCAAGGACGAACCCTCCACGCTCTGGCCACTGCTTGAAAACACTTTCTCAACCTTCCTGGCTGCCGTCCTCGCAACACACGGAGAGGAAGACAGTCGGTGTGTGTGTGTGGGGGAGAGGCCGGTTGGGCGGCCCGGACTCACCGGCTAATGGCGAACAAGAAGTGCTGTTGCCTCGGTGATTTGTGGCAGTTAATTCGCACACGAGAACAGCCTGCCCCTTCCTACCCCATCGCGGGTTATCAGCGCGGATCGACTGTTCCCGGGATCCGGACACGACCCACGCGACCCTCAGGGTTTGCGTCTTCTTTTGTATCGACTGACAACGGGAATTGATCCTTGATTGAAACCGTCGTCGAGACGCTTCGATGGGATTGCAATTCCGGAGGTTTTGGGTCTTTCGAACCGAAGTCGAAACTGGTTGGAAAAATGGACGCAGGTTCGATGAGGGACAGACATTTTTTTGGATATGCTGAAAATAAAACTCAGTAACATTTATTTCGGTGGCTTCTGGTTTGTTTCTTTGAACCCCTTCCGATATCCTCTTAGAATTCTTATAGAGCTTTTGGCCAAGTCCAAATGGGATGACTTGAAAAATCATTTCGCTCCGGGTGCACCGGCTAATTCTGCACAACGGCAGCTTCGTCCGAGTCTCGGAAAGGGTGGCCGAACGACCGTGGACTCTCGTCGACCTTGGGAATTCGGGGGTTGATCAAGATCCAACCCTCCTACAGAGTTCTCGGAATTATTATGACGATAACAATAAAAGAAGACGGGCGCCGCTATCTCGTTCGACATTGGAAAAAACGTCACCCGTGGGACATCTCGGTGGGTAAGACGCACCGAGGGGGCCCCGACGAACGTTCGGGGCTACATTCGGAAGGATCACCTAGTACACGGGGTATATATACGGTGTGCGGTCTATAGTCTACAGTGGCGGAGAACTGTGGGACGTGGGAACCCCTCGCGAAGGTGTCGAATCGATATGACCCGGGACACTCCTAGTTCCCACCCCCCCTCATCTTCACCCCCCGTCCGCCCCCCCCCCCTTGAACATGGCCACACGGGTTTTCCTCCTTCAGCGATCCGCACCGAGATATCACGACATCCACGTTGGGAAAAAAGGAGAAAAAAATCCGGAAGACAGAGGAACGCGAGATCGAAGACTTCGCGTATTCTACTCGACTGGCCGCCGCGGTGAGACCCAAAATTATGGACCCCGCGCGCACCGCGTCAGCTCTCGCCGCCCACCGGGACCTCCAGGACGTTTATTACATGTTTCTTTTTTTCCCCCCGCGTTATCCCCCAGGGTCTACCTAACCGCGCTCGGCCCATGGGATTTTCTGTAACGCAGAAGGAAGCAGGGTGAAGGGGGGGACGGGAGCAAAGCCCGGCGTCTCCCTGGGCAGAAAAACCACCCCCGGACGAGCGTGGGGCGCAAGGTACCCCATAAATCCGCAGCCCGGAGGGTTACCTCGTGATTCCACCTTGTCCGAGAACCATGAGAATAATAAATAAAGCGCAAAAAGGCGCGCACGGGGGGTAAAAAAAGGGAAGAAAAAGAAAAAAGCGCCGGGAAGACAGAAATGGTATTTCGATCGAAGAAATATTTATCCTCGGTCGCCGGGCACCATGGAGTCCCGTGGCATTTATTGATAAAAGTCCAACGAGGGTCGGCCCAACCCTCGAACCCGATATATTTACATTTTTTTCATACTCTCCGGCTCCGGAGCTTTTTTCCCTCCCCCTTCAACCCCCTCATTTTTTTTCAACCTCTATCTGTTCTCCTCTCTCTCTCTCTCTCTCTCTCTCTCTCTCTCTCTCTCTCTCTCTCTCTTGATGGGGAAGAGATAACGCGAAACCGGAAATATATCCGCGACGGATACGCCGACCGAGGCCTGGAAATGGTTATGGAGTCTCTGTGTCGCGATTCTGCGGTCGCGGCCCCGTAGCTTTTGCCCCCCCTTCACGGGCCCCGTGAGCGCGTTGAACGCTCTCGCACGCCACACAAATCCCATTATGCGGGGTCTATCAACGCTGTGCAAATAAACAAAAGTTCATTGAACCTCGACGACGCGACGAATTCGCGCTCCCTCGCTCCGCAAAGAGTGGGGGGGGGGGGGGGGGCGAGCGATTCCTGGGCCATGGAATAATTGCGAGCGCACATAAACGCACACGCGGGCTGGTGGCACCGACTCGCCGCTTTGACCTGAATTTCTTGCTTTCATCGTGTATTTGTATAACCGCAATGTAATTTGGGAGTTTCATCGAGCGGCGTCGGACACGCGCGGCGCACACAGAGACTCGTCGGTCCTTCCTCTCTCTCTCTCTCTTTTCCTGCATTGCAATTTTTTTTTTGCTCCTCCCGTACCGTCAACTGGCCGCGAGCGTGCGAGTCCCGCACTCGCCAAAAGCTCCGCCGGTGGACCCCGCGCCACTACGCTGCCTGGGAACTCGGCTGCCACCCCCCCGACTGAACCACCCCACCCTCCCCCACGTTCCAATCAATTATGCGGACGAGCGTTCGTTAGTTTCGGCCAATCCAATTTCGGGAAAATCTAAAAATTGTCGCGAAACGAGAGCCACTGGACGTATAGATATATTTAAATGTATAGATATCTGTACATGTCTGTCTATATATATACTGTGTATATATATGCATTTGTTGGAGTAGAAGCGAACGAGCTGCCTACAGCTACCACGAAATGAACGATTTTCCGAACGGCGAGAGAGGGAGAATCCTCTGCGCGAGTTTAAAACATTTCGTTTTTTCTCAATTCTACTGAATCTACAGAAAAAAACGCGCGCGGTGTGCGCGCGACGAGAGCTGTTAGAAATGTTATCGGTTATCGATTCATTGTTCGATGATGAAGAGCTATGGATTGTGGACACACCGGTATGCATGTTAAATTGTTCGCGCCCTGTTTCGTCTCTTTCGCTCCGTCTCTCTCTCTCGATGGTATTGCGAAGATTTATCTGCGGGACACCGAAAAAAATGTGCTCCGCCCGAAACGCTCGGGAAATTCTGCGGTGCTCGGCGTTAAAATAAAAAATTGGGTTTGCAAAAAAAAAAAAAAAAAAATGCAGTGGAGCGAAATTTGAAAAACGTCCCACAATTACCAGGAGTGCCGGGATTTTTTCCCAGCACGGATCAACTCCGGTGAACTGCAGGTCGTTTTGCAGGCGATCCCTCGAGTAATCCGGGCCGCGAAACGAACGACCCTTGTCTCGAGGGCGAAGCCCCCGCGTTAATTTATGCTCGCCGCAAAATTTCCGAAAACTCCGCGCGCGCTCACAGTCATAGTGGCAAAGTGGCCGCCGCGAAGTTTCGTCACTCCCGGCCAATTAGAGATCCCCGCGAGATCCCGGGTAATCCGCGAAAATCCCTGTCAATCGCGTCGAGGGCTGCGCGGAGGGCTAGAACCGACGTCTTGAAACGACTCTGGCGCTGTAGACGATTGCCCCCCTTCCTCTTCGCGTAATAGAAATTTTCCTCGAGAGCTCGCAATACTATCCGCACAAACCGGAGCAGCTCCGCGCACTCGGAAAATAAGTCGAGTGTCAAGGGCTGGCTAAGGGGGGCGACTGAGAAGGCGGGAGGCGCTGAAAACCGAGGTGCAGCTACGGCAAAAGCTCCGCTATGCGATCCACCCACCCCTTCTCGTATCCCCTCGTCCGCCTCCCTCCCCCCTCGCCCCCTTCAAAGACTCGGAAACTTTCGTTCGATTCCATTTGGAGAACATCGCAGCGAGAGATTTCGTCGTCTCCGCACGGGCGAATCTCGACTCTGCGCGCGAGGGGAACGTAAGGGGGGATCGAGAGTCAGAGGGCCGCGCGCAAAGTTGAGAAATTCCGGAGTAACGTCAGCGACCGGAAGTCACCGATCGCCGGATTCTCCTCTCGCCTCCGGTGGAAGCATCAGCGGCGCCGATTCTCACCCAGAATTCCCGCGTTTACGCCGCCCTAACCGTCAGCCCTCAAGAAACCCCCTTCCCCCCCCCCCCTTACCTCAAAGAGAGGCACCCGTCTCGCTCTCTCGCGCCCCGGGTCTCTATGATACTTAATCGATCGCGGGGAAAATCCGGAATTCCACCGGCGAGGACTCGTGCGGCGAAGGCCGGTGGCGTGTGACGCGATGACAGTTACGAGAGCCGAAGCCAGGAAGCGAAGGCGGAAGTCGAGAAGGCGATCGCGGCCGTGTCGAGAAGGGGGCGAAGGGGGGGTACAGAAGCTAGAGGACCAGGATCCAATTTCTATAATCCGACGTGAGGCCCCGCGACGACGACGTCGAAGTGGCGCGAATCTCCCGCTCTCACGGCGCGAGCACCGAGAGCAAATTCGAGCTCTCCGGGTACGCTGAAGGGGGGGGGTGAGGGGAAGGGGGGCTTGCCTCGAGTTCTCTGGAGAAGAGAACCGGGCGAAGCTACCAAGCAGCTCGAGGGTGAGAGAGAGAGAGAGAGAAGAGCGGGAACCCCTGAACTCGCGTTCACCTCGCCCCCTTCCCCCCCTTCGTCCCCCTGCGCCCCCCTCGCAACTGCTGCTGGTACCACCAGCCAACTGGGAAATCAATAATTCCGTTTCTTGGAAGTATATAGCCACCGACAAGGGAAGAAGAAGAGAGAGAGAGAAGGGGGGAGGGAGGGAGGGCGAGGGAGACCGAGAGCTGAACCGCATCCGGGCAGGCGTGCGTGTTCGGGAGTGGTGTTGGCCGCATGGGGTACGCTCGTGACGCCTCTCTCCGCGCTGCCGGATTGTTGCTACACCGCGAACTCTCGCTCGATCTCTCTCTCTCTCTACCCCTTTTCGTCTGGTTAGCCCGGCTTTCAAACCCCTCCTGGATTCTCCCGCTCTCAAGCGCGGGCAACGCGAGGATTCTGAGGCGCTCTGAGGCGCTCTCTGCACCGGAGTTGAAAGGTGCCGCGCTGTCAGACGAAGAAACCCCGGGGCCCGGTGGATCGTAAAACGTGCGGAAACGGCGAGGGGCATTTTGTGCCCGAGCGAGGATGGAAAATAAAACAAGGAGATATCGCACGTGATGCTGAGGAGGAGGAACAGAAATTGAGGGCCGAGTACGAGACGAATTGTGGAAGAATTTTTTTTTTGTGGTATAATTTGAAACAATATTTGATTTATCGACGGGGACTCGGAAACTTCGAGTAATATTGCCGTATTTGCGCAAACAGTCTGGCAAAAATTGCCACACGTTTTTTTTTCTCCATGCGCGCCGTTTGGTTTGATCCAGAAACTGAGGGTAAAAAAATAACGATCCGGGGAGTAGGAAACGAGTTTTACTCCGGCGAGAATATGAAACGCGTTGGCCAGCTTTAATTTGCATGGGTAATATTTAGCGAGTGATTTTTGCGCGCCACGTGTGTGCGTTTTTTTACATAGATATATATAGTTGTATGTCTGTGTGAGACCCTCCGTACGACATTTCGACCTTGCGGGTGAAAAAAAAAGCGATGAAAACCCGGTCGGTAGAGATGATTCAGTTCCAGCTCGAGAGTTCCAAGAGTTGAAAGGTGGCCCCTGCTGGGGAGATCGTAAACGGGTGAAAGAGAAGCACGAGAGAGGAAGAGAGAGAAAGAGAGAGAGAGCGGCGAACCGGCGGTGAAAAAGGGGTTGGATGGGTTAAAAAGGAAGAGAAGAGAAGAAAAAAAAAGACAAACGGCATGCGCACACAGAGTGTACGCCGAGTCAAACGCAACGCGACGAGCGCGCAACCCGGCGGCCGCGATTTGTACGCGAGGGACGGAGACAGAACGGGCGAAACTTGGTTAAAACGTCGATAAAATTGACGATCGTAAAGCTCTCGCTCTTCGCCACTCTCTGTCTCTCTCCTTCTCTCTTTCTCTTTTCTCTTTCTCCCTGCAGCTCTCGTTGCCTGCTTTCTACCTATAGCTCCGAGGCGTTTTCCAGCTTTCGTTTTTCTTGCCCTCACACACACCGTATACCCCACTGACACACACCGGGAATGCAGCAGCGGCGCTGCAACCGGCGCAACCGGCGAGTGCATCGTTCGCCATGTTTACCCCCTCGGTGCTTGTGTGTTATTCCGAGTTTCTGCTACTTCAACGAACGAGTTAGTGCGCCGAGCAGATGCCAGGCACGACGAAAGTACAGAGAGAAGTGCGAGAGAAAAAAGAAAAATATATATATATAAACACACCTGTGCTGTGTATATTACGACGGCCGGGAAGAAACTTTGCTCAAAGCGGGTCATTTGACTTCTTCTTCACTTTTTTGTCCCTCCCCCCCTCGCCCCCCTTGGTACCGTCACTCAGTGGTAGTTTGAGAAAAAGACGGGGGGCTGAAGCGTTCGGAAAACTTTCATTTTCGCGCGGGGTGTAATAAAGAAGAAGCTATCCGCGCAGCTCCGAGGAAATTTAATACCAGTTCAGCTTTGACAGCTTGCAGAGTCATCCGATGTTCTCCTTTTTTTTTTGCTTTTTTCTTTTTTACAAAAAAAAAGAAGAAAAAAAAAGGATATTCTTTCCGCGTTCGCCCGTCTTCTCTCGCCTCTCTGGTCTTTTTTTTTTTTTTTACGGGACTTTTTTACAACCCTTCTTCTGGCTCGGTTTTTATACGGTTACGGAGCGATTTTTATCCGCGTGGACTTTTACGCAGTTACGGTCGACTCGTCTGGTCAACTTTTTTTTTTTTTTTTTTTTTTTTTCAGGCACGACGCTCGCGTCGACTTGGGGAACGTCAACCGTTATATCCGATCAACGAGCGATAAATTAATTTTCGATTTAATTTTTTTTTTAATAAGTGAAAATAAGAGGATAAAAAAATCCACGTGGCTACAATTTCAATCTCGGGTTGCCGGTTGAGCCTTAAGCCGGCGCCATTGTCCGTGCTCGCGGGGCGAGTCGACGACGAGAGGAGCCCGAAAGAACGAGCCGGGGGGAAGAGAGCGAAAAGAGAGCCGAGAGAATCTCGTGTTTCTCGCATTGTCGTGAATAAACCAGACTCCGGATTTCTGGGAGAGCGAACCGCGGAGCTCCGGCGTCGTCGTCGCCGTCGTCGGACGATGGACATCCGGGCGAACCAGCGTGTCTCACCTACCAGCTTGTTATCAAGATACCAGACGAGAGCGGTGGAACGAAAAAAAGGGAGAACAAAAAAATATAATAATAATAATAATAATAATAAAACAGACACCAGTGGCGGGGGGGGGGGGGGGGGGGGGGGGGAGACAACGACCGTGTATATAGCTCGGAACGAAGAGCTTCCGGCTAGTCGTCTTCTCGCGAAAAGTTTCCCAGAATTCGCGCACCGTATTACGTATAATGGTCACGACGACGAGGAGAGCGAGTAAAACCGACAAAAAAGAGAAACGAAAAATAAATAAATTTTTTTTTTAATAATGTGGGTACATTTTCGTGTACTCCAGAATATTGTGTGAAAACATCTTTAGCAGGAATTTTATTTTTAGGATTCTGTCGCGGGTGTCAGGATCCTGTTTTTCGAAAATTCCGAGCGTGGCACTTTTAGAGGACATTTTGTCCAAATCAATTTTTTCCCCGAGTGGTCGTAAATTTTTTTTCTTTTTAGGACATTTTGTCAAATTCCACTTTTTCCCCGAGTGGTCGTAACATTTTTTTTTTTTAGGGCATTTTGTCAAATTCCCTTTTTTGCCGAGTGGCCGTAACGCTTTTTGAGGACATTTCTTGCAAATTAAATTTTTTCTCCGGGTGGTCGTGACATTTTTTTTAGGACATTTCGTGAAATTCCACATTTTTCCCCGAGTTGCCATAATGCTTTTTGAGAAACATTTCTTGCAAATTAAATTTTTCCCCGGCTGTCTGTAACGCTTTTTGAGATTTTTTTTTTTTTCGTAAAGCCCGTCCTAAAGATATTTTCGCGTAAAAACCGTAAAAACGTCCCGTCGCTCGTCGTTCTTTAATTCGCTCGCAAATCCGGGCGCCGCGTTGGAGGCTGAGAGCCGGATATAACGGCGCTGAATGTCCCAACCCGCAACGAGAGATGCAAAAGCTACGAGCGGGAAGGGAGAGCCGCCGCTGTTAACCCGTGGAGCACAACACGGGCGCTGGGACTCCGGCGTACAGAGCCTCGAGGTTACTTTACGACATTCCCGCTAATGCCCCGCGACCTCGTGGAGCGAGCGGCCGGCCGCCGTGGGATACACGGGGACACCACGTGAGTTTACACGGTTAGCGATAATCCGTTGGGGCTCAACGAGGCTCCGGATCCCAGATTCGCGCGGGGCTCGATCGACACGCGCTCCTCGCCTCTTCCCCGTGGCGGCCTGCACGAGAGATGCACACAGATAGGCCCGACACACTCGGTGGCGAGCGCGCTCGACTCTCCACCCGCTCGGAGCCTCCGCAGGCTAATTAGCTCGTGGTTTTGCCTCAGCTTTACAGTACTCAACAAACCGCATAGTCAGGGAGAGAGGGCGAAAGAGGACGAGGTACCGAGAGGGAGACACGTTGGATCGTGGATTCCTCCGTGCATTAGAGATTAATGGATTTAGATTATTCTCCAATCGGTTGGCTCAATTTTCTTTTTTCGTCGATTCTCAGTCACGTTTGGTTTGAGGAAAAAATGAAGTCGACTTTATCCAATTTAATTTACAGAAAGAAATTAATTGACGTTGTCGTCAGGTCGTCTAGGATCTTTTTAAATTATGATTATAAATTAATTTGTATTTTTAAATTATGATTATAAATTAATTTGTATTTTTAAATTATGATTATAAATTAATTTGTATTTTTAAATTATGATTATAAATTAATTTGTATTTTTAAATTATGATTATAAATTAATTTGTATTTTTAAATTATGATTATAAATTAATTTGTATTTTTAAATTATGATTATAAATTCCTTTTCATTTTTAATTATAATTATAAATTAATTTTTATTTCTCAATTATAATTATAAATTATATAATTAATTTATTAATTAGGATTTAAAAAAATTAAGGGTCTCTTCGCGACAGAATAAAAAAAGTTCATTTAGCCGCAAGCAGACCAAATTTAACAGGCACTTCTGTCTATTTTAATTTGTTTTTCTTCAAACCGTGAGTGTCTAAAAAAAAGTTGGGTCAACAAGTCAGGATCCACTTTTGTGTCCCCCAACCGCTAAAATTGTAGCCATCCGCTGCAGCCCGCAAAATTATAGATTCCGCTTCTCACTCACTAAGCTATTTCGGACGAAAAGTTGTCCGGAATTCGCGGATTCGAGGCCCTTTGCACAAGTGTCCGCGTCACTCGGGGCTTATCCCATTTCTGAGCTGTCGGAAAGATTTCTCGGTCTCATCCGTCTCGCGTCATCGGCGCTGCCGGGTGACTCGAGGACCCCGAGAGAGGCGTCGCGGAATTATATAAATAGCGGGGGATAAAAAAGAAGGGCCCGAGGAGAGCGAGGCGAGTCACCTGAACGGAATCGGCGCGCATCGACTCTCGCAGCGTCCCCCACTCCACGGATTCCGGGTAATCGCTCGACCGAGACCCGCAATGTGTGTGACTCATCCATCCCTCGTCGATCTCTCAAGCGGCGAACTTTCCGCGCCGCTCATTTCCAAGTACACCGAGAGACGAAACGAGCCCGGCCCGGCGAGACCCACGCGGAGCTCGAGCGGCCGCGAGTTCGTTAGCAGCGCACCGAGATACCGGAGGACGCGACGAGCGCGACTAACCGGTATCGGGCTGTGGGCTCAACGCTGCAACGGTTCGTTGACTTATACCCCGCGGCTCCTTCTTCGTCTTCGTCGTCCACTTCATCGCGACACCGAGGCGAATTGATGCAGCATGCACGTTACTCTTATTAACCGTCGCCGCAAAAAAACCGCAGCACAATGACGACACAAATCATCGCCACGATTGCGATAATTCAACGCCATAAAACAAAATGTCTTGTTACATTTTTTTCTGACGCTTTAGGTTTTGTGGAATTAATTTTAAACGTGCCTAACTGACATTTTTTATTTTAAAAAATGTCTGGTTACATTTTTCTTGCCACTTTTGGTTTTGTAGAATTAATTTTTAACATGCCTAACTGACAGCATTATTTATGAAAAAAATTGTCTAGTTACGTTTTCTTCATACTTTTGGTTTCATAAAATTTATTTTGAAACGCGCCTCATGAACATTTTTTAACAAAAAAAAATTAGCCATCCAGTTACATTTTCTCTTCCCACTTTGGGTTCTGTAAAAATTAATTTTTAACCTCTGCCGCTTTGTCCGATTTAATTCCAAAAAGTAGGTGTCAAATTAATTCTCGTTCAAGCGCGATAATTGGTGATTGATTCGGTGCTCGTCGGGTCGTTTGGGATCAACGACTCGACGGACGGACGCGAGAGAAATGTTGGCGTGGGTGACCGTCGCGCGTCCGGATAAGAGAAAGAGCAAACACACTCGGACACACAGAGTGCGCGAGAGAAAGAGAGGCAAAGAGGCACAGACACAACTGACCGAGGGATTTTACGTGTGCATGTGAAATGTTATTAAATGCGTCTCGTTCACGCGGTGCGCGACAAGCTCGTCGGGCTCGAGGCTCACGCCTCGTTAGACCCCAGTCAAACGGTACACTATACGGTTACAGTGTATACAGTATACTTTGACGTATCGATAACGAGTGCGGTTGCTCGCGCGACACGTAGCTAGCGGCGGTGCTACTCGACTCGCGCGCAGCAGCAGCAGCGCCCGCGATGACTTCACGCTGCTCGGCTTGGGAAAACACGCGAGAGAGCCAAAGCAATCGAGCGTACGAGCGAACGCAGCCACGGAGAGCGAGAGAGAGAGAGGGAGAGAAAACTCAGTCTTTGCTTTCTCGACGGTTCACGTGCCGCCGCTGCTGCCGCTGGTGGCTCTTGCGACGCTAAAAATAGGTCATCAACCTCACGCGAGCTCCGTAACCGCGCTGTGCAGTTAACACTCGGTCATCTGGTTACCATTCGGCCGGGGTTACGGCGTTGCGATCGCGTTCGTCACGTTTCGAGGGACCCGACCGATGACCCCCGTGCGTTTCCGCACTTGGCCCAGGATTTTACGCCTCGCGAGTCGAGCGCTGCACGTGGAAGGAATCGCGAGAAATCGGCCTTGGACTGATTCGGACAGGTTCGAACCGCCCCAAGTCGATCGCCGACGCAATTCCAGCCGTTAATCCGGTGATTCTTAACTCGCCGATACAATCGGTCGGACGGCGGGATCGTATTCCACGGGGTAAACACGCGGAAAGCCGGCGCAAAGACCACTGCAAACAAGTTCGAACCACTCCGAGCGATAGTTTCGCCCTGTAATTCCCAATTCAGCGACGCAATTCCGGCCATTAATTCCGCGATTCTTAACTCGCCTCGAGCGCCGCGTGTTCCACCGGCGGGTTCGATTTCTGCGAGGTAAACATCCGGGAGCAGCCTCGGCCTCCCCCCCCCCCCCCAACGACCACTGCAAACAAGTGCGAACCACTCCGCAGTCGCGGTATCGCTGTAATTCCCGATGCCCCGACAATTCCAACCGTTAATTTCGCGGTTCACGGTCCCCGCTCTCCCTCCCACCTCATTACCGCTCATGAAGCGCGCGGCCCGAGGTGGACAGCAACGTCGATGCCCTCGCAACAGCAGCCAGCAGCACATAACGAAGCCCGATGCGCGACGCTCGGGTGACACGGTACGAAATTCAAAGTTTGTTTATAGTCGAAACGAGATCAACGCGACGCTGCCGTACAACCTGGCTATCCGCAGAGCTGTTTACATCGACCCGGCTCTCTCTCTCTCTGGCTCTCTCTCTCTCTCTCTCTCTCTCACTCTCTCTCTCTCTCTCTCGATGGAAGCGCCCAAAGTGGAGAGCGCAACGCGCCCCGCAGCAAAAGGGCGCCGCTCGCGTAGTTTCAGGCCAGCAACGCATGGGTCTCACCGTGACGAATCAAGAGTTGCTCTGGCGGTCTCTCGTTTCCATATACAATACCAACCGAGAGCACGAGAGGAGAGACCACCGCTTCAACCCTCACTATCGCACCTAGAACCCAACACGCACACACCACCGGGGGGAAGAACAAATCACACACAGAGTGAGTGGAACCAGAGTCCAAGCGATGCGGGCCAGAGCGTCACAGGACACACAGCCAGAGAGGACGCGGCGGGGGGAGGCAGGCAGGCGGTGGGCGTGAGTGGTGGGCCCGGAGGGTTTACAACTGCACGGGGCGACCGCCAGCAAACAGAAGCGCTAAACGTATTTCGTCGTAGCGCGTGGAATACACGCGGATCTCGCCGACCGGAGAAGCCCCCACAGTGGAGTTTCATCTCCGTTCTCTTCCTCTCTCGTTCCACCAGCGGCAGCAGAGCTCTCTCTTGCCCTATGCTGTGTAGCGCACTCTCGACTCGTTCTCTCTCGCTCACCGGTTTGCCTAAACCTCGACGAAATTATGTACGCGATACAACCGAGTCGCATGCGACGACCGCTATAACCTCTCTCTCTCTTCTCTTCCTCCACCCGCGCCCACTGTGTTCGACTCCACTTGCCTCCCAAACCTTGGTCCTCCTCTGGTTCGCAGTGCCCTCCTCCCCCCCGCTTCGTCTCCCAGCCCCGGGACATCGTTTGCAACCCCGTTTACAGAGACACTACGCTCTCGTGCTACCAATGTCCCTGGACTTTCCTCTCTTGTCTTCTATGAGGCCCTCTCGCTCTGGCTCCCTTGTCCCTACCTATGGCTACCAACGCTTCTCAGTATCTTTACCGTGGTCTCTGTCTCTCTCTCTCTCTCGCTTCATGCTGGTAGCGCAGACGACGACGAGGTCCGGCGCAACCGAGAAGCTTTTGGGGAAACTTGGGAAACACGAGTGTGTCCTCCGAACTATCGTCTCGTGTATACCCCGTATATTCCCAAATTGCTCGCATCAAACCAACCTTCTCCACCCCCGTTTCCGCACCACCTTCCACCTTCCACTTCGGGCCGTGACCCCACCCGACAGTCTCGCTTTCATCACTAATTCGAGCTTGACCCCCTTCCACGGCGCAACTGGTACGACTATGCGGGGTACTCGTTATTTTCGGGCGGGCGAAAACAATGTTGACTGACATCAGTCGCGACATAATTGAGGAACTTCCGCCGAATATCTTTGATCACTGTATTTTATCTTGATGTTAAAAAAGAAAACGGAACAAATTTTTTTCAAACTATCCTGTAGCCGTGACGTGAAATTGAGAAGTCACTACTTGTCTCGTTTTCCAACGTCTTCCGGTAAGAATTTGTTCGTATTTTCACGCCGCAAAGTTGGAGGTAAGAAAATGAGGTCTGGGGGGGGGGGGGGATTGGCCGGGGGTTGTCGGGAGTTTTGGTGGATGCTCTCCCGGGTGCAGCGCCACCGGGACGCACGAGGGAGCGGCTGCCCAACTTCAGGTGACAGATGGCCGACAAAGTCGGAATTTCGGCGCGGAATTTGTCAGCTGCTGCCTTGGCTGCTTGCGAGTTACTCTCGAGAGAAGCATTGCAACGCGGACGGACCCAGCTGTGGTCCCAACAGCCACGTACAATGCGACGCCGCTGCTGCCGCCGCCGTTGCTGCTGCTGCGTCTGCTACAGTTGCAGCGGTGCACACGTCTCGTAATTCGAGCTCTCGTCATACGGCGCGCACAGCAGCAACACCAGCGGCGTGCATACGTATGCATGCATATATACGTCGGTTAAGGGGGAAAAACTAATATAACGAATTGGTAATTAAGACGGATCGGTTTCTCGGACCAGTGACCGAGCAATTAGTCACGCACATGTGCGAACGAAACCTGCGCGACTACGTTTGATATTTGATATTCGTCGCGTTGACGTCATGGAGAAAAATCGTCAGGGAGAGATAACAAATCGATTGTTGTATTAAGGAATTTGTTGTTGTCGTAGTAAATTTTTTTAGCAACCACAGCAAAATTTTCAGCTACCACAGCAACAATTTTGTTATTGATATTTTTCTCTGTGACGCGTAGAATTTTTTTATGAGATAAAAAGCTTTGAGTTTCAAGGTCCAGATTAATTTTGCGGCACCATGTTTGGTGGTGATCTTTGCCGGACATGAGCTGGAGATTCTATCGACAAAGTGGCGACCAAACATTTCTTTCCGCCCCCATACTTGTCTCGAGACGCTACTGCGTTCCTTGATATTGCGTGTCCGTTGAAAATAACACGTGTCGATCATTGACACGGTGTCCCATTTCAATTAAACTTACCCGCATAGCGCCGGAACTGTTTATCCTTCGGTGGAGGTCGAGATCCCGATCGCTATCGTCGCAGCTCTGATCAACCTGTAACACAAGAATTAACGAGAATTTAGTACACAGCTAGATAAATAATTTAGTAGCACAAATAAATTCCAGTTCCAAGGTAGAACAATCCCAACGTAATTCCTCAACGTATCGTAGGACCTTTTTCCTCCTACGTCCTCAATTCTCCTCTTCAACGCAGCCGAGATAATTCCGACTCATCCTCAAGTGGCGGACTGTCCGGGAAGAGGCGAATAAAAAGAAACAAACCGGGCCAATTTATCAAGAGGAATAAGGAGCATCGTAAGTAGCATAGGGGTCCAGCTGTTGCGGCTAGTTAGGTCCAATAATCGGAGGGCACGGTTGCTGTGTGTCTAGCTCGCGCTCGTCTGCTGATGGCAGCGTCTCTCCCAACTCGCGGCCGCAGTTAGTATACTTTGGTGTGTTGCGAGCAGATCAACCGCGTTAACTCCTTTCGCCTTTCCCCCCTCGGACGGGCGGGCGGCGCTCCACCCGCGGCGAGAGAAACACAGACCCCCGAGCCAACAGTTTACTTAACTAAACCTGACTTCTCTCGTACACCCGACGAGAGATCCCCGGCGCGCCTCGTTGTGCACATCTCTCTCGCTATGTTTAGCCGACACAAACCGACGATCAATCGATCCTTTCGCCCGGCCACTGAGCGCGCGGTTGTGCCTCGTCTCTCGTCCCCTCCCCTCGCGCGCCCGGTAATCTGCAATCAATCTCGTTGATTCACTCGTTCTCCGGTGGCTGTTTAAACGGCGCGTAAACACGGAAAGAGAGAGACAGAGAGAGAAGCAAACTGAATGCGAAAGACGATCTGGATTACCAGGCTTAATCTTAAACGACGACGACGACGACGACCGGACGACTGATATGCGTTCCAATATTTTCGCTCGTGTATCATCGAGCGATGTGTACACACAAAACGTGGAGCGATAATTCCAGTGCTGATGACAGGCGCAGGGCTGAGTCACCCGTAAACAGATTGAAGCCAAACCATTCGGTCGTCATGGATTTTCATTTAAAAAAAAATGCAACCTGAATCTCAAATCACGCGACCCACGAAGAGGAAAATAATATCGCTTTTTCGCATCACGTGCAGGAGAAAAGCGGTGAATTGTCTCATTGACATTTCAGCGGTTCGCGAATCATCGTTTTTCCTTCTTTTCATCCAGATACATCGCCGAGCCAAAGCCGATAATAATAATTCCCAGATAGCCGCGCGCGCGCGCTCGTCCCGCAAACAGAAGACAGCCGGCGACAAAGTTGTGATTATATTCTCGTCGACGAAACGAGTGCAAATCCCCGGGGTGGTTGGAGGCCTCAAAGCCCGGTGGCTGCGCGAATTCACGTCAATTAATTCCTCCGCGGTATCTAAACGCTCGTCGCGTTCGTCGGGAAAACCGCTAGCGGTACGATTGGTCGGCAAAGCCAGGAGGAGACCCGCGATGAATCCTCTCGCGGTTCGGACGTGTCCGACGGCGTCGATTCGTTCCGTACACGCTTTGGCCGTGCACAACACCGGCGCAGCCCTGCTCGATGGATAATTTAAACTTTCGATAAAACCGCCTCTGCAATCGACGTTACAGAGATCCGCGCCAGAGGCACTTCCACCTCTGCCTTCACCTCCTCTCCACCTGCTGCGAATCCAATAAGAGTGGTCCTCGAGGCCCCCCCGCGACGCGCATTCTACCCCCGTTACTATATATACAGTCCGCACGGAGAAAAGTGGAAATGAATTTCCGCGAGCGCGCGGGGAACCCGTCCGGAAGTCCCATCGTCGAGCTTTACGATGAAATACAAAATTGATATCGACTACCGCCGACAGTTTTATGCCTGGCTCAACTCGTACCTCCCGGAACCCTTGAAACTCGCCTCCTCTACTTTCCTCTCTCGCTTCCACCTCTTTTTCTTCGTTTTCTTCTTCCCTCTTCCTCGTCGTCTTCTTCATCCTCGTCGTTTCTTTTTTTCTATATTATATTTCTGCCTGGCGCGCCACAGTCGCGTCTTGCTCTTTCTCGGGCGAATATCCTCCGGGTCGCCTCCTTGCCTCCTCGCGTCGTCCTCGTCTCTCGCCTCGCGTCGCCGACTCCGGGCCTCCTTCTTCCATTAGAGATCTCTCGGCGAATCTCTCTCGCATTTTAAAGCGTCTCCCGGGCGAGCGGGACGCGCGCGCGCGAGTCTCTCTCGTCTGGAAGAACAGACTCCGCATAAAGACTATCCGATCTCACTCGGGCTTCGCGCTGCACTTCTGTGTTCCCCCCTTTTCTCCACTTCTCCTCCTCCTCCTCCTTTTTCGTCTCGTCGACGACGGACTTAAGTAAAACACTCGCGAATCTTTTTTCTCTCTCTCTCTCGTTTTTCCCTCCTGCTTTCTCTCTCGACGCTCTGTGTATGAAACGCCCGCAGAAGCCGAGATTATTAGGATAAATATAATTGCGCTTAAGAACCCGGAAGAAGATATATTAGAGGTACGGTAATGGTTGTTTGCCCGAGATGCGCCGACTACGCCGGAGATAAATCTTTCCCTACCGCTCGGCTCCTTCGCTGACTAAGCTCCGCGTGCATATATCGCGCTCGCTATCCGCGTGGGAACGCGATTTTTGCGCGAAAAAGAATCCTGCCTTAGTAGGAAATCCGTAGCGTCATTTTCGGCCTTGGCCGGGTCAACGTGGCCCTGATCAGGCCCTGACCAGGACCAAACTTAACACTACGGATCTCCGTATATGATCAGACAATCCGTAACATCACATTCGACCCTGATCAGGCCCTGGTCAGGCCTTAACCAGGCCAACGTGGCCCTGATCAGGCCCTGACCAGGACCTACCGTAACCCCACAGATTTCCTACCAGCATCGCCCACGTTTCAAACTTTCCCGAAAAATTCGCCATGCGCGAGATGATTTCCCGGCAACTTTATGTTCACGACTCGTAACGACTCGCGAGGCAAACTCTCGGGGGAAACGAAATTCTTGGGCGAGAAAAAGAGAGCAAAAAGAAAATTAAGTCAACATTGTTACAACGGAATTGAGGAAACCCGGGGGCAAAAATAAATGCCGAGTGAGTTTAACAGATTTGAAAATGGCACGGCGAGAGAGGGAGAAGGACGGCAGGGACGGAGGACGGAGTATCTTTATCCAACTCCAGCCGTGAAAAGGGCGAGGTAACAAAGTGCCTTAAATTCAGTTTCATTTAGCTCGGGCTCTCGAGAGAAAGTACACAGGGAGCGAGGCCAAAGGCGTGCGCGCGGCACCGCCATTCTTGCCTCTCTTCGTGCTGCACGGAAGAACAGCAGTGGCAGCTTTTCTCCAGAAGCTTCGGCGACTGCCGCCGGTGCTGCTGCTTGCTGCTGCTGCTGTTGCAACCCCTGTAAATACGTGTTGTACGCCTGTGTATACACGAAAGCAGCTTCCGTTCGCCATGTACCAGACTCCCACATGCACCCGGGGCGCCGCGTATACACACAGAGACCCCGGGAGGGAAGGGAAGGGATACCTCGTGTGCATCGAACTATATGTGTATAATGCAGTGTTGTATTGTGTGCGTGTGGACGATAGCCCCTATCTGTGGAAACCAGAGCGGCGAGCAGAAGGCAAAGGCTCTGTGTGCCATGGCCGGTGGGTCAACACTCGGCATCGGTGGAATGGGGCAATTAGTTTCCTCGAAGGATGCGGGCTGGCGGGCAGCATCGCCGATGGAAGGTGCGGAGAGGAAGAGAAGAGAAGAGAAGAGGAGGAGAAGGAGGAGGAGGGGGATTCAGGAGGTGGAAAGAAGGAGCTATATAGACTCGACATAAAGAGGTCTACACGATATACTCGATTCCGCGACCCAGAAGACGCTGGAAGAGTCAAAAGATTCGCGGAAGCGAAGGGAGGCGACCATGGTGAGGAGAGGAAAGGGAGTGAAAAGGGAGAGAAGGCGAAGGAGTTATCAGTGCGGTGAGGACGCGAAAGGGGTTAAAGGGCGAAAAGGCTGAAACTAGTAGGATGGAATGGAGCCGGCGCGTCCACGTCGCCGCCACGGGGGAGAGGAGAGCTACGAGAGACGAGAAGGGAGGGAGGAGGAGGAGGGAGGAGAGAAACTGCGAGTGAGAGCCGGAGCGAGGAGGCATTTACCGGGCGATGCCGATAAATAAAAAAGTTGGTAAGGCCGCGGGGCCATTATGGGGGGCCTCCGGTGCACGGGAGTGCGGATGCGAGGAGGGAGAGGAAGGAGGGAGGTGAGGAGGGGGAGGGAGAGAGAAATAATAAAATGGAGAAAGAAATAGAGAGAGGGAGAGGAAGGGAAGGAGAAAAGAAGAAAGAAACGAAGGAGGCGATGCAAAATGTAGAGGAGAAGGAAAAGGGAGAAAAAGGGATGGGGAGGAGGAGGACGGCACTTGCTTCTCTCTCCCGGAGTTGAAGGAGGAGAGAACGAAGTACGAGGAGACTCCGGGAGTAGCTGCTGGCTGGTAAGAAAACTAGGGAGAGAGAGAGAGAGAGAGAGAGAGAGAGAGAGACACTACCTCGAGTTATGATATCGATAACTCGTGTGCGAGCGTCTCGCGGAGCTCCGCGAGAGACTCCAGAAGCAGCGGAAAGACTCGTTCCAAGCCCCGGACTCCCTGCCGTCGGGGGAGAGCAGCCCGGCGATACTGGCTCCGCGGTGCAATTCGTGTTTTCCGCCTCATACCCCCCGGTCTCTCGTGCGCCACGGCATCGAGAACACTCGTTCCCTTCGCACCGCCGCCTCCTCCTCCTCCTCCTCCTCCTCCTCGGGAGAGTCTTATTTATTATAAAA
Source organism: Pimpla rufipes (assembly GCA_963932165.1). Lineage (NCBI taxonomy): Eukaryota > Metazoa > Arthropoda > Insecta > Hymenoptera > Ichneumonidae > Pimpla > Pimpla rufipes. The sequence continues at coordinate 23,817,468 of OZ010632.1, forward strand.
AGCTCGGTGCACACGACGAAAATGCATTCACACCGGTGGCATCGGCGCGCGCGTCGCGCGACGAGCGAGGCAAAGTTCGTCGGGAACCACCGGGAGACATACATTTTCGTCGTTTTTGTTTTGTTTTCGCTGTTTTCAGCTTTTTTTTTTTTTTTGTTGTTGTTTTTCGTTGCTGCTCCGCCTTGTTCGCAAACGGGAAATTCTCGTGGGATTTATCGATTCGAGTTCCGTCTAGTCGCGCACACGTCGAGAGGCAACGAGAGGACGCGGCGACCACCAGCACACACGACGCGCATTGCGTGTGTTTGTGTGCGAAAGTCTGTGGAATGGGACTTTTCGAGAGGGCTACATGTTTTGAACTTGCTCTCTCTCTCTCGCTCTGGGCGCTCTCTTCGTCTCCCTCGCGGCAGCCTCTATCAGGTTTGACCCTCGTATATGATAATATGGCAGGTAATTTCCGGATCGAGTATCGCGTCGAGAGGGGCTTCGAGGAATGGATCGCTCGTCGAGTGCTACGGGGTGCTGGTGGAGTGAGGGGGGTAGGGGGGAACACGAGGGGCGATGCGAATTCCCCGTGGCCATCAGAGTAATGGGAAAAACGGTAACCCTTCGGCTATATCCGCTATAGATTCGCCTCGAATCGCGAAACTCACTCGTTTCCCTTTGCCCAACTGCGTATTTCGGCCTCCACCCCCGCCTCGCACTGTCTTTCGACTCCCGTTACAATAATAGCGGAACGCCGAATCGAAACAGGAAAAAAAAACACAGGCTCGCCACGCGTAATCTCAGTTTTACGGTGTCGGACTACCGGGCGGAGTGCTACGCTCGTTTTGATCTCATCGCGCTCGAAGTATATATATAAGGGTTTGTTGAAAATAATAAAGGACTAACTTCTCTAACATTAGGCAACAATCTGCTCGTGTGCCAGTATATAAATTTGGCGATCAACAAATCGGCAAAATTGGCGAAAAAAAACTTCGCCAAAATCGACCTCAGAAATATTTTTTTCAAAATATCGACTTTTAACCTATACCTTCATTCTCAAGTCGCATATTCTACCCCCGAAAACACTGGTTATTAACCTTTTTTAATCGATTTTGAAAAAAATATTTTTTTGGCGATATTTTTTGTCAGAAATCATAGATCCGGCCTGAGGTTCAATATATTTAATTCCTTGTGATACTTGTATGGAATGGGTTATTTAATTCCTAAGTCAGGGGGGCAAATAGATTAAAGCGGATTCAGCGCTCGTGGTCTTTACTTTTTTTATCTCAGGCTGCGAAAGCCACGGTCGGTGGAATGTCAGACAGAAATGAGGAATCAAGGGGGGGCGTGGGGGGGACAAAAAAACCGAAGCGAGGGAACCACCTCGCGATCCCTTCTTGATCCACCTGCGCGATATTACGACCGACGCGGTTCGGCTCTCGCACATTAAGACGAGCTCTCGCGAGGCCGAAGCAAGAAAAAAAAAACACCACCGCGAGTCTGGCTCAACCCTTCGGCCATATCAATTACCTGCCGACCGAGATCGCAGCAAAAACGTTCGAATTCTCGGCGATTCTACGCCCCGATGACTCGCTCGCGGTAATCACCGCTTTTGATGGAACGTAAAAAAAAACTCGGGGAGAGCAAAAAAAAACGCACAAAGTTTATTATCCTCCGGGGCAACTAGACCAGTGTTTTCTCCTCTAGCGACCCGGCGACGTCGTGGGAAGACGGGAATTCGAGTTCTCTTAATTCGAGATAATTCTTGATAATTAGAGACAATTCCACGCGGTGCATTATATCACTGGCTGCGCGCGACGGGAACAAGAAACTTGGCAATAATCTCGTGTCCCTTGGAGTCCTCCTCCTGCCCCCCCCCCCCTCAACCACCCCCCGCCAACCTTCCTGCCCATCGCGTCGATATATATATCCTTTTGCTTGTGGCGCTGCTGTGTCTCACTCGACGGCAATCCCAAAAGTGATAACCATCTCCGTATCTCTTCCCTTCGAAACCTCTCCGGCTCACCGGTTACCTTAATTAACGCGAGAAAGGCAAAGGGATCCCGTACAGCGGCAGCAGCGAACCCGTATACGGTATTTACGTGTCCAGATTCCGATCAAATTGATCGCTCCCTCGGGGTTCGTCGAAGAAAACGGGAAAAAAAGTAACAAAAAAAAATACAGAAGAGTACACGAAAAACCACGAGGGGGACCGGGTTACCCGTTCACGGCGTAAGCTTCGTCGCCGCCGGAGATAACTTTTTATCTACGGACACGTTTAGGGGCATTAATTTTCGTGACCATTCGTGGAGATAATACCGACTAATTCACGGTTTTAATGGTCCAAAAAAAAAAGAAGAAGGAAGAGGATTCCACGGTGCGTTTCATTTGCCTCGCGGGAAACGAGACGTTCCATAATTTTACGCTGTTTCGAGAGGATTCTGACGGAGTTAGGGCTGCCCTTCGTACGAAGTTTGATTAGAATCTGTTTTTGTCAGACGTGACCTTATGATCTGTGGTGATGATGAAAGAATTTGTTTCTTCGGAATATCGACTTGTAACCTATACCATCGTTCATGAGTCGCATATTGAACAGCAGAAAACACTTTTTAATTTGGTTTAGAGAAAAAAAAATCGGTGTTTTAATTTTTGTATCAGAATTTATAAAACCGGGTCCGGTCGAAAAATGACGAAATGGACACCAACATTTTTTTTTCTTTCTCCAAAATATCGACTGCCGTACACGAAATTCCGGTGAACACCACACGGGAAAAAAATATCATTGATTCAATAAATCCGTGGATTGCGGGCTGCCAAAAACAATGATTTTTTTAATTGACTCCAGTTATCTTTGTCACAACCCGATTTAACATTGAAACAATCAATTATGTCGATTTTATATTTATATTATATTGAAACAATAAATTATACTTTTGCCTATTTTGGAGTTATCGTTTCAATATCACACGAAACTGTAGAAACTGGAAGTGACATTGATTTTCCTACACTTGTTTTTGGCAGCCCGCAATCCACGGTTTTATTGAATCAATGATATTTTTTTCCGTACACCAACTCTTCCCAGAGGTGCAACTTTATTGACTCGCCTTTCAACAAAGTCGCTACATCACCCACCACGCAAACCGCGATGAAAATCTTCTTATCAAACGCAATTTCGGAAACAATAACAACAGCAACAAATTGTCGCACCGCGAGTAGTCCCGGTAGCTCGTCGAAACGCACGCGTAGGGGGGGGGGGGGGGGGGAAGAACGTGAGACGACGACGACGACGTCGGGAGCTTGGGAGCGAGTCCGGGAGCGCGATAGGCGCGTAGAATAGGGTATAGAGAGTCGGCGGCGGGATTCGTGGACCGATAAATTATGAGGCCCCGCGGGGCAATTATGCCTCGTGTGCCTCGACGTGCAACACAGACGCGCACACAACGCTCGCTCGGGCCCCATACGTACAGCGGAAACCGGAGACTGAAATAATTGGTTGGCTTTATCTCCCGCAGGCAGTGAAGATTTAACGCGATATACACACACGCACACACGCGTGTGCACGTACAGCCCGCGGTACATATATATGAGCGCTGTCGCCCGGCAAGGGCTAATTATCGTCTCCGCTTCTGCTTTAGTTGCCGCCGTTGGATTCACCTTCTGGATCATGCGCGGTGTGCATTGATACACACACACCGTGCGACGACGACGACCGTGGTGGTGGCTCGCAATCATTCAATCTTAATTCTTATGCACGTTGACCAACGATATCTATCATTACACCCGTCCGATTCGTGATGTGTGTGCACGACACAATGTATCACCCGGCGCGCACGTAGCGTGTAATGCCGCGATGTACCTGCGGAATACATATACGGGGCATTCCTTACCGATTCGACCTGCGTCTGACCACCTCGGACGTCTCGGATTTTGTCCACGATTTTTTTCTCATTGTCCCAACTCTAATGAAGAGCTGGACCTTTTTTCCGATTTCTTCTTTCAGATTTGAATTAGTTACAATTTTTTTTTTAATAAAAATATTGTTAGTCAGGATTTCAAAATCTGAAAAAATTCACAAAAATCCCGTACAAAAATTGTTAAGTCCAAAACCAGTGTGGACTGAGATTTGCTTCCATTTTCCAGGACTTTTTCCCGCCAAAAAAAAATGTGACATTTCTAAAACTCCGAACTCCGGACCCAGGTCGAATCGGTACGGAATGCCCCGTATATGCATGTATATAAAAATCCACACAACTCCGTAGCAGCAGACAGCGCGGCCGAGAGACAAATCGTGGGACGAAAAGGGCCTCTCGCAAGCGACTTTTTTCTCTCTCACTCTCTCTCCTCGTTTCCAGCCTCGTCCGCAACAATCTCCGCGCTGGAATCTCTCGAAAGCGAGTATAGAGCTTCGTGCCTTCGTGGTGCGTGTGCACCACGGAGTTTCATACACCGTCTATATCATACCGGCCGGATATGACGTCAGCGGTCACGCACGTCGTCTCCTCGGCCCGGGTTCTTCCTCCTCATCGCCTCCGGCGCGCTAGACGCTCCTCACCCTTCGCCTCTCCGCCGCTGTGTGTGCAGCCACAAGGCTCTCTCGCGAAATATATCCTCTCGCGTGTGCGATACGCAGCCGGTTGCTCCTCGCCGTGTGCGTGCTGAGACCCTCTTCTCATTCCTCTTTCCCTCCTTCCCTCCGCTTCCTTCGCCCCGTCTTGTGTGTTTCTTACTCGGGTTCCACCTTCGTCGTCCTCGTCCTCGTCCTCGTCGTCGTCGTATATTACACGGGGTAACGTCGGGCGTATCTCGGGTGTACAAATTGCGATCCGCGACGTCGACAAATAGTTGGAAAAAGGCGATAGCGCGAGGGGGGCGGACGGACGGACAGTCGGGTGTTGCTGATATACTTCGGGATGATGCATTTTTCCGGTGCGAAAGCGGGGAGACAATGGGGCACCGGGCGGCAGCTGGACGCATAATTATATTTTCCGTACAAGCGCGCACGCGGCGTGACGCTCGGTTATTTTATCGCGACAGGTGTGTTCGGCGATCTCGGGCCAGAGCGGCACGCGCGCTGCCGCACAGCCCGAGTTCCCTGGCCTCGTCGGACGTGGCGCCCCCCGACACTCCTGCCTTCTGCGCCGCGACGTTCACGGCCGGACTCCTGCAGTTGCCAAGTCAGGCGAATTTTACGGGTCGACGGGGATTTCCAGAGTCACTCGCGCCGGTTATCGGCTATTTTTGTAGGTGAAATAGAGAAATGAAAATTGTTCGTTCGGCTCTCTGCACTCGACTGTGCTGTGAAAAATTATGGTGTTTTTGTAAAATATTCGTAGTAGAAAATTTGTAGCGTTTAAGGAGTTAGATGGGTTTCAGAGACTCAAAAAAGGGTATTTTTAATCATTTTAAAAAAATGTATCCAATGAGATATTTTATTTAAACAATTTAGCATATCAAGCTAAATTGTTTAAATAAAAATTGTTGACTCCGAACGATTTAAAATTTTGGGAGAATATTCTAGACATATTGTATTATTTAATAAGACACAAAAACGATTTTTTGAAATTTTGAAACCCATGTAACCCCTTAAATTAGGTCTGATCAGGGCCTGACCAGGGCCGGATGTAACGCCACAGATTTTCTACCAGCTATACAAGTGCCTTCAACTCACTCTTAACCAAAGGATTAACAGCGATCACCATCAACGCCAGGTTGATTCAAAACGCGTTAAAACTTCAGACAGCTCATAAAAAGAAAAGTCCTAAACTGCTACCCATCGTTTAACTCGCGTTACAGCTGCCGACGAATCCACCGAATCGAGCCCCCCGCGTTCCAGTCCAAGATAAGCGGTTGTTGTTGCTCCCCCCGCTGGGTGACATCAAAGCCCGTGGGTTCGTTAGTTACAGACCAACGATTTTGCATTGTCGCCAGCGTCCCCGAGCTGCGCGCTCACTGTGCTCTCGTCGTGTCGTGTCCGCTTCTGCGCCTCCCCCCCCCCCCCCCTCCCCGACGGGGGGACAAATCACATTAGCGACAATTCGGTAATCGCCTTTGTCGGTGGATTGACGGCCGCGACGGCGGACGTCCCGCTCGCGTCGACGAGACAACGGGAGAGAAGGGGAGAAAGTCATACAGTGTTTCACCGCGTAATGCACGTTCCACGGGGGAGGGGGGAGGGGGGCACGCGCCACGACCCTCAATCCAGTTTCGCCGGGTACGCACGGATACCGGAGGAGGAGGAAACAGCGGGAGGCAGACATCGACGTTCTGCTCTTTTCCCACCTCCCCCCTTCTCAACGGTAGCTGACTTCGCGTCGAGAGCCGCTGCTGCTGCTGCTCAACCGAGCGTCCCGTCTCTCTGTTCCGAGGGTGAGCGACGCCGCCGCCGCCGTCGATCCGGCAGCCGAGCAGTCGGGAGAGCTTGGATAAGGCCGCCGCCCGCCGTCGACTTTTCGATCGCGTGCCAATAAATTCGTCTCGGGGCTAAATCGACGCGCCCCCCTTCGCCACCTCCCCCATCCTCCTCCGCGACGTCATTTCAAACTCTCACTCTTGGAGCGCCGCTCGCTGGCTGGCTAGCCGGCCTCGCCGCCGCCTTTCCCTTACACCGGGTTCCGCACTATTTCACCCCCGGGAGTCACCCGGGCTGGATATCGGGTTAGCCCCGTCGTCTCGGCGAAAGGTCGCGTGGCACGTAATACCCCCCGAGTTGCAATATCCCGAGGAGAGTGACTCTCGGTGCGCTCTCACATCTCCTTCCTTCTCGCTCCGCTAGGGCGCGCCTCTATATGTCTCACGGGGCTTTGTGGAAATCATCATTGGTAGTTCAGTATTTCGAGAATATGTGGAAAAAAACAAATTTGTACCAGACAATTTTCATTGCTGCCACGATGTTGAAGTTTGCATCGTTGGAATGCAACGAAATTCAGAAAAAAAATTCTAGTTAATCCAAATAATGAAATTAGGTATAAAAAGTCATCACGGCAATTAGTTACTTTTTATGCCTAATTTCATCATTTCGGTTAATCAGATTTAATTTTTTCTCAATTTCATTGTATTCCAACGATGCAAACTTCAACATCGTTCGCTGCTTTCACCAAGCGAGGGTAAAGAGAGTCGACGGTGCGTGAAACTCACGCGCAACGTTAGAAATTTGCTGAGCAACGATCGAACCCGCCTTGAAATCAGGCACGAGGCGCGGTGACCTCGCTGGGAAGGTCGGCAGAATCTCACGAACGTCATCGGGGGGGGTCACCACAAGACGACGACAACGGGAGCGCCAGGGAGACGAGGGAAGGCGGCGAACGTTGCGGTGCACGCCTGTCTGCTCGGTCGCGGGGGCTGCTTGTATTTCGGCCTCGAGAAGAGAACAGGGGAGGAGAGAGAGGTTGGCGAGGGAAACTGCGCGGAGATAGTGAAACGGTACACGGAAGAGAAGACAGCAACGACAGCGTCGACGTTGTCGTTGCCGTCGTCGTTGTCGTCGTCGTCGTCGTCGTATTCCTCCGCCTCCTTAAGGAAGTAAATCTCAGGAGGGAGCAAGATTTAAGATCCCCCGAGCGTGGCGAGATACCTCGTCCTCGTGTAGTCCCCGTTGCCGCTGCTGCCGGTGGAACGCGAGTTTCGAGGGTGGCAAGCAGAGGAGGCTACGAGAGCTATACCGACGGGCGCGACAACAACGAGGGGAAGGTCCTCTCTCTGTGTCGCCGTTGTCGCTGGTTCACTCTCGGTGAGCTCGGGCGTCGCGCGAGAGAAGGAACGTTATCGGCTTTGACGAAAGCCAGGAAGGCATTACCGACCAGCCAGAAATCTCGCTCTCGTCCGGCGTACTCGCGGCTGCTGCTCTTCTTCTTTCTCTTTCCCACTCTGGTCGATGCGACGCCTTCTTCCTCTTCTTCATCTTCATCTTCTTCTTCTTCTTCTGCTTCTGCTTCCACTTCGCCTCGGCGTTCCAATGTTAATGCCCGGTGGGGCCTCAGCCGCCTCCTCCTCCTCCTCCTCCTCCTCCACCTTTTCCAGGGCTTTATTCCCCGCAGGAGATTTACTCGTCTATATCCCGCGGCGATAAATATATATACTACACAAGCCCCGGCGCGGTGTCCCCGCGACTGCCGCGTTCATCGCTTTATTATACTCCGTATTATGTGGCGCGCCTCACGGCACGGAGAGCGTCAGCTAACCGCGGTGCGCCTGTGTAACTGCGCGCCGGGATTTCTCGGCCGCGGTGCTCCTTAGGCGGCTCAAAGACGCCCCGTTATCGCCCTTTTCAGCCGGATACCCGGCTCGGAGCGCCAGATAAGTCATTCGATCGTTATACGGATAATGATCGCCGGGGGAAAAAAAAATCCTGATCGCGGGCGAGCGCGGGACGATCGACGGCCCCAGTGGGGTCGTCGGGTGGCGCTGAAGTCGGGCGGTTGACGATCCATGACTGGTCCAGGGCTGAACCACAACCCGGCATATCCTGCATCCAGCGCTGGAAAGTCAACCAACCAGTGAAACTCCTCTATCCGAAATCCGGAATCCGGATGTAGCTGGAAGGCGTCAAGATAACCGGAAAAATTGGGTTTACGTCCGCCTATTACACGAATCCTTCCAACGCGACAAGGAGACTTTGGGATTTTCTCTGGGTGAGTCCATATAAGATCTCGGGGAAAACTCGACTTCACGAGTCGCTGATAAATCCTTCAGGTTTCATCGTAATGATCTTCATAGCTTTATTCGCACGGCACCTCGGCCAAAGCCCAAGGAAAAAAAGGTTCGGTTAGATATACGCCAGATGAGTAATTGGTTAGATCAACCAAATTATCGGTTATGACAACCAAGCTTTTGGTGACGTACCAGATCACTTGGTTATGTTTACCACATAACTTGGTCGGTCTAACCAATTAATTGTCTGCCGCATATATAACCAATTTCTTGGTAGATCCAACCAAGCCTTTTTTCCGTGACCAGCAGCAGCAGCAGCAGCAGCAACAGCATCATCATCAGCAGCAGCATCGACGAACCGAAAGCGGTGCTCCAGCTCGCGTCAAACTCTCGAAGGATTTTCAAGCCGGAGGAGGGCGAAGTTTCCCGGAAGTTCCGGTCAGCAAGAGTCCTCCTCAGGCTGGTGGGCCATAACCATGTGCTGTACGTGAATCGCTCGGTACCAGCATGCCGCATGTTCCCCGGCGTCTATCACGACTGCACACATCGTCGGCGAGTGAGTGCGGCGTGACACACGCTGCTGGGCCAAGAGGAAGAGGAAGAGGAAGAGGTTGGATGAGAGAGACAGAGAGAGGGAGCAGCGCCATCGTGCACGCCGCGTCGCTTCGTCCCGGAAGCAGATGGAAGGATTGATCGCGAACAGCGCGCCGCTTGTGCTTCTCTCCCGCACGCGCGCGACGTCCCGGATCGACGTTGGCGGCCCCCGGAGGGCCGAACACGATGCGGGCACAAAAGGGGCCCACCGAGCGAGCGCGCGACTCTCCGCGCACACAATTGGCACACACGAACCGTTGAACAGGCGTCGGTACGCCTTTCCTGCGGCACTAAAACGCACACAGTCGACGCACCGACACCGAGACACACTGGGAGTCGCTCGTGGACAGAGTCGCGCATTGATGCCCCCGTGGGGAGAGAGAGAGTGAGAGAGTGAGAGCGGGCTGTGGAGTTACGCGCTCTGGCGCTATTGTCGAGCGGGGACGGCGCATTATTTGCCACTAATCATCGGTGAACGGGTGCGCGCCGTCAACGGGGCAACCGGGCAGCTCTGCTCGCCCCGTTTGTTCGCAGTCGTCGTAGCGGCTGGCAACGCTCTGCACAACGAGAGAAAAAGTTTCGGTGATTCGAGGAAGTTTACTTGAAATCTCAACCTGTGAAACGTTTCTTTGAAATCTATGAAATTGTAACCGTAAGTTGATGTTGCATTTTCTTTGATCGATCTCATCAATAAAATGATTGGTTATGTCGACCTAGTTCTTGCTAATATTATTATAACTGCGGGGAAAAAAGTAAAGTGGAACTTTACTCGTGCGTAAAGTTCCACTTTACGCACTTGTTGCACAAAATACTATTTCCGCGTTTTTCTCGTCGAATTTTCTACTTTTCAGGCAAGCAACAATGGAGGGATTTTTAACTTTTCGAAATCGAAAAAAAAAAACGCAAGGGCCATAATCATGCAAAAAAATTAATAAAATAATGTAACACAACTGGATCAAAAGAATATTTTATAGAAATCAATGAAAAAAAAATTCAATTCACCCATTTCTCTGGAATCAATGAAATTTTGTTTCTCGCACTGCACCGCTGCCAGAATTACCTTTTTCGCTCGGTATGTCACACGAAAGATTTTTCCGCGATACCCGGCGGCGTCGGTGAATCCGCGCAGCGGTGTCGAACACTGTGGCGGGCTCGCCACGCACGCAGCACACGCCTCGCCCGGTTCGCGCGGCTGCTCCGGGTGCACCGGGTGCGCCGCACGGCCGGACACGGCAGCGGCTACTTCGGGGCCGCCGCCGCCGCTAAACCACCCCTCAAACGAGCCCCGCGATAGCGATCCTGAATACGTTACTCGGGGCCGGCAGTCGATTCTCCGCGTGCGGCGCGGTTGTGTATTTATTTATTCTCCCTCGTTCATGTTTCGCTTTTTTTTTCTTCCCTTTAGCTGCCTTTTAAAAAGCCCTTTTTCTAATGGATCGGGGCCCGCGATCCAAGTGCCTATTAATATGGATTTCTTGGGGGGTTCTCCCGGTCGACAGGAGCGCCACCAGCCGGGGTGACGCGAGCCAAGTCGTGCGACCAACGTGTATGCGTAATTCCTGTGGAGAACACAGGTTGCTGCTGCTGTGTGTGTCGAGCGGAGGTGAGGGAGGAGGGCGAGAGCCACGCGGAGAGTCATTAACGCCGGCACGTATGGAGGGCGGCCCCCCGGCCCTCCATACACGATGTTGTAGTCTCGCGTGCGATACGATCCTTCGCTATGATTTTTCGCATGAATTAATAAGGAAAATAAAACGCGAACACCCCGGGCGCTCGGGTTCCGCGGGCCGCCCGAGAGCCACACGCGGGGGGAAAGACCGCGTATTGATTTCTTAGTTAGTCGGATGATTAATGACTCGGGGAACGTGCGTTTTAACGCTGCCTCTACATATATCTGTATCAGCAGCCACCTACGTTGCAAGTCACTCGGCACGCGGGTCTAAGGATGATAAATGCTCGAGCGAGCGCGCTCGATGTGGAATATATGCTGCGGCTGATGGTTCCAATAAAATCGCAGCAGCCTCCTGGGTCGTGGGAGAGACGGAGGCTCGGCACTCTCGCTCATTAACCACTTCGTCGGAATCTCGGCGCGACTTGGATCCTCGTTTGGTATAGTCGGATTGAGCCCGACGAATCTTGAGCGTGAAATTTCATGACTTTCCAGATGTTCCAAGTTTCCAATTTTCACGGATTTTCGTCTTACCCGGAAAAATGGTAAACGTTGCAGACAATTCAGAATCCACTTTGTCACATTCCGCCCGAAATCGAAATCCGCAATCTCTGCCGCATCCCAAATTGCGTCTCGCTACCGTCGATCAATGTTTTCCCAGATTTTTTCTCAACGGTTTTTCAAACGCGCACTTCGTATTCGTGCCCGGCAATTAGGTTTTCCGATTTTTCGAAAAGAGAAAAAATCTTTCATTAGCGAAACAGCGAAATTGATTACATTTCGAGTGCCGCGCACTTTTGCCCGTCCGACCCGGGCCGCGTTTTCTACCCCCCCTCGTCCCGGGAGCGCGCCGGGTGCCCCCCGGGTTAATCAATTTTTCCATTAGAATCACGCGAAATTTATGTCTCGCGAAAGTAATCGCAATTTGTCGAATTCGTCGGTGCGTTATGGGCGGCGGCTCTTTTGCGCGAGTAATATTGATCTCACGGGGGGCTGCTCTGTACGAGGCGTACGCAGCGGCAATTCGTGCGATTGCCCCGTGGAGTAGGTACTCGGGGAGCTCGCAAGGATGCACACGCGTTCCGAATGATTACGAGTCTCGAGGGTGGAAGGGGCGCTCTCGCTCCGGAGGTCTCGCCCCCCAACCCCCCTCAACCCCCCGCGCGCTCGTCGCTCTCTCGCAGCTTGCAGCCCTCCGCCGATAAAAAAAATCGTCTACCCTTCGAGACGCGCCTTGATGGGTCAGAGACGACGAGACGAGAGACGAGTGGCTCGTTTCGCTCGTGCGGCCGACCGACGGCGAAGACGATCCAAAAGAAGCGGTGAACTATAAGTGGAGTCGGACGCGGGGAGAACATGGTGGAGAAAAAAAATTGAATGAAAAAAAAAAAAAAGTTTGCAAAGAGAGCTCGAGAGCGCAGCGACGACGGCCGATCGATCGGGGCCCTCTCGACGCTCCCGCAGACTCAACGACAAGGCCAATGGATCAAGTGCGCGTGATGAAAAATTACCGGCGGCTCCCTGCGGTTCGGCGCTCGCCGCGTCTGGCCTCTTTGCACAATCGAACGCCCGTGTGTCGTACTCGTTTTAAGGTCGAGACAGCGAAAAAACGTTTATTTGTTTATTTATAGTAAGGGCCACTTCTTTCCTCATCGATGAAAAAAATTGAAATAATTCTGTTCTTTTAGGATCGCAGCGAAGGATTTTTTTTGTCATTGGATCTACCGGTTGGGTCAACCAGTTGCTTCTTTTTCCTCACTTTTTTCCTCACCGATGAAAAAATTTGAAATAATTCTATTCTTTTAAGATCGCAGCGAAGGATTTTTTTTGTCATTGGATCTTCCGGTTGGGTCAACCAGTTGCTTCTTTTTCCTCACTTTTTTTCCTCACCGATGAAAAAATGTGAAATAATTATATTCTTTTAGGATCGCAGCGAAGGATTTTTTTGTCATTGGATCTACCGGTTGGGTCAACCAGTTGCTTCAAAGGCAGCCCTTCTTTCCCGCACAATTCTATCCACCACAGCGCAGATCCAACACAGGCCTTTTTCCACAAAGTCAGTACTACACACTGGTATTCCTTCACATTTCTAATATTCACACGCCTTTTCCACGACAATTCGTTCCAACACATTTCGATTATACACATTGCGTCATACACTGACTTGACCCCTCGTGTCGAGTTAATTGCACAAAGGAATTTTTCACAAGTATTTAACAAAACCTTTCATTACAACTTAAATCAATCACCACATTCTTTACTACACAGCCCGCTGACCCACTGGGGCATCGCAGCGCGTTTCAGTGCATCGCAACTACGTTTAAATATTTTTCGGTAGAGAGCGAAAAAAAAAAGAAAAAAATGCTGCAAAAAGCTTTCGTGCGTTAAAAACAGAGTGTAGAATTGTTTTTTTGCTTCCGTATTCCCCGGCTCGCTCGGCTCGCCTGGAAACACGCAGGGTGGGGCAAAAACACGGATAATCGATGTCGTATATTAATTACGGAACGACGACCGCTCACTCCCGAAATAATGAGTATGAGATAATAAAACGCGGAGCTCGTGGAACGAGGTTGACACACGGACACGCTCGGCTCGCGCGCGTATTTATGAAAAATACACAGCGTACAAATAGCGCAATGTCCGCGGCATTTCCGCGGCTTATTTATCCCTCAGGAAAATTGTATTTCAGTTCCCCCGGTTGATTTGACCAACTCCGAACGGCTCGAAAAATTCGTATCTCCCGGTGACGAACAAAAATGCGACACAAATTCGCGTCTGTCGGGGACGCGCTTGTAAATTTTTCGCGTATACGAACCGACGACACAGCGCACGATAATCACAACAATAGCAAACCGAATAAATAAACAAATTATATTTTCATCCACCTCCGGCGATATTTCGCAATAAATATTCGCGGGCCCCGGGATGCGGCGAAATAATATCGCACCGTGCGAGAACCGGCCGCACGTGAATATTTCAGATAAATAAAAAAATAAATATAAAAAACGCGAGAGAGAAAAAGCGTAGGAAAAAAAACATACACATATTCGTATTTATGCGAAAATAATAATATTCTCTCTCGGGTATTTCGGCTATGGCCGAGTGACCCGCATCAATATCCCTCGTAAACGTTTATATTTATATTTACCGGAGAGAGCCCGTTTTGAATATTGCATATACATTATTCGTTTTCAGAGGAGGGTCGGGGGTGGTGGAGGGGGGTACAAACGGCCGGTGCCATCGCGCAGTATGTGCGAAGAGTAGGGTAAAAGTGATACACGAAAATTTCTCTGGCGCGGCGAGGCGACGAGTGGCTCAGTTTTTAATATGGATTTAGTGGGCTCGCTGCTGCCTCTCGCCGCTCTCTCTGTGTTGTTCACCCCTTTCGCGCTGACGATATATATACGCACGGCGGAAATCGGGGTAATTACTTTGCACCCTCGCGGAGCGCGCGTGCGACGAGACAATCGAGGGCGCGGGGGGTGTGCAAAATCCACCACCGGGAGCGCCCCGCTTTTGCCTGCGCGACGACGAAAGGGAAGACAGAAGGTATCGCTGGCAAAGTCTCGGCGACAACGAGGAGCAACTCGAGTGCCTACCTCGAGTGCCACCGCCGACGCCCACCAACACCGATTCGTGAGTGCTCTACACTCACGAATGAGGAGAGGAAGATGATTGAAGAAGGCTGCTGCTGCTGCTTCTGGGATCGATCCTGGCACTCTCGCTCTCGCCCGGCACCCGGAGAAGGAGGAATAGATTATGCCCCGGTGCCCGTGGCGCACACAATAAAAAGTCCCGTCGTAAACGAGACGCTCATTTGATTTTAATACCTCATTCATGGCTCGAGAGCACCCGACTCGGGCGTCTCGTCTCTTGTCTTTCTCTCTCTCTCTCTCTCGATCTCCTTCTTGTTCACTGTATGGAGCTCTTTCTCTCGGCTCTTCGCGCGCGCGCAATCCACCCACACAAACGCGGCAAACGTGTACTTCATCAACTGTCATATTTCAGACCGTAAAAATGTGTACCCGGGTTGTTACCTTCCCATTACTTTGCTACTCGGAATGTTTGTTCTTTTTCCATAAATTATGATTTTTTTTATTGTTACTAGCGCACACGGGCGCTTCGCGCGCTTACCCAGTTGATGCACAGAAAAAGATGTAGAAAAATCGCATATTTTTTCCTGTGTTTTTCGCGAATTTATTTTTTCTCAAAATTTGAAAACCCTGTCCGATGGAAAATTTTCCGCTGATTCCGAAAAGCACCGTTGTTTGCCCGACAAGTAGAAAAACGTGAAAAATGATTTTTTTTCTTTTGAAAACGATTTTAAATATATAATAATTTTAGCCCAGACGCGTGTTCCGACATTTTATAGAAATATGAGAAATATTACATTTTTTTCATAATATTTCTCACCGATACGATGTAACAAAAATATTTTTACAAAAATTCAGTTCAATAATTTGCACAGTGAATAATCACAGAGCGAGTTCAAACCTATTCAGACGACTTCGACCCGACACGACTTCGTCGACGGGCCGCATTATCGGCACATCCACGGCATTCAACGTCCAAACGCGGATGAATCGATAGTGATAGACATTTTTTTCCCTCCCGATGAAAAGCAAAATTCGTATTTTCGATATTTTTGTTCGCCCCCCGAAACATTTTCTCTGTTGTACGAAAAACGGTATATTTTCGCGGTGGCCGTTGCGGCACTTTTTCACGTGACTTAACGTGAAAGGAAAATCCAGGCCACGGTGAATGCGTTTTCATTCGGCGTATTATTATTTTTACCATCATTATTATTAATATCACTATTATCATCACGAGCGGCGTTGGTCGGTGAATTGAGCGGAGATTCACTGCCGGCATAGTGCTGCGTGTATTGAATACACACGCGAATCTATGTACACACGGACGCGTATGTGGGATATATATCTTCTATTAAATCCGAGTGCCATATGTACATCAATATCGGTTACGGGACGTTTACAGCGGAGGGAAGAGCCTCGCGGTCATTATCCATCGTGACTCGGCTGTCGCGCATTCACTTGACACGCGACGCCGGCCACGGCATTTTATTCCCGACGCTGTGTGTGATGTGTGTCGTGTGTGTGCGGCGCGTATCACGAGCGCGGCACAACCGAGCGCATAAAACCCACCATTGTCAAAGAGGACATAGTGTACCATTATGGTATTGTGCGCCAGTCAAGAGCGCGCGCGCTCCTCCTCCGGGGCGCCCCGAGCATTTTCAATCCACGGCCGCTCTGGATAGCCGAATCGTCATCGCATCGATGTATATATCGATGACGATCGAACGCCGAGGGGCGATCGAGCTACGCGCAGCCCTTCGAATACGCACCGAGCCGAAAAAGACCCACCGAGCCCTGCGACCAACGACGTCTATAAGGGAGGTGCGGGCAAAACGGGACGCGCGGGAAAAATGGGACAGCGATTTTTTTAGTTCCAACTATTTTTGCGGGCAAAATGGGATTTTGCGATTGGAAAGCAACGAAATAAAAAAAATAATAATAATTTTAGTTAATCCTAATGATGAAATTAGGCGTAAAAATTCATCATCGCAATTAGTTACTATGGAGACTTTTTGTTATAAATTATATCACGAATTTCCGAATTGGGGTTTGTACCATTTTTTTTGCCGACGCTTAAAATTGATAGTTGGAATCGAATTTTCGGATCAAAAGCAATCGAAGTACACTTTTGTTTTCGTCGTAAAACTATTTTTCGCTTATGTGTCCCGTTTTGCCCGCACCTCCCTCACGCGTGTGCGATGATGTTGGTCGGTGGACGCAGGGAACGTTAACGCACGGGGCGCCTCTCTGTGGTCGCGCTCGACAATGGACGGGATTCCGCGCGCCATCTGGCTCGCCGCGCTTCCGCTTCGGAAATCGAGAAATCTTTGATTCGTCGTCCTCCGCATCTGCGCCACGCACGATTTTCCGGACTTTTTTTTTCTTTTTTTTTTTGCGACTCGAAACCGCCGAGTCAACCGCGCCGTAATATTCGGGGGTGTCGCGCGCGCACCGCAACAATCGCGGTTAGGATTCCGGCGGACGGAGATTTCATGTTGAAGGTGCGTTGAACTCGGTAGAAAAAAAAATTGTAATCGAAAAAAAAAAAAAAGAAAGCGTTGAAACAGATAATTCGTCTTTGATGACAAAGCTCATTTTTATCCGGTTTTCTGGGTGAAAAAAAAAAAAAAACAACAACAATAGAGGAAATGAAATTTTCGTTGCCCTCGACGCATTTTTATCCATTACCGAAATAACTTTCAGCGCGCGCGCGCGCGACTCGCTCTTTCATCAGCATAATTAAAAGCGTAAATGACTTTAAAGGAGAGGGGAGGAAGGAAAAAAAATTGTTATCACATGCCAAAGGGTTAAATGAAAGCTCGGCCACGTACGCGCGTTTCCCGTGACTCCGTATGAAAGGTACGTAACGACACGCGGGACCCTTTCATCGTTTTCGTCGCCCGGAATTTCCATGCTAACGAAGCCATCTCATATTTTATGCATATTCGCGAAAACAATAATGCAATGCGAGCACATTTTTTTTCTTTTTTTTTGCGCGTCCGACGGTGCAAAATTGCCTTGACGTTATTCGGTGCAACGGGGACGATATAAAAAAAAAATCTCGTCAGTCCCAGCGCAAATAATCGTAAAAAAAATTGTGTATATTTTACTTGCAGAAATCGTCTTTGCTAAATTTACGGCCGAGGCCCGGACTCAGTGTTATGGCAAACATTTCCCCCACCCTCTCTGCAAAATTTCTTTTTTTTCTGTAATTTCCTTGCGCTTTATTTTCAAATGCCTTTTGCATTTATTTTTACGGCAAACATTCCTACCACCCCCTCTGCAAAATGTATTTTTTTCATCCCTGTAATTTGCTTGCGCTTTATTTCCAAATGCCTTTTGCATTTATTTTCACGGCAAACATTCCTCCCACCCTTTCTGCAAGATTTCTTTTTTTTTTTTCTGTAATTTCCTTGCGCTTTATTTTCAAATGCCTTTTGTATTTCCTTTTACTGGAGCTTTTACTATGATGCCCGTGTATGGTTATGCGATGGATCGTGCGGGCGGCGTTTGTTGGATTATGCGAAGTTAGTACGTAAGATTATTTGCGAAACGCGATACTTTTCGTCACTCTATAGGTATTGTGTGCTTTGTGGCACGTTACGTTTTACGGGGGCTTCGGCCCCGGAGTACGAAATAAACGTCTCTCTCGCTGCGAGCATTTTATATTTTAACAGCCGCGCGGAGGGCCCGAAGGGCGCATCTGCGCGTGCAGAAACGTTTGCCTTCCGGTCGGAGGGAGCGCGGGCGCGATATCTGCCGAAGAAACACACCGCCCGACGTGAGCCAACGCTTGCACGGCGTCGGAGTCTCGTCTCTTTTTTTTATATTTTTTTAGCACGCGAAATCGCTCCGTCTCTCTCTCGTCTGGCTTTGAAACGCGTGGCGTACCAGGCGGAATTCGTTCAAAATGCACGACGTCATCGGACTTCCGGCCGATAACTTTTCAGGGACTCCGGGGCGGCTCCGGAATTGTTGTAAGGGTGAATGTAAGGCGCGATAAAGAAGCGAACGCGGGGCGAGGGAATGAGAGAAGGGCGCGCGAGCCGTAAACTATCCTACCGACGACAGCTGGCCGAGGCAGTTGGGAAGGAGCGGAAACTGTGTATGGCAGTTTAACGCGGACAACGAGAATCACTCGTGCTGATGGTCGTAATTTAAATCGAAAAATATCTACTTGCTAGCAGGTTGTAGTGGCGAGAATCAAAATTAGATCATTAAGAAAATGAACTTGAAATTAATACCCAAACTTTACGAAATCCCAGAATTTACGAAAAGCACCGTTGTTTGCCCGAAAAAAAATAAAATTCCATGAGGAAAATACAAAAAATGATTTTTCACTTTTTTCAACATTTCGTCACAGCGCTAAAATCGAGTTTACTTTTTTTTTCTTTCCCATCGAATAGGGTTTTCGAACTTTGCGAAATCCAATTTTTTTTTTATTCTGTGGAGAATTCAGAAATCAAGATATCAAGATAAAAAAATCCCACCAAAAATAACAATGACTAAAAAAATGCGCACCACGACTACCAGCAGCGTTAACCGAAAATCCACCCAGCTTCCGCCGCACCTCGTCTCCTTTCACCGATAAGTTCGATTAATCTTGTGGCTGCGCGCAACGTGGACAAATAATCGATGCCCCCGCTGAGAATGCACAGAAGGCGAGGCGGCGGCGACGGCGGCGCAGTCCACAACGAGTGTGCAGCAAGGAGATACACAACACAACAGCTGCAACAGTTGCAGTTGTTTCCGTGACAGACTGCGCGGCTCGATGGGGCCGAAGAGGGCGAGAGAAATAATGTATCGCGGTAACAGGGTGTAACGAAGTGGCGTTTCGAGTGCGCCTCGGGGGTCGAACGTATCCGAGGTATCTAATGATTGAATATTAGAGAACCGATGCGTCACACTCCACGTCAAAATAAGACTCAGAGCGGCTATTGTCGGCGTTTTTTTTTGCGTCGCATCTGGAGCGGCGAACCAGTCACCGAGACACTAGGTGTTTTTTCGCTCCTCGTCCCCCCCAATTTCGCCCCAAATTGCCCCTCTTAATCGCTGTTTATTCAGCCTCGCGCGCGGCGTCTCGGGCCCCGCGGCATCGTGTTAATGGAAATAATAGCGGAATTGAGATGGAAATGAATAAACAATAATAGTCGACTTTCGTTTCAGTCAATTAATTAAAGGAAATTTTAATTCCCAATATAAACGAGCATCCGGGGGCGCCGCTCCTGCCACGTCGAAACAATGAAATTCCCTCTCTCTCGCTTATTCGGAACAGCCGCGTGGATACAGAGCGAAAGAGAAAGAGAGAGAGAGAGAGAAAAAGAGCAAGAGAAACGAGGAACCCAACGGGTTTCCCGCCGTTACACACTGTCCCTACTGTATATTTTACCAATTATTTTCCATTCCGAGCCATCCAGCGCCCTTCGCAACCTCCCCCCTGCCCTCTGGCATCGAATAGTAGTCACCCTCTCTGCACCCGGACTGCTGCACAACCGAACGAAAATGGAAAAGTAAGTTCGATCAACCGGGCTATTAACCCGAGCCAACCCCCCCCCCCCCCCCTCGACCCACCCACGCCCCGGGAACTCCACGGCGGAATGGGAGAAACTCGAAAACGAGCTCGCGCGGGGCAAACCGGGCAATCAAATTACCCCGGCGCAACGCGGGGGCCGCGACACTGGCTTTTGTGTTCGCGTCGAAAAAAACGCTTTCGCCACCGGTTTCTTCGAATTTTGTCAATACCCCGAACAATCGGTCTCGCGATTTGCGAATTTAATTCGTCAATTCGCAAATATCGCGGCAAATAACGACGATGAAATTTGTATAATTTTTACAAATCCTTTCTCTGTCTCAGTAAAAAAAAAATGTGTTGAAGTTTGCATCGTTCGAATGCAACGAAATTCAGAAAAAAATCTTATTGACCCAAATGATGAAATTACGTATAAAAATCATCATAGGAACTAATTGATATGATGACTTTTTACATCTAATGCCATCAGGTATAAAATTTGGGTTAATAAGAATTTTTTTTTGTATCATTTGGGTTAATTAGAATTTTTTTCTGAATTTCGTTGCACTCCAACGATGCAAAATTCACCATAAAAAAAAGATAAAACATAACATTACCAGTTTGGGGTCGCTATCGAGTATATCGTCAGCCGCGATTAGAATCCCGAAAGTGCTTCTCGTGCGGCACGAGGAGTCTGCTCGTGTCGCCGCCGCCGTTGTTGCTGTGTCGCTGCACGGGCCATAAAATTAATCTTGGTCCACAGTCGTCGCTTTTACGGCAAGTTTCACGCAGTCACGTGGCCGCCGCCCCCCCCCCCCTCTCGCTGCGCTCTAGTACGTACTACGCGGCAGTGTAGTACCTACACCCCCGGCGCTGTGTTTCCCGCTGTGCCTGCTCGAAAAGTTATACGGGATTTAGGATTGCAGAGGGGTTGCCGGGCGCCCCAGCAGCGCAGCACAGCACGAGGGGGATGCTGTGGAGTGCCCGACTGCCACTAGCCACCATCGTCGCCGCTGCTGCTGCTGCTGCTGCTTCGTGTACCAGCGGCGCTCCAGGAACAGCAGTGGCGTTTCGAGAGCTGTGGGATATCACTGCCTGCGAGAGAACGTTATGCGCCACCACCGCCGCCACCAGCGACCCCTGAGAGCAGCAAACCCCCCCCCCCCCCCCCCCCCCTTGCGTGGATAGCTCGAGAGACTATCCGCCTCCTACCTATCATCCCAACCCTCCCCGGCCTCCCCTCGCACGACCGACCCCAACGTAATCGGCTGATACAGTTACCCACAGATCGCTCTCTCTCTCCCCTTCCCTGCATCGTGTGAAACTCGCCAAAGGTAAACGATAAATTTCGACACGGGAAGCGACACACCTGACGGACACCATTGACGACGCCGGGTTCCACCATAAATAACACATTAGTCACCCGCCGTCGTGGGGGAAATAAATGGGACATCAACGATTTTCTGCGATATAAAAAAATATACCCTGGATTTTTTTTTAAACCATGCAAAAATAGTGTGGGAGATTTTTCAGGTCCTCCAAATAGTTAGGAAAATGTGCGAATTTAGGCGAAATTAGAAAAAAATGTATACTGGATTCTTTTATAGGTGATACAAAATTGTGGAAGATTTTGGGTCCTCCGATCGTTAGTTGTAACTTTTGTTTCATGGAACTCATTTCACGCGAAGCCATAAATAATTGTTTCATATTTACGGTAACCGTAAAATAGTTCCAATAGTCGTTGCGACCGTTAAAAAAGAAAGTCGTTAACCAGACCGAAAATTGATGTCACTTCCCGCAGTTTCGCGGGAGTCCCAACGATTTGTCCCGAACGCTTGGCAATTAGTCCCGATCGTACGGCGCCGGCGATAAATCGTTGGTGGCGATTTTGTAGCCCTCGCGCGCGCGTGGAAACTTCGTTAACGTTACGAAAACTTATTGTGACGGAATCAAGTGCGAGGTTGGTGATAAATCTCGGGGCGGCATAACGTGCCGCGAGTGCACGAGAGACGCGAAAGACGAGAGAAGCTGGCGAGCAGCAACGAAAGGCAGTTCGGGGGCGATATTACGAGCAAGCTGTGGTTCTCCTCACGTCGCCATTCCTCCGCCTCATACCCGAGCGCGTGGGTGGCTGTACAACGGCCGCAGCAGCAGCGCCAGCAGCAACATCAGTGGCCTCAACAATCTCTCCCTCCCTCTCTCTCTCTGCTGCCTTCCCACATTCCCGCCGATCGATCTTCCATACCCGATTCGCGCCAATTTCCCAACCCCGTGCGGTAAGACGGTAAACGTTTGAATTTACGATGATCGCAGCTAATCAAATGACGTCGTCCTTTGTTCCAGCCGGATTGTCCGTCCCTCGTCAAAGGCGAACACGAGGACTCGTCGAGCCACCGCGAGGGCGGAAGAGAAATATAATCCGCCCGTGGAGGAGGATAAGTATAATCCACACAGAGGGCGAGGAGAAACGAGGCACAACTCAATCGGCAGGCAATGAACGTAGGAGAAGACGAAGCCACGAGGCGCTCCCACGAAGAAAACCCAACTGCGTATATGTAGGGGAGACCGGGGTAAAATGGACCCCCCTTTTTTGATCATGGAAAAAAAAATTAGGGTAAAATGTACTCCCATCTCCGTTGTAAGTTTTGAGGCTTCTTTCTTCGTCAAAACTTTTTTCCCGCCGTCCTCCGTGATTTTTTTTATTCGCAGGCTTCTTCGGCAACAGTTTTTGTTCTCCATCAATTTTTTGCTTTTGTGTCACATTTTAGTAAAAGACCCAAATAATCAACACTCGTGCCGATCGATAGCGTTTTCTGTACTAACTCATATTTGTGCCGGATTCTGAGGGGGGCTCGTTTTACCCCGGAATTTTTTTTTGCCGACGCTCATAATTGATGACTGATATCGAATTTTTTTTAGCGAAAAGCAATAAAAAAAACACTTTGGGTTTTGTCATAGAGCCATTTTTTGCTTAGGCGGCCCATTTTACCCCGGTCTCCCCTATATCCCCGGCTAAGAGGCGGACAAACACCAGTGTAGCAGTATCGCAGCATCCCAGAGAGAACAGACACACGAGAGAAGCTAGAGGAGGAAGGAGCGAGAGCCTCGTCGTCCCGGTGCTGTGAATAAGGTTGCCCCATGCGAGATAAGTGTGAGCTGGATGAGGGACGCGGAGTGGATAGGAAAAGGGATCACGAGGTGGAGAGCAGGATGAGAATCCGGAGGAACTGATGCTGCGTCGTGAGAGAGCCGCGTATCCTGTCCTCGTGGCAGCGGCGGCGGCAACGAGGAAGACGGAACGTGCCGGGAGGGCGGAGTGCGAGTGGTGAAAAGGGCGCGCGTACGGCGGGTGAAAGAAAGAGAGGGAGATCAGCGAGTAGAGCCCAGGGCTTATCGATCTCCTTCCACGCCGGTTTATATTACTCCCGAGTCCCTCTCTCGTTCTCCATCTCGTTTCGACAAGAGGATCTTGCAATGTGGAAATAGCAGTGGCGGTAGTAGCGACTGAGGCAGCAGCAGCAGAAGCAGCAGCAGCAGAAGCAGAAGCAGGGAGAGCTTGGATCTTCAACGTACCGGACGGAATAATTGGCCTTCCAGGGGCCCGCGATTACGGGCGCAGCCTTCCATCGTTTGATACGAGAGCGAATCGTTTCCCCTTCGGGCGTAGATGTGCTTCGCTATATAGACCGCTTGGGGTACATAAGGCTAAGTGTATATCTATATACATTGGGCTGGAGGCAATCGCGTCGATCAAGCGAACTCTATCGGCTGACTTAGAGAATGTGTGAGTTTGTACGTATGTGTGTACAGGGACTCTCGGTGTAAGGAACGATGGAGCCTCTCGGCTTTCGTCTTTTTACGATGATTGATAGTCTCGCCCTGCCTCCCAGTGTTCCTCACTCGGTGGGTATCATTAATTCGTGTCTAATATGAATAGCAATCATTGCCCGCGCGACTAGAAGTCGGATTGGTAATCCACTCGGCGGCGCGCGGATTATTATCCTTTCATCGGTCAATTGGTCGATGAGTGATCGTGGCACACCTGCTACCGGCGAGGTTCAATCAGGTTCGGTGAGCGAGAATCGGTTATCAATCGAGCGTGTTGACCCTGGACACTTTGTCGCGGAATCAAATATCCAGGTTGCGTTCCGTTGTGATTCCGCGCGCGCTCAAAGGGCTCAGCCGTTCCACTTTAGCGGGTCATCCCGCGTTGTCCGCGATACCGCAATGTCCATTTTCCGCGCTCTCGCGGCCGTCGACAATGCGACATATCCGCGCTGTGGGGTTCTTGCGACGCTCGTTGCAAAGCCTTTGTGTCCCCGCGCGTTCTTGGATGACCCTTCGACCGAGTTGCGGGACTCTGATGGATTGCGGGTATGGCGCGTAGTATTATCAAAGCCATGGAAACCCGGTTTAACCGAATCCCCTTGGCCGCTGCTGTGCATTTATGGCGCGCCCCGCGCGTCGGTGCTCATTTCCAATGCGAATCAATCGGCCCTTAGCCATCAATGAGCGCGCGCGCGCGGGGATTGATTCGCGTCGGTCCCTCGTTGTGTGAGTCCCCGCTAATCACCCGATGGATCCTCCCGGCCCGGTGGGCACTGTGTGCGTCGAAACGTCTCTGATTCATCCTACGTTTGATGACTGGTAACCGTAATGTTCCGGCGCTCTCCACCCGGGGCTCTCGGGTTTCCCTTGGCCGATCCCGGCGCGGCTATAAACCGAGAGAAACATCAGCGACAGCAGCAGCAGCAGCAGCGCCAGGAACACCGGGCGATAATCCCCCCGCCGTCCTGGCGCGTGCGTTGCCGCGCGTCGTGAAACAATGGGAAATCAGGCGACGATGCGTTCGAAATCGAGTCACTCTCTCGTCTCGCGTATTGTAGCGTGGCTGGCACGGCGAAGCGCAGAGCGCGCGACAGAGACGGACAGAGAGCGTGAGAGAGACGTCGGAGATTCGGAGATAGGAGGATCGACGACGACGACGGCGAACAACGGGAATGGGACGCGGATAACGCAGCGGCTAACCCTCCAGAACTTCCAAATCGATTTTATACAGCCTGTAGCGGAGCTGTGGCGGTTCGTACCGCGTCGCGCACCGCTCCGAACCAGTCCCGGACGGTTAATCCTTCACGGACAGATAATTCATATCTCGGTGATCCTATCATATGACTGGCTACTCTTCCTCTCGTACCCTCTCGAATGTCCTTCCTCCTCTACCCTGCCCCTTGTCCTCACCGTCAGGAGTTATACGACTTTGTCGCTAGGGGGGCGGGAACGTCGCGTCGCGATTCATCGGTCGTCACTTAGGGTTAGGGTGGTCGCCATGTCCCAGGCAACACCAAAGGACCCATTTGTGGGCATTTAGTAGACTGTTAAAAATATGGTGTTAAAAACTACACCAAACTGGTGTCTTTATAGGTCCACACCAATCACGCTGATAACGAGTGAAAAGTGTTTTACAATGTTTCGTGACTTAACACAGGACATAAATTTAACTAAACGGCTCGTGTTAATTATAGACCGTAAAAAAGTGTTACTATTAACACTGCAAGAAGTCACACTAGGAAAAAGTCCACACCAGCAGCGTTTGGCACCGCATATTTTTAACAGTGTCCACTACCGAGGTTTCCAGTTTCAGGCTCATAATGTCCGAAAAAGCATTCGTTATTGAGTGACAATCTTAGCGTTGCACCTGCAAAATGAGACTTTTAGAATCCTATATGAGCACTACACAAGACTTCGATCCGGTGTTATCTCGGTATGCTTGGCTGGTCCGTGTTTCCCTCACGATGTGCGAGTCCGTTCCGGGTCCTCCAGGTGCGCCACCGGTGCTCACTCCAGTGAATTTTCAGGAATTCAATTACAGCTCAAGTACTGCGAGAGGAAATGACGACGAGTGCGGCCGGGGGGGAGGTTGAGACAGTCGGAAATGGTCCGGGTATCCCCCGGTTAAAGAAACGATGAGAGCTCAACGAGTCTTCGTTGCCCGACGTAAAGGGATTTCAAGAAGATAAGTTTCTGCAATTTCACTTTTCTCTCTCTCTCTCTTTCTCTCGTATTTCTTTATTTTTACCTTTTCGCTCTTACTCCCCGCGCGCTCGCTCGCTCGCTACTTCGTGACGGGTAAATAGGTTGCAGCTCTCTCGCTCCGCAGTTGGCGTTGGGTTGGGGGTGTATCAAGGTATGCCGGAGAGAGAAACGATCTGCATCGTCTTTCGCGGAGGGGTGCGCGATAAAAAAAAGAAGCGAGCAAGAGAGAGTGAGAGAGATAGCCAGAGAGCGGGAGATGAGCGCGCTCAACGCACGGAACTATGTAGGTACCTAACGGGCCATAAACTTTCCAGCCCCCGCGGAAAATGCAAAGCAGAAGAAGAAGCAGAAGAAGAAGCCACCGTCGGGGCAAAGCGATGATGATGAAAGGATCGACGGGCGGGCCAACGGTGAAGAAGTACCCGGGAGTGAGAGCAGCAGAAGCAGCAGCGCCGGGCGAAAGAAGAAATAAGTGATACCAAGAGGAGGCAAAAAGAGACACGAGAAGACTCCGACGGAACGAGGAGTGAGCAGCCAGCAGACCCGAAGTACTCGATGCGGAGTTGCCCAAGGAAGATTGTAATTCGCGGTCTGTGCAAATGGCTACGGTGGTGGCAAACGCAAGAAAAACGTTCCCCTGCCGTCAACTGCAGCGTTAAGCCTCTCGACTCGCGTCGCCGGGACAAAATTTTCGGTGCTCCTCCAGAGAACTCGACATTTGACGCGTGATTCTCGGTCTCGTCATGCGAAATCTCGACGAAGTCAAAGCTAGAAAATACGAGCATAAGGGTCTCCCCCGAGCGTCTAACCGACTATGAAATTCCCTCGGCACCGGGATGACTCTTCGTGCTGCTGCTGCTGCTGCTGCTGCTGGAACGACGACGAGTCTCCCACACAGGCGGCGGACAGGATACAGAGCCGCAGGGTTGGAAGATACTGGCCGGAATAATGGTACCTGACTCCGGGGCCGGGAGGCGAGCGAAAAGGGGGCGACGACGAGCAGCGCAGGAAACGCACGGCCAGAGGCGGCAGCAGCAGCAGCAGCTCGTCCAGTGAGTTACGATCCTGGAATAGACGAATTTCGGGGTCTCGCAAACGGCGTCGATCACGCTCACGATTATTGTCCATATTCGCGAGAGTGGACAGGAGATTCCTCTGTCTCGCTCTATGGGCCGCAATAAACCAAACTGCTCGGTGCGCTTTTCACGGGACTCGCCTGGCGAATAACCTGATTCTGGCATTTGCACAGCGGACTAATGTGTTATTCCGCTTTAGTACTTCGCGGTAAAATTCTCCTCTCCTCTAGCTCCGATGTCCCTCTGTCTTTCTGTCTCTCTTCCTCTTCACGGTGTCTCTCTTCCTCTTCATGGTGTCTCTCCTTCTATCTGTGTGGGCTTGTCCGAGCTCTTTCTGCCCGTTGCCGAGTACAAAAGACAATAAAGCACCAGAGACAGAAGGACGCGAGAATGAAAATGGCCGGTCTGCCGTGTTCTCTCGACGCGCCGTTGCTGCTGCTGCGGGTCCTGTCTCTCCGCCTGCGCCTGGAGTTAACAGCGTGGAGAGCTTCGCGGGACGCCGGAGTCTCTCGCTCTCTCTCTCTCCGCGCTCGACGTGTCTCACGGAATTTAGTGCGGTAAAAACATTTGACAAATCACTCGCCTCGGAACAGCCCCGACGAAGGCGAGAGACCGCACGGCGGAATCCACCGCCGCGGCCCTTCTTGCCTATTGTTCCCGCGCCAGCCGGGATACAGTCGAGGCTCGATTATCGCACGATTCGGTGCCCAAACGCCGCCACTTTTGCCTCCTTCGTTCTTTTTCTTCCCGAACAACGACGCAATTCGCGTGGGCGATCTTTGTTTGATCGATTGATTGAAAACATGTTTATTGGGCATCTTGCTATTGGTGCATGGATGCAGGTTACTGTTTACGAATCCATTTCTTTGTCAGTCAATTATTCGTACTTCCTATACGTTTCTTCGTTTTGACGTTTTCCTGGGATTACGTTCTGGATGATTCTGACGTTCAACGTCATTCGTATTTTCTACATCCATCCATTACATTTACTGCGTCATATACTCCGTCAATAACATTTCGAATTGCTCCACATTTTCAGTTTCTCCAACACGCCTCGATACTTCATTAAACATTTGAAATCCTCTAAAAATTAGTGACTTCTTAGTGACTTTTCAAGCGATTCGAACCTTCCAATCAGGGAAATTCGGGAATCAGAGTGGTGCAAGAACCGAGGATCGACTGTACGATTCAGAGTCGCGAGCGCACACCGGCCCGGACCCCCTGGTGGCACGCGGAGGCTCTCGGCTTCCAGCAGGTGCTCGGAGAGCATTAGAAATCGCGGCGAGAGCGAGAGTTTAGGGCCCTCGGTTGTCCTTCGTTTTCTTTTTTTCTCCTTTTCTCTTTTTTTTCGTAATAAGGTAAAAAGAAGACGAAACCGGTCTCGGCTCGTGGGATCGTGTGGAAGGGCCCGGGACTTTTCTTTCCCAACTCTCGACGACTCCGTAGCCTCTGTTTGTGTGCGTAGCAGCATCGCCGCTTGAGACTCGTCTCGTTTATTATTCGAAACGCGGCGAGAGCATCCACTCTGACCCAGATACGAGACGCCGCGCGCGCGAGCGACGAACCGGCCGCGAACTCTTCGGGAATTGGAAAATATATCGTGTATTCCGCTCGATCTTCGCGCTCTCGATATTTTTGGACGGCTCCAAGAGGAGCAAATAAAACAAACGCGACCAGACGCGCCCGAGGCGGGGCGGAGAGAGCGAAGTGCGGCTGCCGCTGTTCCGCAGTTACAAGACGCAAACAAAAAGCGCGATGCGTGGTTTGTACACACAATGCGACCTCCGGCCGCCCATCCGATGTCTCTCGTCTCCTCTCGCTTTTATTTTTCTCTCCTCGCGTCTTCTGCCCCCGCAGCCCTTTGTTACCCGAGGGTAAAAACACCTTCGGTGGGTCCCTCGATTTTTTTCCCCCCCGAGCACAACATCTTCGTGCGCGGCTCGCGGCGCATGCAGAGAAATGGAGACGTCAGGTGGATGTGGTGCCGCGGCTGCTGCTCGTGGGGAGGCGTGACCGGCGCGCCGTCCGCCGCAACTGCGTATATCGAAGGGGGAGGGGGTGGTGTGCGAGGGTTTTGCGCCGCCGTCCCGGCTGCCGCAAAACGACACCGGAAATCGAAATTTCTTTCTCTCCGCGAGCTGCTCCCTCGCGTCTCTTTATTGCTCGCGGCTGTGCGGTTCGCCGAAGCGCACAAAACGGCTCTCGCCGCCTCGGAAATTCTTTTCACTCGCTCTCGTCTCTTGTGTACCTGAAAATAAATACGGCGGCTGTGTGTGTGTGTGTGTGTCGGTGGAGCGGCAGCCGCGGTCGTGATTTCGTCGTGACGCGGTCGCGTCCGTCTCTCGGACCCACCTGTACCCTCTCAAGCCTGCTCGTGAAACGCTCAGGTGTATTTCTCGCGCGCGCGTCGCTCGGGTCGCGAGCGACACCGGCAAAAAAAACTCGCGCGGCATCAACGACGACGAAGACGGGACAAAGCGACAAACGCGAGACGCGAAACACGCGGCGCAAGAATCTCCGATGACGAGGGGGGGAGGGAAGGAGGAGAGCCGCGCGCGGAGAGCGTGGGAAAGAAACTCGCAATCTTATGGAGCATCTCCGGAATATTCATTCGATCGAAATCTCGATTGTTCCGGGGGAATTTCGTGACGAAACTTTTCAAGCGGGTCTCTCGAAACCCGCATGAAAAGTCGATGTTTTGGGAAGAAAATTTTCGTGAGTTCTTTCCTCGTTGCTTTTTCTTTGTCTTTTTCGTTCTCTCGTCTTTGTGTTTCGCCTGCCAATTTTCGTGCCCCATTCTTAGTCAAGTCCCCGTCCGTGCTCTCTTTTTCGCTCGCTTTTGTTTGTCACGCCGTATTTTTCTTCCGTAGCTTCGGTCCTCAGGGGATTCGCCGAGGACCCGATAAATGTATGTGAGACATGAGTTTTTGGTCCGCAGCCGAATCTATGATTTCTGGCGAAAAAAAAAACGTCGAAGGAATTATTTTTTTCGACGCTGTTTTCAGACTGAGAGCGTCTCGCTAAATCAGCGTAGGATTCGAAACTCCACGAAATAAAAATATATACATCGACGATCAGTGACGCTGATTGGTTCGGAATTGAGCCGAGCAAAAAATAGATTCTCCCATCGATTTTTTTTTGTTTCTCGTGCTCCCTTTTTTACCCCGCAAGACCCATTAAACTGCACAGCGCGCACCGATCGGATTTGTCTCCTCTTCGGGGACGCCGCTGACCGTAATTCCGGTTGGCTGTCGATGCGCGCTGCGCTCGGGGCAACCGGCGGTCCGCGGAGACTGACGCGAAACGACGAGGATTCGGTCGGTCGGTCGGCGGGCGGCGAGAGGAGAGGAGAGACGAGGACGAACCGGGACGTGTGTCTCGCCCGCTATATTCCAAATTGATTCTCGCGTGACGTCGCGCGCTGCACGTGATAAGAGATGAGTGGCGAGAAGTTGGGCCAAGATTTTCGCCTCTCGCGTTCGCCGAGTGCGGTGCGAAGAAGGGACGACGTCGTCGTCTTCCTCGTCGTCGTCGTCGTCGTCGTCGGTGCCCTTAATAGTTGGCGTTAAGCCGTAATTCGCCTCCTCGGCAGAGAGGATGAGAGTGAGAGAGAGATTGCGAGCTTTGCCTTCTTCGCCCGAGCAACTCCAGCCATCACCGTGGCGAGCGAGAGAGACGGAGCGAGAAACCGGGAGAGTGGCACATGAGCGAGAAGTTAAGTTGGAAGGATCGCATCTCACCTCACCTTCTCGTCGCGCGCGCGACGCTTCTCTCTGTAATGGAAGGATTCGCCTCGGCGCCCGTTGCGCGTACTTCCAGCACCGGGAGGCGAGCTTCAACCCCACCGGCGACGGCAGCGCCCCCTACCCGCCTCCTCCTCCTCCCCCTCCACCTCTGCCACCGCCCTTCAAGCTCCAGCAACGAGACATAAACCGTTGGCGCGTAATTGAAATCCTTGCACGAAATTGAACTGAACAAACCTAGTTTGCTTTTACGAGAGCGGGCGAGAGAGCGAGAGAGAGAGAGAGCCCGATGGTTGTATAGGTATAACTGTAGCCGATACAGCAGGTAACGAGGCGACACGTCCACCGGCATCGGGATATTTAAAATCGGAGGCCGGTCGCCTGTTTTTTTCGATAAAAATTCAAAGGCAAACGGTTTTGCTATGCCAGCAAATTTTTTGTTAATATAGTGACAACATTGTGTTAACTGCTAGGCTAACATTTTTTTTTGCTCGATTAAAATATTTATTTGCTAGAAAAACAATTTTTTTTTGCTGGTGCAACGAAATTGTTTGCTAGGTTAGCGGATAACGCAATGTTATCACTATTTTAACAAAATATTTGCTGGCATAGCAAAATGGTTTTCTCCGTGTGCAGATCACAAATTAAAATTTGTAAAAAAATATTATAAAATTTGTGAACAAAAAAATGTAGCCTGGGTGCACCGGTTGCAGTTCTCCTCCGATCTTCATCCACCGAACCGCCGAACGTTTCGCCTCGTCATTCAAGAGGTTAATAGTTTCCCCCCATTTTTTCCCCAAACAAAAAAAAGATAAGATAATAAATTACTTAGCATATTTGCCAGCGAGAACGGAGAACCCCGAACAATTCGTCGGATGATTCGGGGCGATGGAAACGGGCGCAAAAAAAAATGTCTGGAATAGACGAAAAGGGGGAATATCCGCGGGACGAGAGAGAGAGAGAAACGCAGGGGGGACTAGAACAAAAAAAGAGAGGCAAAAAAAGGACCGTCTGCGGCACATATTGTTTCGTCACGGCGATGGAGTGGGAGATTGAATGCATAAACTACGATCGAAACAGGTCCGGGGGGGTTCGGGGGGGGGGGGGGGGGTCCGCGGAATAGATATACGACGTGTGCGGAGGAGGGGGTGGTAACTTGTGGGTGTACCAATGGCCACTGCAGGAGGGTAGTAGTGTCCGGTGTCGGTGGTAGTCG
Source organism: Pimpla rufipes (assembly GCA_963932165.1). Classification (NCBI taxonomy): domain Eukaryota; kingdom Metazoa; phylum Arthropoda; class Insecta; order Hymenoptera; family Ichneumonidae; genus Pimpla; species Pimpla rufipes. The sequence goes on from OZ010632.1 coordinate 23,849,532, forward strand.
AAAAAAAAACAGACACATACGCAGGCACATAAACACACACACATAGGCTGTCGGAGCGACCGCTCCATTGTTGGCCCCGCAGACCCGGACCCTAGGATGCATAAATTACGACGGGTCTCGTGGTGGCCGCGACTATCCCGTCGGCGGCGGCGGCGACGGCAAACCCCCCATAGCAGCAGCACCGGTTCCACCGCGGGCACACAGAACCCCCATAGCAGCCGCCAGTCATCACCCCCCGCGACCCAAGGGTAAACGGGGCGTGGCGACGGCAAAACCGAGGGGGAGAGAGAGAGAGGAGCCAGAGGCGACCAAACGCGCGAATGCACGCGCGCCAGACGAGGTGATAAACTGCCAAGGAAATTCGCCGAATCCGAATGCCGTCGCTGCTGTTGCTGCTGCTGCTGCTGCTGCTGGGCACCCCCCGCGCATTATTCGGTTGGTGAGTTTCGAGGGAAGATGAAAAAAAAATAAAGAAAAAAAGAACGCGAGAGACACAGAGAGAGGGAGAAGGATGGAAGAGAGCTTGCGGATAGCAGAGGGACGGAGGCTGCTGCAGGAGGAAAGTGCGCGAGAGACCCGACCGGGGTGGAACAGGAAGGAAGGAGCGATGGGGAGCAGAAGAGACGACCGAGCATTACTGCACACCGTTCTCGCTCTTTCACTCTGTGTGTACCACGTATATATATCTGTAAGAGGGTTGGAAAAGACGAGGAACGTTTTGTGCGTTTCCAACCCCCGAGGTTTTACCTGATGGTGATTTCCGGTGTGCAACCCACCGAGAGAAAAGCCTCCCCCCCCCCCTCCACACACCCGTCTCTCGCTTTCTCCAACCAACGTTTCCCTCTCTCCGCTGTCTCTCTTTCTCTGCCTCCTCGCGCTCTCTCCTTCTCTTTCCCTCTGCCATTCCCGAGGCTTTGCCAAAGCCTCGGCAACGTCGTAAAATTTGCCTCCGGGCGCAGCGAAACCGACGCGCCCGCCCGCGCGCGCTAAACGTGCAACCCGAAAACCGCGTTCACGTCCCTCGTTTTTGGAGACACCGAGTCAGGTTTTCACCTTTGCTGGGCCCGCTTATTCTTGGGATTTTTGCCGGCGTGGTGATGGGAAACACCGAGCGCTCGAGTAATTACCGGTTCGCTGATTGGAGGGGTACCAAGATGCTGCAGTGGCAGCGGGATTTTATTAAATCCTATTTAATAAAATACTATTTATTAAATCCAATTTAGTAAACTAGTATTTAATAAAATATCATTTATTAAATCCTATTTAATAAAACGGTATTTAATAAACTACTATTTATTAAATTCTATTTAAAAATAGTATTTATTAAATCCTATTTAATAAACGAAAGGATAAAACCTCTGAGGGTTTATGGAGTAACAAAGAGATAAAGCGACGAAAAAAATGGTAAACGTGAAGAGAGTACAGAGACGAACTTAAGACTGAATGAGGCGAAGACATTTGGTAAGACTGACCAACGATTGGTCGTCAACAACTACTAATTACCCTCAGCGATCATCACCTAGCAATGAAGAAGATACCAAAGACAGGACGATCCCAACGACCACGAGCTTCGACCCCACCGTCGCTATTCCGGTCAGCCGAAAATTATCCAACGCTAGAAGGCCATTTGTGCGACCCTTCAGGGTCGAATCACCGAACAACACTGGACCGGGGTCAGCGTGAGGTCGATATTTCAGCCAGAAAATTAATTTTCCGCTACCGCGCACGAAACACACGAGATCGCCGCGGTCGTGCGGCCGCTCGTCGGACAACCGAGGCGGCCTTTGTTCGTCCGATCAAAGTTTCAGACGTGATTATCGCTGTACCGGAGAGGCCGTGGATCTCGGGTTGTTCATAGTCGCGTCGAACGTGCCTCAGCCGGCCCGGCTCGTGTGTCGCGGGGCTCACCGTCCCACGTACAACACCAGGAGCCACGCGCGCACGCACCGGGCTCTCACCCGGTTCATGTGTGACGCGTGTGCCAGTTTACACTTCGCTCGTCGGAGCCCCAAAGCCTCGGCGCGCATACATCCATCGCTTCTGCTACAATACACATAAATTACAGCCGATGCGGTTGCGAAAGCTCGCATCTGCCGTTAAACACGACAGTCAAGGTGTAAACCCTGATAACACCGGATGGAAGTCTCGTGTAGTTCTCATATAGGATTCTGAAGGTACCTTTGGAGTGGGTGGTCCAACATTTGCAGGCGCAACGATGAGATTATCACTCAATAATTAATGCTTTTTTGGACATCATAAGCCATGAAAATGGAAACCTAGGTAGTAGACTTCGGTGTACTAAATTCTCACAAATCCTCACCGAGTCATCATTGTCATTCTTATCGAAGACACCGACAAAAGCGAAACTAAAACGAGCGACAGAATCGTAACGATTGAAAAATAATAAAAGCGAGAAATAAAAAAGTCACCTAACGAGAGTCTCGAATGAGCAACAAAACCGGGCACAATGGACGCGCCCGTAATGCAGTGAAACGAGGTGTATAAAAAAGGAGATGAAAAGGGGACGCGAGAGAACGAAACGAGGAACAAAAAAAAAGGAAGAGAGACGAAGAAGAGCGGAAGAGATACAGGACCGAGGAAATAAGGTGTTGCCTGGCGAGGGGGTAAAAAGCGGAGTGAAAATTCTCCGCGGCTCAAAGGCGGAGAGACGCGTGAGGGGGGAGGAGGGGAGCGAGAAATCCGCCGGAGCGTCGGAGGAGGTGTAAGTGAAAATTGTTCTTACGGAATTTTCAGGGTAAGCAGCGGGAGCGGCGTCAGCGACGCTGCGAGCGTTGCGTCTGGACCTCTTTCTCGTCTGGCTCGTTTCTTCTTTTTCTCTTTCTTCCTCTTCCTCTTCCTCCCTTTTTATCCCCCCCTCCCCGAGTCTAGGAAGGGGGACGCGTTTTATTTTCCGCGCTAAGCGTCTCGAGGGGCGATGCGTTAAAGCCCGGACTGTAATCCTGGCGATGCAACCGAGTAGATGAGACGACGACGTCGACGACGAAGCCGCGCGTACCGAGGTAACAGGCTTCGCTGCTGCTGCTGCTGCTTCTGCTGCTTTCTTCCTCTCTCTCGCGGCCTTCGGCTCTTCGGCCTTCTTCTCCCTCGCTCGCTTTGCACCCCCCGCGGCTCAAGCTCATCTCACCCTCCTCCCTGCATCGTCACTCTTTCCCTTTCGCTCGTCGCTTCAGCCCAGACTCACCCCCGAGGCTCGCCCGCGTGCTTCTGGTAAAGCAGCCGCCGCGCGGTAACGAAGCTTAAGCCGACCTAACAAATCATTCGTTTTCTCCTCTCACTCCGTGGCTTTTCGCCAATCAGGAGACGTTAATACGCGCCATCCGCGGCGTTTCGCCCGCAGCAGCCCCGTCCTTCTTCGTCGTCGACCCTCGACGAAAATCAAGTCACGGTGGATTTTCTACGGTAGGGCACCAGGGGGACCAGGGGGAACCTTTACCCGGCGAGAACGTACGTGATCATTATCACCACATCGGGTATAAACAACGCGGGGATCAAAGGACGACGGGATTAAGCTGAGTCAACGCGAGACTCGTGGCTCCGGCTTACGAGAGGGGCTTAGGAATTATTTTCAAAATTATTTTTCACCCCGGGAAAAAATGCTGGTAATCAATTACCAGTATTCTTTTATTTTTGATGTTTCCTTTGAAAATAATTCGGGATGAAAAATTATTTTCAAAATTATTTTTCACTCCGGACAAACTGCTGGTAATTAATTACCAGCATTTTCTTTTATTTTTAACGTTTCCTTTGAAAATAATTCGGGCTGAAAAATTATGTTCAAAATTATTTTTCACTCCCAAAGAAAAGCTAATTAATTACCAGCATTTTTTTCCCAAATGCCTCGTTTGCAAAAATTCTGGAAATTAACCGAAATTACCCGAGCGTGAATAGTAAAAAAAAAAAAAGAAAGATTACAACGTAGAATCGAGAAAAAAAAAATCGCACACTTGTTGCCAAGTGGCGTCGCGACGAACGACGACGCCAACGGCTACCAATTTCTCCAACAACCCTATGGTAATTTTCACGACACTCCGCATGCCGTGCGCGCGTCTGGCGCTGTCACACACTCCGCGCCTGCATTTTTGTCCCGGAAGAAGTCGCGCGCGATGGAAACGGGCATCGCCAAACTTGGCGTCCTCCTCCCCCCACCCTCCCCCACCCCCCATGTTATTATGTATTACATGCGAAGCCCGCGAAGTAGGAAGTAAAGTGGGTGCTGCTGGTACATCTCTCGCCTCGGTTTCCGTGCCAAGGGTTCCCCTCCCCCTCCCCCCTTCCACCCTCTCATCTCCCTCTCCACGAGCTCCTCAAGGGTGACGCCGCGAAGTTTGCATGTGAACCAAGAAACGAGGCTATACGACTTTCAACAGAGGCGAAGAAACTACCCCCTCCCCCCCCCCCCCCCCGGTTTCCTCGCACACGGAGCGACGCGAGCGCCCCAAAAGTGCAAATAGAAATCACGAGTAGAGTAGCAAGTGTGGCAAACCGAATTTCGGCTCCTTTCTCTCTTTTCGCACGAGTTTTTTTTTTTCTTTTCTTTTCTTTTCTTTCTCTCTCTCTCTCTTCGCCTCTCGCGCGAAAGACGCGCGTCTCTCTTATGCACCGCGAGGACGTCAGACAACGCGAGTTTCCTCGCGCTGCGACGAGGAAAAATCATAAAAATTCTCATTCGCAATGCATTCGTCGCCACGCGCGCTCCGAAAGCCCAGGATTGCGGGCTCGCGTGTCGCGACTAACCCCGAGAGTGAGGGAGAGGAGGAGAGGCGGAAGCGGAGTGCGCGAAAGCTCGGTGGGAGAGTGAGTATAGCTTAAGTGAGCGACTCCCGCGCGCAAAACTCTATCTTTGTTTCTCAAGTAGTTTGACCGTAATACCCGGAGCTCGCCGGGTCGCCCGGACCCTGACGAAAAGTTTCGTCGCGAGTTTCCCACCCCTTGGAGCTCCTCTCCCTCTCTCTCTCTCTCTCGTTTGCTTTCCCTTTCTCTCTCGCTCTTTATTTCTCCTCTCGTCCACGGAAATAGCCGAGAAATAAGCAGCAGTGTCGGAGGTATCGCGTTAGTAATTATCTTTCGTCTCGCCGTAAATATTAAGCGCGTGTCAGTCAGCGAGGGGAAGCATCGAGATCCAATTGGAATTATTGCTACACGAAAATAAATACCCGTTATTTTTGAGTCTGTAATTTTGTCAGCACTTAATTACTGTTCTTAGTTTCATTTATGTTCGTTAGATAGATATTTGTTTGTGATGATTATTTTTATTTCTGACATCGGATCGATATTTCTTTGACGATTATTTTTATTTCTCATATCAGATCGATATTTATTTACAGGTATTCTTTTTATTACTGTTTTCCGTCATTCAATTATTATTTACGTTCTAGTTTATTCTAATTTTTTTTGTTGTTTCATTTTTCGTATCCCCGAGCCCCAAAGTGTGGGCATAAATAAATTTGTTTATGATGATTATTTTTATTTCTGATATCAGATCGATATTTATTTACAGGTATTTTATATTACTATGATATCCGTCATTCAATTATTATTTACGTTCTATTTTATTCTCATTTTTTGTTGTTTCATTTTTCGTACCCCCGAGCCCCAAAGTGTGGGCACAAATAAACGCAATCGCGATCGCAATCGCAATCTCTCGAACCTCGTTCGTTCATTGTTCTCGACCGTGGTGGGACAAGAGAACGCGAGTGTCGCGGACAAGGGAGACGCGCGACAAATACACAGCGTGCGCGGTGGGTATATACATTACGTGCATATTTACGTATGCATAATCCCCCGGGGACCGTAGGAGGGAGACAAAACGAGAGGGGGGTGGGGGGGAAATACCCTCAGTGTGCGAGACGCGTCTCTCGTGCATCCTCGAGTAAGTGCCGTTTTAACGCGTTAATTCGAAACACAGAGAGCGAGGAGGTGGAGGAGGAGGTGGAGAGGCGAGGATGTGGCAAAAGGGAGCCGAGGCCGGGGGTTCGCGCGATCCGGAGCGAGAGGGGGGGGGGGGGGGGCAGATGAGGACACGAGAGGGAATCGCGTTGCACGTACGTATTTCCAAAGCCGAAGGTAATCGGCTTACGCCCGACTCTCGCGACTACTATAGCACCGAACCCTGCATATAGATGGGCTATACAGGTATAGTCGCAGGGGCGGCGTTAACGCGCGCCGGACAAGCGCGAGGTACGCGCTCTCAAATAGCTGGCTCGATCCCCTCCAACCCCTCTCAGTTCACTTGAAGAGTGCGAAGAGTCGCCCGACAATGCTGGAGAATTGACGAACGACACTGGAGATTTTTTTTTTCTGTTATTTTTGCCACTAAGGTGTTTACTGATTTTAGGCAAAAAATGAAAATTAAAAAAAATTGTGGGATATTTGCGTTTGTGCCCAAAAAATAAAAATAAAAATTCCGCGAACAAGAAAAAATTATTTTCACGATTATGATAATGTCGTCGTCGACGGGATCGCTGTTTTTGCCACTAAGGTGTCCACTAATTTTAAGCAAAAAATGAAAACCAAAAAAAAATTGTGGATATTTGCGTTTGTGCGCAAAAAAAGCGATTTTTTCCGCGAAGAAGAAAACATTATTTTCACCATCATAATAATTTCAGGAGGAATTAATTGACCAAGAATTGATCTTTGACGCTGCGTCCTCGAGTGGATTATTTCGTTGTTTGTGTCCGACGTATCAGTTATTCTCGGGGCGCGTCTAAGCTCGGACCGCTCGGCACGCGGTTTGATCCTTTGTAACCGTAGCCGGGGGTTCGGGGGGAGGGGGGGATGAATATCGCCCTCCCCACGCGCGTCGCGAGAGAGATACAGAGAGACAGCGCGAGCTCGTTAACCCTGCGGGCGAAGGTCAGACTGCTGGCCCTTTGAAACCCTTCTCGGGGCTCGCCCGGCTGGATGTTCAGTTTGTAGAATTTGTTCGACGAATGAAAAATTAAATGTAAATACTATCTGCTCCGGGCACTCGGAGGGTACATAACAAGCCCGGACGGAGGCGCCGGGTCCTTTGATCTGCGCTCTCTGCCGTCTCGGCTCCTCGCTCTGCTCGCTCCAACCGAGCGGCCACTACGATAAATTACCCCACGAGAAAAATATATATCTCTCTCGATTTTTATTGGACCCCGTCAAACGCGCAGCCCCCTCGTATTGTCTTCTCGCGGCCGGGCGTTTATCGTCAGTTATAAAACGGAAGTTAATGAAGTGCGCGGCGCGAGAGTCAAAGTAATGGAATTAACAACTTCTTCCCTCTCTCCGCGTGCGCGAGAATTCCTGAAGGGTTGTAAAAAAAAAACCGCCTACGGACGCAAAACTCCACGGGAAAAATGTGTTCTTAACGATCCCCCATTATTTCGAATCTTCATCGCCGCATCGCCGCCGTTATTACTCAACCTTCTTTCCATTCACCTCTAACGACAAAAGTTTGGAAGAAATAATAATAATAATAACAATAACGTTAATCGAGGAAAATATTCCAGCGCTATTTTTTCCCAGCGTTGCCTCGAGAGGCGCGAATTTCTCAAGATTTTCTTCTTCTTTTTTTTCTCTCTCATTGGTTTTTGTTTCATCGACGCCACTTTGAGCGAATAAAACTAAAAAAAACCAGGAGTGAGGAAAGAATTTAAACCACTAACGTTGCAATTGAGGGTTTAGTCAGTCAAATAACGAAAAAGCCAGAAGTGTCTGGGCGCCACTGCGAGGATTAACGAGCCGCGAGCCAACTACCCCCCCGCCGTCCATTAAAACTACGCGAATCTTGGCTTTTAAGCCGAGCTGAATGCGCCTCTCGGCCCTTTTTTCTATTTTATTTTTTTTTAGGAAAAAAAAATTCGCATTGCCTTTTCCTCGCGTATGAAAAATCATGAGTCCTGCGGATCAAAGGGCAACCGTGGGTGGGGTGTTGGGGAGCATTGAAGGTCGCGAGGGGCGAGGGGGGGGGGCGAAGAGAAAAAGGGGGGTGGGAGAGCCCTTGGCTCAGGGGATCCTTCCAGTCTGCTCCTGTTTACATTTTGTTTTTCATGCATTCCCATGGCGCATAGAGCGAGGCAAAGAGAGAGAGAGAGAAAGCGAGTGGTAGTCCAGGCGCGATGAGTGTGCGGAAACTGGGAGAGAGTCGGGCGAAAAGCGTGCGGAAAGGGCTTGAATACAGCGTGCGGAAAATCAAAGGGAGCCCCAGCAGCAGAAGCAGCGGCAGCTTTCTCGTTAGAAATACGAACGAACAAGCGAGAGCAGCCGAGTCGGCTCGGTGGCGACCACCCCCGCAGGGTTAACGAACCGCGAGACCCCGAGAAGGGCGGCTGCTGCTGCTGCTGTTGCTGCCGTGCCGCCCGGGCAAAAGGGCGAGCCCCGCTGCAATCGCCGCGGCAGCGAGCGCCGAGTTCGAAAGTCCTCTCGTCCGAGGCTCTCGCGCAGCAAACGAAATTCTCCGGCTCTGCTGACCTCCCTCTCTTCTCTACATTTCTCTACTTCCTTCTCTTCCTCTCGCACTGAGCTTGACTCCCGCGAACTTGCGGCATTCAGAGGAACCGAGTGGTTGCACCTTTCACGCACACACGCGAGGGGGGGAGGGGGGCAAGTGCGTCTCGGGGGCGACGTGGGAGACACTCGGAAAAAATCGAGACATAAAGGAAAACGCGGGGCACGACCCGCGGGAAAGAAGAAAAAAGAGAAACGGAATTACGCTCAAAGTAAACTTGCGACGGGGAAAAAAACAATTTTTGTGGAATTTTTGTTTGAGATTTCTGCAATCGTATTTCGATTCTGGTCTTTTTTTATACTTTCTTTTCTTACGAAAAAAGTATAAAAGTAAAAATAAAAAATATAAAAGTATTAAAAAATAAAAAATGGTTTAAAAGTATAAAAAATCGCGGGAAAATTTTGTAAGAAAATTGTACAGTTTTTGTTTGAGGTTGCCGCAATCGTACTTAGTTTCTTGTCTTTTTTTTTCTAGTTTTTTTTCTTAGGTGTCGCGGGAAAATTTTGTAAGAAAATTTTACCGCGGCGGAAAAATTCTTCTCTTCTCTCGAATTTTGTTGAGAAAATTCTGTTGGTCTAGCGCGCGACTTCTCTCGAACTCTTACGGTAAACTCGACCTACGCCGCCGCCGCGCCGTCACTTTCCCAAAACTCTCTCGCTCGCGCGTCTGGCGTGTAATATGAAATGCAAATGTGAATCTACGCGTTGCAGCGCCGGAGCGGGTATAAAGTACGTCCATCGCCGGCCGGAAGAATGAGCAACGGGCTTTGATTTCCGGTCGGCCCACATAGTCGTTTCTTCCACGTTTTGCCGCGTGAGAAATACAATAAAAAAAACGAGAGAGAAACAGGAAAAAAATGAAAATAACGTACGAGCCCACAAATTCCGTGAGTTTATGAAAAAATATGAGATAAACATCGCTTGGACTATTCCCCGTTTTTAATGTGCTCGTTTGTACTCAAATTTATCGGATTTTTATTCCATCTTGTACTGTAATTGCTTCAGTGCTTCTCGTAAATTGTTCGTGGCAACATTTGCGTCTCGACTTACGATGCGAGTCAATCGAGGTTGTAAGTCCCGATACCGAATATTCTTATTCGACACTGTGTTTCACGAACTCCCACACCTCAAATTAATGCCACGTAGGTGGTCAGTTGCAAATATTACGAAATAAACTAAATAACTTAAATTTACAATATTTACAGAATTGAGTTTGATACAAATGAATTATGAGTTATGTTGCTTGGCGTTGTAAGCACGAAGAGTCAAAGAATTATTAACAATCACAAAGTTAGAGAATTCTCAAGGAGAAGGAGGACTCTCAAGGAGGACTCTTGATGTGCACCCTCTCTGAAGTTTCGTTGATTACTGACTGACTTAAAGTTAAAGATGCCGTGCGTGCCAAATGTTGGGCATCCCCGCACGTGGGTTGCAGAGTCCGTTTACTGTAGTACATTTTTTATAGCCATAAGGTAAGAGAGGTACTCTTGTCTTCTGAACTGCCTTGGGACGACGTGTACATAGATTAAAAAATATAATTATCACGAAATCTTTGCTCGTTCCGTTCACGACGAAACATAAATGTTACTGTAGTCATGGTAGTGGTCGTTGTTGTTTATTCCATGATTTTCGAAACCCATTTTCTCTTAAGGTTTTTTTTGTGCGTTTTTTTTTGTCGGTGGAATATTGGAGTATGCATCTATCATTTGGGCTGCGTTATATTGTTCCCAAATATTGGGCATCCCCGCACGTGGGTTGCAGAGTTCGTTTACTGTAGTCCATTTTTTATAGCCATAAGGTAAGAGAGGTGCTCTTGTCTGCTGAACTGCCTTGGGACGACGTGTACATAGATTAAAAAATATAATTATCGTGAAATCTTTGCTCGTTCCGTTCACGACGAAACATAAATGTTACTGTAGTCATGGTAGTGGTCGTTGTTGTTTATTCCATGATTTTCGAAACCCATTTTCTCTTAAGGTTTCTTTTGTGCGTTTTTTTTTTGTCGTTGGAATATTGGAGTATGCATCTGTCATTTGGGCTGCGTTATATCGTTTCATTAGCGAGAGAATATTACGTACTAAATAAATCAATCATATTGTACTTCTTTTTATAATGATGTTTCCTTTATAATGATATTACTTGTGTATTGATTTCTAACTGCTTTCTGTATTGGGTGTTGGGTCTCCCCGTATCCCGGAATTAGGAGTTTACCCCCGTTTGATTAAATAAATAAAGAAATAAATAAATAAGCAAGCGATACCCTCACGGAATAATTTACCAATCCCAGCCTCCGTGGAATCTCCCGGCCATAACTCCGAGTCCCGTATTACGTGTCGTAAAGCACTCACCTGAATCTGCGAACAAAGAAGCAAGAAAAGAACATTAGGAAACGGCCGAAACTTTATATACGGCTGCGTTTGCGCACACAACATAAATATATATACGCACATATATACGAGATTTATCGTGGGATGGGGGATACTACGTGATCGAAACAATTTAGTGGCGCGCGCGATCCTCCCTTAGGGAGGGGGGGGGGGGGGGGGCGAGCAGCAGCGCGCAGGCAAAGAGAGAAAAAGACCGGAGATCCCAGACTGCATTATCTCGGCCCTCAAATCTTATTTCGAGTTACCGCCGTATTGGCGACCATTGTAAGGGTGGCTTTCTATGGGGTTTCCGTGTACGGCCGCCGCGCCCTCCGCGGGATACGTGAGCGGCCCGCGGTGGCGGCGGCCGCGGCGGCACAGGATGCGGGTTTCTAAATGCTTCAACTCGGAGGAAGAAGAAGAGGAGAGAGCCGAAGGGTGATGCCTATGCTTTTTCCGCCGCTGCTTGCGCGTCGTGTACCAAACAGTCGGTAAGGGGGGGAATCAGACCTAAAGGCGAATCTTTACCGCCGCGACCCTTTGATTTCCACGTGAATTCGAGCCACGTACGCGCCGACTCCTCGCGCTATATCTTTTTCCCTCGTCCTGTCTCGTCCTCCCCGCTCATCGCTTCTCTACGCATCGTTTCGCCCCCGCTCCCCCCCCCCCCCCCTTCTCCCTGCCCCCCTTGAGAGTACGTAGAAAATAAAATTTAAATTTGAAAATATACGAGCCAGCCGTGATTTACCGAGGACGAGGGATATAGGGGGGTGGGGGACGGGGGGGACGCATGTGCGGCCAACGCGAGTCGGAGGGGGGAATGCGAACGATTCGGACGCTGAGGAAAAAGGGCTTCGTGGATATATAGCTGTATTTTTTTTTTTCTTCTTTTTTTATCCCCGACGAGAGACTCCGACTCGCTACTTCTGATTTTCTCTCGGGTAAAAGAATCACGTAGCCCCCGCGTGCCCCGAGACGGACGTAGGAGGAGCCGACCCGAGGAGAGAGCAGCCGCGCACACGAGTCCGAGTGCATCGCGAGAGAATGGAATTCGAATACACAGATCGATCGAGTGATGAGGCCACCGATCGAATAAGAGCGTCACGAATAAAACAAAAATCACGGAGGATGCCGGGAAAAAAACGTTTTGATGAAGAAAGAAGCCTCAGAATTTACGGCGGAGACGGGAGCCCATTTTACCCCAATTTTTTTTTTTTTTTTTTCGATGATAATAAAGGGGGCCCATTTTACCCCGGCTTCCCCTACTCTTAGTGACGAAAAAATGGAGACACTCGAGATTAAAAAAAAAAAGTGCAACAGAATAAAATAAGAGCGGCGAGAAAAGCCGATTGAGTGTCCACACCGAAAGAATGGAAAACAATAAAGCATCGAGTTACGGGAGGGGGCGGAGGGGAGAAAGAGGAGGAGGAGGGGGAGGGGGATGAGGTCTAAAGGAGGCGAAGGGGTTTTCGCTCTCCCCGTAGAATCGTCGAAGCAGGAAGCACGGAGAACGAAGAGATAAAGAGGAAGAAGAAAGCGGGGGGCCGGAGGGAAGGGGAGGAGGGGGCGAAGGGGGTACCGGGTAGTAACGTGAAAAGGCAGGATATTATTCCCCGTGGAACTGCGTCGTCACGCGCGTTAACTGCGACGATTTTAAATTGAACCTGCTCGATAGCCCCCCTTGGCCCCCCCTCCCCATTTCCTTCCCTCCTCTCTCTCTCTCCCTCTCTCACTCTATATCTTTTTTTTTTTGCCGTTTGTCGCGCGCTTATATCGCTGCCGCCCGCCGAGCCCGGGCTATAATAGCGTCAACTCGTCGAGAGCCGCGCACGACGATTCGCTTTTTAAACCGCGCCTGACCTAAATCACGAGCCTTTTGACTAACGCGTGTTCACTTCGTCCGCGCCCCCCTCTCTCGACCCCCCCGAGAGGCTCGCGCGCGGTTTGAACGGCGGGATACGGGACGAGAGAGAAACACGGGGAAAACTCGAGAAAATTTTTCAACGACCCCCCGAGCGAGAATAATGCTTGGAAAATGAAGAAAAAACGTGTTTAACAAAAAAAGAGCGAGAGAGAGGAAAAAAAGTAAATTCTTATAAAAACCCCCGGCAGAGAAATTGCGAGTTGATTTCGCTCTCGTTCTCTTTCACTCCCTTCCACCTCCTCGTTCTCCTCTCTCTCTCTCGCTCCTTCCTTCTTCCGCCTTCGTCCCTTTTCCCTGATGATATTTGACCTGCACTCGTGAATTTTCCTCGCGACTACAACGCCCGGCGAACCAAGTTTTCCGGGGCGGCTTCGGGATGAATGTGTAACCAGCCAACCCTACTACGAGAATGGCTTGCGCGAATACATTGTTCAAGCACCTCCACCCTCTCCCCCTGTGCTCCCCCCCCCCCCTCCCACCCGCCCTGTCGACCTACATGTCGCGCGTCGAGTTGGAGAGCGACAAAAGGAGCGCCGACGAATTATTTGTCATTATTGCTGCGGCGGTTCGATGCTGTGAAAAGTCAATTCAAATTAATTTTCCTAGATTTTTCGAATCCAGAAGGGACTTCGAGATGTAATTTTTATTTCATACACAACATTGAACGCGATTTTAAGCTATTTTTTAATTTCATCGAACCATCGCTGTCATTGTAACAACTGGTGGTAAATTTGTTGTCTAGGGGTAAAAAAAAAACATCGAAATAAAGTGTAAAAAAAGCACATTTTCAGAATCCAAAAGCGACCGCGAAATTTAATTTCTATTCTATATTCCACCTCAACGTGACCCAAACTTTTTATCAGACACAACATTTTCCGATTCCAAAAAAAAAAAAAAAAAAAAAATTCAGTTCCCTCGATGGACCAAAAAAATTGTCCCTCAAAACGTTTCCAGCCGAGCGCCGCAATTTCCCCGAGTGTGCGCGATTCGCCCGCGTAAATCGACGCGCAGTGGAAATGCGAGGAAAACGCGGCGGTCTCGATCTCTCTTTTCCCCTCCATTATTTATCGCCGATTCCATGTATATACAATTGACTTGGTACGACGGAATCGTGCGGTGTAGCCGAGTCCCTTATCACTGTCTTCGGTCCGCCCTACGACTGCGAGAGACCATGTGGAATTCTCACATAACACACACAGACACACATAAAAATACATCCTTCCCACACGAACAAAAAAAACATATAAGTGAGGTGCGGGCAAAACGGGACAGCGATTTTTTCAGTTCCAACTATTTTTGCGGGCAAAATGGGACAAACCCCCATTTCGTGAAAATCACGTCTATACGACACAATTCAACGGATGTAAGCGGAATATAATGATTTTTAACAATTTTGAGTTTTTTAAGCAATCTGGCTTTTAAAAAGTCACTTTAAATTATTATTATTATTATTATTATTATCATCATCATCATTATTATTATTCTTTTTTCGATATAACCATTAAGGAGTATCGACGAGTAAAAAAACACGAATTTCCGAATTTAGGGGTCTGTCCCATTTTGCCCGCAATTTTTTTTTTGCCGACGAAAAAATAGAAAATAGTTGAAAAATAGTTGGAACTAAAAAAAAATCGCTGTCCCGTTTTGCCCGCACCTCCCCTATATATATTTCTCGTGCGGGGGCGAAAAGCTGCCGGAGGGGGCTTTGGGTTTTACATCTCGTAGAAGCAGCGCGAAAGAACGACCGTGGAATCGTATAGCAGTCGGTAGTGTGTAGCGCCGTTGCTAAAGGAGGAAAAAGCGCGAGGACGAAAGTGGAAAGAGAGAGAGGGAAAGAGAAAGAGAGAAAGAGAGAAAGAGGAGGGTGGTATAGATGTCCGCCCGGCTGGTGGCTGCCGGTTGAACAGGAGGCCCCGGGGCCCTCCCGGTGCTCAACCATTTACGTAACCATTTGGCGCGCGGGATCCACGGAATTTCAATGCTCCGGCGCCCCGAACTACCCCCCCCCCTTTCCCCCTCCGCGTTTTCCTTTCCTTCGGGCGTCTACGTGCAGCGTTGCGCCATATCCACGCGACTCTTCCGTCCTCCTCTCGCAATTTTCCTCCTTTTTTGTCCTCCTCCTCCTCCTCCTTTTCTTCTTATTCTTATTCTCCTCTTGTGTACGCGATACACCGGCTTTTGTCGACCGGGGCGCATCGCGAGGCAAAAAGAAGCTGCGCGATGGGGGGCAAAGAAACCTCTAACGTTCTCTTCATTAGAGACACCCCCCCCCCCCCCCCATCGCCCTCGCCGTTCGCCTCACGGCGAACGGAGAGGCCGACGTCGTTCACGGATGGCCGAGACAATCCACGGAGGACTCGAATCTTTGTGCTCGCTTCTCTCTCTGTCTCTAATTAAAACGATTCAGGGTACATCATTGCGGATAACGAGTCGAACGTCGTTACCTATTCAGCTTCTCAGCGGACAAATTGGCGACAAAATTGTACTGATGATAATAATAATCATTTTAATCCAGACATTTAGATTGATTTTTTTTTGTCAACAGAGTTCACAGTGTTTTGTATCTGCAGGATGCAAAATTACGAGGGAAAAAGAGTTTAAATAATTTTTAACGCAATTTCTTTAAAAAAAATTTTTTTTTTTTAAATTCTCACTCATTTCGCGTCGACAGAATTTTTCAGAGCCATTTTTTGAGACAGGATTTTTCGAGAGCCATTTTGCTAGATTTTATTTCAGATTACCCAATCGAAGTTGACCGTGTTCCGAATGCGCAGGCTGCAAAATCATCAGGAGGGGACGAGACGTTTAAATATTTTTTTACACTATTTCTTACCAAAAAAAAGAAAAAAAAAAAATCCTCACTCATTTCGCGTCAACAGAATCCCGCTTTAGTACACGCCCGGGATTATGGTGTATATATCCCGGCATATCGGGGGGTGTATATCAGCCACATATACGGGGGGCCGTATTTTACGTAGCCTCGTCGGCGCACGTACGGTAAAAGCGTTCCCGAAAGCTCGGTTGGTGAGGGGAGGGGGGAGGGGGGGGGTTAGATCGATGTACACCAAGCGGACACGGGGGTGTCGAGGGTGGGGGGAGGGGGGGCAGAGTGGCGAAGCAGCGAAGGGAGGAGGGGGAGAAGAAGGGGGCTAAGGGGGTTGCATATAAGGAGCTGGAGGGATGAGAGGAGGGGGGTGGGGGTGGCGCTGGCCGAGGGGTCTGGTCTGAAGGAGCCGGAGAGCCAGGAGCAGAGAGCACGAAGGCTCCGCGCGACGGCGCTACGTAAGCTCACGTACGTCCTGCGGCGCACCTGAATCGATAAAAGCAGGACGATCGCGAGGCTCTCCTCTCTCGGCCCGGCTTGCAAGATTTTTAAAAGCTTTTTCCTCCTCCGCCCCCGTCCGACGTTCCTCTTATCCGACTCGCAAATACATATACGAGAGGCAGCCGGCGCGAGAGCTTCGCGCTCTCGTATAGCGTATAGCACACCAAGAGAGCGTGGCACAACTTCCACGGGGGAGTCTCGAGTGCGGAGAGTGCAGAGAGTGCATTATACATATAGAGTCCGGCGCGACGGGCTCACTGAATGCACTTTTCTAGCGTTTTTTTTTTTTTTTTTCTTTTTTTTTCAGAGTCTCCGCCGCCGCTGCCGAACCAGACGACCTTCGATCGTAAGCGCAATAATTCATCTCTCTCCGGTATTCATCGACGCTTCGCAAAAAAAGCGGACTCGCCGCGAGGAGCAAGAAGGCAGCGACGAGTGGATATCGCGAGCGGAGGCGTCGCGATTTGCATCGATGGGAAAACTGCGGATTCGAGAACTCGGACCGCAGTTGCGGTCCCGACGCCCCGGAGTTTTATGGCATTTCTCGGTGAGGAACGAGAGCAAATTTGATGTGGACCGTGAGATTTGACGACGAATTTTTGCGACGATTTGGATCGATGTTTTTACGATTTTGTTTTTTTGAGGGAAAATCGTGGAGCAATCGGACTTATATAAAAAGCAAAGAAAATTATTGGTTTTTAAAAATACTAATAAAACATATATATTATTATATTTATTAAATATATACATTATTTCTTTTATTATTTTTTTTAAATAATACATTTCAAAAAAATTATTTTAAAAACTAAAATTTGATATCCGACCGTGAGATTTGAGACCGAATTTTTTCGACAATTTTGGTCAACATTTTTATGCTATTTTTAACTGAAAAATCATGAAGCATTCAAACATTTATGAAAAGCGAAGAAAAAAAAACGAAACATTTTTTTTTGTCCACGATCTTGAATGCAAATATATCTACATTTTTTCCTGCGATTCGAGCGAACCGATTGCAATTTCAAATCGTCAGGCAGCCGCAGGAAAACCTAACGAAGCTCGACCCAAGGTCCTCGCGACTAATTGAGAGTCGCGCCTCGATCGCGGCGCAAATTCCAGCACGTAATTCTCGCAGGTGTAACACGTGCGACTGCACGCGAACCATCTCCGCGGCTCCTCCTAAACAGACACACGATTCGCAAACAGCCAGCCAGCCAGCCACGCACGGAGATCGCGAGAAGCGGCGGAGCAAACTGCGCGCGCGTCGAGTAAACGAAACGGTGTATAATAAACCCCGGGATTATTGCCCGAAAGTTCGAGAGAGGCAAAACGAGGCAGCAGCAGCGGCAGCACCTGCCGCTGAATTTAATCCCGACGAGGAGGCGAAGGAGGAGGAGGAGGGGCGAAAAAAATAAAAATAAAACCAACAAAAAAGAAAAGCAAAAAAAAAATAAAAAAAAGTGTATAACGAAGTTAAAAAAGACTGAAGAAGGTAGGCGAGGGTCGTGGGGGTTGGCGAAACGAGGCACGAGACGCGCCTTTCGTGTCGACGTAGCGTGGCTCCCTCCCCCCTTTTTTCCCTCCTCCTCCTCTCGAGCTCCATGCATCCTCCTTAAAGTACTTTATACATCGAGCCACGAGAGCCCCGAGAGTCGTCGCCGCGCTGCCTCCACCCCCCCCCCTCCTTCCCCCCTCCTCCTCCCTTCCATCAAACTTGTGCCTGCCCTGACATTAGAGGCAAAACAGGCGGGAGGGGGAGGAGGGCACACATAGCAAGGAGAGGAAAAATAATAATGCAGCGCGAGCTTTATCGCCCCGGGTACCAAGGGTTGCCCGCCGCCGCCGGCAAGGCCGACACACGAGTGCCGTGTGCCGCACACGGGGGTCTCTCGTGCGTCAGGCGATGCGCGATGCCCTCGAATGAAGAAACTTTTTTTTGTAGGTTCTCGTGTGAGAAAATTAATTCCCCTTTTTTTATAAAATGTTTTATTTTTTTATTTTGGTCTCTCGGTTTTTTCTCCGCACTTATTGAAAAAAAGAAGAAAACTATTTCAGGACTTTCCAAAAAGTCAGGTCCACGAACAAATTACAAATTTTTACAAATTTTTACAAAAGTTTAAAAAAATGTACACATTTTTATAAATTTTTACACATTTTTACAAATTTCTAAAAAAAAATTACAAATTGTTACAAATTTTTACAAATCTCTACAAATGTTTACAAATTTCTACAATTTTTTTACAAATTTCATGTTCAACGAACAAACCCCAAGAATTATTTTTTACTATCATTTTCTAAACATCTCACCACAAAAACCTCAAGTTTCCCGAGAAAGAATAATTTCGTTGCTAACTTTACAACTGTCTCTTTCATTTTTTTTCCTCCTCCCCAGTTATTTTTCCGTCCCGCAAAAAGCGAGATACAGCGAGGACGGGAGGAGCACAGAGAGCGAAGGGTGGAGAGGCCGCGCGAGAGAGTTTCGCAGAGAGAGAGAGAGAGAGAGAGAGAGAGAGAGAGTTTCGCATTACCCCCCGACAATGTGCAGCGCGAGGAACAGAGCACGGCGAGTATAGCGGAGACGCGGAAGGGTTACGTATGAGGGAGAGGAGAGAAGGCGAGGAAGGCGAAGAGCCGAAGCGAGGATGAAACGTAGACCGAGCCGCGCGAGGCTCGGAGTGCCCTCGTTTCGGAGTCGCTCCGTGACTTCTGCTCGTGTAGCAGCCGCGTCTTCCCCCTGGTCACCCCCCCCCCCCCCCCACCCCAACACACACGTGTTAAGAGCTCCGCGGCGCGGGTTTCGGTGTAGAGGTTCTTCTCTCGCTCCGTCCCCGGCATGGCGACGCGGAGCCCTGGTGCTCTGCTTTATCGCTACTCGAGTGGCGCGGGGGCGCCTCCTACGCGACTTGTAGTCGTCGCGCAGTCGACGTCGTCGTGTCGCCCGCCCTTTGTCTCGTGTCACGAATAAGTGGAGCAGCCCCCCCCCCTTCCCCTTCTCCTCCTCCCTTTCACCCTCCTCCCACTCCCTCGCTTTGCCTGTGACTTTCTCCCCCCTGTCTCTTTCATGCTGTCTCTCTTTTTATTTTTTTTTATTTTTGTTTTTGCAATTATGTTTGGCTGTGCGGTATTGCTTGTATTTTCTTTTCAAGCTTATTGGCTTAATTTATTTTATTTTATTTTTTTTGTATTGCGCTTGTTGGTTTGATTTATTATGTATTGGCTTCATTTATTTTATTTTATTTTGTATTGCGCTTATTGGTTTGATTTATTATGTACTGCATTGGCTTGTTATATTATTATTTTTTATTAATTAGATAATAGTTATTAGTTATATTATTTTTTATGTACTGACTTCATTTATTTTATTTTATTTTATTTTATTTTCTATTGCGCTTATTGGTTTAATTTATTATGTACTATTAACTTGTTATATTATAATTTTTTATTAATCTTTTTTTGTTTTTTTTTTTGCGTATTTACGAATAAATATCTCTTTCTCTTGTCTCTCTTTACTTCTCTCTGGGCTCCAACCCCCTCAGTCATCTCACGACTCACCCACACTCAGCCTGCGCCGAGTTTACTTGTCTCGCTCCGCGTTTCTTATTTGACGGTTTCCCTTCCCTTCCCTTTTCTCTTTTTTTATTTCGCTTCCTCGAGCGACTCTCGCTCGCGGGGATCAATCGCCCCGACGTCCCGTGTCTACATGTTTATATCCCTCTCGCTAACTCGCACTTTCTCGCACTTTCGCCTCTTCGCGCGCGTGGAGAAAGCCGGGGTGGCAACTCGAGCCAGCTGCGCCGCCGCCGGGAGAAAAAAATTCGGGCGTTAGAGGAGAGACGACTGTAGGAAAAAATATTGAGTTTACGGTGTCTGGGGGTGTTTTAAAAAATACATGAGGCTATATTTAAAAAAGTACATGAGATAAAAATTGCGATATCTGTTTTGAATATCTGTTTTTAATTTTTAGATATCGCGATATCCGGCAATATTTTTAAAAAATACATAAGATAAAAAAAATTCGTTCTCATTTTTTTTCTCAACGGTAATAAAACGGCAATACTTTTTGTCATAAATACGGCGGAGCCGAAAAAAAATATGTAGAAAAAAAATGTTGTAACATGTAACCAGTAAAAATTAGCAGATTCCAGCAGAGCTGATATTTCGAGTCTCCCATAAAATTCAACGTCGTCGCGGATGCAGAGTGCGTAGAAAGAGGTAAGAGAAAAGCAAAAAAAAAGACGAAGAAAATAAAAATGGAAATAAAAACGGGAGGAAAAATAAAAAAAATTTGAACACAGCTGTTTTGTGCCAGTTTTTTTCAGTAGTTCGTTCCTGGCGGGCCTCGAGGTTCTCCCGCATTCTCTCTGTCTCCTCGCTCGTCGTGCGCTCTCTCCATGGTACTCGTGAAGTTTTCGACACTCTACCGCGCAAAGTTTCGCAATCAAAAAAAATTGGAGCGAAAATAGGACTGGAGCCTACTGCGCAGTTTTTTACGTGGCTCGGTGCTCTCCCCTCCTCCCCCCCCCCCCTCCAGCCCACCGCCCCCCACCTCGCCAACTCCGGGCGAAGCACTCGGTCGCTTCGCTTACAAGCGCCGTTTACTAACTTCCCTCTCGTCGAGGATTGTTTAACCGGATTGTTGAGCCGTGCGCGCTCGCTCGCTTTTCGCCTGACTTTTTTTTTTTGTTCAACCCCCCACCCACACGTTTGTCGGACAATAACCGCGCGAACTGAATTTTACCCCGAGCTGGCATAATATTGTGCGGATTTAAAGACCATGCGGGAAATGAAATTCCGCTTGCGGAAAATTGTTCAAAAAAATAATAAAATAATCGGAAATCCGTTTTTCCGTGATTTTCGACGACACGTTTTGAGTACTAATTTATTTTCGGCTTTTATCTGTATTATACAAAATATTATAAAAATATTATAAAAATATTATAAAAATATTATAAAAATATTATAAAAATATTATAAAAATATTATAAAAATATTATAAAAATATTATAAAAATATTATAAAAATATTATTATAAATTTGTATAATAAAAAAACTTCTCTTTCGAGAAGTGAAAAAAAAAAATTAATTCGGTGATTCGTCACAATGGTTATAATTTGGTATTGAAAACGCGTAGGAATTACCGAATTATTTTACTATATCAATGTCAATTATCGAATTACCGAATTACAAAAAAGTCAAATTTTCGTTCCACACACCCGGCCCGTGTATCGCGCGTGCGCGCGTGAGGAAAATTCGATGCGAAAAATGTTCATCTCGTGCAAAACGTGGGAAAAAGAAAAAGAAAAAAAAAATGAAAATAATAGAAGAGTGCGGAGCGCACACATTGGCGCCTCGCGCGTCGACCCGGGAAGTCGGGGAGGAAACGTCATTCCCGGGCGATCAGTGCGATCGCGCGATTAATGCCTTAGACGTCGCAAGGTCTCCACCGGCAGCGGCAGCGGGATCGCGCGGTACGTGCAAAGTCGAGTCGTCAATTTCCTGAATTTTCTCTCGAGGCACGTACAACGTCGATTTCCAAATCGATATAGAACGTCGAAGAGGAAGGTGAAGTGCGGGGTGGGGAGGGGGGCAAACGAATGCCCCATTGGCCGGATATATCGAGCCCCCTGGTGCGCTGCAAGCTACAACTGCAGCCGTGAGAAGAGGGAGAGGAGGGAAAACCCGACGGAAAGACAGAAGAGGGAATAAGAAGGTGAGAAGGAAGTGGAGAAAGAATACAGAAAACTCGGAGCGAGCGAGGTCCCTGAGATATCCACCTAGAGTGAGCGGAGCGAAAAGAGAGAAAAAGCGAAAAAAGAGAGAGACGAAAAAAGAAAAAGGAGAGAAAAGAAACGCTCGACTGTAGGTAAAACCTCGAGCTACTAACTCTGCACTGCAGCGGATGCTCCTGGATTCACGGGGAGAGAATGCTGCGCGAGAGCTTTCCAAGAGTTTTCCCGGGCTGGGAAAAACGAAACAGTCGCAAACAGCCTTCGAATGGGGCTTCGTTGCTTTTCTTCCGTGCTACGTTGTTTAGGACGATTCTCGACTGGATGCTGGAATCGATGAATTATGAGGGGGGAAAAATAATTTCGCGCATTTTGACGCAGTTTTTGACACGTCGGAATTCGTCGTTTTGGATTTCAGTTGGGAAAAACGAAAGTCACCATAAAAAAAAAATTAATTCAATTTTGATGTAAAAAAAATGTTGATGTAAAAAAAATGTTGATGAAAAAATTAGGAAAAATAATTTTGCATATTTTATCGCAGTTTTTGACACGTCGGAATTCGTTGTTCTGGATTCCAGCTGTGAAAAACGAAAGTCGCTTTCGAAACCGTCGAAAAAAAAATTAATTAAATTTTGATAAAAAAAAAATATATTATTTCCGTTGCATTGAAAAAAAAAGTCTTTCGAGTAATTCAATAAAAGGTCGGAAATTGAATTCACTCCAACCGCAACTTTCGTTGCTTCTTCAAGGTTGCCAAAGATTTATCGTGCGTGAAACTTTTTTTTTCCCCCGTTCTTTATCTTTTTTTGGCTCTCATTCCCGACCCGGCAATAACGATATCGTGAAAAGACGATATTTCAGCTTTGAATGCTGCATCGGCCCCGAGGAGCCCGGTGTACACGGCATAAAAGAGAGAAATAGTCCAACTACAGTTGTATCGCGCAAGTTTGACACGCAATTTGTCCGGCAATCAATCTTCTCACTTTGTTCTCATTCGCGCGTTCGTCGCCTCTCTCTCTCTCTCTCTCTCTCTCTCTCTCGTCTCTCGTCCGCGTTTCCTTCAGTTGCGCGCGCGGGAAAACTTGTGGAAAGTTGTAAATGCCTTTCTCCCCATTCTTCCGCTCCCTCATTTTCCCTCCCCCCCCCCCCCGCTCATTCTCGCACCGCACTGAGAATCGTTCGATAAAAATATTATTGATGATCGCGGCCCATTATTTCCTCTCGATGAATGGCATAAATCCTCAACCGTCTCTCCGCTCTCCCTTTTCGCGCCACGCCAAAGTATCGACGGACCGATAATGGAAAACATGGCGAGAAGAAAAATTTCCCGCCGCCAGGAGGAAAATTCATCGCCGCGAAACACACAAAACGCGTTACCCGACTCGTTTATTATATTTTTTTATTCATTTTTTTACGTTATTAATTTATTTATTTCTATTTTATTTATTATTTATTAGAACAACAACAGTGTCGATAAATAATATGAAAAAATAATAATTATTATGATTATAAAAATAACAATAAATATAAAAATATAATATATAATTAATAAAAAATATAAAAAATATAATTTTTAATAATTATCCAAATAAATGACTAATTAAAAAATAGAAAAATAATTATCGAGTTATGTCGAGAAAAATCAAAGAATCTCGGGAAGCCTGAAAAAAAGTCGGATACGTGTTTGTGTAATAAAGATAAATCCAGACAATTTCTGGCTCACGACGAGAGTAAGGAAATCAATGTGGGAGATGATAAAAAAAACTGCATGTGGTAAAAAATTGGAGGGGGGGAACCAAACATTCGCAGCTAGCGGAATGCAGCAACGGAGAAATAGATGTGAAATATGATGAGAGCGCGTGGCGGTGGTCCACAAAACAAAAAGGGCCCGCGCGATTCAATTTCATTATTTATTTGCCCGCGCAAAACACGAGAGAAAGGTGCGAATTCACGCTGGCGGCCTCTCCGCGAGCTCGTTTCTCGTCGATGGGGCGAGAGTAAGAGACGAAAAATATATCGAGTACATAAGCCGGTTACCGCGTGTACAAACCACTGCTAAAAGTTGCGCCGCGCAAACGTATGGGCCATTCTGTGTTGCTTGAGGCAAAAGACGCAGTCAACTTAATTTAATAATTCTTGTTTTAAATATTAAAAAAATATAAATAAATAAATAAATAAAATTTATACCAAAAAATTAGTAACCCGACATCGTAATAAAAAAGTGTATATTTTATCGGTAGATTCAATTAATGCTAATTACTGCTTAAAACATAAAAAAAATAAAAATGAGATAAAAAATGAAAACTTCAAAAAAGGGGGAAAAAAATTACTGACCCAACATCATAATAAAAAAGTCAACATTTTATCGGTGGATTCAATTACTACTAATTATTGCTTCAAATATTCAAAAAATAAACAAAATAAAAAATTTAAACGGCGAAAAAAAAAAAAAAAGTAGTGACCCCACGTAGTGATAAAAAAGTGAACATTTTATTTACCTCGGCCAATAATTTGTTTTTAATCTACTCGGAGTGCGGCGAACTGTTCGATGCTTCAGAGGTCGCGAGAAAAAAAAAAAAAAAATTCTTTGCGCGGCAAATAGGCCAGGCCGTCGAATCGCCCGAGACCGCCTGACCCGCGCGCCGCGCGCGCGAGGCAATCAAATTTTAATGGCGTGATATAAAAATTTCGGTTTTACCCGATGCGCCCCGAAAGCGCTTTTGTACGCAGTTTGTAACACATAAAAGGAGGCGTAAAACTCTCGTGCATGTGAATATCCCGGTCCGCGGTGTGCGAGCTGCAACGACTGCGCGTATATAAATATCGATATACAACACAGACGCGCCCGCAACACACGGACACCGAGGAATATCGACGAGTCAGCTCGACTCTTGCGAGCTTTTCCGCCGTATAATATTTCAAACTCTGCGAATAATCGCGAGGTGGAGGGGGAAGGGGGATTGGGGGGAGCAGTGATTGCCGGTTGATCGGAGCGATTTATCTGTGTCGGGCTGCGCTGTTCGCACATTTTCAGCTGTCCCGCAATGTGGACACTGTTGAAAAAAAAAGAGGAGACGAAAAACATGCCTGCAAATTTGCATTACCGGAAATTTTATTATTCATCATCGACTTTTTAATTTTCGCGCGAGTTTAAGAAAAATGCATAAACCGGTTTGTAATTAAAGGGCGCTGTAAATATATTTTTAACGACGTTTTTATAAATATTTATCTCGCTTTGTCGTTGAATTTTTCATTTTCGTGAGATTGAAACATTTACAAAGCAGATTAATTAAATGACACAACAAAATATTTTAAATTCTATTTACTTTTCGTGATATTTAAAAATCTACCATTTATAACATTATTTATAGATCAAATTTATAAAAGAATTTATAAATCAGATGTATAAAATAATTTATAAATCAGATGTATAAAATGATTTATAAATCAGATGTATAAAATGATTTATGAAATAATGCTATAAATATTTTGAGTGCATTTATCAATTTTTGTTTTCCTCTCCCAACTCCGTCTCTCGCTTCCTGATGTGTATATAGTTCATCCACGGATGATCCGGAGCCCCACGAGATGTGCAATTAACGCCGTATTTAGCGAAGCCGCGCGCATAGCGCCAGAACAAATAATTATTACCTTGGCTCCCGGTGCCAATAGGACAAACAGCGGCAGCGGAGAAACGACGACCCGTCTCGAGTCGTCGTCGCCGTCGTCGTCATCGACGCTCGTCGTGTTTGCCGCGCGTTCGCAACGACGACGAATGGCTCGGGGTCCTGCGACGCGTTTTCAGTGTACACGACGAGACGAGCGGTTGCAGAATCCCCGGAGCTCGGAATCTCGCGTACAGAGAGAGAGAGAGAGAGAGAGAGAAGGCAGCTTCGTTAGCGACTCGCTCCACTTCGCGAGTCCCGTCTAATCTTACTAATCGCGCTTAACGCGGCCTCGCGCACTCCACATTTTTCCCCTCCCCGTCGTCACGCCCGTTCGGAGCGAGGCAAAAAAATTCTCACAAAAAAAATGTATCCAAAAAAAAAAAAAAAAAAATGTACCACAATTCTAATAGATATTTACCGCGAAACAGTCGCAATTAAAATTTAGTCCGCACGAAAAAAATTGAAATTCAAGATTTGCAGAAAAAAATTGCAATTAGAAATTATTACCAGATGAATTATCTGACAATAAAAATGGCAGTTCGAGATTATTAGCAGAAATAAAATTAAAAAAAAAATGCAATTTGAATTTACTGGCGGAGAAAAAATCCACCACAAAGAGAAATTAATTCCGTCGCACTCGGAGCCGGCGTCAGACGGGCTCTGCCATTTTTCGCCCTCGTCGTATATAATGAAATATCAGACTGAAGAGGCCGCGACGAGATTCGCACTCGGACTCCTTATGTATGACTACGAAGGGGGGTCGAGGGGGCGGGGGCATCGAGGCAGGGGGCACAAGGAGAACGGAGGAGGGGGAGGGGGGGTTGGCGAACGAGCTTTCGCTGAAGAGCCGATCGGTGCTGCGTACAAGTGGGTATTGTGATCCATTGGTGGAAGCACTCACGGTGCCCGGGTGGAGAAGAGGCGCAGTGGCAGCACCGCCAGCGGCAGCAGCGGCATCACCAGGGTGGTGAATAACCCGGCGCCAGTGCCGCCTCCACCGCTGCGGCCGCCGCCGCCGCCGCCACTACCAGCATAGTCGTTCAGACATTTCACTGAGCAGCGCACAATAAGGTCCGAAGCACTCGAAGCTCGTTAATAACGGCGCTGAAACGCGAGCGAAGCGAGCGAGACAGAGAGAAACGACAGAGAGAAACGACAGAGAGACGAGAGAAACGACAGAGAGAGAGAGAGAGAGAGAGAGAGAGAGAGAGATATGCGAACTGGGTGCTGCTACTCTGCATGACACTGGGGAGACCCGGCGACGTGTGCGCCGCACGCATCGATCGGAAACACACGGGCGAACAATAAACGGGAATGCATATTACACGGGCTCTCTCGTTGTCGAGATCACCGAGCATCCGGCCTGACTCTCTCTCTTCTCCCGTCGCTGTTACACGCGTAATTGCCGCGCAGGCATCCACGTTGCGCGCGCGACGTGTCTGCACCTAATACGACCGGAGGGAGAAAGAGATAAAAAAAAAGCATGAGAAAGGGAGAGAGAAGGAAAGAGACTCGAGGAATGTAGATGCCGGAACGAAAATTAATTTTTGGATTAACCAATTGTTTTTTAATTGTTACACACAGGAATTAATTTATTCGTTTAAACAAATGTAATTAGTTTTATTAAATGGGACATACGGAATGTGATATTTTATTTATTATTATTATTGTTTTTTTTTTGCGTCATCATCGTCACTATTTCCAGAGAATTATTATAAAAATGTATCGTGCAGGTGTGGCAAAAAAGTCGGAATAAATTTATTCCATTTAAACAAATGTATTTTTTTATGAAATGGGACAAACGAAATATAATATTTAATTTATTATTATTATTATTATTATTATCATTATTATTATTATTGTTTTTATTTTTTGCGTCATCATCGTCACTATTTCCAAAGAATTATTATAAAAATGTACCCTGCAGGTGTGGCAAAAAAAAAGTAACGTCGTTCCAAAGTACAAGAAGTGAGTTTGAGAGGAGAGAAAATTGGATCGAGAGGTTTTGTGTTGCCGTCGTGGTCCTTCGTCGGGAAGAAGTATACACAGAGCCGCCCGGGCGCAGCGCCCGGTGTACCGACAATTCGGGGGGCACGGGGGAGGGGGGAGGAGGGGGGGTCGTCTCAGTTGCAAGGTAGATAAAGAATGGTTGAGTTGCTGCCCGCGCGGCGGCGGGTCTCGTTATTATCACCGACGAATTGTCCCCGTGTTTCCACCTCCCCTCTCACTCTCACGAGGGGGGAGGGGGGTTGGGGGGGTTGGGGGGTTTTGATACTTTTGTCGTCGGACCCTCGCAGGCCGAGCACTGCCGCAGAACAGCATTTCGTGTTATACGGCTGTACAATCTGCACCGTCCGTCCGTCCGTCCGTCGGCGTCGTCGTCGTCGACGACGACGACGACGACGACGACGGCAGAGGTGGACGTGGCACGTAGCGCTTATTGGCGAGGAGCAATAACCCGTTTCGCCGAAAGGAATTCTCCGATATTGATTTCCTCTCGCCTTTGCCACACTCCACCTTCGGCTATGGGGGGAGAGAGGAGGGAGGGGGGGCGCAGACCATTCTCTTCGTTTGACCGCCTGTCCGAGAAATACACGGGTGGACAACAACAGCAAAAAAAAAAAAAGAAAAAGAAAAAAAAAAGTGAGAGCGAAACAAACGAAAATACGTGGAGAGACGCGGAGAGGGAGAGAAGAGTCTCGGGGCCTCCTCTCTAATGGCCCAGCGAGGGGGAAAAAGAAGCAGACAGATGGAAGGAAAAACTCTCGCGGTGACTGGCGACTCTCCGTACCGCCGCGCGCGGCGTCCAATCTCTATGCGGCGCAACGAGCAAAAAGTTTGTCCCTGAAATGGGATCTGAGAGGTTTTTGTGTCGCTTTTTTTTTCGACGCCAGAGGCTGCTTGGGGTTCGCGTTGATAAAATTGTGGTGTACACAAAGAAATAATGATGAGTGAAATAAAATTTGGGGATGAGATAAAATCATTGTAATAATTATCTTCTAATTTAATTATGGTCTGATTACTAATAAGTCATCAATTTTCGATTTCTTATAAATTCCTGGTTACTGTATAAAAATTATGAGTCATTCATTTTCACTTCCTTATAAATTCCTAATTATTGTAAAAAAAAAACATATAAATCATGAATTTTCACTTCCTTACAAAATTCTTTTTTTTTTGTACGGAAATGTTTTTTCGATTTCTTATAAATTCCTAATTACTGTAAAAATATATATATATAAATTATAAATTTTCACTTCCATAAAAAAAATATATATAATTTTTTTTCAGCTGTGCCACAAGGATGCAAATTTCCCGGAGTCAGCTGATTTTCGTGAAACCGTCCAGGCTTTCTCTCTGTACATCACGATACATTCTAATCAAATTTAATTCTCCATTCCGGGAGGCAAAACAAAAAACAATATTTTAGAAGCGTGGGAAGCAGCAGCTCGGAATCTCGATTCGGGAGGAGGGGGAAAACCCTCGGTTGACTCCTGCTGCACGATTCTTCGTTACACCGCAGATAGAAAAGAAAAATCCACGTACGCATTGCAGCCCCTTCGTGTTACACCGAATAACGGCCGCCCCCCGTGTGGACATTACGTGGACGTTTCCTGCAACCCCCTCTGTATTTTTCTCCCTCTCTCCCCTCCCTTTTTATCCGACTCGGCCTCTTTGTCTCCGCGCCTCGTCGTTTCGCCAACTTCCGTCGCGACTCCGGCTATACACAGCGAGTCTGGTCGGTGCACTTTGCGACCAGACTCGCGCGTGGCTTTACTTTCATTCCACGTCTTCGACACGACCGCAAAGTCTCCCTCACCCCCCCCCCCCCCCTCCACCCTCGACCCCGACGAGCGAATATGTCGCCGCTTCTCAACACACTTCACCGCTTTTTTTTTTTTTGTTGCGCTATACACCCTGAAAAGAAGGGGTTGAAGTTACGTGTTGCCTGCCCGTGGAAGCTCGTTACTAATTCACCGACGCGGAGAGTGACGTGGCCGCGAGATACACTTTTTTTTGCTCCGCTTTGTGATTCGCGAGTTTTTTTCTTTTTTTTTTTTGCTTCAGACGAAAGCCACGTTCGCGCGGGGCAAAGAGTTTTTTTTTCGCACGTCGGAAAATCGTGGTTGACAGTGAGTCGAATTTTCTTGTCGGAACGGAGTTTAGTTTTCCAACAAACAGTTTTGCGATTGACGCGATTTTTGTTGTGAAAAAAGTTGTCCTGATGGCAAAATAAATCAAGAGACGAATTTCTACATCAAGAAAATAATTGCAAGAAATATTTCTCCCTAAAAAAATGTATCAACAAAAATATTTCTTTCTGAGAAAAATAAACCAAGTGAAATATTCCTACCTCAAAAAAAAACCTCGACAAAATATTTCTCTATAAAAAATAAATCAGGAGAAATATTTCTCCGGCCAAAAAAATAAATCAGGAGAAATATTTCTCCCGGCAAAAAATAAATCAGGGGAAATATTTCTCCGGCCAAAAAAATAAATCAAGGGAAATATTTCTCCCTATTAAAAAGAAAAAATAAATCAAGAGAAATATTTCTTCCTAATAAAAAGCAAAAAAAAAATCTGTGGAAACAATAAACGCGAGAAAAAAGTAGACTCAGCAGTCGACTTCTCGGCCTTCGAGGCCGGAGTCGTTTTCCCGATCCCCGAGTATCTCTCTCGCGGTATCCCGTTTCTCGTGCACATTTGGTCAGTGTATTATTGCAGTAAACAGGCCAATGATAGGCTATTAAGGCGAACGCCCGAGATCCCCTTTCGCGTGGAGATCCCGCCGGCAATTTTCGTCGCTATCGAGTCTCATCCTCAAGACGATACGTTACGAGGAAAATAACGACCTGGAAGCGGCTCGGCGCGAGCGCCCCGGGATGAGCCGCAAGGGCGCGTTTTATATTTTTTTACGAGAGCACCGAGACCGGAAGCGGCGAACCGGCGGCCGGATAAGCCGCCGGCGGCGGCAGAGCTCGCGCACTAAATTACGCTAAGCCGTCGCGCGCGGGCGCGGGGAGGTTTAATAATTTGTTCGGTTTAATCCCCACCTGCGAACGCTAATTCGATTAATCGCGATCGCGAGACGAACTCGAACGAGGATCGTGGAACTATCGGCCAATAAACGATTCACAAAATTCTTCAACTTTAAACAAAAAAATACCCGAATAATAAGAAACGGCATTTCTAATTATTTCTAATTATAAATGCCGGAATAATTAATTAATTTTTGAAAGAAATTGCTGCTAATTTTCAACACTAATTTTTTACAAAAAGAAAATAAAAGAACTTTTGGGCTCCAATTTTATAATTCAACGAAATTGATTCGTCGACTAGTTTCTTTAATTTTATTTGCTTTATTTATTTATTTATTTGTTCATCGGCAATTTTTTAATTTTTTCGAATATTCGAACGACGAAAAAAATTCCGCGACTACAGAAAATGAAACACGAGAAATTTCATCGAAAATTCTCGCAAATTTTTCAAACACGCAGAAGCGAATGTTTATATTTTTGCCGCGGATCGATCGAGCTGCTCTCGCGGGCCAGTTCGCGGAATCGCGAGAGAGAGAAAGACGAGACCGTTGCGAACTCGGTTTGCGAAAGTATCTCGGCCGGGGCGTCGGGGGTTATACGGAAACAAGAGATCGCCTACGAGTCCCGCAGGACCGCGGAGAACGGGAGAGAGAAAAATCGAGGAATCCTCGCGTCTCCTCCGGGGGGAGGAAAAGACGGAGAGAGAGAGAAAGAGAGACAGCGAGAGTCGGAGACGGAATATAACCGTGAACCGGATACGAATAACTTTCTGCCTCGTTCGTCTACCGGAAAAACGTTTTACGATCAAAGCGTTATACGCCCGCATCGACCAGCCGAGTATAAGGGAGTATATCACCCCTTCCTGTCCATTGACGACGACGAGTGATACGTTGTTCCCGTCTGCCGGCACGCAAACATTTGTCGGCCGAATTTCGGTGAGAAAAAAAACAAATCTCTGCCGTCAATTTTTTTTTACTTGAATTACTAGATATTTTTTTAGATTATTCTTTTTAGATTATATTTAGATATTTTTTTGAATTACTAGATATATTTTTTTTATTATTGTTTTTAGATTATATTTGGATATTTTTTTTAATTACCATCCGAATAGGATTTATTTATCTGCATTTTTTCCGACATATTTTTACGGGTGAATAAATAAATAATAAATTATTACGAAATAAATAAATAACAAAATAGGTGACGAATAAATAATAAAGTTGTAGGCAATGAAAATCGATTCTATCGCAAGGATCGATGACACCGGCTCGATATCGAGACAGCGCGTTACACATCACCGAAGAAATCATCGATGCGTCGAGTCGCGCCTCCCGGGCAATTTTAACGGTACTCTCCGCCCGGCGTGCGTCGCTTCGCGAGCCATCGCGGGGCAGGCAAGACGGGCCAGGCAGAGCTATGCACAACTGCTCCACATATATGTATACGGGGCAATTTATGTATAACATTTTCATTTCCCAAGAGGGAGATTTTTCAGAATTTATTCAGACCTTTTTTAATACGGCGTTCGAAAATTGTATTTAAAGAAATTGTAAATATTTTCATAAATAAAATATTATTATTATTATTATTAAATCAAGTTAAATATTATTATTTTTAAATCAAATTTGATTTTTTTAAATGGTAAATTTTTCAAAAATAAAATATTATTATTATTATTATTATTATTAAATCAAATTAAATATTATTATTATTTTGTAATAAAATGTTATTTAAAAAAATTGAAAATAAAAAAAATAATATTTTTTTTAACGCAACAGATTTCTCGAAAAACAAAAAGAAAATATTTTTACAAGCGTGTATGGACTAATAAAAATAAAAACTGCAAACAACTGCAACATTCAAACAATTTAACAACTGCAAACATTCTTCGTACACGTTATTTACACGTGTCTGTGCCACGTGTGTGAATTGCATATTGCACCGAGCTCGCTCGGTGTGCTTCAGGCCTTGATATTTGCTCGAGTCTGAGCCGAGGAAGGCAGAGAGAAGAAGACGAGGAGGAGGAAGAGAGGCGAAAGAGAGAAAGAAGAGGAAAAAAAAACGCGAGTATAGCGAGTGGTTATACCGGTCTATCGCGTCGTCGTCGTCGTCGTCGTCAACGGCGCAGAGCTTCGGTCTCTGCGTAGGCCGAGAGACTCCGAGAGTCCCCGGCGCACGAGATACCCGAGCGCTACTCGCCGCACGGTCTGCACGTGTGTGCGCCGCCGCTGCGGTGGCGGCTTCTTATATTTATCGGTCCCACGGATCGCGCGCGAGTCTCTCGGCGAGCGCGCGAGACCGTAAAAGTATTATACCATAGCCGCGCCGCGCGCGCATAATACACGCTACGCTCTCCACTCCGGTACATGCAGAGACCGGGAGCTCCGGCCGTAAGAAACTCTCGGCGAAATTCTGCCTTGAATAGCGCCCCCCCCCCCCCCCCCTCTCTTGCCTTTCCTGACTGCTCTGGGGATCCAGTTTTCTTTGCAAAATAATTCGTACATTTCTGCAGTTGCTTGTATTTTTTTTTTTTTTTTTTTTTTGGGAATTAAATTGAATTATTAATATTCGATTAGTGAATTTGCAAGCGAATAAAATCAGTGGAAATATTTCGTGGCAATTCCATGCGGCAATAATTAATGCTGAATTTTGAAGTACGAATTTTTTTTTTTTTGTCAATTGTGAGTTTTTAATTCCCGCATGAAAATCGGGACGCAATTATTGTAGAAAAAAAATCTTTGCGTTTTTCGTGAAGCAATTTTTTCCCCGTTGAATATTGCAATTTCGCGGTTCGAACGACGAGTAAAATTTTTACGAGCGAATAAAATCAGAGTGGAAATATCGTAGTTTCGTGCAGCGATGATTAATGCGCATTTTTTAGCAACATGTTTTGCTGTCAATTGTGACATTTTTAACGCGACAAAATTGAGGCTACTGAGGAAACTAAACAAAACAAAAATTCTCCGCAATATCCGTGTAATTTTTTCCCCCACTGAATTTCGAAATTTCGTCGTTCGACCGTTCGTGAATACCTGAAAGTCCAACGCAGAACCGTCCGGACCGAAAGCAAAACGTTGAATTTTTTACGGGGAAATAAAAATTTCCGCGTCAATTATAAGTTAAAATGTCCGTTGCAGCGGCGAAAAAAAAAAAAGCCACGAGGCGATCGACGTCGTAATTCGCCGGGCGGGCTCGTCGAAATAACTAACGAATTTTCCGCGCGCGAGTCGCGCGCGCGGCAGCGACATAAATATGTATCAGCCGAGTTGTCGTCTATTTACCAAGCGCACACCGCGCGGCTCGCCTACTCGGCGCTCTCGTCGACCGCCGATGAATAAAACTCGAAGCGTGGCGACTCCATAATTTGCCTCTCAACCTTGCGAGGCGATTTTTTTTTTTTTTCTTCTTTTTGTTCACTCTCGGTTTCCCCGCGCGGTTCGTGTAAATTCGCGACAGCGACGGACTCGACAGAGACTCGCGCGGTTTCTTCACGAGAGTCACACAGGAGACGCAAATCCTCGTTAATTTAAGAAATAAATGTTACTGTACGATTTGTTTTACCGTTAATTATTAACTGTGATTTACAATTAATTATTAACTGTAAAAAAAAATTATTTTTTACTTTAATCATTTTCATGTTTATTAATTTTGGTGTTAAGTATCAATTCACGGAGAAAATAATCAGGGAATGATAACAAATCGATTGTTGCATTAATTAATTTTTTGTTGTCGCAGCAAAATTTTCTGCCACCATAGAAAAATGTTAAGCTACCACACAAAAAATTTTGTTATCACTCCGTTAATATTTTTCTCTGTATAATGAAGCGATTATAAAATTACGTATGCATTTTTTAATAGCCGCACAAATAACTCATTTTCGATAAAAAAAAAAACTGTAGTTATTTGTGAAAAAAAAATAAAAGAGCTCGAATCTTCATTTTTTTCATGAAATTTGCCATGAATTTTTATTCAGAATAATTATTTTTTGCTGCCACTAAAAACTGCACACATTTTATTAAAATTATTTCGTGTTATTATTGTCAATCGATAATCAATTTAAAAAAAAAACCGAGCGTACCGTCGACTTTATTTTCACAAGATTTAGGGATTCACAACTAACTCCGAGTCGCGCACGTTCGCCGCAGGTGCGGATAGCCGCGTTACGTGACGATTTCGTACGTCACTCGTCGACCATCGTGAAACGTGTTTCTCGGAAGTTGTACGCATATCAATGGCGACACACGGCCGCGCGCGCGCGCGCGCGGAGATCTCAATCCTTTGTCAGAGGAAAAAAAAAGAAAAAAATGCGAACGCGCGAGAATTCTCGCTTTTTCTTCGCGTGCCGCGCTAGTCAGCCCGGCGGCGGCGCGCGAGCGAGTTCGTACGGATAGAAATACGTGACATCTCATTCTGTTCCTCGTATCGTTGCGGCTTATCTGAGGCATGAGGCATTCCCCGTCGAACGAGTCACACTTAGAGAGAGAGAGAGAGAAAAAAAAAGATACTGTCGACTATTCATTTAAACCCGACCTTAGCCATTTTCTAAAGTGCACACTTTTTATTTTTCGTGCTTCGTCTACTGCAATATTTATTTTTTTATTTTTATTTTATTCTAATTTTTTGTTTTTATTTTTCACTTATTAAGATATTCTTTTTTTATTTTTTATTTTCGTTCTTCGTCTATTGCAATATTTTTTTTGTTATTTTTCATTTATTCCAATTTTTCGAACTTTTATTTTTCACTTATTAAGATATTCATTTTTTTCGTTCTTCGTCTACTGCAATATTTATTCTTTTATTTTTCATTTATTTCAGTTATTTTAATTTTTATGTTTCACTTATGAAGACATTGATTTTTTCTATTTTTTTCTATTTTTGTTTTAATTTTTGTATGATTTAAAGGGATACGAAGTGATAGAAATATTGTTAGAAAGAGCAAGAAATTTATTAGGTGTAATTTTTGTTTTATTTTTGTTCCGGAAGTTAAAGTGGCCCGATTGACAAGGAATGCCTCGTACACTGGCAATCGGCCTAAAAGTCCTGCGCGCGTAGCGCCGTGAGAATTTTCCTTCACCCATTTTTTTTGTCCCCTCGTTTCTCAGAAGCCCCGATAGGACAGAAAACTCGAACGCACAGCGACTTCATTGATTAGACCGGGCGGCGAGTGGCGGCAGCCTCGTTTCGCAACGCTGATACCGCCGATAACCGGTCGAAACGCCACCGGTTTGAAACGCGCCGCTCAGGTGAAAATGATAAAAAGACGGGCGGGGGACAGAAAATAACACCGAGCATTAACGCGATAGAGAGATTATTCCCGGTCGGCGTATCGCGGCTGAAAATAACCCCGTCGCTCGCTAATTAATACGCAAGCTGGAGGTAATTAAAAAAAACACACACACATGCCGGGGCGTTTTCACTATTTTTTTTAATGACGCAACTTTCGACCGGTTTCGCCTCACGACGATTATTCGGATATTTTAATTTATTTGAAAAACGAAACTACGCGAAAATCGCGCCGAGTTTGCGCGAGCGAAAAACGCTGTTTCATTTCATTTCATTTTTTGCTTAGCCGAATTCGCGCGGAAAAATCGAGTACTGGGCAAATATATATTTTTCCGTTCTGCTTTAATTTATTCGCCGGTTGTAATTTCTCTCTTGAGCGTTGAGAAAAAATTGCAAACACAAGGAATATATTAATATATTATTCCACCTGTTTCACTGTGTCAATCTATTCCACTGCATTTTTTTTATTTTTTCTCCGCTCTTATCTCATGTTTACTTTTGTATTCCGCCCCGACTACCTTCGAACTCGATTTCGTCGTCCGGCTTTTCCCTTCCGATATATTTCCTTCTGTCCTCTGATCCTCGGGGGAATTAAGGCAACTACTGCGCTTCACGCTAGTCAATTCAGTGCTAAATTTTCAAAAGCATTTTTACAATCCCTGGTTATTTATTCGCGTCCGTGATTCGAATGGAAAATCGACTGATATATGCAAATTTCCGACGTTATGTTTTTATTCTGCTATTTTTTTTTTTTTTTTTCTTAAGAATAAATTCATTTTTATTATTGGAAGATCCTTCATCGATTGACCAACCAGATTAAATAAAAAATAATAATAAAAAATATCACTCGATTTTTCATTCGAATCGTTTATTCTTTAAAAAAAACTGCACGAAAAAAAAAACATAATTTGCATATAAAAATAAAAAATAAAATAAATAAATAAATATATCACTCGATTTTCCATTCAAATCACGGATACGAATGAACTTATATCCATTAAAAACTGCTGCTAAATCAGTAACACCATGAAACAATAAAAAAATAATAAAACAGGAATTACAAAAACGCTTTTAAAAATTCCCCACTGAATTATCGCGAACCGCAGTAGCCACTTAACTGTCCCAAGATCGCCTAAATAAACAAACATCGCACTCCCGGCATTCGGATTTTCCATTTCCAAGAAGCGAAGTTCGAGCGCCGCTCGTGCGCGTCGGTCGAGCCGGTTTCGGAAGGTCACGCGAGGCTCGCATCGCAACCTGCGCCGCGCGAGAGTCTCGCTCTCGTTTGTTTATTTTCTGTCGCGCGGTGCGGCCGATCGGCCGGATAATTTCGCCGCAGCGTCGGGCCGCCGTTTCCCGGATCGCGCCGAGCGTACGTGGCCTATGCACCGAGCGCGGAGGTCGTGAGCTCGCTCGCTGCTCGTTCGTTCCCCGCCATAAACACGAGAGCGAAACGCCGCCGGGACGGGCAGCAGCGCGACTCTCGTTACGGATTTCGCAACGCAAACCGTTTCGATAACCTCGTGTGTGCGTCGGGCGCGACAGGAGCGAAAAACCCCGGCGGCTCATTTTTTTCCATCTCTCTCTCTGTCTCTCTCTCTCTCTCGCTTTTTCAGTCACGTCGTAACTGCGAGCTCGCGTGTTATTACGCATTCCCGAGCAGCGATTACACGACGTTCGACTCGTTTCCAACCAGATTTCGTTGCTGCTTTTTTTATTTGTTTGGTTTTTTTTATTCGCCCCCGAGATTTGTGAGAAAAGCAACAGGAAAATTGTGCCAAATTTTCGCGATTCCGAGCAGCGATTACACGATGTTCGACTCGTTTCCAACCAGATTTTGTTGCTACTTTGTTTTGATTTTTTTTTTATTCGCCCCTGAGATTTACGCGAAACGCAACAGGAAAATCGTGCCAAATTCTCGCATTTCCGAGCAGCGATTAACAGGACGTTCGACTCGTTCCCAACGAGATTTTGTTGCTGCTTTATTTTAGTATTTTTTTGTTTGTTTGGTTTTTTTTTATTCGCCCCCGAGATTTATGCGAAACGCAACAGGAAAATCGTGCCAAATTCTCGCATTCGCAGATTTCGTTGCTGCTTTGTTTTGGTTTTTTTTTTTTTTAGTTTACGTGAGATTTACGCGAAACGCAACAGGAATATCGTGCCAAATTCTCGTTTAGCCTCGTTCTCGTGACAATTCCCGAAGCGATTTTATAATCGTAATAAAAAAAACACACACGAGCTCGTCAACGTTGCATGATCGACGAAAGGCGAGCCCGACGCGTCGCGTCGATTTTTACGGGCGCGAAGAATCGTCGGTGGGGCGTTAAAAAAATTATTGTCGCGATTTACGAACGTTTTTCAATCCTCTTTTTTTTAATAGCTTCGATAGAAAGAAATTGCAGCCCGCGAAATTCCGACTGTCGTGTCGAATAAAAAGTAATAAAATTTCTCGAGCGACGAATAAATCCTGAATCGCTGCGATGTTGAAATTTGCATCGTTGGAATGCAACGAAATTCAGAAGAAAAAAATGTCTATTTAACCCAAATATTGAAATTATGTATAAAAATTCGTCACGGCAATTAGACGTTCCGATGATTTTTTTATACCTAATTTTATTATTTGGGTTAATTACAATTAATTTTTTTTTTCCAATTTCGTTGCCTTCCAACGATGCAAACTTCAAAATCGTGAATCATTTTCGTCTTCAGCCGGAGAGCTCGACTCAACTGCTCGAGATTCCCAGGTACCGAAACGCCGCCCAATTATCCACATTCCAGTCGTCGTCCCCGACGACAAATCGCGGCCGATTCATTCGTCGCTCTCCACGCTGCGATTAATCGAGGCTGCGAGTCGCGAGTTTATCGGCGTTGTTAATTCATTATTGACGCGAGACGCGAGCGACCAGACAACACAACTCGAGCTCCCTCGGTCGACGCGCAAACACACGAAACCCACACAAATCCGTCTCTCTGTGCACACAACTCGCACTTCCGCGTCTCTCGGTCACGCGACGGAGGCCGCAAAACTCCCGTCGTTTACGCACGCGACACCCAAATAAATCGCCGATAAAACGAGGCACAGAAAAAAAAAGAAAAATAAAATAAAAGTTTTCATGCCTAAGCAAATGGCATGAAAAACGCCCACCAGGAGAAACATCGAATGATGCTGAAGTTTGCATCGTTGGAATGCATCGAAATTCAGAAAAAAAATTAATTCTAATTAACTCAAATGATGGAATTAGGTATAATGAACTTTTTTTTAGGTATAAAGGACTTTTTATACCTAATTTCATAATTTGGGTTAATTAGAATTAATTTCTTTTTTTTCTGAATTTCGTTGCATTCCAACGATACAAACTTCAACATCATAACATCGAAGTGCCGTGTGTGAAAAAAAAAAAAAAATGTCCCTAAGCAAATGACAACAAAGTGGCAGAAAAAACGCCCACCAGGGAAAACATCAAAGCATCACGTGTGAAAAAAGTTCCTAAGCAAATGGCAACAAAGTGGCATAAAAAACGCCCACGAGGAAAAACATCGAAGTGTCGTGAGTGAAGAAAAAAAAAAGGTCCCTAAGCAAATGGCAACAAAGTGGCATAAAAAACGCCGGAATTGTCGTGTGTGAAAAAAAAAAGTTCCTTACCAAATGGCAACAAAGTGGCATAAAAAACGCCCACGAGGAAAAACATCGAAGTGTCGCGTGTGAAGAAAAAAAAACGGTCCCTAACCAAATAGCAACAAATTGCCATAAAAAAAACTCCCCACCAGGAAAAAGCATCGAAGTATCCTCCGTGACTCACCTTCGACGATTTTAGTCCGTTTCTCGGTAGCCTCGTATCCACCGCCTCGGCGGCGAGTCTGCTCGGCCCATCCATCACCATCATTACCATTATTTTATTGCTATATATTATTATCCCCCCTCCTCTTCCTCTCCCACTTTTAAATGATTATTATTATCCAGCTCTGCCGTCGAACAGATCGACAGAGAATCGCTCCACAAAAAACGTGTTCACTGAGCGGCGCCAAAAAAAAATCCAATGGCAACGCACTGGACGACGGAGAAAAAAAATCACACGCAGGTCACACAGAGCCGGAAAAAGGGATTTTCTTCACCACAGCGGCCGTTTCGTGCCGCACACAAAATACGCGACGCGTGTTCGCTGCGCGCGACTCGACGTCGGCTGCTCGCTGCTGCTGCGTTAGGCGGAGGACTCGGGCGGACTGACGAACCGTCGGCGGTCATACCGGCTCATCGCGAGACGCAGCCGACTTGCCTCTGTTTCCTTCCACTCGTCGCGCTTCCGTGCATCTCCCGCTTGGTGTGTAACGCCCGGTGTGCTCCCGATATTATCGCGCCATTTGTCCTCTCTGAGCGCGCGCTGCGCGAGACTCGCGTTTTACATCCACAATTCGCCACTCGCTGCTCGAAGCTCGAAATTATATCACCAGACTCTCTCTCACTGTGTGTGTTGTGTTTACACGCGAATTACGCGCCGAGTGATATATATGTCTGTAGATATATTTAATTGAGTGTGCCGCACGCCTCGGGGGCGTCGATTAAACGAGCCGATTTAATTATAACGAGAGCTTTCGGCGAGATAATTAATCTCGCAGCTTCCCAATTTTTTATTATTATTTGCTGTTATTGTTGGTATTTATTTTTTTATAGTGTTATTATTGTTATTATTGATTAATGCACGTAGCCGTCGGTTTCAAACTGTCTCACAATCGCGAACTGAGTTTCCGCTTTTTTTTTTGTAATTTTTTTTTTTTATTAATCACTGATTTTTTTAAAAAATTTTCGATGATTCGTTGATCGACTCAAGCTGTGCACAGAGAGTCGAGAGCGGATCGCGCGCGATATATACTGCGGTTATTAAATCGCGGAAAATAATCGCGGGGACAGAAGAGACAGAGACGCGCGCCTCGCTCGACGGCCGAACGCTCACTGAGCCGAGGCGGTCGGTGCGCCGCGCGCTTGACGCGCGCGAGACACGCCGCAGCGGGGCTTCCCCCACCACCGCGCGCAGCCGCCGCCGCCGCGGCGGCTGGCCGGAGAGACCCGAGCGCCGCGCTCGGCTCGTCACTCGCCCACGGAACGCCGAGCCGGCCACTTCGCGCGCGTAAACAATGGGGAAGGCCGCGCGCGCGACGCGACACTCGCGTTTCGCTCTCTGGCCGTCGATGCGTCAGACGCTCTGATTGATCGCCGCCGGAATCTCGCGACGGTCGCGCGTTTTTATGAGGAAACTTTGCGGCTGGAGATGTATGTAACGCAGTTTCGACGGTGTAACAATTTTTTTTTTGTTTGGGATGGAAAATAAAGGGACGATAAATCCGGGTGGTTGAGGAATTATGAGCGATTTTTTTTTTTTTAATGGTTGTAATAATGCTGATTATGAGGATGATGATAATGAAAATAATAAAAATAATAATAACGATAATAAAAAGAATATAAATAATGATAATGATAATATAAAGAATAAAAATAATAATAATGATAATATAAAGAATAAAAATAATAATAATGATAATAAAAAGAATAAAATAATAATAATTATAATAATGGATTCGGTGGGATGTTATGATTATTGTCGAGCTTTGCTCTTGGATCCCTCGGAGAGAAATGTAAATTAATTAATTAATTGATAAGTAAATCCCTGTGTTAAATGGTCGAAGTATTATTATTAATTATTTTCGCGACGGGTTTTGAGGGGGGGGCGGAGGGAGGGCGATTGCTTCGTAAACAGACGGAATATGAGTGTCGGGGGAATTGTTGTGATTATTGTAACGCCTTTAGTCCACTTGAATTCCGCCGCATTTGCGCGACGCGTTTTTATTATTTTCTCCGAGACGACGAATCGTGGTTGATAACGGGCGAACCGCGCGGCTCGAGCGATCGAGAAATCGTGGTTATTGAATATCCAACCGGCTGGTGTCGAGCTGACGAGGGGAGCGAGAGGGCCGATTGGCTTCGTAAACAATTGCGAACGCGGGAATCGGTGGGGCATTGTTATCATTGTGCAAAGCCTTTCGGACGATGAAATTAATTGATCGATTGATTTATTAATTAATTAGCGATAATCAATAAATCCCGCTTCAAACAGCCGAATAATAATTATTCGAAAAATCACCGATCTCGCGACTCGCGGGCGATAAAATTAATTGGTGACGCGAATAAATCCCGCGTAAATTCGTAAAATTATTATTTTCGCACCGGGTCCGAAAAAAAAATTATACGTTTCGCACCAACGCAAAAAAAAATTATTTTCGCACCGCAGGACCAAAAAAATTATTCTTTTGTACCAAATGTAAAAAATATCTTTTATTCGTACCAAATCTATAAAAAAAAAAATTTCTCCGTACCAAGTCTATAAAT
This sequence comes from Pimpla rufipes, assembly GCA_963932165.1. NCBI lineage: Eukaryota > Metazoa > Arthropoda > Insecta > Hymenoptera > Ichneumonidae > Pimpla > Pimpla rufipes. The sequence continues at coordinate 23,891,735 of OZ010632.1, forward strand.
TTTTTTTTTCTTCGTACCAACTCTAAAAAAATGATTATTCACGTACCAAGCCTAAAATAAATATTATCTTACGTACCAAAGCTAAAAAAAAAAAAAATCATTTTCGCACCAGGTCCAAAAGAAAGCTAATTTCTTTCCCCCTGCGAGCCCCAAGCGAGACCCGCGGCTCCGGTAAACGCGCGCCGCGCCGACAAAGTATAACCACGCGGTGCGCGTTTACCGCGAGCGCGAAACAACAACGCATACCGCAGATTTCTCTCTGCACACGAGCGACGGACCGCGCTCGCTCGCTCGGTGATTGCCATCGTGGAATGAAAATTGCGAAACTACGAAGATGCCAAACAGGCACCAGGATGCGCGGCCATAGCTATGCAAGGCTGCGGGGGGAGAGACGAGAGACGGGGGGGAGGGGGGGGGGAAGTCGACTCGTGTGCGTGCGCGAATAGCTGAAACATTGCTAATATCGAAGATGAAAGGAGATCTCTAAAGTACTGCATAAACACACACATAAAAATATATATATATATACGTATGTATAATATGCATATATATATATACTATATATATCTCGCTCCTCCAACTGTGGATATATGCGAGACAAGTGCCGCACGTTCTGGAAGTCGTTCCAAGGTCGTGACGTCCTATTCCCCCCGTATATAAACACACACGGCTCGCGCGCACGACGGGGGCCTCCTCCGTGTATCGATTCCGACGCTCTCGCGCGCGCGGTATTCTTCCCGTCGTTCCGAGCGTGTAACGCGCTTGCAACTCTGCGCGCTGCGGCGATGCCGGTGCGCTGCTGTGACTCCGCTCGGGAATGCGGAAGATACGTACCGATGATAGAAAGTGTCTCTCGCGGTTAACTTATACATTGTACACGTATGTACGGGACGTTCCGTGCCGAGTCGATCTGGACCTTCGTCTGACTCTTGATCCTTCGAATTGGACCTGGACTTTTTTTTGTTATTGACAAAACTCCTAAATGCAATATTATTATGATTATTATTACCGTAGTTGTTGTGATCAATATTATTATTATTATTATTATTATTATTATTATTATTATTTTTTTAAGAGTCGTCGGTGGGGCGTTAAAAAATGATCGTCGCGATTTACCAACATTCTGAAGTCCTCTTTTTTTAATAATTCTGATACTTAAAAATGCAGCCCGCGAAATTCCGACTGTTGTATCGAATAAAAATAACGAAAATAATTCTGCAATTTCTCAAGGAAAAAAAAAAATTGTATCACTTTCGTGGGCCGTCGAAACCCAACCCAAGGGATCCAGATTCCCTTTTGGGATTGGTGAAAAAATTCAACGTTTTTCGAAAAAATAAATAAAAATGTGTTGAGTTATGTGAGACGCGTAAAAAAATTGCTGGCCCAATCCGAAGGGTCGTGAGTCGCACGATACACGACGATTTGGTTGCGTTGGTGTAGAATGCCCTGTATACAATACAGTTCCCTCGATCTCTCTCTCGTTCTCTCATTCTTCGAGACACGCGCGCGTCTCCCGCTCCCGGATAGAGGCAACTGGAAAACTTTGAGGAGAGAGCGTCGCGACGCTCGGATGCGAATCGAGCCGAGGTTTCCAACTTTTCTATCCTCATCCCTCTTCTTCGTTTTTTTCCCTCTCTTATTCTCCGCCTCATTCCTCCACCTTTCGGGGCTTCTTCGCCGCAATCTTTTTTTTTTCTTCTTTTTTTTTTGCGCTCCGCTTGTTTCTCTTTCGCGCGGCCGTTTTTTTTTCCTCTCCCGCCTCTCGCGAAGCCGCGAAACCGCAAAAATCGTATCAGATTTCCGGATACGTTTCACGCCCAGGATCTTCCCGCGGGTTCGTCGTATCTCGGTAATACCGGCGTCCTCGATGCCCTAGCTGAACGAAAAGTTGGCTCGGACCGCGAATGCCACGACGAACCGCGTCGCGCGCACATCGACGAGCATCGGTTATTTATATTCGACGATTGGATGACGTTTTTTTGGCGCACTTAATTTTTAAATTTATAAAAATATTTTTGTTAATTTGAAGGATATTTGAAGATCAGTTTTTTTACATTTATTTCTATTTTCTTGACGCGGAATTAATAAATCTCGACAAATTGTATCGTGGGATTGATAAATTTCGATTTTATTTTATTTTTATTTTCAGTGAAAAGAAATTCGATTTTTTTTTGCTCCAGCGAGTCGTAATTTTTTTCACGATTATTCAAAATACGACTTGCAAATTATTCGATTTTTTAATCATTATGAAAAATATTCGAGACTGGGGATTTTTTACACTGAATTCTACTTCTCTTCGTGAAATTAATAAATTTCGGTCTCACTATTCAACGACTCCACGATTTTTTTTTTTTAACGAAGGAAAACTCAATTTCTTTTTACCCCAGCGAGTCGCAATTTTGAATTAATAAATCTCGGTAAACCGATATTCCACGATCGAACATTTTTTTTTTTTAGCGAAGGGAAACTCAATTTTTTGTTCACCCCACCGAGTCGCAATTTTGTTCCCCGATAATTCGAAGTACGTCTGCGAATTACCGACGTCTGTTCCAGCGACGGCACAATCTCGAACTGTTGCGTAAGAATATTTGCGTCGCGCGGGCGGCCCGAGAGACGAGGAGACGCGGGCGGCTCGTCCGCAAGTAGGACAACTCGAGGGAGTCTCTTTTCCCTCCCGACTGCAGATAGTAGTAATAGCGGAGTTATACTCGGCGGCTAATAAATTCAATGGAAGGAGAAGCGGAGAGAAGAGGATTGGCTTTTTATTCGCTGAGAAATGAGAGGTGGAAGATGCAAGAGAGACCGGCGAAGCAAAAAAAAAAAAAAAAAAAAAAAAAGAACAAGAACGGGAAGGACGAGACGTTTCCTTCAACTGCTGCGTTGAAAAGTCGCGAAGGCGAATTATTCGCCCGGTTCAGTTTTTGGTTGCGCTGAAGCTAGTACGAGCGGTACAGTCCCGCCAAACGTGAGTTTCAGGGAATATTTCGAACACTTCTCAATGGGACACAAATTTGAAAAAAATCAAGCACGTTGTAGGTACCGAAAAAATGGATTTTGCATAATAATAATTTCAAAATGTTATCAACAAATAAGTGTAAAAATGAATTGTTCAGCAATTTACCCGGTAACCCAACTTTTTTTTCTGATGAAAATTAATCATTCATTTTTCTGAATGTGTATGAATTTTTTCAGAATTTTGTCTAATTTTTCAAAATTGCCTTTTTTCAAGAAAAATGAGGGGCGAAAAGCGCATTTAAAAAAATGTAGACAAAATTCTGAAAAAATTCATACGTATTCAGAAAAATCAATGAATAATTTTCATCAGAAAAAAAAGTTGGGTTACCGGGTAAATTGTCGAACAATTCATTTTTACCTGTATTTGTTGATAACATTTTGGAATTATTATTATGCAAAATCAATCTTTTCGGTACCTTCAACGTGCTTGATTTTTTTTCAGATTTTTATCCCATTGAGAAGTGTTCGAAATATTCTTTGAAACTGACGTTTGGCTGGACTGTACAGCTCATACTACCTGAAGAAGAAGAAGAGAGAGAGTTGAGAAGCGAAGAAATAAAGGGAGAAGGAAGGGAAGGGAGGAAAAAGGAGAAGACAGAAGCAGCGGCAGATATGGGCACAGAGGGGTGAGTTCAATATTTCACTTTAGCGGATAGAGAGTTCGGTTGGTTATTGTGCACGAAGCGCAAAAGCCATGAGGATTCTCGTCGCGGGCGGAGGGAGAGAGACGAGCGGGCGGGCATCGAAGGATCTTTAAAAGTCAGAGTCTCTCGCAAAGTGGGCCAGGCAAACCTCTCTCGTTCTTCATGTATTACGTATTATAACTGCATAACTATATCTCCCATTTTTATCTCTCCTCGTGTCCCCCGTTCCAAATGGCTGTATAGATGTTTCCATGCACACTTTGTATATCTGTATAGACACAGATGTGTATAAACTCGTGCGAATAATCGCTCTCGCCGCGGCATAAACATAATAATAAATCTGTGGGATTCACTCGCGCGAGTGCAGAGGTTGCGCACGAGCCACCCGCGACGACTCGTCCGCTAATTCAATCGAGCTGCATATTTCGAGAAAATTATTCACAGCCGCTTCGAAGCCGCTTGGACGGTAATCTTGGATTACGGTGAAGAGGAAAATTTCGCTGGCGATGTGGAATTTTTTTGGGAATGTAACGAAAAATTGTGGTGTTTTACATTGGAAAATGGGACTTCTCGATATTCGATAAGATATTCGATTGAACAGTCGATTTAGGCATTTTACGAAAGGGGATTTTATGAACTCTCACCGATTTCTTTTTTTTTTTTTTTTTTTTTTTCAAGGAATTTTTTTTTGTTAAGCCAAGTGAAGACGTTTTTTTTTAGGTAGAATATGCGACTTGACGAATGATGATACAGGTTGAAAGTCGGAATTCGAAAAAAAAAGAATCCAAATTTTTTTGATCTGACAGAAAAAAACAGCGAATTTTTTTTTTTCTTTGAACCAAGTGAGAAAGTGTTTTCTGGAGTAGAATTTGCGACCTGAGAACGATAGTACAGGTTAAAAGTCGAAATTCTAGAAAAAAAAATCCAAATTTGTTTGATCTGACAAAAAGAAACAGCTATTTTTTTTCTCTTTAAACCAAGTGAAAAAATGTTTTCTGGGGTAGAATATGCAACTTGAAAACGACGTAGAAATAAAAAAAAAAAATCTCCAAATTTTTTCGTGGAAAAAAAAATTCTAACATTAATAAAAAAAATATGGTAACGTCAACCAAATTTAGGATAAAATATCCGAAAAAATTATCCGGGAAAAAAATAACCGATGTAAAAAAACTTTTTTCCTCCGGCAACTTTTTCTCAATACCACCCCGTCAACCTGTTAGATCGGCTCTGAATCGCCCGTGGGCGATGATTTTTCAACGAGTTTATCGAGCTCCGGATTAGGTAAGAAAATTGCTGTCGTCGGGATGGCTTTTGCCTCTCGGTCTTCGGTTCGCACGAGGTTCGTAATATAATATCCCGATGGTGGTGGTGGTGGTGGTGGTGGTGGTGGTGGCGGTCGGAGAGAGCAGCGAGTGTTTTGCGACGATTCGAAGTTTGGGACGTCCGGCTCGCGCGCGCCGTCGGTGGCCCCCGGGCGTGTAGAACTCGCGTTCGCAGATTCGAGGGATTATCCCGTGGCCGACCGAGAGAGGGAGAGAGGGAGAGAGAGACTCGGACCCGGCGAGCGCCTCACATTGTGACGCTATCTGGAGCGGACCATAGATAATATTAGTTCAACCCGCGGCTCCGGCGTATAATCCTCGGCTCGCCACCGACACCGCTTCGTCGCTATGGAAGAAGAAACTCACCCTCGTTATTACGTGCTGAATTTCAGTTTCCGCGACCGCGCCGCTCGCGACGCCCCGGAGAACGTATGTATCAAATGATGTTGGTATATCTTTCGCCAAGTGGATTTTCACCGAATCACGTTTTCGGCTAATTTCAAGGAGTCTCCGTAAGCGTGCTCCCCCCCGCCCCCCCCCCCCCCCCCCCGGAGTCACTGCGAGACGTAATTCAAATTAGTCTCTCGACGCCCCAAATCCGCAATTTGTCGCCCCGAACTTCGCCACTCGGCGCTATTTTTCAAACGGCTGTTTTTGTAAGAATGCAAAAATTGTAAAAATGCATTTTTTTGTTTTTGTGTTTTGATGCGAAAAATGTTTCGATCGGTTGCAAAATTTGGCACTCAAAGGGTTTTGCAACTCTGGGTTATGAAAAATTAACCAAACTTTTAACCTCCGAAAAAATTAATTTCCAAAAGCCCACAAAAAAAATTAAATCCACGTTGCATCCCATCCGTAAAAAAGTGTCGAAGAAATCATCCCCCTTTAATGACCCAGTGCGAGAAAATAATTCGACCACGTGACGCAGTTTCACAATGTTTGCTTCGGGGCAAAAATAGAAAAAATACATTTGTTCATTTTAGTCTCTTGACGCAAAAAACTTTCAAAGGTTTAAAAAATTAATCACTCAAGTGGGTCACAACTCTGGGCTATACAAATTCAACCAAAAGTAGTTTCCCTCTCAATAAAATTAATTTCTAAAAGCCCACAAAAAAAAAGAAAAATTAAATCCACGTTTGTAAAACTGTGTCGAAGAAATCATCTCCCTTAAACGACCCAGCGAGAGGAAATTATTCGACCTCGTGTCGCAGTTTTCACTTTTTGCTTTGGTGCAAAAATAGATAAAATAATTTTTTTCATTATTTTGTCTATAAATAGATAAAATAATTTTTTCTAGATTAAAAAAGATAAAATCATTTTTTTCATTATTTTGTCTATTTTTGCGTCTCTTGACGCAAAAAAGTTTCAAAGGGTTCAAAAATCAATCACTCAAGTGGGTCACAACTCTGTGCTATACAAATATTAACCAACCGTAATTTCCCTCCCAAAAAAATTAATTTCCAAAAGTAAAAAAAAAAAAATTAATTAAATCCACGTTCGTAAAAATGTGTCGAAGAAATCATCCCCCTTAAACGACCCAGCGCGAGAAAATTATTCGACCCCGTGTCGCGGCCGGATGCTCGGTCACCGGATATGCTTTGAAATTCGAGCGAGATTCGCGAGATCAAGGGCGGCGGCGGGGCATATTAGTCAAACTCCTCCAGTGTCTACACTCGGCGGGCACGAGGAGACCCGGGGGCCGCCGATCTGTTTGATCGTCGCGCGCGATAGCAAAACGATCTCGCGAGGCTGAGGCTCGCGATTAGCCTTTGAAATTCGAGCGCCGTCGAGCGAGGCCGCGCGCGCTCTGTGCACCAATAAATACTTTGCAACACTGCATAAAGCCCCGGCCCAAGTATTATGCACTACAAACCGAGCGTATGCACCGCGCGCGGTTTCGTCGCGCCTCCTTCTTCGCCCTCGACTCCCAGCAGCAGCAGCAGCCATCGGGTGGCCGCAAGAGAATTTTCGCTTTATCGTCCGTTCCAGAACGCTCGACGTAATTTATCGGTAATTCTTTTTTCTTTCTTTTTATACCACGATCTGTCCTTTCTGTGGACTGAGAGAGAAAGAGAAAAAGAAAGAAAGAGATAAAGAGAGAAAGATTTGATTTGATTTCGTTTTTTGATTCCCTAGTGAACTTTTGGGCAAAAGTGGACATAAGATAAGAGTACATAAGTAATAATAAAAAATGTACAAAAAAAAGATTGGAAATAATCATTTTGTGTAAATTCGAGGAATATAAGAGAGACTTGCAAACACTTCTCGGTGATATAAAAATCTGAAAAAATTCATGCACATTAAAAGGTACTGAAAAGATTAATTTTGCATAATGATAATTTGAAAATGTTATTAACAAATTGATGAAAAAAAAATTGTTTAACAAATGTTTCGATGGCTCAAGATTTTTTATTCGTGGAAATGATTCCTTCGTATTTCCGAATACGTATGAATTTTTTCAGATCTTAGAGTTTACATTGAATTTTCACATACTTTCCCCATAAAAAACGCTCAAAATTGTGCATTTTTTACGCGGTCGCAATAAAATTATAATACGCGGAATAAGGATATAGCTAAGAAATTCGCAATTATAACAAAAGATTCCCGGTAAATTGTAAAGAGAAGAAATAAAATAAAAACAAAAATAAAAATAAAAATAGTAATAATAAATGGATCGAGAGAAAGAGAGAAAGACAGAAAGACAGAAAGAGAGGAAAAAAAAGCGGTAAGAAAAACCGCTCGAGACGTACAATCTCACTTTTATTTCCTCTCCCTCCCTCCTTCTCCCTCGCTTCAGCTTCTCTCTCGTTCCATCTCGACACGATAAAGAGAACAGCCGGATGAAGAAAAAGTCTCGAACGGGGGGAGGAGGAGGAGAAGCGACGGGTCCGAGTTCCGTGGGCTTTGGGAGCTCCTCGTTCCTCTACGTCCAGGGGGACGAGGAAAAACCCGCGATACAGTTATACGCGTGTTTGGTGGGCCGGCGGTATCGAAGGGCGCGAGTGGAAGAGAAAGCGGGAGACGAGGACGAGCCGCGGAAAGTGGCGGAGGGGGAGAGAAGAGGAACGAAGAAGAAGGAGGAGGGGAAGAGAGAAGGAAAGCCCGAGCGCCATGGAACACCGTTAGAGGATCAAAGGCTTTGGTTATCGACTCTTTTCTTTATGGCTACGAGCCGACATTATCGCTGATTGCTTCGGTATCGTAAGAAGACGTGAGACGAGAGGTCTCGCGGCTCCCCCGACGACGAGAGACGCGACCGGCTGCTGCTGCTGCTGCTGCTGCTGGTGCATCGAGAGGGACACACGAGATCCGATCGTCCGACGTTATGCTCGTCTCCTTTCCTCCTGAGTCGCTCGGCATCCATCGACGCCTTTCTCTGTGTAGCCTTTCTCTCTCTCTCTCTCTCTCTCTCTGTTTTACCGAGTCAGTCATGCCTCGACGATCTGACGTATCCCATCTACCTGCGGTGGATGTGCGAGGCTCTCGGCCTATCCGTGTCTTTGCATATCGCACACTCGGCGCTACAGTCTCGTCGATCTGGGCTCGACTGTCAGTGGATCGCTCATTTCCTCCGACACTCGAGCTACGATTTGTTTTTCCTCTTCTTCTTCTTTTTTTTTAGTTGGTTTTTTTTTCACGTCAACGTCTGACACGAGTGACGAGTGAAAGTTCGATTTCAAGCGGGTCTTCGGGATGGATCCGAGGCCTCCTTTTTCGCGGTCGCCGCGCCGACGCCGCTCGCGGCTTGGAATCTGGAAGATAAAAATGTCAATCGGATTTTTGTTTACGCCTTTTTTTTTGGGCATTGGAAGTGTTGAGGAAATACGTAATTTGGTGGGTTCGAAACGAGGGAAAGAAAATTAAAGATTTTTCTATAAGACAGATTTTTTTTGCACCGAAAAATATTTGCCTGTTGCTACTTTGGTATTGTTAGAAATGTCAATAAAATAAATAATTTTTTTAATCAAAAACGAGAGGAAAAAAAATTCAGATTTTCCTACGAAAGACAGATTTCTTTGCTCCGAAAAATATTTGCCTGTTGCTACTTTGATACCGTTAGAAGTGGTAATAAAATAAATAAAGTGCTGAATATCAAAAACGAGGGGAAAAACGTGCAGATTTTTCTACCAGACACATTTTTTTTCTTCAGCTAAATATTTACGTGTTGCTTTTCGTGAATTCATTTTCCGAAACGGCGAGAGAGGAAAAAAGTCGTGGCGGCAGGAAACACGGCCGGCCCGTTGCGGAAAAGCCGGCCGACCTGTCTCTCGACCGTCCGGCGCTGCGGCGTCCGGAAACTTCGTGTTTCGTCGGGCAGGTGTGCCAGGCCGCAAAATTCTCGGGGCGCTCACCAAAGGCCTACGTGTTGTTGCTGCTGTTGCAGGGAGGGAAAACTACAATGCGGAACATTTCGGGGCCGCTCGGTGCTCCCCGGGGTGGCTCTAACGCGTTTGCAAGTACATTCCAATGCGTATGCCGAGGGTCGTTCGGAGCAGGTCCGAGCGATTCGTTCGGGTGCGAAACGACGAACGAGCCCATTGTCGAACAATTCGCCTTTTCCTTTTTTTTCGTTTCTTCTTCTTTCTTTCTTTTTTAATTTTCACGCAAGGTAACAGAAGGGAATGGGAGGCGCGAAACGCCGCTGGGTTTTGCACCACGAGGAGTGAGAAAAAATAAGGAAATAAAAGCGAAGAAGAGGAAGAAGAAGAAGAAGAAGTTCTTCTTCTCAGTTTTCTTCTCAGTTTTTTGATTGAACGGTCGATTTTGGCATTTTGCGAATGGGGGATTTTATGAATTTTGACCAAAAGAAACAACGAAATTTTTTTTTTCTTTAAACCAAGTGAAAAAATGTTTTCTGGTGTAAAGTATGCGACTTGAAAATGACGGTATAGATTAAAAGGAGAAATAAAAAAATAAAATAAAAAAAAATCTCCACATTTTTTTGTGAAGAAAAAAATGCTAACTCTAATAAAAAAAAATATCGTAACGTCAACCGAATTTAGGATAAAATGTCCGAAAAAAATAGCCGCGAAAAAAACTAACAGAGGGGAGAATGAGAGGCGAGAAACGCCGCTGGGTTTTGCACCGCGAGGAGTGAGAAAAAATAAGGAAATAAAAGCGAAGAAGAGGAGGCGAAGAAGAAGAAGAAGAAGAAGAAGCAGGTATGTCCTGTTGTAGAGTGTACAACGTACGGTTTACCGTGCAGAGAGAGAGTCGAGTCGCCGTCGGCGCAGTTTAGTGCCGTGTGGACGCGGCAACTTGTAGCTCGTAAAATCGAATAAAGGCGCGAGAGGGAGAGAGGGAGAGAGGAGCTGGTGGCTCTCGCACCGGGAGGCAGAACAAAGTTCCGTCCTCGACTCCTGAGAGAAACACGTCATCGAATACCCGCGGCTCTCGGTGTTGCGGGAAAAACGTAAACGAGCGAGAGACAAGTCGGACTCTCTCGGCTGCCTCGGCAGACGAGGCAGCCTCAATCCCGTCGTCGCTATTATTAAATCGTCGTGCGCATTGTGGCCACTCGACAATGCCGGTCATTCGAATCGTCATTAGCGACCGGTAATGTTGACGGTAATGCGCGCGCAAGGACATTTTTATGGGCCCGGCGAGTGGCGAGTCGCGCGACTCGAGAGAGGCAATTAAATTTCTTAATGGGTTTCTCGCGTGGTGATTTTGTCGTGAATATTTTTGTACGCGCAATTTTTTTTTTTGTGTATCTGAAATATATTTTTTTATTATCTGTTAAAAAATTAGCGAATAAAAAACTTAAGGGTTTGGAATATTATGCATTTTTTGTCTGAAGTTTTTTAAATTTAAGGATTCAAGTGTTGAGCAATTAACTGAGTCGCGCGACTCGAGGGAGGCAATTAAATTTCTTAACGGGTTTTTCGCGTGGTGAATATTTTGAACGCGTAACTTTTTTTAAAATGTTTTTTGGAATTTTTTTGGACGCGCAATTTTTTTGGTGTATCTGAAATACATATTTTTTATTATTTGTCCCAAAATTAGCGAATAAAAAAATTAAAGGGTTTGGAGTATTATGAATTTTTTGCCCGAGGTTTTCGAAAATTGCGGATACAACTTTGGAGCGATTAAGCTAACAAGTTGGAGTCTTTCGGAGCTCGTAATTCATCGAAAGCACCGGTTGCCCTTCTGGCTCGTCGATTCAATTACCGCTCGTCGATTATGCTTAATTTTACGACCGGCAGTCCTCCCACTAATTTTTAATTGACCACCGCGTCGAACCAGAGAGAGAGAGAGAGAGAGAGACTTTCCCTCTCCCCCGTTTTATCGGCAGCAAATGCCGTGGATATATTTTCAAACGTGAGTAGATACGTGGCGCGCGATAAAACTCGCTGCCTCCTTCGTGGAATTAGAGTCGAGTTAATTAGACGCTGAGAGGCGGAGAGAAAAAGAGGGGAAAAAAGCGAGGCGCGCGGTCGTCGCGTATGGAGGAGGAAGAAACAGCAGCAGCAGCGGCGGCGGCTACGGAGGCAGGTGCCACGGTAAAGATACCGGGCGCCGGGACAAGAGGGAGAAGATGTTTTCGTCTGCACGTGGACGGAATTTTAGACACCGAAGACGCGCTCGGAAAGTCTCCCCCTTAAATCTCTCCGCCTCTCTCGCTCTCTCTGCGCGCTCCTCGCTCCTCGCTCCTCTCGTAAACTACAATTTTCAAAGCCTCGCCGCAACGCGCGCCGCGCTCTATACCTGCGGCTCTCCCGCTAACCCTCCCTGCCTCGTATATACCCGTCCGTCGGGTTTGACTTGTCGACATCGGGAAACAGACGAAAAAGAAGAGCGCCCGCGCCGGGACGAAATTCGCACGTTGCTTCCACGTTTTCTCTCCTCGTCTATTTGTCTTCCTGGCGCGCGCGGCCTTCGGTCGATCGATCATCACGACGATATTTTCAACGCGGATGCGAATAATCTGAAAGAGTAAGAAAAAATTGGTGAGTCGATTGAACGAAGCTCAATCAAATTTTGCGTTAATTAAAATAATTTTAGGACTTTCAGAACGTGTAAAAAATGACCATGGTGAAGTTTGCATCGTTGAAATGCAATGAAATAAGAATAAAAAAATGGTACTTATGTAACCTAAATGATGAAGGGCACGATTTTTTTTTTCGTGCCCTTAGTTGCTATGGTGACTTTTTATACATATTTTTATCATTTGGTTTAATTACAATTAATTTATGGTGACTTTTTATAACTATTTTCATCATTTGGTTTAATTACAATTAATTTATGGTGACTTTTTTTTTACCTATTATCATCATTTGGTTTAATTACAATTTTTTTTTCTATATTTCGTTGCATTCCAACGATGTAAACTTCAACATCAAAAAAATTTGCGAAATTTGTTTCGCTGGAACCCAAGATAAGAATCTCCGGCGCACTTTGACAGAGAAATATTGCGAATCGCAGATAAGAGAGAAACATTTCTCCGTTATCGCGATATCATTGAATCCCCCGGATTATCAAAGACCCGGATAACATTCGTTCGCCGCAACGCGTTTCACGTGTTTTTTTTTTTTTTTTTTCTTTTCTTTTTGTTTTCAACACGTGGACAGAGCGAAAAAGCGTTGAGAGAGGGAGAAAGAGGTTTTTAATCAATGGATTTCATTTAATCACTGGACGAGTTCGCCATCGAGTTCGTTAACGGAAATACAAATCCGCTGGTAGCGCGCGCGCGGCTGCTTTTCTCCATTTGCGCTTCATCCAGAAGCTTTGAGCGCCGGCCTCTTTCCCTCTGTTTCGTCCCGTCCGCCACCGTCCGCGTCCCCCTTTCGCGATTTCCTCTGTCTCGCGCTGCGGGCGATCGGCACATTCAAGCCGCCGTCCCGCGAGAAGCTTCGACAATAAACCCCGCTGTGTCTAACGCGCGGGGGGGACGACGACAGGAGGTCCCGTGACTTCGACGAAAGTCGATAACTCGATAACTCACTGCGCGATACCGACGGGGCAATATCTATCCGGCGAGAGCGAGGGTTGCGCGCGACATTCGACCAACGCGATATGTATACATGTTTCGGTATTATATGGGCCATTCCACCCCGTTTCGATCTCAATTTGACCTCGACCTCTCCGATTTGGATCATTATTTTTTATAGGCTTAGTTGGACCCTCAACTGTACAACTTTTTTTTCTACATTTTTTTATTGCCCCAATACAAAAATATTGGGAGTTTTTTTATTTATTTATTTTTATTGTTTTTAAAATATTTTATTAAATTTTTTTTTATATTTCTGTTTGTTAAAAACATGCAAATATCAAATAAAAAATTAATTAAAAATTAATTAAACCATTTCAATTAACTAAATTAATTAAAAATTAATTAATTTTTTGTTAGTTTAATAAATGTTCAAAGTGACATATAAAACCCGATAATTTATAATAATAATAATAAAATTCTGAAAAATAGTTTGTGCGATGACAAATTTATCTAGCTTATAGCCAAAATGGGGAAAATTTGTCTTCTTACAGTTTTATATGTCACTTAAAAAAATTATTAAACAAACAAAAATGGCAATAAAAAATAAATAAACTAAATGTTGTGCAGTTGAGGGTTCAACTAAGCCTATAAAAAATAATGAGCCAAATCGGAGTGGTCGAGATCAACGCCAGGTCGAGACGGGATGGAATGCCCCATATATACGAAGACACGTGGAATACAGCGCGATTGAACGTAACCGGTAACTCGATTCTCATCGCAATATCGACCCGGGCTGGTTGGTTTTGCTCGCCAGTTGCGGTCACTCCCGGGGATGAAAAACGTTTTTTTCTCTAATTCCGCGAATAATTCGGTGCCACGAGATTAAAATGCTCCAATTAAAAAAATAAAAAAAATGAATGGACGACCAGATTTTTTGCTATCCTGCTCGAGAATCGAGCGACGAGATATTATTTAGGCCACTGAGTCATCCACCCCAACAGGACGATACAGAATGATTATTCGACTTTTTGATCGGCAATTGCTGATCGCCGCTTGCTCCAAATTTCGTAGCAATTCTTTTTTCATACTTAATGAATTGTATTATGAATTTAAACGAGCGGACGAAACGCATCAATTATTTTGACGTTAAAATACAGACTGATTTAATTAAATTAAATTATATGGAGAATTCTCCTGATTCGATAATAGCAGCAGATAAAAATAAATTAAACTGTCGCTCATCACATTTTGAAAAATCGTTCTGAATCTCTCTGTATAGTGTAAGAAAGTTTTTTACGCACAAACTGATGCACCAATTTTGCATATTAAGGCAGTCCTTGCGACCAATTTTGTGCTTTTTTTATGGAGAAAATATGTGAAAATTCAAAGTGAACTCTAAAATCTGAATACATTCCTACGTATTCGGAAAAAATAAGGAATCGTTTTCATGAAAAAAAAACTTGGGTATCGAAATATTTGTTAAACCATTTTTTTTTCATCAATTCGTTAATAACATTTTCGAATCATTATTGTGTAAAATTAATCTTTTCAGTACTTTTAACATGCATGAATTTTTTCAGATTTTTACACCATCGAGAACTGTTTGCAATTCTCTCTCATATCTTTCGAATTTATGCGAAATGAATATTGGTCGCAAAGACTACCTTAAAAATATAAAACTGCCTCTTTGCATCAGCCCCAATTTTTTTTCGCCACGAAAAAAAAAATTGCCAAAGCCGACCCGCATTGCCCCGCTCAAACTCCCCCACGATGTTGTGTCACGCGGGAGGATTTCGGCACTGTCGAGGATTCCGTCTGGCTCTCCGTCGAAAAGTGTGTCTCTCCCGTCTGGGCGAGTATTTTTTTTAGGACCCGAAGAGACAGCGACAGAAACAGAGAGAGAGAGAGAGAGAGAAAGGTAACCGAGATTCCCCGGGGCAGGCAACGTGTATTGTATATTCGCGTTGATCCTCCGAGCTTTGCCTAGCCGAGACGCTGAAAGTCAAAAGCTTCGCGGGGGCTTTCTCGTCTTTGCGAATTGGGTGCACCGGCAGCGACGAGAAAGAGACGGAGGAAAAGGCGGAGAAGGAAGAGAGAAAAGCAACGAAGGATCTGCGGGTTCGGCCATCGCGCGCGCGTTTTCTCTCAATACACACGAACCCCACTCGCTGATGTTTCCCTCTCGCGCGGGCCGACTGACTGTGTTTCTCCCCGGCGGTTGGTTTATTTTCTCAGCAGGATGCCGCGAGCGCGAAGCCGACGGCGGAGAGCCGCTTCCACGGACCGTCTACCGCGCGCTCTCCTCTCGACTTTTATTTCCTTCGGCAATCCCCGCGACTTCGAGCCAACGTTTCGCGTCTCTGACTTTGCCGTCGATTTTTCTTTCATCCCTTCAGTCTTCACCCCCTCCATGCTTTCTGCTTCCAACCCCCCCCCCCCCCCTTCCATACGCCCTCGTACCATCTCACAGGTATTACCTGCCGAAGGTACTACACTCTATTTTTCAACGTCGGCTCCCTTCGCTCTCGCTCTCTAGATTTCTTCTCGCTCAGCCTTCCCGTATCCTTTGTAGCGAAATTTGATTTTTAAACCCTCACCGCCACCTCGAAGGTCCCACAAATATTTGTCTAAGATTCGCAAACACCGGATTATGGGATTTTGGGGGTTCAGATTTTGCGAGTGGGACAAAGTCATTCCGATGCGGGATGCAGTTGTGGGATTTTTGTTTTTTTTTTGTGGGGGAATAGTGAGGAGAGTTGGAATCGAGGCGAGGAATTTGGGACGTTGACTCCTGCTGAATGCGAAGCACCGTAAATAGGATTTTTGGGTTTTTGCTGCTATGATATTTTTTTCGGCGTTTTCACTGTTTAACTAAAAAATTAGAATTATTTTTTCGGCGTTTTCACTGTTTAATTAAAAAAAAAGAAAAATCAGCATTTTCACTGTTTAATTAATTTTGTTTTCAAGCGTTTTCACTGTTTAATTAATTTTTTTTCAAGCGTTTTCACCGCTTAATTTTTTTTCAGCGTTTTTACTGTTCATTTATTTTTTTTACGTGTCGTATTCGGATAAGATTTTTAGAATAAAAACAAAAAAATATAAGCAGACGAGAAATTTGCCCCCCGCTATAACGACAAAATGTTGATACGGATTATTTTTTTTTTCCATGTCCAAACATTAGAATTTGTGTGACTTCGTCCCATGATAAATTTTCTCCTGAGCTATACTGACAAAATGCTCACACGATTTCCTTTTGATATTCGATGGGAACGAATTTACGAAAAAGGTTTTCTACCTGTGTGTATAAAACGTGTCGATACACCGAGAGGAGGCGACTTTGATTCCCGATGTTTGCCCCGAGGCGACCAGGTGCGACGTTACGAGTTACGAGACTCTGAAAGGCGAGAGTGGCCGATGCCGCACGCAACGAGCGAAGAATTTTTATTCACGTTCGCGTGGGCAAAGGCATCGGACGATCACTGAATCGGAATCGCCGAGGGAGTCTCGTGTTGTAGCAAGACGCGACGCAACGCGTCGCGCGCGCTCAACTGAACGCGAACAAAGTTTTCCCGGCTCCCGGTGTACACAGCGCCCCGAGAGTTGCTGTATAAATACCAGCGGAAAAAGTGCGCACAATAGAGAGGTGGTCGTAATGGCCGATGTGATTCTTCGCGGGCCACGAGTTTTCTTCGCCCCCCCCACCGGGGGACGAATGTTTTGGGAACGATAAATCCTGCGAGGAATAAATGAACCCCGGATCTTTATTACTATTTTATGTGACCTCTCGAGCGACTTCGAAGATATCTTCGTCGGGAATAACATTCGATTGGAATTAACACCGAAATACGACGAGACGTCTGCTTGGTGTCTCTCTTAAAAAAATACCAGTGAATAAAATAAAATATCTTAATGAAATATGAGTCAAATAAAATTAAATAAAATAATTAAAATTGTAAATAAAATCATTAAAACTTTAAATAAAATAATTAAAATTGTAAATAAAATTATTAAAATTTTAAATAAAATTATTAAAATTGTAAATGAAATTATTAAAATTAAATAAAATATCAGTGAAATAAAATATCTCATTTTCGATTTGCCTGCGACTCGTTGATAACCAACGAGCAG
The DNA here is from genome assembly GCA_963932165.1 of Pimpla rufipes. Classification (NCBI taxonomy): domain Eukaryota; kingdom Metazoa; phylum Arthropoda; class Insecta; order Hymenoptera; family Ichneumonidae; genus Pimpla; species Pimpla rufipes. The sequence goes on from OZ010632.1 coordinate 23,908,777, forward strand.
TTTCAGTCTTTCACTATTTTAATTTGGACGAAAAATCTCCTGATAAGAAGCCGAGAGAAAAAAAATCTGGAAAAACGCATAAATCGCGAATCTTCGACCGATCAAGAAAGAATCATTTAAAAAAAAGCCTGTAGACCGATGGTCGAACGTAAGAAAAAAAAAGTTGCCTGGGTCGCGGTAAAATCCCAAAAAATCTGCCCTCGGGCGACGCGTCGAAAAGTCAACCGACGTAGCCGCGGAGCAATCCGGGCGGAAACCGGTGTATCCGAAAACCTGGCACAATGCGAGGGTGACACACATCTCGAATTTCTTCGGGGCCCGTCGAGCGAACTTTGCTCTCGGAAGGTCGGGAATAAAGCGGAGCCCCGAAGGCGTGTGTGCGTGAACAATGGGCGATGCCTGAACGAACGTCGGCCGAAATTCGGCCCTCAAACTCTCCTCGTACACACGGCGATTCTCCACAATTTTGGTTATTTTGGGCGAACGCACCGTGGACGAGGCTCAAAGGGGCCTCGGAGTGTGTAAAGAACGCTGCAGCAGCCTCCGTACACGAAGCACGGAAGCCGGGGCTAAGAGGAAAACGGTCCAGACGTTTTCCTCGCACCACTTGGCTCTCTCATCGTCATCGACCCTGGCCCAAGTAAAAAAAAATAAATAAAAATATAGTTTTTAGATATACAGAGAAATTAAAATCCAAACTTTACGAAATCGAGAAAAAAAAAGTTCGATTTCAAAAAGTTTGAAAACCCTATCAGATGGGAAATTTCGTGCTGATTCCGAAAAGAACTGTTGTTAGCCCAAAAAATAAAAAATTCGATGAGAAAAGCGCGAAAAATGATTTTTTTTTTTTTAATTTCGTCACTTCACTAAAATCGAGGTTATTTTTTTTTCGATCGACCAAACCTGGATTTTCTTTTTGCGTTCCAGAGAAAACTCCATAACGAAGAGAATGCTGCAAACCGGAACGCGATATCTTGATTTCTGAATTTTTCGCAGAATTTTACATCCAGACCCCCAAAAATAAAAAAACCAAAATTTGCGATTTTTGAGAGTTCGCCTTTAAAATTCTGTAAAAAATTCGGAAATCAACATATCGCATTCCGCTTCGCAGCATTCTCTTCATTGTACTGTTTTCTTTCGAACGCAAAAAGAAAAACCAGGTTTGAACGATCGAAAAAAAAGTAACCTCGATTTTATCGAAATGACAAAATTTCGAAAAAAGTGAAAAATCAATTTTCGCATTTTTCTCCTCGAATTTTCCATTTTTCGGGCAAACAACGATACTTTTCGGAATCAGCGGGAAATTTCCCATCGGATACGTTTTTCAAACTTTACGATATCGAAAACAAAAATTTCCCGAAAAACGCAAGTCAACTTTCGGCTTTAAAATGCAACATAAATTTTTTTTTGATGTCACCCTCGCTCTATTTTCCTCTCCCTTCCTTTCCCGTCTCTTCCAATCCTCCTCCTTTCTCCGCACTTTTCCCAACATCGTCTCATTTCCTCCCTCGCTTCTCCCTTCGCATTTTCCCAATGGATCTCAGGTCAGTTTTACGGACGCGGAAAACCGTTTCACAAGGCACGAGGCGTGAGTGCTCGTGCTGTTCTCGGTCCGCAGGGGCGATTCGACCGCGCGCGCCAGGTGCAAGACCTTCCAGTTTAGCTCGCAGGCGTTTTGGCCTCGTCTACGTCGTCGTCATCATCATCAACGCTGCTGGCTTGACTGGCTGGCTGGTCCTTGTGGCCCTTTTGCCTATTCCAACGCAGACAGCCCGGAGCATGTAACACAGACACGCTCACACACAGACTTTGGCGAGACAAGGGAGTCGAGTCTCGAGACTCGAGGCCGCGCTGCACGCGTGGCTGCAGCGCGCGCTTTGAGTGGGTTCCTGCATTTTTCAGACGACTCGCCGCGGCGGCGGCTTTCATCGACGAAAATTATACCGCCGGCTCGTGTGTACCGTCCTCTCCTTCCTCGTTTCCTCGTTCCCGTGGCCTCCGGGCGACGCGGCGACCGCGAGGAAACCGATCCGCGAAGGCAGCGCACGAGATCGACGCTTCCAGACGCTCCGTCGTCGCGTTTCTCCTTGGAGGCTTCGACGCTGCGGCTGCTCCACGGCTGCAGTTCGAGTCACGGTAATGCGATTCTGAAAAAAAGGAATAGTGTCAATTAGGCACGTAGGATTGGTTGGCAGATCGGTGGTTCGGGGAAGCGGGAGAGAAGATTTTGGCGAGATGAGATGCGGCCGTTTAAATATATATATTTTTTTACGATTTTTGAAGGTGTTTTGTGGATGTTTTAAGGTGTTTTCAAGACGTTTCTTGCGAATGTGAGTCGAGGCATTTTGCTAGATTTTTTTGCCGATGATGCAATGAGAGTTTACAATGTCCCGAATGTGCAGGATGCAAAATTGGGAGGGGTGAGACGTTTAAATAATTTTTGACGATTTTTTAAGGCGTTTTCACGATGTTTTAAGGTGTTTTCAAGACGTTTTGTTAGATTTTTTCTTGATGCTGCATTGAGAGTTCACAACGTCCCGAACGTACAGGATGCAAAATTTGGAGGGGCGAGACGTTTAAATAATTTTTCACGATTTTTTTAATACTCGGCATTGAGACGCTCCCGATTCTCTCGATATGTCTCTGTCTATATTTCTTCAATTAATTTACATCTCTGATATCCGATATTCACCACGATTGGACAGTAAATATCTGGTACGTCTACCGACGAAATAAAACATTCGTGCAACACCGATCGATCCGAATTCCACGACAGGATTTTGCAAATGCACCGGAGGATCAATTTCCCCGAGCACCGAGAATCGTATCGATTTGTTTTCTTTTTCTTTTCCTACGACAATTTATTCCCAATCTTCCCTGAGACTCCCGAAATCCGAGAAACACAGTCGGCACGACGGGGTCTAACCCTCGATAAATATACAGCCGGGAATTAATTCATAGTCTAGACTCCAGACTAATCAAGGTTGTCGCGCGCGCGCGCGCGTGCGGCAGCAGCAGCAGCAGCTTTGCCTGCAATCGAAGCCCGATTATTATGTATGCGCTTCCACGGTTAGTACAGCTGCAACGAGAGCTCTGCGGGTCGTCTCGTTGGTAGCGGGTGGACAATTCGCGAGTCGCGAAACCCATCGTAAATAGAAACACGCGAACATAAAGCATTACAGCGAGCGAGCATACAACGCGTGCTCGTCTCCCTCTCTTCCCTTTCCCTTCCTCCCTTGTGCATCTCTCTTTCCCTTCCACCCTTCTGTCTCTCTCTTTCTCTCTCACCATTCTATCCCTCTCTCTCTTTCCCTCGCACCCTTCTGTCTCTCTCTCTCTCTTTCTCTTTCCCTTCCTCCTTTCTGTCTCTATCTTCCCCTTCCTCCCTTCTATCTCTCGCTCTTTCCCTTTCACCCTTCTGACTCTGCCTCTCTTTCCCTTCCTACCTTCTGCCTCTCTCTCCTTCCCTTCCTCCCTTCTGCCTCTGTTTCCCTTCCTTCCCTCCGCCTCTATATTTTCCTTCCTCCCCTCTGCTTCTCTGTCCCTTCCTCCCTTTTGCCTCTCTGTTTCTCTTCTTCCCCTCTGCCTCTCTCTTCCTCTTCCTCCCTTCTGCCTCTCTCTCCTTCCCTTCCTCCCTTCTGCCTCTCTCTCCTTCCCTTCCTCCATTCTGCCTCTCTCTCTCCTTCCCTTCCTCCCTTCTGCCTCTCTCTCTCCTTCCCTTCCTCCCTTTTGCCTCTCTCTCCTTCCCTTCTTCCCTTTTGCCTCTCTATTTCTCTTCCTGCCTTCTGCCTCTCTCTCTTTCCCCCACTCCCTTCTGCCTCAATTGCTATCTACCTTTCCCTTCCTCCCCTCCGCCTCTCTTTCTCGGTCCTCCCGGCACGAGCGAGAGAAATTGGTAGCGGTCGTTGAAACGTTGCCACTGATGTTACTGCACGCTGTATGTACAGGAGACTCGCGCGTTCGTTAGGTCGGTACATACTAAATACAGCTCTCGGGCTGTGCCGATGCAGATAGCGGCGTGGCTCTACGCGGCACACGAACACCGCGCGCTCGCGCGCAGCCTCGCGGCTATAATGCGCCGGGTCCCTCGACGTATGCGTGTAGCGTGTACGGTTAAGCATGGCTCGAAGCGTGTAATGATCCGCTCGAAATCAATCGCTCGACTCCCGTAAACAGAAGACGCGGTAGACCGGCTGAATCAATCGCGAATTCGGGCCGCCCGCGCGGAGAGGCTTTTGAACCTCGCGGAAGGGGCGCGGTTTTCGATGCTGTCGGGCGCGGGTGGCGAGCGGAAACTCGCGGGCGATAATCAGCCCGGCGACGCATCAAAAGCCGCTTAAAATTAGACATTTTTCATTTAAATGTTTTTACATTTTTTAAATTTAAACCGAAATATGTTTAAAATTTTTTTGCATTTAAACTGAAAAATGTTAAACATTTTTTTTACTTAAACTGAAAATTTCTTTTAATTTTAATTGCAAGAATCTTTTACTACTTAATTTAATTTATTTGTTTCCCTTAAAATGAAAGATCTTTTATTTAAATGTTTTGAGGATTTTTTCATTTAAACTGAAAATTTCCACAAGAAGAGAAAACGGTCGAATCTATCAACCGCGAATTTTTCAACGATTTTTCGCGATTTATGCCAATCAGATAAATTTCTCTCGAAACAAGAAAAAAAAGGAACATTTATATTTGTTACAAAAATCTCCCTCATTTCTCGTTTCCCCGTAACCCGTGATTTATCCTCGAATCCACAAAATCCAACGTCGATCGCGGAAAAAAGAATGTCCAAATTTGTTTTTTATCTCCCGCACTCGATACGCAACGGCAGGAAAAAAAAGCCGTATAACAAAGTCACTGACTAGCCACTTCGTGGGGGGTGCTGCGAATCCCGGTGCGCCGGAATCGAATAAACCCCCCGTCTGATTTGATAGCAAAGATAATCAGTGTAAGACGATCCGGCCGATCGGAAAGAAAGACTGATATCTCGAGGATATTGGAGCTCTCTCCGGGCTCTCCTCTCGCGCAGCGCAGGGGGGGCCAAAGTTTGCGGCCGCTCTCGAGGCGAGAGGGACGAGAGGCGGCCGATCTATATTAGAGCCATTCGACTTTGGCGAAAGCCAAGTCGGTTGGCTTCGGCTCTCACTATGGCGAGGCAGCGGGCCACTTGCGCTTGGGAAGAGATCGAGAGCGAGAACCGCGAGGCGAGAGCAAGCACAGAGTCCACTCGACCTCGTATCCACGGTGAGCGCGCACACGTTAGACCATAAAACTCACGTTCCCTCGTAAGTCAAGCCAGGAGCAGCGGGGCTGAGTGGAAGTGGAAGAAGCGAGATAGTTTCTCCAGGGCCTCGCGCGCTTCTGGCCCTTACAACAAACAAGACGTACGGAGAAAGCTGAGGGAGAGAGAGAGAAAGACGTGGAGCTGGAATTGAGGGAGAGAGAGAAATGAACTGAGATAGCAAAGCTCACCGGTTTCCTCTGCTTGCTGTCCGCCTACTAATTTCCGACCGTCCGGAACCCACTAAATCCTCTAATTGCTCCTAGCGCAATACTCGACCTCACCCCCTGGTTACCCACCCACCTTCCTCCTCCTCCTCTTTTGCTAAGAAACCGAGAGAGAGTGCAGTCACTACATTTCATTTACTGTTCGCTGTAGGGGAGACCGGGGTAAAACGGGCCACCTAAGCAAAAAATGGCTCTATGATAAAACCCGAAGTGTTTTTTTATTGCTTTTCACTAAAAAATTCGATATCAATCATCAATTTTTAGCGTCGGCAAAAAAAAAAATTCGGGGTAAAACGGGCCCCCTCAGAATCCGGCACAAATATTTTTATTTGAGTTCGTTTTCATGATATTAAATTTTTATCTGAGTTCGTTTTCATGAAACTAAATTTTTATCTGAGTTAATTTTCATGATATTAAATTTTTATCTGAGTCTATTTTCATGAAATTAAATTTCCATTTGAGTTAATTTTCATGAAATTACATTTATTTCAGAGTTAATTTTTATCGCATTGAGACAAAAAATCTGAAATAATTTTCCAGATAATAAATTTTTTTCCCTGACGAAATATTCGTGGAAATATGAGTTAGTACAGAAAACGCTACCGATTGGCATGAGTGTTGATTATTTGGGTCTTTTACTAAAATGTGACACAAAAGCACATTTTAGTCGTGACGGATTCGCCGTACAGGCAAGAATTGATGGAGAAAAAAACTGGTGCCGAAGAAGCCCGCGATAAAAAAAATCACGGAGGACGGCGAGAAAAAAAAGTTTTGACGAAGAAAGAAGCTTCGAAGCTTACGACGGTGACGGGGGTCCATTTTGCTCAAATTTTTTTTTTTTTTTTTTTCGATGATAAAAAAAGGGGGGCCCGTTTTACCCCGGAGGCCCGTTTTACCCCGGTCTCCCCTATACGGCCGATTTACTCTCTCTCGCTCGCGGTTCGAACCTCCTCAGGCCGGTGCGCAACGAGCCAACCCCTTTCGTCGAGTACACCGAGCGGGGGGGCGAGACGCGAGACCGAGTAATCTGACCGGATTCGGATAGCGCGATATATATCTCGCTCTTTTAGCGGGCAGCGAGGCGCCTTTGCGGCTTGTAGACCGGTTGAAAACGCTACGCCGCGAGGTGCCTCGACGGCTGCGCAAAGACTTTCTTCGACCGTGGTCTAAATACCGATTGCGAGGGGCTCTCGGGTTACGCGGCAACGTTATCGCGAGAGCTTTGAACGTATTTCGCTGCGCGAGGAAATATTTCCGGGCTCAAAGTGTTTGCGTTTATTCTTCGAACTTTTTATTTTTCAGTGTTTTCAACGTTTCATTAATTTTTTTTTTTTTTAAGTGTCGGCTGGGATATTTTAGAATAGCAACGAACGTTTGTAAGCTTTGTATTTATCTCGTGGTGGCTAAAAAATTGTGTCGGGCGCACCGTAGAAAATTTAAGACTGGTTAGAATTGAATTTGCTAAACTGTAGACATTTTAGTCAGCTCGAAGAATTGATGTTTAATCTTCGATTTTTTTTTCAGTGTTTTCACTGTTTAATAAAAAATAAAATGCATCGTTTTTACTGTCTAATTTTTTTTTTTTTTTTTTCAATTGTTTTTACTGTTTAATTAATTTATTTTTCAGCGTTTTTACTGTTTAATTAATTTATTTTTCAGCGTTTTTACTGTTCAATGAATGTTTTTTTACGTGTCGGATAGGATATTTTAAAATGGAAACAAAAATTCATAAGCTTTCTATTTCTTTCGTGGTGGCAAAAAAATGGTGTCAGGGACACCGTGGAAAATTGGAGACTAGTTGAAACCGTATTTGCCAAGCTATACAAATTTCCGTCGGCAGTTCGCGCGCGCAAAATGTTCCTCGCCCCGCCGAGGTTAACAACGAGACACCCGCAGCTCAATAAACCTCAAATGAGAGACCGAAAATGACAATCCAACGAGAGAACTCTCGAATTAGTCGCGGTATTCCCGGCCGGCGCGGCGTTCGCCCTCGCACCACGAGAAAATACCCGCCGCCAGCATGAGAGGCGAAGCGCCTCGATAAAAGCGCGTCAGAAGAAGCCCCGCTGGTGTCCCGAAACGCGTTTCTCGCACCTTTCGCCCGTGTCGCGCGCGCCTTAAGGTAGTCCTTGCGACCAATATTCATTTCGCATAAGTTCGAGAAATATGAGAGAGAATTGCAAACACTTTTCGGTGGTATAAAAATCTGGAAAAATGCATACACATTAAAGGTACTAAAAAGATTAACTTTGCATAATAATAATTCGAAAATGTTATTAACAAATTGATGAAAAAGAAATAGTTTAACAAATATTTCGATGACCCAATTTTTTTTTTCATGAAAATGATTCCCTCGTTTTTCCGAATACGTATGAATTTTTTTAGATTTTAGAGTTCACGTTGAATTTTCACATATTTTCCCTATAAAAGACGCACAAAATTCAATGTGAACTCTAAAATCTGAAAAAATTCATACGTATTCGGAAAAACGAAGGAATCATTTTCATGAAAAAAAAACTTGGGTCATCGAAATATTTGTTAAACAATTTTTTTTCCATCAATTTGTTAATAACATTTTCGAATTATTATTATGCAAAATTAATATTTTCAGTACCTTTAATGTGCGTGCATTTTTTCAGATTTTTATACCATCGAGAAGTGTTTGCAATTGTCTCTAATATTCCTCGAATTTATGCGAAATGAATATTGGTCGCAAGGACTACCTTAAACGCGACCCAACCATCCACGAGTGCCTTACATCGAAAACCTTGTCGTCGTCGTCGTCCCCGGACGAGAAGTGTGACGAGCGACGAGGCGCAACAATAGCCGGGGGTTTTCTGCTCGCGCGCGTTTTCTCGCACATTATGAACCCGACGATGCGCGCGACGGTCTCACTCTCTCTCTCTCATTGTCGCATTCGGAATCCCCCGACGGAGTCTCTCAAATTTTTTCCAGCTCCTATTCCGCATTTTATTTTCCGCTCGTTCTATTCAACGACGCGTTTTCTTCTTTCTCTCCTCGTCGCGCTCTCCCCCGTCGCTGTTTAGGGCCTCGGCTCACGCCAAGGCTGGCCACTCGGTGGCTCTTTAATTCCTAGTTTTCGTCGAGTATGGAGTAAGAAGGGCCCCCTCGGGGCTTCTTCACGGACCCCCGGACGGACAACACATTCGCAAATAGCAACCGAATGGCCCGTCCGTCTCGCTGGTGCCGTCAATGACGAGAAACGGATGAAAGACCTCGTGGGATGCCTAGGCCTCTCTTTTCCTCTCGCTTTTCTTTTTGTTTCCTTTCTCTCTCGATTTTTTTCTGCGTCTCTTTCTCTCTCTTTTCCTGTGTCTCTTTCTCTCTCGTTTTTTTTCTGCGTTTCTTTCTCTCTCGTATTTTTCCTGTCTCTTTCCCTGTTTCTTTTTTCTGCGTCTCTTTTTCTCTCGTTTTTTTTCCTATCTGTTTCTGTCTTTTTTTTTCTGTGTCTCTTTCTCTCTCGTTTTTTTTCCTGTCTCTTTCTATCTCTCTTTTTTCGGCGTCTCTTTCTCTCTCATTTTATTCCTGTCTCTTTCTGTTTCTTTTTTTTTTCTTCGTCTCTTTCTCTCTCAATTCCCGTATCTCTCTCTCTCTCTCTCTCTCTCTCTCTCTCTCTCTCTCTCTCTCACTCGCTTTCTCGCTCCTTCCACCCTGGAAACTGCGCGACGGGCCTTTCCACAGATTCTGGAGACTCTCGGTCGAGCTCCCTCGGACCCCGTCGGCCCCTTTCCTCCTCTCAACCGGCAGAAAACGATTTACTACTCTGTGTGCTCTTTGCCCGGGCGTCTCTCTTTCTCTCTCTCTCTTCGCTCGCTCAGTGCATAAATCAGTTTGAGCGTTCTAAAGAAATGCCATTTCTCGTTCGCCGACGCTCGCCTCGTCTGGCCCGAGCTTCCTTATTCCACCGTACGATTTTCTCTCGCTTCCTCCGTCGCCTCGCGTCGTCTTTCCTCGCAACACGAGAATCGCGAGGAAAGAGATAATAATATCCTTGTCTCTCCTCCTCGGACCGACCACTCGCCAAAGCGTCGCGTTCCCCCGATATCCTCGATCCGAGACCAGCACCGTTAGTGATTTCGGATGAGCCGGTTGCGTTGAGTTATATCCGCGCGACTCCCGCTTCCGATCCGCTCGCGGGCCGCATTCTCCGCCGGGCCACAGATCCACGTCAACTTCGCGTCGGGAATTAATCTGAAATGTACCGAATTACTTATTAAATTACGCTCGCGTTACGTTACAGGCTAAATGCTACTCGTGCCAAGCGTAATCGGATCTCGCTCGCATATTTAGATAAGCCGCTCAACCCTCAGTCGCGGCGACCCAATCGTTCGCACCACCTGGGAAAGCCTGCTAATTTCGGGTCAAAATTACTTCAGTGACTTTTTCCTTTCTCATAAAAAGAAATACTTTTGTTAAAAAGTCCACATATGGAGTAAAAAAAACGTTTAATAAAAGAAAAAAATACTTTTGTTAAAAGGAATAAAATTACTTTTGTTAAAAGAAAAAAAAATACTTTTATTTAAATAAAAAAATGACTTTTGTTAAAAGAAACAAAATTACTTTTATTTAAAATAAAAAATACTTTTGTTAAAAAAAAATACTTTTCTTACAAGAAAAAAAATTACTTTTGTTAAAAAGACCACGTGGGCAGTTGAGTGTTAAAAAAGGCCCATCTGCCCGCCTAATTGACTCCAGGGTTTCGCTCCCTTCCTCCCTCTCTTTGTCTCTTTCTCTCTCTCTCTCTTTCGTCCCCGCGATTTGGCATCGGGCGCCCCATGCGAGTCCATATATCAGTTTAATGCGGCTATCTACAGCGTTAGAACACGGTAAATTATTCTCGATGAGCGTATAAAGGGTTGGCAACGGTGCCGCCGCCGCCGCGCGCGACCTCCTCCACATTTCCGTTACACATTTCTCCGCGCTCTCTCGAGTGGCGGAATTTCATTGTACATCTACAGATATATCGGCGCACCTGCTGCGCGACAAACACACTGTTTTGTCCTCCCTCCCCTCCCCGCCGGTGGCGACCCAGTGCCAAGCCAGTTTTGTCTCGGTTTCTCGTCCCGTGCACCGCGATATATTTTCACGCTTTCGGTTTCGAGAGCGCAAAATAACGCCACGGTGAATCACGCACGCGTGAACCGCGCGTGAATGGAATGCGATTTCGATCTCCTTAGGGGGAGACGCGGCGGCCCTCTCGCCCCGGCAATACGATCGCCGGTACCGGCGTATCGATTGCGCGACGCTATGCACTCTCGTTTGTTGGGCCAACAGCGAGAGAGATTTTCCACTGGGGAAAAAAAGCGAAAGGCCGCGCGCGCCGCGAGAGGCCAACGAGGGCGAGAGTTTTCGTCCGGCCCAAACCGCCGCCGCCGCAGCGCACAATCGTTAATCCCCCGAACGCGACAGGACTCCATTTTCTCGCCGACAAATGATCGCGGTTTTGCCGTAGTGACAGCTGAAAGGAATTGTATTTTTTCGACGGTTTTTTTTTCGTGTTTTTGATTTTTTTTTTTTTTTTTAGCTTTAAAGACGAGACTCGAGTTCTGATTGATATTTAGCGTTTGACTTTAATCTCGATTTTTTTAAATTCTACACGGTGGATTATTCGCCGGCACCGATTTTCCATCGACGCTTCGCCGCGCCGATTAATTATTCACGTCCGCGATTAACTGCCGAGCTCGCGATCCGAGATTCCGAGGGTCGGGATTATATTAATTTCGACAAACGAACTCGAATTAATCGTCGAACGTTCGGCGGCGACATATTGGAAAAACGCTCGTCGGCGTTACACGCTCCGCGCGCGGTCATGTAAATTTTCCCCGATTTTCCAACCGCGGACGAGCAATTTGCTAATTTATCGACGGCGGTCGGCCGATTTTTCGAGTTTCTTTTTTCTCCTCGCTTTTTTCCACCCGAATGTTTCCCACCCGCGCCAAAAACCATCGCCCGGAGCATCGATTCACCGCGATCCCACTCCCGGATAGAGAGAAAAAAAAAAGAATTAAAAAAAAAACAGTAAAAAGTGAAAAAAAAAAAAAAAATAAAACGTTCGCGGATTCTCTTCAAACAGCGGGAAACACGATTGAAAATGCGGAGCGCGGGAGCAGGAGCAGCCCGCCGGGGGCCTCTATCGCGCTTTGAGCGTAACGCGATTCGTATCTTTGATCCCTGAGCGTGGCATCGGTCGCTCGGCGAAGTTTGCATCGATGCGGCAGCAGCAGCCGAACCCACCAGCAGCGGCGGCTCCAAACGTGCGGACCGACGGATGCACAAAGAGTGAGCGAGAGCGGTCGATTCCTATCGATCACGTTACGCGCATTGTTGCGTCGATACAGAGAGATCGATGGAGGCTCAGGACGCGCTGTAAAAAAAAGAGAAAAAAAAAAAATTACTGCGCCGGACACCCTGAAAAAAGAGCGCGAGATCCCATCGATCCACACGCTGCGAGGATTTTCAAAGGATCGCGCGCGCGGGGTGTGAGTAAAATACGGAAACACCGTCCAGACGTGGCCGTCATTTCGTTTTGTGCCCCCCGGTGGACGCAAAATGAAATGTTTCGCTTTATTTTGGAGGCGGCAAAATAAAATGTCTCCACGGATTTTTTTTTTTTTTTTCGTGTTTCTGATTTTATCGACGAAAAATTATCACGATTTTATCGCACTGACAGCTCGAAAGAATTTTTTTTTTTTTTTTTTCAACGGAATATATTTTTTTGTGTTTCTGATTTTTTGCGTTTTGGAGCTTTGAAGGCGAGTCTCGAGTTCTGATTGATATGTAGTGTTTGACTTTAGTCTCGATTTATTTTTTATTCTACATGGTGGATTGTTGTATTTTTTCGACGAAAAATTTTTGCCGCACTGACTGACAGCTCGAAAGAAATTTTTTTTTTCAACGAATTTGTTTTTTTTTCGTGTTTCTGATATTTTGCGTTGTGAGTAAAATACGGAAAAACCGTCCAGACGCGTTTTGTGCCCCGGCGGACGCAAAATGAAATGTCTCGCTTTATTTTACTTCGGCGGCGGCAGAATAAAATGTCTCGCTCAATTTTGCGTCGGCGGCGACAAAAAATAAAATGTCTCCGTTTTGGGCTTTTTTCCGGCTGTATCCGTGCGGTCAGGGTTTGTCGCACTCACCTTGAAAATATTCCGTCCGAAGGGCTCGAGCAGCCGCCACGCCTCTCGTAAAAATAATGCATCGCGGCAGATGTCCCCGCAAACGGTCCGAAATGGCCCACGCGCCGCCTCGAAGCGCCGGGGGTATTATGGGACGATCGTGAACCCTCGTGAACCTCCCCCGACGACGACGCGCAGCGCGCCTCGAATTTCCAGCGACGACGTGCGAGGATCTCCTTACGGCTCCTGCGGATTCCGCGCGGCTACTTTTGTATTCCCGCTGAGATCCATCGACGAGACGGTCAATGGGCGGTTGATGAAATAAAAGAAATGCCACGAAATACCTTTCGAGACCTGTCGAGTCACTCCGGAAGATCGTGAAGAGAAAATCCTACTGATGCATCTGCGCGTATGGGAAATACGAGAAGAAGATGTGAATTAAAAGTAGTGTGACACAGAATTACCAACAGTTCTCGATGAGATGAAAATCGGAAAAAAATCAAGCATATGGTTGGTGCTGAAAAGATTATTTTGGCATAATAATAATTTCAAAATGTTATTAACAAATTGATAAAAAAAATTGTTTTACTAATATTTCGTTGACCCAAGTTCTTTGTTTACATGAAAATGATTCCATTATTATTCTGTATACGTATGAATTGTTTCAGATTTTTATCTAATCTTTGAAATTTGTGTTTTTTTTGTATGGAAAATATGTACAAATTGCAAAGATTAGATAAAAAAAATCTGAAAAAATTCACACGTATACAGAAAAATAAAGGAATAATTTTCATGAAAATAAAAAAAACTTGGGTCAACGAAATATTTGTTAAACAATTTTTTTATCAATTTGTGATTAACATTTTGGAATTATAATTATACAAAATTAATATTTTCAGTACCTTTGGTGTGCATGAATTTTTTCAGATTTTCCGATCATCGAGAAGTGTTTGCAATTCTCTCGCACTTTTCTCGAATTTATGCGAATTGAACACTTAGCGCCAACCAGTCCTGGTAGTCCCGGGGCGAAGCGCCGATAATTTCTCAATAAACCAACGATAATTTTTGTCTCTTCCTTTCCTTTCTTTTTTTTTTTTTTAGCTCTCACCACTTCCGAACGTCGGGAGACGCGAGACAACCGAGGCCCAAGTCTGTCGCCCTCGCATCCGTCCCTCACAATCTCCACTTAACCGTCTCGCTGCGCTCCGATGCCCGGTGATAAAGAATTTTAATCCGATGAATCGCCGCGCGTCGCGCTGCCGTCGAAGCAATCGGGTTATTTCGTTTGGCGCGCGCTCTCTGCGTAATCTCACAAAGGGCAATTTCCATCGAAGCAACTGAAAAAAAAGATGCACACACAGCAAAAAAAAAAAAAAAAGTAAGAAGAAGAAGATGAAGAAAAAAAGCAGAGAAAGGAAAAACGACAGAGACTGAACGTCGGAGGAGTCTTGGCTCGGCAACCGAGTCGCTGCTGCTGCTGCTGCTCTCTTCTTCCTCCTCTCCTCTCCTCTCTTCCTTATTTCCTCGCTTCGCGTTTTACCTCTCGAGGACTCGAATAATTACGCAGAATTCAATCGTCTCCCGCTGCAGCTTCCTCTTGGCTCTCATTCCCTTCCTCCTTCTCCTCCTCCTCCTCCTCCCGCTGCTCCTTTACACTTCCATGAGTTCGTCTATACAAACCGAATGCTTTTGCTCTTTCGGAGCATCCGAGGGAGACAGAGAGGGACGCGCAGTTTCTCAAACGCGAAACAGCTGCGCTGGAACGAAATAAAAGTCCACTTACTTACGACACCTCTTTACGAGGAGAGTAGCAGAACCATTCCCGGTATAACTACACCGCACCCTTCCAGCGCTGCGTTTCTTCGCGCCCTTGCCCAGCGAAAATCACCTTTTGTGAGCGAGGAGGAAAAACCCCGCAGCTCGACGTCCCGAGACGCCCTGATGCCGGCTTCTTTTTTCCTCGCGCACGCCGCGCAAGCTTCGCTCTCGACGGATCCTCTCCGTCCTGTCTGAATGCAAATTCCGACGAGGGAGACTTTCGCGATGCTTCGGGATGACGACGGTTGTTCTCTCTCTGTCTCCTCGTCGCTGCACTGAGATCTCCTGACACGGATTTCGGCGTTTTTGGTGCGCTGGAGGGACAGAAAAAAATGTTTGGTGAAATGAAATGGAATGACGTATAGGGTAAAAGTACCGTTTTTGGTTACCTTTGGTACAATTGTGGCCACCAAGTTTAAGTCCTTGCGACCAATATTCATTTCGCGTAAATTTGAGGAATTTGAGAGAGATTTGCAAACACTTCTCGGTGGTACAAAAATCTGAAAAAATTCATGCGCATTAAAGGTACCGAAAAGATTAATTTTGCATAATAATAATTTGAAAATGGTATTAATAATTTGATGAAAACAAAAATTGTTTAACAAATATTTCGTTGATCCGAGTTTTTTTTTCATGAAAATGATTCCTTCGTTTTTCTGAATACGTATGAATTTTTTCAGATCTTAAAGTTCACTTTGAATTTGGTGCGTATCAATATTCGAATATGGAAAAACAAATATTTCAAATCAACTACAGTAAAAATGTCCATAAACGGTACAGTGGCCACAAATGGCACTTCTACCCTAAAGCGAGGTGATATCAAATAAAAGGAGATGAAACGAAATGAAATAAAATAGGCTCCGGGCGAGCAAACTTATTGGGTCAGCCAATTAAACTCTCGCTGGCAAAAAAAAATCGTTGTGACAACCAGATTGATTGCTTGACAACGAATTTTTTTATTTTTTATTTTTTTTTATTTTTTTTTTCAATCCATTTATCGACGTAACCAATTTGCTCTTTCGCGGCCTAGCGAATTATTTCTCCCAGGCGCAATCAACTTACCCCAACGATATATTTTTCTCCCAATGCTGCGCAGCTTCAACAAACGTCGGCCTTTTCTGAAGCAAAGCGGCGACAGTTCCAGCCCCAGCAGCCGCGAGACGGTTTTCCACGTTCGTCGAAAGAACTTCAGGCCGCCGCGGGTGTCCCGTGGTGATGTGCAGGTGGCGTTATTCCTCGCTCGCGTGGGTGGCGCAAAAAAATGGCCAGAGGCTTCTTCTGCTTCGTCGTCTCGCGCGCTGAGATGAGAGCCGCAGCGCTGAGGATCTCGAGCTGCAAGAAGAAGAGGAAGAAGAGATGAAGAAGGCAGAGCGCGAGGGATAAGCGAGCGGGGCCACCGGGCGTGATGGAAAACCCCCTCGGAATTTAGCTATGAGGAAAAAGAGAATTGGAACGCACGAGGGAGGACGAGGATGAGCGAGGAACAGGAGGAGGAAGAGGAGGAGGCGCGAGATCGATCCTGGGGAAGCTAAACCTCCATTTCTACCTCCCTCCTTTTTTTTCTCTCTTTCCCCCCAGCAAAAGCCCCAGCTACTCTTGTGTTTACGGCTGACTTTATCGCGATGAGGATCTTGCCAAAGGGACGAAGGCGCGGGAGTGGGAGAAATAGGAGAGACCGGGGTAAAACGGACCACCTGAGCAAAAAATGGCTCTATGACGAAACCCAAAGTGTTTTTTTATCGCTTTGCACTAAAAAATCGATATCGATCATCAATTTTGAGCGTCGGTAAAAAAAAATTCCGGGGTAAAACGGGCCCCCTCAGAATCCGGCACAAATATTTTTATTTGAGTTCGTTTTCGTGAAATTAAATTTTTATCTCAGTTAATTTTCACGAAATAACATTTTTTTTGTGTTCGTTTTCATGATATTAAATTTTTATCTGAGTTAATGTTCATGATATTAAATTTTTATCTGAGTTAATTTTTATGAAATAAATTTTATATCTGAGTTAATTTTCATGAAATTGAATTTTTATTTGTGTTAATTTTTATTAAATTAAATGTTTATCTGAGTTCATTTTCATGAAATTCGAGGGGGGTCCGTTTTACCCCGGTCTCCCCTATATGAAGGGCGAGGGTAAAAGACGAGAGTAAGAGAAATGGAGTAGCAACAGTGAGGAGAGAACCGTCGGCCCGCAGGATAATCGAAGAGCTTTTGATTCATCCACGGTATTAGTCATCCGGTTCATTCGGCTTATCTGATATCCATCCGGTCCGTACGCGTCCGACGGCGCGAATCCTCGCTCAGTTTCTCTCCGACTTGACTCTCTCTCTGTGTGTCACCCCCACGATGAGGGGCGTCGATCCGACTCCGCGGAATTAGGAAAAGCCGACTGGGGACGCAAGCGACGCGTCCCCGGGAGATGAGGGATAATTCGAGCGTGAAATTTCCTTGACGAGCGCGACGACGAGCCTGGAAATTGATCATTCTCATTGGTCTGATATCGTCGGGCTGAGCGTCACAGTTACGCTGTTTTTATCGCACGAACGCTGCGCGAATATCGCGTCGAGCTGCTCTTAAACGATCCCCAATTGGCGTTTGGATTTCAAAGTCACTCAGTTTCATAAGGAAATTATTTAATAAGGAAATTAGTATTTAATATTATTTAATAAGGAAATTAATATTTAATAATATTTAATAAGGCAATTAATATTTAATTATATTTAATAAGGAAATTAATGTTCAATGATATTGAGTAACGAAATTAATATTTAATCATATTTAATAAGGAAATTAATATTTAATCATATTTAATAAGGAAATTAATATTTAATCATATTTAATAAGGAAATTAATATTTAATAATATTTAATAAGAAAATTAATTTTTTGTATGTTACTCCAAATATCTCTTTTTGTTTTGATTTACAGTATTTGTAATTTTTATGTTTCGGTGGCTAAAATCGGTTCATCTATTCTTTGTATAATTTTTTTTATACTTAAGGGTCTCATAAAAAAAAAAACTTTTTTTTTACTGCGTATTCGATTCAACGATTTTCCTAGGAGCCGGTGATTCCACTGCGCGAGCGAGGATCAATCCAAAGCATCCGCTTAAGGGTATTGCAGAGTTACGTTTCCTTCTGACTCGGCGAAATTGGGCATCGAACGGCTCAGTGCTCGCTTTCCCGTAAAATCCCTCGACCCCCCCCCCCTCCCTCCCCCTTCTACTGTTTTCCCTCTCTCTCTCCCTCTCGCATCCCCGAGTTTTAGCGCCCCCCGGCCCCTTCCACGAGTTGCCGGTTAATTGTCGGTTAAAAAGAAAGTTCCAGTCCACAGTTTGCCGCGCCCGAAAGCTCCACCGGCGGGAACAACGGCGAACCCCCCGCGCTTTTAGTCCAGCCCCCCCCCCCCCCTTCACCCCCCTCCCCCACAGAGTGTTGCTCCGCACTCGTTCGGCCAAACTTTTCGACGATTCTCGCCTCTCGTTTTATTTTTATGTTTGGCCTCTTTTTTATTTTTCAAATTCTCTTTTTTTTCTCTCATTTTTTACTTTTTTTTGTTTACTCTCGCCACTTTTCCCTCGCGCCCGATAAAAATTTCGTTATAGCTCGATTATATGGCTATAAATATATTCGACAGAGGTTGGAACATCGTCGCGGTGTATAAATCCCGGGCGAGCTCGCGGGAACGATTTGAGAAATTTACGTATCGCAAATAGTGTGTAATGCACGTCGGGAACGGCGGGGGCTACGCCCTCGAGCCACCGGCGGCGCTCGCAAGATCTTTCTCTATTTCCCTTTCGCGGAGCTCACTGTCGCCCCCCCCCCCCCCCCGAACCCGAGGGAGGCAAAACTATTTACTATCGATTCGCCGCGAGAGCCGTGACCTCCCTCACTCTGCTGCATAAACCACACGTCTCGCGGTGTGTAATGCCAATTCGTGCGTCATGCCGGATACCGAAAACGGGGAGATACAAAATATTCGGACTTTTCGCGCAATTAAACAAAATATCGTGGCTACATTTTTTTTGGGAAATTAGATTTGTTTCCGAGTTTATTTTTGTGAAATTAGATTTTTTTTCCGATTTTATTGTTGTGATATTAAATCTTTATATCTGAGTTAATTTTCATGAAATTACATTTTTATTTTAGTTAATTTTCATGAAATAAAATTTTCATCTGAGTTAATTTTCGTGAAATTACATTTTCTCCTCAGTTAATTTTCGTGAAATGAAATTTTTATCTGAGTTAATTTTCAGGAAATGATATTTTCACCTGAGTTAATTTTCATGAAATTATATTTTCACCTGAGTTAATTTTCATGAAATTAAATTTATTTCTGAGTTAATTTTTATCGCATTGAAAAAAAAAAAAAAATCTGCAATAATTTTCCAGGTAATAAATTGTTTACCCGACGAAATATTTGTGAAAATAAAACGTTACCCCGATTAAATATTCCTCCATCGCGAAATTTCAACGTTTCTCGAGCCCGCTTTTCCCGAAATTGCAAACAATTTCAAGCGCGCGCGCGATAATAAATCCACTGAATTCGCCTCATCACGGACAAATCTCCGTTGTTTTTGGTTCCGGCTAGCGCTACTAATTTTCCCGCCGACTAATAAATACATTCCCCGGTTCTGGCCCGGCGGCCCCCCCGGTTTTCAAATCCGCGGCCCCGCCGGGCGTTGATTCAAGCGACGAAGGTGACGGCTCGCGCAAAATTGTCCTTAAATTTTCACGCCAATCGTATCGCTCTATTCCAGTTTTCATTTGCGAATATAATTATAATGGATTTCGGATAAACCCCACGCTCGCGCTTACCGCGAGCGCACCGACGAGGCGCGACATTTGTTTTATTCATTCGCGCGATAACAATGCTGTCATTTATTTGTCTGCATTATGCACAGCGGCGGAGATGAAAATTCGCGTCGCTTCGTCTATTAAATCTCGTTGACTGACGCTGATTAATATTCCGACACACGAAGAGCTCCCTCTCCTCCACTCTCTCCCCCCTGTCGGGAGTGCAAAAGAACAAACGTATGGGCAAAATTTAATAAAAAAAAAAAAAAAAAAACGCCCAGTGAACTAACGTTCTGTGTTTCGGACAACGAGATTAGAAGCGAAGGGAGAGAAAAAACGCACGATGTTGAAGTTTGCATCGTTGGAATGCAACGAAAATCAGAAAAAAAATTTATTCTAATTAAGGTAGCTTGCGACCAATATTCATTTCGCATAAATTCGAGGAATATGAGAGAGAATTGCAAACACTTCTCGATGGTATAAAAATCTGAAAAAATTCATGCACATTAAAGGTATTGAAAAGATTAATTTTGCATAATAATAATTCGAAAATGTTATTAACAACAGGTGCGGAATTTTTAGCTCATGGAATTACTATTTTTTCGAAAAAAGTCATTCCATGAGCTAAAATTCCCAGGTGCTGAATTTTTAGCTCATGGAATGACTATTTAAAAAAATATATTTTTGCGAAAAAAGTCATTCCATGAGCTAAAATTCCCGGGTCCGGATTTTTTAGCTCACGGAATGACTATTTTTCCGAAAAAAATATATTTTTGCGAAAAAAGTCATTCCATGAGCTAAAATTCCCTGGTCCGGATTTTTTAGCTCATGGAATGACTTTTTTCGGAAAAATAATTTTTTTTTTTAATAGTCATTCCATGAGCTAAAAATTCAGCACCTGGGAATTTTAGCAATGGAATGACTTTTTTCGGATTTTTTTTTTTTTTCGGAAAAATAGTCATTCCATGAGCTAAAATTCCTCGAACTTATTCCACGAATTTATGTGAAACGAATATTGATCGCAAGGACTACCTTAAACAAAATGACGAAGGGCACGAGTTTTTTTTCGTGCCCCTGGTCATTGTGGTAACTTTTTACACCTATTTTCATCACTTGTATTAATTGCAATAATTTTTTTTCTGAATTTCGTTCTATCCCAACGATTGAAACTTGAACGTTACAAAAACGCAAAAAAAAAAACGACAAATTCGTGATTGGCAGGAGAAAAAAAACCACCACAGCGGGAAACGAGTTAACGAGAGACGCGCGAGTTAACGATAACCCGATAACCAGCCGGGCGCGCCGTAGTTGGTGCTCTTTTCGTGCGGGAAAAGCAGCCCGGAGCGGGTCGAGCGTTCGCAGGATCCGCGGGAAGCCTCGGTGCGTGCTTTGCCGCTGACGGGAGAGACGGGAGGCTGCTGCTCGCTGCTCGCACCCGGGCGATATGTGTTCCATTAACCGCGTTGACTGGACTCTAATAAATATTTCGGCTGGCAGCGGACAGGAGCCCCGCCGCGAAGCAGCCGCGAGTTGACCGCAAACGCGGCCGCCGACGCGCGCGAAACCCGCCGAATCGTGTAACCCGGCCCGGCCGCGAGTCTCGAGGCTGCCAGTCGGCGATTATCATTGAACCGCAAGGCCTCAGCGCTCGCCCGACTCGTCGCGTTGACTCTGTTACAATCTGCAACAAACAAACACATACAAATTAAAAAAAAACAGAATCGTTGAATTTTGATTGATGTAAAAGAGAGAAACGCGCCACCGTTTTTTGCACCAAAAATTCTGATTGATGTAAAAAAATAAACATAGAACAGTTTTTTGTAACAAAACGAGAATTTTGATTGATGTAAAAAAAAAGGAAGCGATGCTCTTTTTATTCGAGACACTTTGATTGATGTAAAATAAAACTTGCGATGCTAGCAAAAAAAATTCAGACATCCCGCATCCATTTTTGCTCCCTCATGGAGGAAGCTTTGCTTTCATGAATTTTTTTTTTTTTATATTTTCACTTACTGAAAATATAAAACTACTGAGTGAGAGGCGATTGAATTTTTCCATACGGACATTTTTTTCTAAACCATTTTTCTCGACGTTTTAGGTGATTCTAAGCTGGCATGAAAATCTCGAAAAAAAAACATTTTCATGAAAACAAAGCTTCCTCTATGAGGAAGCAAAATGATAAACAAGCTTCTTCACAGAGGTGGCTTTGTGAAAAACGAAAATTAACGAGGCCCCAATATGCAAAGTTCTACTCTGCAATTTTTTAAAAACCCGTATATAAAAAAATAACAACATTTTATTTTTCCGCGCTTGGCCAACTCGCATTCCCGACAAATCTACTCTTTGACTCGATTAAACGAGCGGAAACCTCAACAAAAAGAAGCCTTTTACCGACTCTCTCCTTCCTCACGTTTTATTATTTTTTTTTCTCCCCGCCTCCGCATTGTCGCCGCAGACGGCGGAACCGGAGCGGAACGGAGAACACAATATCGACTGTTAAAATAGTCAAAACCGTTCGGATTAATTAACGAACTGTTGGACGGAGAGGCCGCGCTGCGCGGCGAGCTTGCATTCCGCGCTGCAACAGCCCGGAAAGAGACGTGGGGTGAGAGTTGGCCACACACACACACACACACAGAGAGATCCACGTGGCGACTCCGCTTTGTTCGTGCGGCGAAAAAATTGTTCGCCGATATCGCGTAAGCGTGGCTTTCGTGAATCGGCCGCCAAGTTGACCCACTTTCCTCTATCCCGATCTATAGCAACGCAGCGACAACGGCAGTCCGGTTGCCTCCACCCTCCCCCAACGTTCCCCACTATCCACAGACCCCGTTCATGAATATTCGATTGAATATTATTGTTTAATGAATGCGCGCGCTCCCCCCGCGCGCCGGTTATGCAGCATTGGCTGCCGCTGCATTCTGGTCGATCGTTTCGTGCCTCGCCGATCGAGAGAGAGAGAGGGTGAAAAGGGGCGAAGCAGGAGGGAAAGAGAGAGAGAGAGAGAGGGAAACCCAGACTCACAGCAGACGTGACTGAATGTACGATTAACGAGAAAGTCCCTGTATAACCAGCGGTACCTGCATAAGCCACCAGCACCACCACCAGCATCGAGACTTTCAGCCCGCCTCGTCCACTTCATACCCCCTCGAACGCTAACGAACCCCCTCAGAACTCTTTTGATTATTCCTCAACAATATTAACTACGACTGGCCGCCCCGAATATACACGCGGACAAAATAAACCGCGAGGAACAAAAGTCCCACCCGCGCGGCATTGACGCGCCTCATCGGCGCCCCCCGCATCGGTTAACTCGACTCGTTTTTTGGGAAGGCTTGGTGCCGGTCGGTCGGAAGTAATTTTCGTGCCGGCCTCAAACGAAATTTCATTTTTTTGGGGAATTGTTTTTTGTATTGTTTTGACTCGTAGCGCGAAAGGCGTTTTCGACGTTAATTGGATGGCTAACCGGGCAGAGTCGATGACTGATTAATTTGTGGGCGTCGAACAATTTAAGGGATGTTTGTGTGGTAATTATTTCGGGGAGTAATAATAATTGGAGGGGTGGAAATTCGGAAATGTGGGAGATTCGAGAGGTGCAGTTGGGACGTGTTGTGTGGCGGATGTTATTTTTTTGTGAGAAATTAATTGGGTAACGCGTTTTGGATTGTTGATTGATTAATCATTAAAATGGATATTCCAGGCCGAGAATTGTGTCGCGACAAACGCACGGCGATATATTAATTTCTGTATTTTTCACCGAATTTTGAAACCGTAAGTTGCCTTGCGTTAGTCACGATTTTTTTTTTTTTTTTTCGTCTTTGTAAAGTTTAAAAACCGTGTCCGATGGGAAATTTTCATAGCAGATGTATTTTCTATATTTTCTATATTTACTATATATTTTATTTATTTATTTATATTATATTTTCTAATATTTTCTATAGCAGAAAAAAGGCCAGAACGTAACAGGACGAAAAAAGGGGTAAAATTCCGGTGAAAAAAAAAGTTTTTTTCTCAATTTCGTAAAGTTATCAAGGATTTACGAATATTTTCTACAGCAGAAAAAATGGCCAGAATGTAACAGAACGAAAAAAGGGGTAACATTCTGATGGGAAAAAAACGTTTTTTTGTCAGTTTCGTAAAGTTATCAAGGATTTCCGAATATTTTCTACAGCAGAAAAAATGGCCAGAACGTAACAGGACGAAAAAAGGGGTAAAATACTGATGAAAAAAAAAAACTTTTTTTCTCAATTTCGTAAAGTTATCAAGGATTTACGAATATTTCCTACAGCAGAAAAAAAAGGCCAGAACGTAACAGGACGAAAAAAGGTGGGTAAAATTCCGGTGGGAAAGCGCCAGGATACGGTTACGTAATAATATGTATAGGTTTAGGGTGTGGAACGTCTCTCGGTGCTTCGGAGGAGAGCACGTCACATCGTGTATCACGCGAGAGAGAATTCCGCGAGGCGAGCAAGAAGAGTTCGGGAGGAAGAAAAAGCCGCGGGAGGAAGCGGGGAGGAAGGTGAAGGGAACGACGACGACGACGACGACGACGCGCGAGCGGCTACAGCGCCAGTGGGATTCGGTGACACGATTGTGCGAGCCGGATTCGTGGCACGGATCCAGAAAACGACTTATGGATGTAGTAGAACGAGGCGGATAGGAAGGAACCGCGACCGACCATCGGCGGTGGCGGCAGAGGCTGAGGCATTCACTGGGCGCTGGATACTTTTGTTAGGATCCAGCGGGAGAACACACAAACTCTCTTGGCCACGGATAGTAGCGGCCGAAATTAAAATCCTTCTGGCGAAGGCTCGCAGCCACTCTTTTTCTATCTCCTCGCGATCCTCTCCCTCCCTCTCGCTTTCTCTCTATTCCTAGTCTCTTTGTACGGGCTCATCTCATTCGCCGTGGAAGATTGCAATATCCTTGAAGCCTCCGGGGCATCCTCGGCGTTAAGAATATACCTGTTTAACAGAAGAGAATTTTTTTTTTGAGGCCCTTGGATACGATTTAGTCGACTCGCTGACTAGGCTGATTTTTCTAATTTTTTATTTCATCGGGAAAAATTGCATAAATAAATGACTAAAATTAGGATCGTGAAAAGTTAACGTTGAATCAAAAATTTAATTTAATTTAATTAACGTTTAGTTTAATTTAATTAAAAATTAAACGTTGACATAAATTAAAAATGAACGGAGGGAAAAAAAGTAAACGTTAATATAAATTAAAAATGAACGGAAGGAAAAAAGTAAACGTTAACATAAATTAAAAATTAACGGAGGGAAAAAAGTAAACGTTGACATAAATTAAAAATTAACGGAGGGACAGAAGTTAGCCCATGAGACGTTGTTAAAATGATTGTAAACAAAATAATTGAGCTCTCCTTCGACTAGTTACAGTTGGGCTGATTTTTTATTTTTATTTTGATCGAGAAAAAATGCGCCGATAAATGGCAAAAATTAGTATCGATATGTAGCGAAGCGGTGAATTTTTTCAATGAAAAAAAAATTAACGAACCCGTTAAAACGATTTAAAATAAAATAATTGAGCTTCGACTAGTTATGCAGCGAGCTCTCCCCCATAAACATGCATGGCAGTCGCGCCGTAATCCATTCCACGTGCCGAAAATTATGTGTTTCACGGTAGCAGCGGCGGCGACGGCGGCGGCGGTAGCTCGAGAATTAAGTCCGTCGTCGTAGACGTCGTCGGATAATCACGAGAGACTCTCGCGAGTAAACCCGGTAGTCATCGTGCAGTCTACGTGTCTCGCGCGCAGTCATTTGTATTCATAAGCAAGACCGGGCGGCCTAATGCTCGCATCCGACAACTGTTAATATCAGCGGCGCGGCTGCAGCCGCGAAGACAACGAGAGCGACGAAGAGGTCGAAAACTATTCGTTTGCTTGTCGAGACTCCTCGCTGCAACTGCACGGACCAGAGGCGGCCGCTTCGGCTAGGAGGAGCCACGAGAAAAGAGAACGAGTTAACCGCGCGCGCGGCTTAACTCGGTTGGGCTCCTCCATCCTCTCTATATATCCAACCACCGCCAGGCGCCACCAACTTCCGGCCAGCGCGTTCGCTCCACCACCGAACATTCCGACTGTAATACACATGGGTACTTGATAATATTTCTTCCACCCCGCGCGCCCCGAGTCCGAGATTCGTCCGACGAATCCGTAGATTCGTGAGTCGGCGACTAATAGCAACGATTTTTTTCCTCTGCAAATATTTTTTAAAATCGAAGATAGTCAAGGTTTTTGATTTTTTCGCGAAAACTATTGGTTTAGAAAAAAGTAATGGCGAAGTCGTTGTGTATGGGCACAACACTTCGAAATAAGATAAAAAAAGATGAGATAAATATTTCGAAATAAGATAAAAAAGATAAGATAAATATATCGAAATAAGATAAAAAAGATAAGATAAATACATCGAAATAAGATAAAAAAGATAAGATAAATACATCGAAATCAGATAAAAAGATCAGATAAATACATCGAAATCAGATAAAAAGATAAGATAAATACATCGAAATAAGATAAAAAAAAAGATAAGATAAATACATCGAAATAAGATAAAAAAAAGATAAGATAAATACATTGAAATAAGATAAAAAAAAGATAAGATATATACATCGAAATAAGATAACAAAAGATAAGATAAATACATCGAAACAAGATGTTAAAAAAATTAAAAAATTAAGTGTTGTTTGTATAAAAAAAAAACCGAAAAATGTTTTTTTTTTCGCGTCCACAATTTCGTCCCTTTTCTCGCAAAAAATCCTAAAAACCGGTTAAATCGCATTCCCACTTCTCTCTCGCCAAAGCAAATTTCACTCGTTCCTCCCGGCAACACAAACCCCGCCAGGCGCCACCGACTTCCGTCCACCGGTTTCCCTATCCCGTCTGCAACAGCAATAAACACACAGATACTTAATATCTCCCGTCCTCTTTTCTCGCCTCGGGACGGAGAGTTTACCTCTCTCTGTCTCCAGATTCGCGAGTTTACCGCTCTGCACCAGCGAGGCCGAAACGAAAAGCTCTTTTGCCTCGCTCGAAGGACCTTCTCGCCGCGCGGCAGCGCCACCTACTCCGTATTAATTAACAGGACGAAGAGAGAGAGCCGTCGCTGTTGCTGCTGCCGCTGCAGCCGCCGGTGCTCTCTGGCACGGCTGCTGGTGCTCCGCGCCTTTATTCTCTCGCGAGCAACCGTGCGCGCGATCGCACCTAATTAAGATACACCAGGGCGAGCTTGCAGCTGCAATGTAACACAGCACAAGGAGGAAGGCAAGAGTGCGGGTGTGAAAGCTTCGCCGCGCGGCCGCCAGAGGGGGCGGGGGGGTGAGATGGCGCTGCATGCCCCGAGAATCATGAGTGCTTTTGCGGCCTTTCCTGTTAGCGACTACATGCGCCACCACCACCCACCCAACGTGCGTCGTCTCTCCGTCTCTCTTTTCCCTCTCGTATGCCCTACGTACTGCGCACTGTAATACGTATCTTATACGTGCGCCCATATAAGAGACTAAGAGCCATAAGCTCCAACGCCACCACCCCCGACACTCCAACTGGAACCAAACAGAGAGAGCCCGAGATTCTTGTCGCCGGTGTGTGAGCCTATTTCGCGAATGCGGGGAAGAAGGAAGAATTAAGCGAGGTTGATAGCAACGATATGAGGGAACATGAGGGAATAGTACCTCGGTTTGCCGCCATCCGGTTCGCGAACGGAGTGAGAAATTGTAACGAGGGTTTTGCGCGAGTTCCTGGTGTTTGAAGGGGGGGGGGGGGGGGCAGGAATTGGGAGAAACTCGCGGGTATGTCTGGATACTCGTTATTGTGGATGCTGGTAATTTTGACGTTGTTGTCGTTACGATTGTTACGCGATGGAAAATTGTGAATATGGGTAGAATTATTTTGTAGCCAAATTAATTAATTAATTAATTTATGTTGTATTATGTTGTATTATTTTGTATTATTTTGTAGAATTATTTTGTGAACTTTTTTTCATCCGACGAAAAAAGTTATTTTCAATCTATAAACTCAATGAAAATACGATCAACTTGTAATTTTGTTCTGACGTATTTCATTGATGGAAAAATATTGAATTGACTCTAGAAAAAATCACGGTTTCATTTGAGACAATTTTTCGATTATCGTCAATTGTAATGTAAATTGGAACGAGGGTTTACCCGAATTTCCGACGTTCAAAGGGGGCAGAAATTCGGATACTCGTTATTGTGGATGCTGGTATTTTTGTCATTGTTGTCGTTACGATTGTTACGCGATGGAAAATTGTGAATATCGCTGCAATTATTTTGGGACTTTTTTTTTTGGCTCTGTCACGCTAATTAAGACGCGCGGTTCTCGCGTCCGAGTTTCGAGCGAAAGGCGAGCGAGAATTTACCGCAATATCGCGACGCTCTTAATCGCGCGAGTCGTTCTCGCCGGCTCGTTCGCCAGTTTCTCGTCCCTCGCCCGCGGTTCCCGGGTTCTTGTCTTGGCGGGCCCGAGAGCAGCCGGAGGAGCCGGCGCGAGGTATATACGGGCCGCGCAATAAAAAGCAGCCGCCACTAAACGTGAAATAACATTTTATACGACGAGGCGGATGGTGTTCGGTAACGTTGACTGACGGAGATGTAATATTATGTGTATATATACACACCCCGGTGGAGAGGCGGACCGGCGGCGCCCCTCATGGAGATTCCACGTCGTTGACGCGGGGCAATAAAACGAGGATATGAGGGAGGAATCTTCCGCGTTATCACGACCAAACATTCGCTCGAGAGGTACAAGCGGCCGCTCGTCTTTCTGTCTCCCACCTTCTGTACCTTCTCTACCTCCCCCCCTCCCCCCACGACCGCCCGTATTGTATCCGAGAGGCATTGTAGAAAAAAAAAAGAAACGTAAAAAAAATCAACTCGAGAAAAATTCTCGCTTGGATCTATTATGAAACCCCGGAAAAATTATTGAAACGCTGCAACGTATCGTGAAGTTTGTGACGCGTGGGGCGTTATTGCACGTTGAGTTACGTTAATCAAAGTTAATAAATTGTTTAAGGGGGAGTGTGGAGTTCGTTTGGCGGAAATTCCAGAAAAATGAGAGGGAATTGCAAACAGTTGTCGATAGTATAAAAATATGAATTTTTTTTTATAGGGTGAAAAAAAAAACAAATTTCAAAGTTAACTTAAAAATCGGAAAAAATTCGTACGTATTCAGAAAAATTAACGAATCATTTTCCTAAAAAAAAAAAATTGGGTCACCGGAATATTTGTTAAACCATTTTTTTTCGTCAATTTGTTAATAACATTTTACAATTATTATTATGCCAAATTAATATTTTCAGTACCTTTAACGTGCACGAATTTTTTCATATTTTTATACCATCAAGAATTCTTTACAATTCTCTCTCAATATTCTCGAATTTATGCGAAATGAAGACTATACGACAAGACCTCCTTAATAAAAGTTAATAAATTGTTTAAGTAATGGGAACGTTAAGTTCATTCGAACTAATGAACCGAATGCTGAGGTTAAAAAAATTTCTTAGGTTCAATGTAACTCACAAATCTTTTGAAAACCGATAAAAAAAAAACAAATCGGTGGCTCCGATTCGACACGTGACGAAGTTCCTCGGAGTTGGAGTTTCCTGTCCGCGTCCGGAAGCGTCTCGCGCGCGACGTCTCGATCGTTTCGTCGACTCACGGTTCCCTCATTTGCACTGGACGTCGATAAAAGGTGACAACTCGCGCTCCCGTCGAGGCCGGCCCCCGATGTCGTACACACCTCGGGTTCTCTCCCGGCAGACGCCGCGAAGCGATTTATCATTCCTCTCGTTCCGCTTCCCGGGGTTTTATACCTCCGCGTCCAACGGCGTCGCAGCCCGGCGCGAACAATGCAGCGGGCGGCCACGAGTGAACCGAGAGTTCCTCCGGTTCTGGATTTTCCGTCGAAAGCTTCCGTTCATCCCACTGGAAGCGGGATGGATTCCTCGTCGAGTCTCGCGACGGCCATCGATGTACCCTGTAAGCACGAGAAGCTGTAACCAACATCACCGTCGACCCTCGAAAGGGACTCGAGCGAACCGCAAAAAAAAAAGAAAAAAAGAGAGACAAGAAAAAGCTCGAGAAAATCGTGACGCTCGCGATTTTAATTTAATAAATGAGCGACTACGCCTCGGCGAGATTCTTCCGCATCAGTCAACGCCTCCGCGACTTTAAGGATGAGAAAGAGGGAGAGAAGGAAAAAAAAAGAAAATACACGCCTTAGCCGTTATTACGTGAGGGGAGTCTTGACAAAGGCGATCGGATATGCGTGACGCACGATCCACTCGGGGAACGCAAAAAAATGGTAACGGAAGTTTTTCGTACTTTTAACAAGTTTCACGACAGCGACGATAACTTTTTTTTAATCTGAGGAAAAAAAAGTTATTTTCAGTTTGGGCAACTCAATGAAAATACGATCAACTTGAAATTTTGTTTTGACGGGTTTCGGTGATGGAAAAATATTGAATTTACTGTATACAAAAAATTTAGGGTTTCATTTACGATTAATCTTAATAGTCACCTATGATTTTTCTATGTCGCTATTGAAAAATATTGCATTGATTGTATAAGAAATTCCAGTTTCATTTCAGACAATTTTTCGATCGTGTTCCGGTTATAATCAATGCGACAAAATTCCAGTTCACGCTTAATCTTAATAATCACCTACGATTGTTCTTTATCGCTACTGAATTGATTATAGAAAAAAATCACGGTTTCATTTAAGACAATTTTTCGATCGCATTCCGCTCATAATCGGCGCCACAAAATTCCAGTTTACGCTTAATCTTAATAGTCACCTGCGATTGTTCTTTATCGCCCCGCGGGACGACGACAAAAAAAAAGGACATCGCACCCAAGGTGGCGGGTCCGCTATCTCCTAATGCGTTGACGTCCGTGCGAAGTGGTGGCGCGGGGTCTCCGCAAAAGCCGCGACGAAGTGGCGATATCTCGCGCGCATTGGGACATTAAAGTCGCATCAGCGGAGCGGGTACACCGTGAGGTACGATCTCGCTGCGTCGTTTCGCGAGCCCTCGGGCTCCGTCCCTGGAGAAGAAGAAGCCACCCGGTCTCGCCTCTTTCCCTCCCCACCAGGAAAAAAAATGTCCTCAACGTCGTTTCAGTTCCTGAAAGCAAAAGAAAAAAAAAGTTGAACAAAAAAAAAAAAAATTCCGGTAGCCCGAAGAAGGGAGAACAAAGCGTCCAAACACGTGGAAAGAGTGTCTCTTCCCTTTGTCTTTCCGGTGAAATCTAATGAGGGATATTCTGCAAAGAAAAAAAAAAAAAGAGAAACAATGAAACACAAAGACGAATCGCAGCGGCAAAACTTTTCTGACCCGACGCGTCGTCCTCGGCTCGGGGTGGAAACGTCTCGGACGTTTTGCCTCCGGACCTCCCGGTGGATCCTCAGGATCCGGGGGGTGGCGCGGCGGGCGACTCAAAGACGAATCCGCGCGTCTCGCGGGGTGGAAAAGCGTCGAGAGTTTCGAGGGCGAAAAGAAGACGGCGGAGGCCGAGGGGGGCGGGGGGGGGGGGAGTCGAAGGGGGCGATGACTCTCGCCGGGTGCTCTGAACTTCCATAGTCGCGGTGTGTTGATACTGAAGGGGGGGGGGGGAGAGGGGGAAGGGGTCCGTAATTACGCTTCGGAAATTACTTTTTCTCGGCCGTCGTCGTGATTGCACATTCGAAAGAGTTTGCCCTGGGACACAAGAGATAGAAAAAGCGGAGCGCTCGCGCGACAGAAGCGAAGCAGGGGGTGGCAGCCGAAGGGGGGGAGGGGGAGGAGGAGGAGCCGGAAAACTTGAATGGACGAGAGAATGCAGGACGAGAGAGCTGCTCTGATGCTCTGTGATGGCCCACTCGGAGTCGCGGAGCGTCCGCCTCGCTCCAGAGGACACCCATCATCTCTCGATCGCGCGGCCCGAAATGAATTCAGTGAGGAAGGGAAAGAGAGAGAGAGGGAATTCTCTCCATTGTCCCCCTAATAGCCCCCTCGATATACGCGAGTCGCCGTCCCTGAAATCGATGGGGAAATTCACCTGGGATTTAAGGAAATTTGTTCCGGGCAAAAGAGAGGAGAGCAGCGCCCAAGAGAGCTTCGACGTAATTTCAGTCAACGGCCCGGAGCGATCGGCGAGTCGCGGGAAAGAGGAACCGAAGTTTGCTTCTTCGGAATTTTTTGGAAACATTTTTTGACGGGATTTTTTTTTTTTTTAATTGTGTTTATTGTTCACACTCAGAGAAATCGTTCTGATGGGAATTATACGAAACAAATAAAATGTGTTTGAAGGAAATAAAAATTTATTTGAATGAAATAAAATTTATTTGAACGAAATACATTTTATTTGAACGAAATAAAAATTTATTTTAATCAAATAAATTTTATTTGAACAAAATAAAAATTCATTTTAATGAAATAAATTTTATTTGATCCAAATAAATCCTACTAGGCCGGCCATTAAATAGATTAATTTATTTTGTCACGTCAACGCATGACGCTCGTTAATAAAAAAAAATGCAGTTATTAGTGTCCTGAATGTACAGGATACAACATTTTCAACGATTTTTTCTCTGCCTCAATTATCGTCTCTCCCTCGGTGGCGCCGTCGATCGAGGCTGAAAAAAAATGTATAATTTGCCTATCCGATTTCACGGAATCGGCGGCGCGTCTCCCGCGCCGGGGTCGCCGGCCCCCCGCGGTGGACAGATTTATCGACAGAGCAGTCGATGCCCGGAACGAGGGCGGTATTGTGCCTCCCGCTCCCCGGCGCGACGACAGTTGGCCCGTCGATTTCGCGGGAGCGACGGAGTATCAATCGACTCGATGCGTTATCAACGGCGCAAATTCGATTCTCCATTTTTTTTTTTTTTTTTTTTCCTCGTCGCATCCAGTCGAGTGTTTAACGAGCGTAATACGGACAAACCGATGTGCCGGAACGCCCGGAGGGTGGAGGGGGCGGTTTTCTGGAAAATGCCCAGATTTTCACCGCTGGAAAACAAAGCGAGTGCCGCGAACCTCGTGGAGCGAGGGAGGAAAGCAAAGAGGCTGCACATGAGCGGACTTTTTTCACTGCGAGGAAATGAACGCGGCTCCGCAACGTCGAGCATCGCCGCACAATGGTCGCGGCGAGCGAGAGCAGGAAGAGCGAGTCTAGCTGGCATAGGGTAGGCAACCCCTACACACACTTCTGTATCCCGCACGAAACGCGCCGTTTCCTATACATCCTACCGCGTAGTCCTCCAGCCCCCGAGATACATCCAGATATCTATGAGGCATTCCATCCCGTTTCGCACGGTCAAAAATTTCATAATTCCGAAAAAATCAGTAATTTTAACATACTTCATAATCGCCTCCTTAGAATACATGGGATTTTTTCAAAATTTTTGGCGCACATTTTTTTAAGTTATTTGAAAATTGACTTTTTTTTTTAATTATTTCTATCTTTAAAATATTGGATTGCACGGAAAAATCTTTGGGACAAAAAAGTTTGAGATTGTAATTAACTTGAATAATATTTTTTTTGTTTTTCGGAAACAGCAAAACCTCGTTTTTAAGCAAAATACACAGAAATATTTTTTTCGATCAATACGTCAGGTTTAAATTTTCTCAAAAAATTACAGAAAATCCTGCTATGTGTATAGAATAAGCTCATATTTTTTTCAATGTGGTTGGGGTACGCATATGCATTGTTTAATCATGTTTTCATTTTACACACATTTTTTAAAAAGTCAATTTTCAAATAACTTAAAAACTGTGTGCCAAAAATTTTGAAAAAAATCCCATGTATTCTAAAGAGGCGATTACGAAGTATGTTAAAATTACAAGTTTTTTCGGAGTTACGCAATTTTTGACCGTGCAAAACGGGATGGAATGCCTCATACATATCTGGGGGAAAAAAAGAAGAAAAAAAAAATATATACACAGGGAGAGAAGATATTCGTCGTTGAATGGGAATCACGAGAGTAGTAGGCGGCGTACATCCCTTTTATCCCAAGTCGTGAGCCCGAAGAAAAAGAATAAGGCAGCCGGCGAGAGAGAAAGGGAGAAAGGGAAAGGGGAGGAGATAGAAAGAGTTGGAAAGAAATAAGTACCCAGCACGGATCACTAATGAACAGTGGGGAGAGGGAGAGGAGAAAGAAGGAAGGGCGATGGAGAATAAAAAATAAAGAGGGAAGAATAAAGGAGCGAAGGCGTGGAGGGGAGGGAGGAAGGGGGGAGGAGGGGGACGACGAGGGGAGAGGGGGAGAATTGTAAAGCGTCTACAAGCAAGAAAGGAAAGTTCCGTCCCCCCTCTTCCTCCCCCTCGCTCTATATATCCGTCTTTCTTCGTCCCTCCCTCCTCCCTCGCATCCCTTCAATTCTCGCACTTTAGAGGCTCCGCCGGGCCACCGCAGCGTTCTCCGCCCTCTCGCCTCGTCCCCCGACGAGGAAATGAAGTTGCTTTGATAGAAATATCATAATTGAATATAACTCCGAGGGAGGAGGGAGGAGAGGAGAGGAGAGGGAAGGGAAGGGGAAGGGGGACGCTGTGCTCTTAGGAGTTGAAGGAGGGAAAGGGATGCCGAGTGAAAGTACTCGCGGCTGGGTGGTAAGAAGAAGAAACTGGAAGGAAGACG
Source organism: Pimpla rufipes (assembly GCA_963932165.1). Classification (NCBI taxonomy): domain Eukaryota; kingdom Metazoa; phylum Arthropoda; class Insecta; order Hymenoptera; family Ichneumonidae; genus Pimpla; species Pimpla rufipes. The sequence continues at coordinate 23,942,691 of OZ010632.1, forward strand.
ACTAGAAGGAGGTGGGGAAGGAGGATGAGCGGGAGTAACGCGTGTAAGAATCCTCGTCAGCCCGCGGGAACCCTCGACCTCCTTTATCCACTCGCCCTTCAATTACCGAGCGAATTTTATGATATAATTGGCGCCCCCGCACCCAGAGGGCGCCTCTCCTTCTCCCTCTCCCCCCCTTTTTCGCGCAGCGGCGCCTTCGCGGAATTCGAGCCGCGAGCTTTTGCGCCCCTTGAGGGAGGGGGGAGGGGGATGTATAACCTTCCCACCACCCCCGCCTCACAGGCCGAGACATCAACCAGCGACGACGGCCTTTCACTCGCTCGCGGGAAGAATGGACGACCGGCGAGGGGACGAAAACGAGTTTACACGCCGCAATCTCCACTCCTCATCGATTCGAGAGAGACTCGGCACGAATTTTTCTGTCACCCCCTGTCCTGCTGTCGGCCTCGCGACCCGATTGTCGAAGTTTCGTGCAGCTGCTACCGAAGAGATGTTTCGCTTGCGAGAGAGTCGAGGGGCTGGAGCCACCTAGCGGCGATTGTCGGATTTCGTACAGCTGAGCTGTTAAAATTTTGTACGACTTTCTACTACTGAAAATTTGATTCATCGGCTGATATATTAAATTTAATACACGTGTGTACTAAAATTCCAAATTTGTATGCTCCATTTTTTTACTTTCATATTTTTTACTTTCCCTAATTTTTGCAGAATTCAGGAAAAAAATTCGTAATTTTACTTTTCACTCGCATATCAAATTGAATATACCAGATTATGTAAACGGGCATCCTTTACCCATAATCGAAGCTTATGCGAAATATGTTTAACAATGTCCAACCGAAGCGACGTCTCGCTTGCGAGAAACTCGAGCGCCCGTAGCCACCTAGCGGCGTCCCGCGACACTAACGCCTCTCGCTCGATCGTCTCTCTCCCCACCTCGACACCCCGCGCGTTTTTTCTCCCGCGCTTCATTTCCCCGCGAATCGGCCACCACTCCCACCACGCGCGGTGTGTGTATTGTCTAACAATCGTCGCGCTACGCGGAGTCGCAAACTCGACGCGCACTGCCGGATTTCGGCGGAGAATCCGCCGAGCGTGGAGTGCAACGCTGGGCGGGGAATCGATGCTGATGCGCCGAGCAACGAGAACCGGGGAATCTATTCATAGATAAGCGAAGCGCTATCGTCGGTGCATCGGAGAGAAGAGGATCTCGTCGGGTTTGGCCGACGAGAGAGAGCTCGGGAGGATGGGGGAAGCTGCTTCTGTCGTCGCAGCGAGACACAGAGTATCGAGCGAAGCTCTCATAATCGGGAAAAGCCTACTAGCTTTCCCCGCCTCGCCCTCCTCCTCCCCAATGCTCGCGCGCGGCGCGCTCCTTCATCCACTCTCCTCTCTCGCATCGGTATCGCGCGCTTTCGACGCGACGCACACAGAGGAGACACAACACAAATACACACCGGGAGAGGCTTTATGCCGCCTCTCTCTCTCTCTCTCGTCATTCATCGGCGAATCGAGGTGGAAAATGCCTCGAGTTTGCTTCGAGGCTCAAGGCCCTCTCGAGTCTCCAAATTCCAATAGCGTTTACTGGCTCGCGAGCGCCAGGAGCGGCACCCAACCCCACCCCCACCCCCCGCCAATGGCACACGAGAGAGACCATCACCGGTGGCTCCGCGAATTCAGACGGAGCCGCCGCCGCTGCTGCTCTCCGGGCGGGAGAGAAGCCGCTCTCGCGCGGTCCAGTTAGCGAGGCAAATAGCGAGAGGGGCTTTTGTACTCCGACACCCATTGTGTACTTTGTATTACAGGCCAACGCGGATTTATGTGCATACGCAAGCACCCTTCGTGTATATATATTTATATTTATATGTATATAGATATATAGATACAGGGTGATCCAGAATTCCCGCACCATAATGGGGCTGAAAGTCCAAAATGGTTCCAGGAAGGCGTGTGCAAAATTTGAGATTTTTATTCTCAGTAGTTTTTTTAGGGTGGGGGTCAAAATATCTAATGAACAAAATAGCAAATGGCTAAAATAGCAAATTAAAAAAAAATGAACGGTCTGAATATAAAATCGCCATGATTATGACATTCGCTATTTTGATCATTCAATATTTTGACCCACTTCTTTATTAAAATGAAATAAAAATTCAAGACCGTTCATTATTTTGAAATTTGATATTTCTTAGCCTTTCGCTAGTTTGGCAATTAGCTATTTTGACACCCACCCCTTTTTTAATGAGAGCCGATTTATGGCAGCCAATCTCAACTTTCCCTCATCTTACGCTCAGTTTTCTCTTAATTCGTTCTCAAGTTGAGAGTCAGTCGAGTGCGAGTTAAGAAAAAATTGAGAGTAAGTTAAGAGCGAATAAAAATCTGGGAATAAAAATCTCAAATTTTGCACACGCGTTCCCGGGACCATTTTGGACTTCCGGGTCTCGTTTGGTGCGGGGATTCTGGATCATCCTGTATATATTTATATATGTACAATCGTGTATATAAATATGTATCGCAACGTCTATATCTGTACGCGGGGGTTTCATACGTACTGCGGAAAGGATATTTACAAATATGTGCAGAGGCGGAGCGAGACGGGACGGGGTTGGAGATGATAGTTGCACTCGCTCGCTCGCCCGGCGCACAGGAGTCGCTTCATCACGACCCGCTGCACATTCTACCGCACCTCGCCCCCGTAATTCGCGTAATGCGCGCGTGCGTAAATTCGCGCGGCGCTCCCGACGTTACGCACCGCTAATATTATCGCGCGTATTTATTTCCACCCCGCCCATCCGCCGCGAGAAATCGCGGTGAGTTTGTTCGACTCTCGCTCCGCTCATTTGCAACGCGGATGCGGTATTTTTTTTTCGATTTTTTTTTCAGCGTCAGGCAAACACAAAACGGGGTAAAAATATTTCCGCCGGGGTTTCACGATTTGTCACGGTCTTTTGATCACGCGAGAAAAATCCGCGAATCCGCATCGCTTTGCGATTTTTGCAAACATTTTTTTTTTTTGCGCACACGTTCCGATAAATTAATGCAGGATTTTTTTTCTTTTTTTTTGCGTGTTTAATTGAAACGCTTTATTGCTCGAAATGGACGGGTCGGTATCCCGCGGTTCAGCGGTCGCTTTCCGTCGCGCTCGGAACTCCCGACGGTCTCGCGTCTGTTTATTTATTTACACACTTGTACCGTCCGTCTATTTATTTATTTCGCAAAAATTATCCCGTCCGCGCGCTGCGCGAGGCATTGACGTAAGAGTCCGGAGCGAGCGGCGCTTATGCCGCAGCACGTATAGAGCGAGCGAACGGGAGAGCAAAAGACCGAGTGAGGGATGCGAGGCTATGGAACGTGGGATAGTGAGCGAGTGGCGCTGGGACGGAGAAGTTGGAGGAGCCGAGAGAGAGAGAGAGAGAAACATCCAGCCAGTGTAAGGGAGGTGCGGGCAAAATGGGACACCTATTTTTTCAGTTCCAACTATTTGTGAGGGCAAAATGGGAAAAACCTCCATTTCGTGAAAATTGCGTCTATAGAACACAATTCAACGCATGTAAGCGGAACATAAAGATTTCTAACAATTTTCAGTGTTTTAAGCAATCTGGCTTTTGAAAAATCACTTTGAAAAAAAAAAAAAAAAAAAAAAATTACTATTTTGTTTTTTTGCAAAATAACTATTAAGGAGTATCACCAAGTAAAAAAAAACACGAATTTCCAAATTTGGGGGTCCGCCCCATTTTGCCCGTACTTTTTTTTTTTTTTTGCCGACGCTCAAAATTGATGGTTGAAATCGAATTTTTGGATCAAAAGCAATCGAACTACACTTTTGTTATCGTCATGAAACCATTTTTCGCTTACGCGTCCCATTTTGCCCGCACCTCCGTTATATGCGGGCCGCCGCGGCCGGACGCGAGCGAATGCAACCCGGGAACGAGAGGCAACGAATGGAAGGATCTTGGACGTATTTTCCATCGTGTACCGCGCACGCTGAACGAGTGCAGTTGAGGTTTCTACCGAGAGCGCCACTGGACCGAGCTCTCTCGAAAACCTTCGAGATATTGCTTCTCTATTTCCCCCTCCCTCTTGCCGACCGGCCGGCCCTTTCTCGTTCGTATTAAAAAACGAGGAAGCGAGGTGGAAGAGAGGGGAAAAAAAGGGAGCGGTAGGAGGAGGAAAAAAAGGACGAAGAGCCGGGAGAAAAACGATCCGGGCGATGGACGGAAGGCGTGTGTACGGGGAAAACGCGCGACGGCCGCGAGAGGGCGGGAGAAGAAATAGCGAGAGAGGGAAGAGAGAAAATTGTGGACAGGCGATATCGAAGTTTCGCCCCCGGATCTAGGATGGAATATCGGCTAACGCTCCGCCACCGCCGCCGCAGCAGCAGACGCGGCGACTCCTCCGCGCCTTCGATTTCGCCCCACAGCTGCGTGCGAGATATATTGCATACATATATACATCACCGGCATGTGTAATCTCTATGCACCTGTATGTACTGCACGTACGCTGCATGCGCGCATCGCGCCGAGGAATCTATTGCGTAGGGCGGAACGGGGGCGAGTGGAAACGAGGGCGAGACGGGCTTGACCCTTCGAATGGGTGGGCGAGGTGGATTTTAACGGCAAGTTGGTCGGTGTGTTGGAGTTAGAAAAATTATTTTACGGAAATTAAAAAATTCCCGATGGAAAAAGAGATTGATTTATACGCAAATTGGGCAAGTAAAAATATAAAAATAATTGTGAAATAATTAAGGATGTGAAATAATTGTTCATAAAAATAATTTGTTCGTTATTAGGTGTGAAAATCTCCTGACAACGTACGGATGGTTAATTAATTATTTCACAATTTTTTACTTACCCGATTTGTTTATCAATCAAGCTTTTTTTTCAGTCAGGGGTTTTTGAATTTTTGTAGAATTATTTTGATTTGATCCTTTTCAAAGTAATTTAAACACTCTGCCGTATGCGGAGATATTTCGATATATTCAAACGAGTTATTTGTAAAATTCATTTATCCATCCAACTCATCAGCTCAATTTATGGAAAAAGACATTGGACGCTGATCGTAGAAACGACTCACGAAATTTGGTCAAGTAACTTTCCACCGTTTTCTCGAACATCGACGACAACGAAATCGCTCGAATCAGCTGATCGCCATGAAACGCATAACTCTCTTCTTTCTGCCCCAGCAGGGCAGACGACGAGTTAAAAAATTGAATAAAAAAAATTGATCGATTCACCAAAAAAGTCCAGACAAGATTTTCAACGTCCCAGAGCTCCGATTGTTTCTAAAAAAGAAAAAAGAAAAAACAGAAAATAAATGGGTCAAACCGGCCAAATCGATCGCCCCGGACGCCCCCCACTCGAGTATCCAAATCTCGGCTCGCGGCTCGCACATTCCCACAGAGCTTTTGTCTCGCTCCTGCCTAGCGGAGATTGAGCCGCGGGCCGTCGTGACCGACGTTTGGCCGACGCGTAATTCGATATATTCGAAATCGCGAGTAACCAGAGGGGGAGAGAGAGATTCGACGACGACGACGACGACGACGACGGGAACTTCCGGAGCATTGTCGGGGCATTGTCTGACGATTGGCTTATGAATGTCAGACCCGGGGCTGTTGCTCCTGCTGCGTAGACTCGGTGATTTCTCTCTTCGTCTCCCTCGTGGCATTCAGCGAGCCCTCCAGGCTTCCTGATGCCACTCTCGACGCGACTACGACGCGACGAGGACCATCGCCACCCTCGCACGATCGTCACGGCGGCTGCAGCCCTCGGGCGGGGCTTCTCCATCTCCTCCTCCTCCCCATCCCCGTCCTCGAGTTCCGTCAATTGTTTCGTCTGCAGTTTACCTTTCGAATTAATTAACGCCCGGCGTCGCGCGCGTCGTCGTCGTCGTTCCCGCGAGATGAATCGCGCGAGAAAACCGCAATTATACTTCCTGTCTTATTTAGCGGACCGTGATTCTCCCCGGCTCTGCGCCAGCCCGGCACCCTTTTTGTCCTCCGCGTCCTCCGTAGCGGCGTTCGAGAGCCTCGCTCGCTGCTCGACACACCAGCGAGCGTGGAAAAATCGCGACGCAGTCGTGGGTGACGAGTGCAGCGACCCTGAAGAAAAGGGAGAAAAAAGGTAGCGAGTTGTTAACGTTGTTGTTATTATCGCGAACACGAATGAGACAAAGATGCAGGGGTTGACTTTTTGCAGGAGTTGTTAAAAAATCGATGGAAATTGTGCAAATGTTTCGTTACCTCCTAATGTTGCATCCTGCCCGCGCAAAAATCGAAGTATTAAAATAGTAAAAAAATACTTAATACTTAATACTTAATACTTAATCCTTAGTACTTAATACTCAATACTCAATACTTAATACTTAATACTTAATACTTAATACTTAATACTTAATACTTAATACTTAATACTTAATACTTAATACTTAATACTTAATACTTAATACTTAATACTTAATACTTAATACTTAATACTTAATACTTAATACTTAATACTTAATACTTAATACTTAATACTTAATACTTAATACTTAATACTTAATACTTAATACTTAATACTTAATACTTAATACTTAATACTTAATACTTAATACTTAATACTTAATACTTAATATTTAATACTTAATACTTAATACTTCATATTAGCATTATCTTCAAGTTTGAAGTATAAAGTTGACTTTTTGCCGGAGTTGTTAAAAAAAATCGATGGAAACTGTGCAAACGTTTCGCTCCCTCCTAATGTCGCATCCCGTGCATTCGGGATGCAACATCGAGGCGTCTGATACGTGAAAATTAAATCGCATTGATCTCTTTGAAATTTCGCACTTTGATAAAAAAATGTTCCACGGATCCCGATTTGTGGGAATTTTCGACGATAAAATTGTGAAGAATATTTAATTAAACCTGCGAGCGTCAACCCTTCGGATATCCGTCCGCGTGTGTCGCGGACCAATTAACCGGTCCGTCCCGACGTTTATTAGTATCACTGGCGAACGGGAGGAGAAGAGCCGCTGATTTCGCTCCGGCTCCTCGCACCGACGTAATCGAGAAATTAATACAAAAATACTAAAGCCTCGTGTGGCGCGCGCTGATGTCAATCGCGGAAATTTATATCTCTCCCTCGAATATTTGTCACGAAATTACCCGCCCCCTCGATGTTCACCGAGCCCCGGAGTCGCGGGCGACATCCGCCTACTACACTCGCGCGACAGACTAATTAAACCCTCTCTTTTTTCTCTCATTTCTTTCTTTCTCCCTGTTTTTTTTTTCATCCAACCCAGAAAGATGGAAATTCATCCACAGACGAGTCGGCGCATTAGTCCATCCTCCCCGCGTCAGCATAAATTCCGCATGCAGCGCCCGTGTGGGTGTCGCGCGCGAGCGCATTGACTGCGCGGATCACGCACCGAGGATCGCGCGCGACGAGCGCCAGTCTGGCGCTCACGTGATGCGTGAGGCACAAAGGCAGAGAGAGCGTTTCGAGTCATAAAGAAGCTGTGGGGGGTGCGGAGGGAGGAAAAGCGAGGGAGTGAAAGGGAGAGAGAGAGGAAAAAAAAAGAGGAAGGGAAGGAAGCGTCACGTGCGTAAAAAAAGAAAACAGGAAAAAGAGGCAGGAAGGTTGGGGATGGTTCGAGCAGGGCGCGAGAAAGGCTCAAAGTGTCGGAGGGAAAACGTGGCAGCCGAAAAGTTCTCCCGGTAATTATACAAGGCAGGCGAAAAGTTTTTATTGCTCCCCCTTAAGCCTCGGTAGCCTCGGCGATGGTGCAGCTCGTTCGCGCAGCGCGAAACCCACACCACGCACACCGTGTGTATTACTACGCTCTCTCTCTCTCTCTCTCTCTCTTGGAGCCCGAGCTATGTGTGTATCGCGTGCACGCTCGTCTGCCGGCAATGCTAAACACCCCTCAGCGCGCGCGGCCCTCGCGGTACACGAGGGCGTCGAGGGGGTATGGAAATCCCCTAATTAAATTAAGCAATTTCAGGCTCCTCTCGCTTCTTCCCTCTTTTCGCTCTGTTCCTCCTCCTACGCCCGCTCCGCGCTGCTCCCCTGTATATTATACACTCTACTTTGCAAACATACACACGGACGCTATTGCGGAGTGTGTAGGGGATGTAAGGGCAAAATGGGACGCTTGAGCGAAAAATTGTTTTTTGATGATGACCGAAGTGTATTTTTTTTACTTGTCACAAAAAAATCCGTCTCCAATTATTAATTTTTGAACGTTGACAAAAAAGAAATCCCAGGTCCGTTAAGGGAGCAAACTGAAAATTAGGAAATCAAATTTAGAATATAAATATTCATTTTACTATGAAAAAAGAAGTAGACAATTTTTATTTTGTTACCTATTTAGCATCTAAAAAGCACCTAATTTTGAAATGATAAAAAAATATCTTCATTTCAAAATTAGCTGCTTTTAAAGGCATAACATTAAAAATTGAGAGATAATATCGTACAGATAATAAAATTATACTTCAAACAAAATTATAAAAAAGGACTTAAATATTTTTTAAGTCATTTTTTACAAGCCCAATTGCTTGAAATACTGAAAAGGTTTCAAAAAAAGTTACGTTTCGCTTAGTTGCCTTAAAGTGTCCCATCTCGCCTGCAAAAAAAATCGAAACTGAAAAAAAAAGCTGTCCCATTTTTCCCGCATGTCCCATATTACCCCCGCTTCCCCTGTAAGTGCGCGGGCCACGTGAAAACCGTGGCGTAGCCTGACGCGTAATAGTCACGTACCGAGGCGAGCGACGAATATATAAATAATATAATATATGCGGCTAATAAAGATATTACGAGTGAGGGGCGGAGCCCGGGGGCGCCGGAGGGGATGAAGAATGGTGCGCGACGGGTTCATGAACGTTAATATCCATATCCGCCGGCTGTGACGAGGACCCACCGGTGGCATTATGTATATCTACCGTTTGGCTCTCTGTGTGTTCGCGCACTACACGCGTGCGTTTGCCCTATCTGGCTATCTCGCTCGTTCGCTTAATCAACAAGACATCAATTCAAATCAAGGGGTCAACGCCGGGAGAGAACCCGTAGTGTATTATTTAACCCATAATTCACGTGCGCGTTCGCCGGGCAGCCTGGCGCCTCGAAAGCAGCTTAGTATCCGACTGCTCTCTGAGGCTCCCCGCACCCTCGCCTCGGCGACCCCCGTCGCGCGCGGGTTCTGCGGGTGCCCAAGGAATAAGACTGCCGCAAGGGGTGACCGGGGTTAATGGGGACAATTATCGCCGCTTCGCGCGGACTGACGAAAAATATTTATATTGCTGGGATGTTCGTTCGTATTTGGGGTATATTTTTCACGGATTTGATCACCTTTGACGACGACCAACGTCGATGTAGTTGATTATTTTTTTTTTTTTAGTCATTCACCCCAATGGATGAAACACGCCCCATTTTTTCATAATTTTTTACACGTTTCGCGCACCTGGGAATTTTTAATTGCTTTTAAAAACCTTCGAATGCGCGTATTTTTTTTATATAACTAGATTTTTCAAAATTTGAATTTTTTTTCGATGAGTATTTTAAGTATAGACGAGAAGTGGGACAATTTTTTTTTTTCACTTACCCGCGAGATCGATAGAAAAATTATCTGATGTGTCTTAATTTTCTCCCCGGCCCGGAAATAATTGAATATCCTTGGCGAGAGATAACGCGAAAAATCAGCCGACTCGGTGCAGATCGCGCGCGGAGGTGTCGAGAGAGAGAGAGAGAGAGAGGAAAAGAAAAAAAAGAGCGAAGGCGCCGAGGCGCGAGACACAGGAGAGCGCGAGAGCCAGCCCTTGGCTACATAGATACAGGCCAGAAGCGTTTAAAATCTATGAATAATAAGCGCGAGAGGCAAGAGAGAGGCGCTCGGCAGATCTTCCACAAAGGAGAATCTCGCGCGCGAGAACCTTGGGTAGATTCAATTTACGTGTAAATTTTCTAGCCTATCCTAGATTCTTTTTTCTTCCCCCCGCGCGCTCGCCCCTCGCTTTCCTTTTCGCCGGTCGAGATTTTTTTTTTTTCACCCCCTCCAGTCCTTCCGCTTTTATTTTTATTTTTTTTTTACTTTCTGCTTCACTTTATTTTATTTTTCGCCAGGAAAAAGCTGGCAGCAGGCCTCGCGGTATAAAAGAGTTCTCTGTGGTCAATCGACGTGTGCATATATATATATCTATATATATATATATATATATATACATTTATATCGAACGACCGAGCGAGCGAGCCGATAACTGGTCGAGGTCTATGTTTAACACTTCGTTATCGGGGGATACTTGTTTACGGTCACGATTCTTCGGGCACCCCGCGCGAACCGTTCGCGAACGTACAGAACCGCCGGGGCACGAGTAGCAACGCTTGGTATACGTGAGCCCGGGCAGTGAGCGCAGTGATCAAACGTTACGACTCACTGCGGACGCTGAATTGCTTGCGGTTCTCTCGTTGCCGCTCTCTATATATATATATGTATATCTATATACACCTGTATATATGTATATACATTTATATATATATACGTGTCGTGAGCTCTGTACCCCGCCGTAGGGGCTTCATTTTACCTCCCTTCCTTTGCCCTTCCCTCCTCGCGCCTCTCTCTCTCTCTCTGTACCTACGGGACCAGCGGGAGGATAGTCTCTACACTCCCTTGGCTACCAGCTAGCGTACAAAGTTATACGCGTACGTGGGCTCCACGAAACGTGGCGGTAGGCACAGAGAGTCTCGTCCCTCCGCCCGCACAACCCCCCCTCGGTGTACAGATATAACCGTCCTGTGTACGTAACGAGGGTTTCGCAGCGAGCAGGGCTGAGGAGAGGCGCAACCTACGGGGGATTCGGAAGATAGAGGACGGTACGTGGATGCGTGATACGAAAACCCTCGTGACACACGGCTTTTTTGTTTCTTGATATAACGAGTTCGCGACCGGCCCAGTGGGGTCTATGCTTGTCCCGGGTCTCTTATGTTTCGCGAAAAGCAACAATTTCGAGTTATTTGAAGGAATTATTGATTTAACTATTGGGACCGATGTAAATACGGTCCGCTTGGCGCGGTTACTCAGTTGTTACTTCACTAAAATTGAGGTTACTTTTTTTATGGATTGAACCTGCATTTTCTTGGTTCGTGCGAGAGGAAATTCTGTAACGAAGAGAATGCCGCAAGGCGGAACGCGATATCTTGATTTCGGAATTTTTCACAAAATTTTTAAGTCAGACCCTGAAAAAACGCAAATTTTTAGAAGGGGTACCCCTTTCGTTCTCTTGCGATTCTTTTTGTTTCGATTTCGCAAAGTTAAAAAAAATGTTTGTTTCAAGTTTGCACAATTTTGAACCAGTCGCGAACCTCATAAACCAAGATCCGCGAAAAGTCGCGTCGTCCCGGTAGCCGAGGTCACCGACCGCCCAAAAAAAAAGAAGAAGAATCTCTCCCAACCGTCCAATATCACATGTTGTGCAGATAAGAAGCCAAGAAGCCCCGCAGCGGGATCTCTCGCTCTCACATGAGAAAGATCGCGCGAGAGAAGCGGATCACAACCCCCGGCGAATGAGCGAGCGTCTGTGGGTATCAGCAATTTCTCACCATCGAAATCGCGTTACTCCTCAAGCGACGTTAACAAGTGACTCGGGGGGTTGGGTGGCCTGGCTGGCTGGCTGGCACGTCGATCGGGCGTCACGCGTAGAGCGAGGGTTCGTCTCTCCTCCGCCGCGTGAGAGTGATGCGAACGACGAGAAAGAGGGATAAGAAGCCCTCGGTAGGGAAGCGAAAGCTAGAGAGAGAGAGACTCTCTCTCTCTCTCTCAAGAGAGAGAAACCCCGAAGCCCGAGGCGCGGAGATCGCGGCGCTATGGATCCCAGAGACTCTGGGGGGGATCAACGCGCGTAAATGATGTCGCCCTCGGAATTCCTTCACGTCGTATAAGTGTAAGAGAGCCTCGCGCGCTCCGCCACGAAGCGTCTTCGTTCCTCTCTGGCTCGTCGCATCAGCAGCAGCAGCAGAAGCAGAAGCAGAAGCAGCGGTAGCGATGCTCCTGGTGGTGTAGTATATATCCACCTTGAAATGAGAGTTCTCAAGACCAATCTTGGCCTAAGTGGACTTATGGTAATCCGGTGGTGTGGCGGTGCCGGTGCACCCTGGTTCGAAGTCTCGCTGGTGTCGCTGGGGGGGAAGGAGGACTGGGAGAGGAAGGGAGAAAGAGAGGGCGAGCCACCTTTCTCGTACCCTTCGCACACCCCTTTCGCTCCCTTCTCCCCACATCGTCGCCCTTCCTTCCCTCGCCCATCGCCTTCCCCGCGCTCCTTCCCCTTCCTCCCCCTGCGTCACGCCCTGCACGCTCTTCTATGGTTTATTCAACCCTCCATCAGCCGGGTCTTCGTCCCCCAGGATTTACCCCATCGGTGTACACACTCCGCTTCTCTCTTCTGCTTGTCCTTCCTGCTCCTCCTCATCCTCCTCCTCCTTCGCCTTCCTTTATACTCGCGTTGCGCCTTACCTCGCTGCTCCCTCGTCAACCTTCGCTCCCTCCTCTCTCTCTTTCTCCCTGTGCGTTGCTACTCCAGGCGAAGAAACAGAGACTTCGGCTGTAAGCGAGAACACCCGGAGCCCCGAGACGCACACACGAGTGAATTCCGTTACCGCTGCTGCTGCTGCTGCTGCTGGTGGTGCAGAGGACTAGGAATAAAGAGAGTGAAATAAGTGTAAGGAAAGGCAGAGACACCGCGGAGAAAGCCGAAGACCCGCGGGCTTCGTGCGTATCCACGGTTATATATCCTATATACACTTACGCCCACTCTTCAACCTCCTCCTTGCTTCGAGAGCCTGTGTGCGTAGTATCGTCCGCACATACCAAAAAGCTAGACTACTTACGTACGTGAGTCGAGTATAAACGATCGGCTTCTCTCGCCGCCTCGCGTTTCGTGTCTCTCTCTCTCTCTCTCCGTTTCGTAGAAGCGAAGCCGAGCTTCTTCTGGCTCTTTGCGCGCACATCAGCCAGACGCAAACTCGACCCCTCTGCCGCGGAGACCGCCCCAAGTACGGATAAGGGATTCTTACGGTATTTTATAGTCCCTTTACCGTCCACCGATCTCTTCCACTCTTCTTCGCTCCCTCGTGAACCGAGAGATCCTTCCACCCTGGGTATATGTGTGTGTGGGTGTGTTATCCTTTTTTTTCCGCGTACGCAGAGCAACGGACGACGCGGGCGTCGAATGTCCCGGCGAACCGCAATTTATACAAGCGTTTTGACGCTGTTTCCAGGCTTCAGAAGATTGCTGGAATGTGGAATAAGTGAGGTCGTCATTATTTTATGACGGATGTATTGTAAGGTTGGGGAACAAAGTAGCTGATGAACAAAATAGCGAATGGCTAAAATGGCAAATGTGAATGTAATGAACGGTCGGAATTTAGAATGGCCATCATTGTGAAATTCTTTATTTCAGCCATTCGCTATTTTCACCCACGTCTTGTTAAAATGGAATCAAAATAGCGAATGGCTGAAACAGCGAATTTCAAAATAATGAACGTCTGAATCTGGAGTGGCCATCAGTATGAAATTCGCTATTTCAGTCAGTCGCTATTTTGATCATTCGCTATTTTGACCCACGTCTTATTAAAATAGAATCAAAATAGCGAATGGCTGGAATAACAAATTTCAAAATAATGAGCGTGTGAATTTAGAATAGCTATCATTGTGAAATTTGCTATTTCAGCCATTCGCTATTTCGATCATTCACTATTTTGATCCACGTCTTATTAACAGAAAGAAAATAGTGAATGGCTGAAACAGCGAATTTCATAATGACGATCATTCTACATTCGGCCGTTCATTATTTTTAAATATGCTATTTTAGCCATTCGCTATTTCGCGTCTTCGCGTCGCGCTCGAAGCAGCCCCGTGTCGCATGTCCCAAACGCCGCGCACGCAGTGCACGATCCTCCCGCGCTCGACGAGAGTCTTTAACGCTCGTCGATAAAAATTCCGGTCTGCGGTTGACGGCCACGAGGGGGGGTTATGGTCTGAGGGTACCGCGAGCCGTACGGCGGGGTTTATAGGGCGGAACAGTAGCTACCGGGGTATCACAATGTGCGGTGCCGGGACGCGACCGAGAGAGCAGCTCGTCGCGCTGCCCGGAGAGAGAAAGGGTCGTCGTCGTGGTGGTCGTGCCGCGCGCGGCTCGTACGCTCGATCAGCCCTCGCGGTAACAACCCTTTCCCTCCTCGCCCCCCTTCTCTCTTCCTCCGTCGTGACAAAACTCCACTCTCCAGGCCCGACAATCAAAGGTCACATTCAGTGTCTCGCACTGGTGCGTTAACTGGCCGACCTTTACGGGGCGCTGCGTCCATCCGTCCCCCATCGATCCCCATCGATTTTCATCCCTCCGCTCTTCTTCGTTTTTTGCGGCTCTCCTCCTCCTCCTCTCCCGGCGTTTTTTTTCCCCCCAGGATCCGAGACTCATCCTTCAGAGCGTTGACGGTGGTCAGTGTCACCCGTTCTCGTTCACGTTCTCCACGTCGCCCTGGGACCCTTTCTCACGTTTTTCTCGTTCTTTTTTTTCTGCTCGTTCTCTCGTTCTCTCCGTTCTCTCTGTCTATTTCTCTTTCACGTCGGTTTAACTGCGAATCCGCCGTGGCATTCGGCAACCCCGCTCGTGTGAAGCCCGCGCCAAGGGGGGCAGGAGGGGGGGGGGGGGGAATAGTCGGGGCGAGGCCACCGGTGAGAGCAGCGCGGGTTATAGACGGCTCAAAGTTCGCCCCGGCCATTCTTCCCGCAAGTTTGCCATTTCGCTGACGTTCGACTTCCCACCCGGCCGCCCCGGACTCGCGCGCGTCCCGACTACGAGGCGGCGGTGGAGGCGCTCGCCGATAATATTTCGCTGGTGCACCAAGCGAACACAGAGACAAAACGGAGCACACGGACACGGGGCGGCGGGCGAGACATTGAGAGGGCACAAACTCTCGCGCGTAGGGTACCTCCCGCCGGGGTCGTTCGCGCGAATTGATCACGTAGGGAAACGCGAGTGGCTCCCGGTTACTCTCTCGCTCCGTCTTGACTCCCTCGACCCTCCTCATCCTACTCGCTGGTTTCTCTCCTCCGACGACTCCTCCTCGCCACTGCATCGCCTTATGGCTCTTTCCTCTCTCTCTCTCGCTCTATATCTATATTCCATTAGCGAGTTCACCGCTCCGCAGTAAATTTGTCATTGCCTGCGTGCCGCTTTACGGACACTGCAAATGCATTTTTGTTCGTCTTTCTCGGTGTTGGAGACCATTTTTGGGAGTCAAAAGTGTCAACTTTGAGGCGTAATTCGTGATGATGTTGAGGTTTGCATTTCGTTGGAATGCAACGAAATGGCAGCTTTTCTTTCCCGCATATTTCTATCCACCACAGCATAGATCCAACACATTCGTTTCTCCACAAAGTCAATACTACGCACTGGTATTCCTTCACATATCTAATATTCACCTGCTTTTTCCACGTCATTTCTTTCCTACGCATTTCAGTTGTACACATTTGTTTCCACACAAACAGTTTGGCCACACTGACGAAACTTCGACATTATAATTCGTCGCGCTTCAGGCTGGAATTCCGGAAGTTTCTGGTTTCTGGATTTCTGGACGGTCCAGAGTACCGCCGACTGACCCTGAAACAGAAAAAATAAAATCAGAATAAATCTCAATTTCTATTGAATTTCTACTATTTCCACAAACGCTGGATCCACCGAAAAGATAAATCAAATGCTGCATTTTTTTCGCGATCGATATTCGCGAGTTACAGACACGAAAACCGACTCGAAATAATTACCGAGGCCGTTTTGCCCGCACTGATATCCTTTACGAGCCGATTCGCCGCGAAACTGAAATCCCCGCGACACATTCGCGCCGCGCAATTTGGTTTACGAGTCGCCGGTGACTCGGGCGCCGAGGCGAAAGTGCGTCGCGTAAAGCGATCCAAGGGCCGACGTTGCCTCCCGCCACTCGGGGATCCCCAAACGACTTCGATTATTATACGCACTGCCTACATCCACTTCCACGTCTTTGCGTGTTACTTTCTTGTTATATATTTTTTTTACTGTTTTTCTTTTACGATCTCTTTTTCCCCCGCTTTACGAGCTCGTGATACATAATATTTTTCGTTGAGCAAACGTTCGCGTGTTTCCGCGTGAGGTGCGTGCGAGAACGAGCTCTCGTTTTGGACACCCCGAGGGGGGAGGGAGAGAAGAGACGACGAACGTGGATCTCTCGCGGGCGGGCCGAACGCGAAACCCGGCGTTGCGAATAAATTTACGAGCTGTAGGTAACGCGAGGGTGAAGGATGGAGCTCGGGGGAGGATCGATTCGTACTTTCGCCGGGCCCGGCGAGGCATCAACGTATATCATTTCTCAACCGGCGCCCCCCCGCGCGCGACCCCTCGCGCTGACCATCACGACGGATTCCTCGGGAATCCGTCGGCCGCGCGCCGCACCCACCGCTTCCCGCGGGAGCGACGAGCAGCAACATACGTACCGAGAAAACTTTGACGTAGACTTTTGCGAAATGCAATTTTTGTTCGTCGTTCTTCGTTGCTGAAAGCGTCACCTTGACAATTTCGTTGAGTCAAAAGTGTCAACTGAAGCTGGAATTCCGGACGTTCCTGGTTCATGGATTTCGACTGACCTGAAAACCGAAAAAAAAATGAAATTAAAATAAATATCGATTTCTTTTAATGCAAAAAAATCAACACTTCCTTGACTCTCAAGCGCTGAACCCGGTGAAAAAAAAATTAATTCCACGTATCTCGTAAACCTGGTGCTAAAAGTCAGACGGAATCCTGACTTTCGTTGAGTCCGGACGTTCCTGGTTCTCGGATTCTTTTCTCCCTGCGACCGGATCTGCTGGTCCAAAGCGCCGCCGATCGACCTGGAAACCGAAAAAAAATGAAGAAATTAAAATAAACCTGAATACATTTATTTCGTGCTCTAGAACGAAGTCCTCTAAGCGCACCGTGCCAAAAATCTTACAGCCATTTCAAAAAATAAAAACGAAGCAAAGCATTACAAAAAAAAATAAAAAAATAAAACTAAAACTAAAACTTAAAACAAAAAAAAAGAGAAAGAGAGGTCGTTGCTACTTTCGGAAAGAGGGTCGATTCGTACTTCAGCCGGGCCCGGAGAGGCATCAACGTATATCATTTCTCAAGCGGCGCGCAACCCCTCGTACTGACCGTCCGCACGATACCACGACGGATTCCTCGGGAACCGTCGGCCATCCGCCGCTTCCCGCGGGAACGACGAGGAGCAACAAACGTACCGAAAAAACTTTTACGTAGATGCACGCGCGCGCGCGCGCGCTCCAAGAAGCCCCGAGGAAGTAATATTTCACCGTGTACGCTTTTCCTACTCCGCCTCTTTCTCTCTCCGCGCATCCTTTCGCCCCGTTGCCGCACGGCCAGACCCGCCGCCCGCGGGGCAAACGCGGGGGCTTCGCGAAGCTTCAAACACACAAGGCGAGGCTTCTCGCAAAAACCATAATACCCGGGGATTTCGTAATAACCCCATCAAAGTCTGTGTGCGAACGTCAGAAGGGCGGGGAGCGAGTGACCGTCTCTCATCCTGTGATGTCGGAGGAACCGGGAATAATCGCGAAAATTAAATAACGAGGCGACGCAACTTTTTCAAACGAAATACACGAAATATTTTCGCGAGGTTATTTTTTTTTATTTTTTAACAACAAAAAATATAACATAAAAATCCATCAGATCGGAGTGTCGAAGTAGTCGGTGACGTCGTCTTTTTTCGTAAAAAAAAAAAAAAAAACGAAATCACAAATAATTTTCGCAAGGATTTTTTTATGTGTTTTAGCAAAAAAATATATAAAATAAAAATGTATCATATCGGAGTGTCGAAGTAGTCGGTGACGTCGACGTGACGCAACGACAGCGCTTTTTGAAATTAAACGTAAAATATTTGCGCGAGAATTTTTTTTTTTTTCGCAGCCCAAAAAAAAATAGAAACACAATTACATCAGATCAGAGTATCGGCGTGGTCGGTGACGTCGCCACAGCCGCAGCGGACGCGGCGCGAAGGTAAAAGTCGCGGCGGACGGATGGCCCGAGCTTTTTTATCATCCCGAGCTAATCGTGGTAAATCGCGCGTGTCGCGGGAAAAATTCAGCGCGCTTCGAGCTCATCCCGCGCTCTCTCCCCGGCTGACGCAAATAGCCCGAGTATTTCATCGCGCGTTCACATATTTCATGAGGTTTCCGCGGGAAGAAAGAGAGGGCGAAGGGGGATGATGGGGAGGGGTGGAAAAAAAAACGAAGACGAAGAAAGGAAAATATGAACGGAAATAAAGGAGAGAGAGAGAGAGGGAGGCAGGCAGCTTCCGACAGAGCTAACGATATTACCGAGCGAACTCTCTGTGCGGAAAAAGCGCGCGACACATTTTCCCTGATGGCTAAAGCTATGAGCGCGCGCGCGGAAAAATACCCGAGCTGCTGTGTATACCAAACAACAGCCGCCCCCGCCGCCGAACCCCCCGTGCATATTTTCCTCGATTTTTCCTACGCTGCACACACAGCGAACACCCCGGAGGGCTTCAGTATCTCGCGACGCGATACCCCACGAGCTTCGCCTCCTCTTCCTCATCCTCATCCTCCTCCTCACCCTCCCCCCGCGAACATTAACAACGGCGACGTTAATGGACGTAAATTTTTATCCTACCTCGCGAGAGCTGAAATTATTCCTGACGAGTCGGATGAGCCGGGCGCGCGCGCGCCGCGTGCATCATCAGCGGGCAGAGACATCAGTTTCCCAACGAGAGAGAGCCCAACGGCCGCCGGATAGAGAGACGCGCGAAGGAAATGTAAAAATGCGCGTCACTAGCGAGATTGGAGCAGGCAGCGGCCGCGCCACTCGCCGCTTTGATAACCGCCATTGTGCCCCCCCGACCCCCCTTTTTCTACCCCCGAACCACCCCCTGCGAAAACCACCGAAAGCTTTTAATTTTTCTTCATTTTTTCACCCCCCCGTTGTTTTGTCGTCAAAGTGCATCAGTCAACGTCCGTTGAGCAAAACGTATCAACATTTTTTTTTTTTTTTTTTTTTTTTATGCGAACCTCGTTGTAAAGAATCGGTGCCGGGCGTTTCGAGGAATCGCGGGTGGACCCGGTAATTACGGGAGTTGAGATATTTTTCAGGGGGATTTTTTTTCGTGGATATTCCTTTTCGACAAAATGAGCGTTGGAAAATATTCGGAGATTTTACGGTTTTTTTTTTACACCTTTCCCGAAGACAATAATTTGACTACATATGCTTATTTTTTCTGTTTTTTTTTTGTTTGCCTTTTTAAGAAGCGATTAATGTGGTTGTCGATTTCTGACAAACTGATTTTTAATACGATTGTCGTGAATAAATTTTGATAATTTTTCTTTTTCCCTTCTCGCGAGTTTTTGTTCCACCTTTACCGAACCGAGTGTTCGTTTATATTACCGGTAAACAGCGGCGAGTGTGAGATACAAAAGTGAGGGGGCTGCTGTGTGCACAGTGTGGTTCGACTGGTGCGCGCGCTTATCGTGAAAAATGTAACGAGGATCGCCTCTAATCTATAATGTATAACCGTGTAGCGGAGCGGCAGAGCCAGCAGCGGGAAAATGCCACGAGCGAAGCGGCTTTGGGTTAACGATATACACCAGCCACCCCCCCGTATGCGACCTTAAACTAATATACGAAGGCCAACGAGCGAGAGGACCGAACGCCAGTTTACTGTCCCCCATCATTTTTCGCCCCGGCTTTCCTCCACCCGTTCGCGAAATTTTTTTCGAAACACTTCGGTCACTGTAATTCGAGTATTCAAAGACGAAAATGATTTCCTATATATACGCTACTCACCGAGTTTTTCTTTTTTCCCCACTATATTTTTTACACAAAAAGAGATCCTATTTTTTCTCCACAAAATTTCCGTCTCAGTGATATCCGATTTTTCTACCCCTTCGCAAAAATTCTTCCCAAACACTTCGATCACTATAATTCGATTATTCAAAGACAAAAATGACTCCCAATCTATCCTCAACTCACCGATTTTTTCTTCCCTCCCCACTAAATTTCCCTACCAAAAAGATCCCATTTTCTTTCTCTCTCAAAAAATCCTCCAGTCCCCATGATATATCCGTGCCAGATGCTCTTATCGAAATTGAATTACGCGACCGTGAGATACACCCGGGGGGGGGGGGGGGGAGGAGGGGGGGGCGAGTGTGACGTTACATAATTCCCGTAATTTCATTCCGGCGAAATTTATTCCAATTACAGTGACAGCAATATCCACCGGAGTGCGTCGCGGCCTTTCTCGCGTCTCGCGCGCTCGCGTCTTTCGCTTATTCTCAGCGGAATAATTACTTAAGGACCGGTGCCGTCGGGGCGTCACGGGGTGTGCAGAAATAGCGCGAAAGAGCGACGTGTGCGAGAGTTGCCCCTTTTCGCAGACGCGCGCAACCCTTTTCTCTCCTCCCTCGCAGGGTCGCCCCCTCCCCTCGGGGCATTCGCTCCATCGCGAGAGATTCTCCCTCACGACGCGCTCTTGACATTCAAATTCGCTTCTATTTCGCCGTTCGACGAATGCCCCGACGCTACACCTGACGCCGAGAGGTTGGCGAGAGGGAAGAAAATAGAGAGAGAGAGAGAGAGAGAGAGAGAGAGAGAGACAGACGAGGGCAACAATTCCGAGAGGATCGGGTAACTCTGGCCGGGCCAAGTGGAGTCAAGACGAGACAAGAAAACTAATTACACGAGGGGTGGAATCAGTTTCCACTCTGTTTCGAGAAAAGGGTTTCTCTCCTCCGCACGTGGACGGACTCGGCGAGTCCAACGCGCTTCGTGGATTCCTCCGCGCGCGACGAGCGCTGCAGAAGACGACGGAAACCCTTCGTACCGCGCAGTTTCGTCTTTCGGTCGTATATCGCCCCGCACGAGCGTATCGGACGATCCTGCAGGTCGCGCTCTGTCTCAGAATTCAGGTCTCGATTCCTCGGATTCCCCCACAGAGATTCGAACGGGTAAGAAGAAACGTCGAAGACCTGCAAGAGATGGCTGGATTATTTTCCCTGAAGGATTTTTATTCACTGCGTAGGATATTTCGTTTCGAACACTCGGAGAAATTGGTCTGGTGGGGTCTGTTCGAAACAAATAACATTTATTAGGCCAGCCATTAAATAGAATAGTTTATTTAATGGCCGGCCTAATAGGATTTATTTGGATCAAATAAAATTTTATTCATTTAAATTTATTCCATATCATTTATTCAAAATTGTATTTCATTTAATTTATTCAAAAATGTATTTCATTTAATTGACTAGGCTAATCACACGCGCTGGCGCGCGTGCCTGAAAAATTTGCCAAAATCGACCCCAATTTTTATTTAAATTAAATAAAAATAAATTTTTATTTAATTCAAATAAATTTTTATTTCATCCAAACAAATTTTATTTGCTTCGAATAGATTCCATCAGAATGATTTTTCTGGGTGCATCGAGGGGTATTTGTCTTTCGATACTGCCGAATCGAGGGTTCGATTCCGCCACAACGAAACGCCAAATTACGGGTGGAAATATGAGTGACGCGAATTGATATGAAAAATTGCGGGCGTGTTCGAGATTCTCCCCTACTCACCAATTTTTGGTGTCTTCGTTTTTTTTTCGCCTGGCATTTTTTTTTTTTTTTTTTTCATCCCCTCGTCGGAAGCCTCCAGACTGGAGGGTAGAGGAAGTCGTGGGAGGGCCGGCTCGTCGTCCATCGTCCGAGGAATGGATCCTTGATAGTTCCGATTCTAATCGACTGCCAATTTTCTCAATACAAGCCAAGGGCAGCGCGCACGTTGGCGAAGGACGATCAGTATGCGAGACGGGAAGCCCGGGCGATCCATCAGGGCAACGTCGAGACATTAAGAACTCCTCTACCCCTGCGCCCGACTGCTGCTTCTGCTGCTGCTGCTGCTTCTGCTACCTTCCTACCTACCAACCTCCTCCTCGTCCGCCGCTGCCGTGCCGCAGCGCTCGCTAACCGGCAATTTCCATCCGACGTGTAATTGGACGTGCGCGATATCGCATTACATTATACCGGGAGAGGTTGAGTCATCGCGGCGTGCTGCACCCGACTGTTAGCCCCTCGTCGACCACCCCTGGAAACACACACAGACATATACACACCCCAGTCTCAGGAGTCAGAACCACCGAGGCGAGCGAAGGGCGAGTCAAACAGCGACGCTTTTAAGGAGCTTCGGAGAACGCGATACACTCGGCAAACGGGGGTTGCGTTTTTTTTTTTTAAGATTTTTGTCTGTTTGTAAACATTACCCAGTTCAAAGTTTCGGACTGGAATTTCGGACTTTCCTGTTTTTTGGATTTTTTTCCTTTCCTAAGATTGAAATATTTCCATATTTGATTTTCCTGAGTGTCGACCGATCTGGAAACAGAAAAAATTGAGAAAAAAAAATCTCAGTTTTTATTAAATTAAAGAATCGATAGTTCTTCGATTCACGGACCCCCATTTCGTAAAATTCCGGTGTCTACAAAGCTTTTTGCGCTCTGACTCCTGAGAAGGAGTCAGAACCATCGAGGCGAACGAAGGGCGAGTCAAACAGCCACGCTTTTAAGGAGCTTCGAGAACGCGATACACTCGGCAAACGGGGGTTGCGTTTTTTTTTAAAGATTTTTGTCTGTTTGTAAACCATACCCAGTTCAAAGTTTCGGACTGGAATTCCGGGCTTTCCTGCTTCTTGGAATTTTTCCTCCCCTAAGGTTGAAATATTTCCAAATCTGCTTTTCCTGAGTGCCGATTGACCTGGAAACAGAAAAAATTGAGAAAAATTGAATCTCAATTTGTATTAGATTAAAATTTGTATTAAATTAAACGAAGAAGAATTAATTCCCCATATCCTGTAACGCTGGCGCTAAAATTCGAACGATATCGCCATTTCATAAAATCCCGGTGTCTGCAGAGCTTTTCGCGCGAGATTTCGCGTCTAACGCGATATGAGAGAGACAGAGAGGGAAAGAGCTCGTTGGGCTTTTCGCGCCTCTCGCCGCTGCACTTTGCGATTTTTCTCCCGGCCGGCGCAGCACGGGGGATAAAATTTCAATTTACATGCCTCCTATCGACTCAACCCTCTCGTCTCATTCACCTGCCTCGATCCACCATCCGCCGCTCCTCTCACCTGCGCCTCACGCACGGGAGAGAGAAAGAACATTTTCCAAGAGAGTAAAGCGCAATATATACATATATGTATATTCTTCTCCTTCAGCCAGCTCACGACGACGTCGGAGGAGCGCCAATAGCGCGGGAGGCAGAGGCGGAGGAGGCCGAGGTAGACGAACGGATATTTCGACGTGGCTGAAAGGCCCCCTGACTCGAAAATTGCATCGTGCGCCTTGGTTATCGTGTGATACGCGGCGGCAACCGCGTGATTCTTTCTCTCTCTCTTTCTCTCTCTCTTTCTGTATGAGCCGGAAAATTCGCGCACCAATTTTCGCGTGTCCCACCGACAGTCGAGAGCCGCGAAATGATCCGAATCGATGCGCTAGACGACGAGGCTTCCCATTCGCTGCCTTTCCAAGCGCGATGCACGCACCAAACTTTTTTTTTCTTTTTCTTTCATCAACCATAAAATGCGATGCATCGAACAAAAATCAGTACCCATTCGAGGCTCTCGCGAGCACATCCGCAGGCTCATTCGGAAATACTCGAATTTACCGACCACGCGAATGTGAAGATGAAAAGAAATGTGTAATCATGTTTCCCATAATTTTTCAACGATAAAAAATCCGATGGTATTTTACAACTCGCGGATGGTTTAATTTTTGGTCACCGTTTCACGAGCGATTCTGCCGGCTCATTCGGTCTACTCGAATTTATCAACCACGCGAATGTAAACACAAAAATAAATTTGTAATCATATTTCCCGTAATTTATCAGCGATAAAAAAAATCCCATCATATTTTACTACTCGCGACGATTTAATTTTTTGGTATCGACCGACGCACCAAACGCGAGTCTGACCACCGTTTACCGAAACTACTGCGAAACCTCGATCCACGCCCGACGCTCTCAACTAATCATTAAAAAAAAAAAAAAGAAAGAAAAAAAATCATCGAAGATCGAAGGTCGCCTTTTCCCCGCGTCGCTTCCGAAGCCTAACGCGGAAACAAAAGTCGCATCGAAATCCATTTTATTTCCCGTTAAACGAATGGAAATCTCTTAATCGCCGTAAAGCCTCTCGGGGGCAAACTCGCGCCCGGGCGTTTGCAATCAAGTGGAAATTGGAGCGTAGCGCAGTGGCACAAGTCACGGCCCGTGCAGAAATTTAGTCAGGGCTGTATACTGGGCCCGTACAATCTTCCCTGACTAAGTACGGGGCCCATCGTGGAAATCTAACTGCAGCCCGTATTGGGCGGTCACGCTTTTAATGCTTGGGCCCGTATAGGACGATAAGACTGGGCCAATACTGGATTCCAGTACTTACCCCGTACTAAATAAATAAATTTAAAAACATGATTTTGTGCTAATTTATAGCACTTTTAATTGATATTCCGTCATTCTTATACACGCTAGTGTATTTTTATCGCTGAAAAAGCATTTATATATTTGACATGGCCGGGGATCGAACCCGGACCTTCCAGATGGTTGCTGCGCCTTAGCTCACTCGGCCATCCGGATCTTGTGATTGTAATAATTTTTTTCCTTATTTGAATTACTAATATATGAAGTATAAAATTAATGTAGTATAATATAGTCACAACTCTATAGATTTATATTATGAAGTTTGCTGTAAGACTACAAAAAGACTTTGATATTTTTTTATGGGAGTTCGGAAATTCGGTTGCCCCTAATAGTCAGTACTTTATTGAGTGACTTCTTAGCTGACCCTGACGAGCAATACTAAGATGGGTGACTGTTTGCCTGACCCTGACGTTCACTATAGTTATTACATTATATTAAATAATTATATTAAAGGGTGACTGACTACGGAGACTTGGCGAGGGAGTCTTATCGTGATTTTTAATGGGCCAAGTATGGCCATAGTTTGGATTCCCTGTCATGGCTTCCGCGAAAGCGCCCGGAAACTGTGTTGGCGACAGTCTATTGGGCCAAGTAGGGACCAAGACTGGTTGCCCTATCATGGCTTCCGCGAGAGCGCCCGGAAACTGTGTTGGCGACACTTTATTGGGCCAAGTAGGGACCAAGACTGGCTGCCCTATCATGGCTTCCACGAGAGGTCCCGGAAACTGTGTTGGCGATTCTTTATTGGGCCAAGTAGGGACCAAGATTGGTCTCCCTGTCATGGCTTCCACGAGAGCGCCCGGAAATTGTGTTGGCGACACTTTATTGGGCCAAGTAGGGACCAAGATTGGATTCCCTATCATGGCTTCCACGAGAGCGCCCGGAGATGATGTCGCGGACGCCTTTGTTGGGCCAAGTAGGGCCCAAGACTGGATTCCCATTTCTGGCTTCCATGGATAAACCAATAATGGGCCTGTACTTAGTCGCGGACGCCCGTATAAATTTCTGCACGGGGGGGCGGCCGGAGTAGTCTCTCGGCCAAGAGACCGTCGGCCGTCGGCTCTCGGGGGCGGTCGCCCCGCGATGTGCTATATAACCGTCGCAACTAGTATTGACCCAGAGACCTTAACCGGGACGCGAGGAGGCGAGGAACATTGCGGTAACCAGGACGGAGCCGATGCCCCGAGATCCCATCACGTCGCTGCCGTGGTCTTACATCGTCATTAAGCCGCCGTCGCCGCGGCGACGGGAACGGCGGGCGCGGTCACCGCATCCTGGAATAATAGTTACAACGGTGGCCGCTCGCACAGACGGCGGAAGTCACACCAGGTGGAAGCGAGACGAAGAAGATGGAGAGAAATGGTGTTTTACTTGGACGCCTCGGGAATCGTTATTGCGGCTTCCAAGCGGCAACCCTACGTGAATCCTCGTTGCGAATCCCGGGAAACCCGCGCGCCGCCACTGACAAACGTCGCGCACTTAACGCTTTCCGATTCGCAGCAGGCGGACCGCGCGCACCTTGACCAGGTTCCTCGTTTCGCGCGCGCCGCACCCGCCGCTCGACGTCCACTTTGTCCACTTTGCCAACGAGTATTGCGCACCGCAAATCGCACCGCAAACAGGAACCCCGCGCCATCCAATAACCGGGACAGTGATAATCTCGGGAACGTGGATGCAGTGAAGTCCCGCGCGGAGCTGCTGAGGTCGACACGGCCGGATGCGTCGAAGACGAAGACTTGCAGGATTTCTCTCTCTGGAAAAGTAATTTTTTTGTTTGTTTAAACTTCCCAATTTTTTTTTTTTTTAGGATTTGAAACAAAATACTTATCTGTATTAGTATTAAATTCCTCTCTAATTAAATTTAACATAACATATCGACGATTTTCCTTCGCTTTCTCTCTGACCAGATACCTATGGATGGAGGAAGACACGCAGCATCTCTCTCTCTCTGAAACACAAATTTTTGTTTGTTCAAACTTCCCAATTTTCTCAGCATTTGACAAAAAATACTTAAACCTGACCTAAATTCCTCTCTAATCAAATTAAGCACACCACATCAACAATTGTCCTCCGCCTCCTCACCCATCAGCCCGCAAAATATTTCCACCGCTCTCATCGGGCCCAACCTTGCAAAACATCCTGCATCGATGACTCGCGATGGTTCGCTAAGCCGACGAAGGGGGCGTCAAATAACAGGAGCGATCGTGTCCGTGCCGGCTTGGTTAGATACGACGGCCTCGTCGATACATCAGCCAAGCTCTCGCAATAAGCCGATCTACTAGACGCCAAGCTGCTAACGCCGTGGCGCTCGTAGTGGTAGCATCAGCAGCAGCAGCAGCAGCAGCAGCAGCTAGCAACAGCAACAGCATCGCCATGTTACCAGCTACACAGGAGGCACACAGAGTCTCCTGAAAGCGCAAGAGGGACAGAGACAGGTCGAGGCCGTTCCGTCGGTGCATCGCGGAGAAGGCGAGAGCGTAGTTAACGCCGTGAGAGAAACCCCGGCGCGCGATATACGCCGGGAACGCGGAGGCGACGATCCTCCAGGGTCTTACATCAACATTTGCTTGCTCCGTACGTCGACGACCGGGCAAGAGCGAGAGACAGCCAAGGGTCCACAAACCTGTTCATCACTGACCCTTTAGCTTCTGGCCTCGGCTCGCGCGCGCTCGCTTCTCTCTCGTCCGGAACGCCTCAACGTCGAGCAACGCTTCCCTCCTCTCCCTTCCTTCATCACTGATGAGCGTTGCGCGTTGTAGGATCGCGAGCGGCCGCGCTTGGATCTCTCCTACTCGACGAGCTACAACGGGGAGAGGCAACGAGAGTCTCTCTCTCTCTCGCTTTCTCCACGTTTCTCCCTCGCCTCTCTTGTTCCCTATCTGCGAGCCAATCCTCCTCGACTCTATAGGTATTACGCAAAGCGTGGGGAACGTTGAAGGCCTCATCCCTCAGTTTCCAACATCACGTCGGGCCAGGCCAACTAAAGGCCGACGGGGTGCGTGCGGCTGCTGCTGGTGGTGGTGGTGGTGATGCTGGTGGTGGTGGTGCTGCTGCTGCTGCCAGAGGTCCGCCCGAGTTACCGTAACAGCTCGTCGATGCGGAAGCCCTCCTCCCTCAGGTATTATAGGCTGAAACGTCGGGTCAATGCGCGTGCCGAAACATCGATGCACCGTCATCGTTGTCTATTCCTTGTCATCTACTACACCTGAATGCTACTAATCTACCGAGCGGTGCCCCGCGCACTAACGATCCGTGGTGGCATCGGCGCCAACTTTGGGGCCGAAATTTCGGATGTCCCGATAGCATCGCGCGAGTGGCGGTAAAGGGAATTCGGATGTGGATAGAGGATGGAATCTGTGGGTGGAGAATTCGGTTTCTGGAAAATTGGGAATTGCAAGTTTGGATGTGTTTTCTGAGGGGAAGCAAGGTGGTGGTTGGCTACGCAAATTGTGTTCAATTGGGCTGTTTAGCTGGATCGTTTGTTGGTTTTTGTTATCCACAGGTTTTACAGACTTTTCTCAGCTTTAAAATTCAGGATGTTGAAGCTTGCATCGTTGGAATGCAACGAAATTCAGGGGAAAAAATTAATTTTAATTGACCCAAATGATGAAATTAGGTATAAAAAGTCGTCATATCAATTAATTCCTATGATGATTGTTATACGTAATTTCTATGTAATTTTGTAATTTTATACGTAATCATTTGGGTTAATCAGAATTAATTTGTTTTCTGAATTTCGTTGCATTCCAATGATGCAAACTTCAAAATCATCAAAATTCCACGTTAGTCGTCTTTTCCTTCACAAAACAAGGCGCGACGGTTGACCACCCAAATGGCATTAAATCCTGATTGATTCGGCTTGACCAATCGTCCATCCAGCTCTCCACCCATTTCCGACTTTTCTTACCATCAAAATTCCACAATCACCGCCATCCTCAACGTCCTCCTCCCGTTCACCTCCCCACAACCGAGATTTTCTTGCCGCACATTTTCCTCTCTCCGCGCGTCAGAATTTTTCGCTCACCCTCCTCATCCCCGGCGTCGCTCGAACCCGAAATTATGCCACTGCCTGAAATATTCAAATTTCCCATTCGAGGCCAATACGTAGAGAGCGCGTGGGGCGTACGGCGAGAGGCGCGCGCGCGTCAGAAGCTCCAGGAGAGCGCGAAACCAGAACCATCATCGCCACCATCACCGCCAGGCCGCCCATTCTACGGTCTCCCTCTCGCGCCCGGCCTCTCCACCACCATCGCCGCCATCCCCCCGCGTGATTATCGACTATTTGCAGATTCCATGAATATGCGATACCGGGGTTTCCGGGCTGGATTGGTGGCGCCGGAGGAGAGACCATCAACCAGCATCAGAACGCGAGCGGCTCTCGCGCGTCTCCCCCCCTGATGTTCCCGCGGCGGCGGCGGCGGCGGCGGCGTGCATCGTGCATCGTGTATGCTCTCGCTTCTGCTCTCTCTGTACACGCTCTCTCTGTTCTGCTATGCGCTCCGCTGGCCGCGCTCTCTCACAAAGTGGATGACATTCCGGGGGCGCTAAAGCCGCATTAACGCCCGGTCGAGTAGATCCTATATCTGGTTCACTCTCGCCGAGAGCAATAGCTCCGCTGCCGCCGCCGCCGCCGCGGATCTCCCATACAGCGAGACTCCACGAGGAGTCTCGCCCTGTATGGCAGCTTCAAAACCCCCCCTCGTCGTCCCCCTATCGCGGCCAGGTAACGCACAGGGCTCCCCGCGGTCCCCTCGGTACCAACACCAACACCAACACCAACGGATCTCTGGTCGTACCTACGCTCCAATGACTTAAGCGTCCCCGTGCGCGCATTACGAATTCGGTTTGAAGCTATAGTGACGAGCGCGCCGCACCGACGTGTCCACCGGATTCGCGTAACACCGCCTCCCCCCAACCCCTCCCATCTCGCGACCTCTGGAGCTACCTGTGATTCTCCTCACGAGTTGAAATTTCTGGCCTCCCTGGAATCCTTTTTTGGCGACCTCTGGAGCTACCTGTGATTCTCCTCACGAATTGAAGTTTCTGGCCTCCCTGGAATCCGTTTTTGGAGTACGAAAAGCATCAGGTGCATCAGGTTGTATCAAGGGATTGGAGCCTTCGTTCAACCTCAGGACATGACACATGTTACTCATTTGAAGTGAACGGAGGTTAGAGGAAGGCTTGAAAATAAATCCACAGACCCTCGAATGAATCTCGGTAGGCTATGCAGGTTGAAGAAAGAGTCACGACCCTGCATACCCGCATGGAAATATTTGTATGTAAAATATATGCCGCCAAAAAGTTCTATATGCAACATATATGTTGAATATAAAAATATATGCAACATATACGCGACATGTAGCATTTTTCGGCGACATATATTTCACATATAAATATTTCCATGTGGGTAGAACCCCCGAAGGTGGCAGTTATTACCTATTACCATTATAAGAAGGTTTTTCGGAGGTTCTATATTTCAACTCGGGCTTCTGTGTGACCCCCTCGGCCACCTCGCTCGCTCTGTGCTCTCTGTGCTTGGAGGGATGTATTTTTTTTTTTTTTTTTTTTCGTTGAGCTTTTTTTTGGTTTGTCGACGAAAAATCGCCGCGGAGAACGAGGAGATTATTGGGGACGAACGAGGACGGTCGTCGAAATGCTCTCGGCGCGTAACGATCCTGGGGGGGGGGGGGGGGGGGGGGAGGAAGGGATTGATCGCTCGTTTTCGAAAACTGATTGGTTAATTATTAGGAGCATAACGAATTCGGTTTGAATTCTCGGTCTCTTTCTCTCTCTTTCTCTCTCTTTCTCTCGCTCGGTGCGGATGACGACGGGCCGAACGCTTATTATTTCCGCATGCAGGTTCATCGAGAGGCCAGGAAAGATATATGGTAAAAAGCGGCGCGGCGATGATCAAGGGGAGGATTATTGGAAACGAGGGACACACGAGCCGGCGCGCAATCAGCGTTGGCTGCTCTCGGTCGGGTTAATAATCGAACGGGTGTATTAAATATTCGGTTTGTGGGCTGCCCCCTCGACGCTCGCGCGAGCGGGAGGATCACTTTGCGCTGTGACACCGGCCAGGGGGGGACAAACGTTTGTTTCGTTTTACGGCAGATTTTTGTGTTTTTGTTGCCGCACGACGATCGGAGATATTGAGAGAGAGATGTTTATTCGTACTCTGGGGCCCGAAGCCCCCTAAAAGTACCGCGCGAAAATTCGTACAATGCAAGGCATACAAAAAAAACCTCGCACATTCAAAACCTTACACACTATCCCGTACAGAAAGTAACCTAGATACTAAATAATAACCCAAACCTTGACTTAAACTTAAATACTCAAACAAAAAAGAATAAAGAAAGATTAATAAAAAATAATAATATAACGAGCCAATAATGCAGTACATAATAAATAAAACCAATAAGCGCAACACAAAATAAAACCTAAACCTAAACTTAACCTTAAATACACAAACAAAAAAAGAAAAAAAGATGAATAAAAAATAATAATTAAAAATAATAAAATAAGGGCGATACAAAATAAAATAAAAGGGGAGGAAGGGGGAAAATCGAGAGGCTGGAGATTCCCTCAAGGGTCGTAATTAGTTGCGCTCTATTGTTTTGATTTTTTTGCTTTTTGAGCCTCTTTTTGCCTCTCCAGTTTGTAGCAACGTTACGACGAGGCTTGATCGAGAGGCCGGGATTCCGTCGAGGGTCGTGATTAGCCTCGCCCCCCCGTGCGGGCCACCACGGTGGCTCCCGGCGAGCGCGCGCGAGACGCCACGTCATTACCGCCTATTCGCGAGACTCCATGAATATTCGATATCCCATTGCCCGTAGAGAGAGCCCGATAGGCTCCGATGCACAAAGTGCTCGGGCTGATGGCTCGGCCGCGCCGATGGGGACGCGCGACGCGGCCGAACGAAGCGTGCAAATCCGCAGCAGCCCGTGAAGCCTCGGAGAGGACGGTTAAGTAGACCGCGGGCTTCGCAAAATTCGATGGTTCGCGGCGCGAGACTCCTCGGCGAGTGCGAAACGGATATGGTGTACGGAACACCGTGACACTATGGCACTTGTAAATTTGCTCGGCGAGCTGAAGAATATTCTTCGCGGAGGCGAATCGGCGGAATGTTTTACATCCCACCCTTTATTTTAAGTGCTATGTGGAAATTCAGAACGACATCGGGGGGAACTCGCAACTGGTCTTGTTTTTTTGAATATTTTTTTTAATGGGGGGCAAATTTGACACCGGCATATTTGTCGAAAAGATTTTTTTTTTGTTCACAAAAAAGCAAAAAAAAAAAAATTTCGATTTCGTACAGTTTGAAGACCCCATCCGATGGGAAATTTCCTGCTGATTCCGAAAAGCACCGTTGTTTGCCCGAAAAATGGAAAATTCGATGAGAAAAAGGGGAAAAACGATTTCGCACTTTTTTCGAAATTTCATCACTTCACTAAACTTGAGGTTACTTTTTTTTGGATCGACCAAACCTGGATTTTCTTCTTGCGTTCGAGAGAAAACTTTACAACGAAGAGAATGCCGCGAGGCGGAACGTGATATTTTGATTACTGAATTTTTTACAGAATTTTAAATTCAGACCATCAGAAATCGCAAATTTTGCCCTTGCGTTTTTTTTGCGATTTTTGATGGTCTGACTTGCGAAACCGAATTTTTTTTTTTTTTTTCGCAAAAAACGCAAGGCAACTTTCGATAACACCTTGTGAATGAATGTATTTGTATTTTTTGTAGTTTTCAAAATATTCGTAATTCAGATGTGATTTCCTGTTGCACCCCGACGAGTTATTAAATTACGCCGTCATCAGAAGATCACAACTCAGTGGGGGGAGTCACGTAGAATCGACTTTCCTTTCCGTGACATCTCGACTACTTACAAACCGGGGAATCGTCGGCCCTCAACGCGCTCTACACGAACCCCCGTATATACATATATATATTCCCAGCGACCCGAACTCCCCGGTGAATTCGTCGGCGCCCCGCGAGCCGAAAACGACAAAACAGGATCCACTAAATTCTAACGATATTCTCCAGAGAGATAAGGGCCATCCGAAATGTAACTCGACGAGGTTAACGAAGAAGCTCTCGGGGAAAAATGAAAGAATAAAAGGATCGCGAGCGGAGAAAGAAGCTCTCTTCTGGCGCGGAAGGATGGAAAAAGGTGGACGAAGGTAGGAAGGGAAGAAAGATAGAGAGAGAAAGGGAGAAAGACAGAAAGGGAGGGTGGCTCGCTCCCTGCTTGTGCCGGCCCCTTGTGTCTGGTTATAAGGCACGAGGAGACTCGGAGGAAGAGAGAGAGAAGAAAGCGGCGGAAAAGGAAGACCGAGAGGTCGCGTACGTCGTCCTCGTTCCCGAGGGACCGCGGCGGGCGAGAGCAAAGATCGCGCACAGGGCGTGCGGTGCAGTCCACCGGGACGGTTTTCTCCTTGCTCCGCTTTTCCTCTCGCTTCTCTCTTTCAACCCTCCTCGCTCGGCAACCACATTCTACAAAGGGTGGAAAAGCCCATCGCATGTAAAACACATGTGTCGTCCATTATTTCTCGTTTGTATCTCTCCTCGCGTTATAATGAAATCTCGAGTCGGGAGCGACTCCGAGTTTCACGGCAATTCCGGTTGACTGCTTTTTGCAAATTTTTTTTTTTTTTTTTTTTAGACGCTTCAGTGAGATATTTTAACGTCTATCGAGCGTGAGATAAAGATTCTCACTTCGCGCTTTTTTTAAGGAGAGGCTAAAGGCTATGAAAGAAAATGTGGCGGCATGCTTGTGTGGTTTAGTCCAATACCAGCTGTTAGATTTCGGTACCGACCGCGTGATAAATGTTCTGCAATTTTTATTTCGTCGTTTTGCACCCAGAATTCGTTCTGATGGGATCTACTCGAAATAAATAAAATTTATTTGATCTAAATAAAAATTTATTTCATCCAAATAAATTTTTATTTGGATGATTTTTCAAATAAAAAATCATCCTATGATGATTTTTTGAAATAAAAAATAATCATAGGAACCATTTGCTATGATGACTTTTTATAATTTCATAATTTGGGTCAATAATTTATTTTTATTTTTCATTTCATTGCATTCCAACGATGTAAGCTTCAACATAATAAAATCCTCGTGTGGCCGCCGCGATCGCTGGGCTCGCAGTTTCCTCTAATCTGAATAAATATATATTCCCCGGGCCAATCTGCTTCTGTCGTCGTCGCGGTCGTCGTCGTCGCGTGTAACGTCGATACGAAAACGATTTTTCGCGGTTATTCGTCTCGGGTCTCGACGACGACGACGCGTTATTCGTACGTCTTTCGCTGTGCGCGAAATCTTCGCGAGGGGATCAGACGAAACTCGCAGTATTTACAGATGTCGAGAATGATGAGCCGCTCGCGGGGAGGGAGAATCCCCGAGGCACCAGAGATACGTACATCCGCGTCCATACATAGTATATTATCCGTGAGTGATCGAGGGGGACGAAGGAGGAACGACGAGGAGCAGCGGGCGAATTTTCCGTCGTCGTTGCAGGCGGCTCGGGGGCGCCGAAAGAGGAAAAGAAAGAGAAAGAGCGAGTTTTCATATCGAAATCCTTTCAGCTCTCGGGCTCGTCGAAGCCTCAAGCCAGCCGCCCTTCGACATTACGTCAGAAAGATCTCCCGGCTGCTGCTCTTCGTTTTCCACGGCAAAATGTACCTTCCCTCAAAGTTCATTTCCTCGATCCTCGCAGACGCGCCGCGCGCGAGCCTCTGGGCTATGTTATCCTCTCGCTATTCTCTCGCTCTCGTCGTGCGTCTCACTTCCTCTTTCCGAGGCTTCGCGCACGGCTTCTCGTCGTGGCCCGAAGGACTCGCGAGTGAGGAGAAAATAAAAAAAAATAAAAAAAGCGGGAGGAGAGGAAAAATGAAAGGGAATAAGAGCGAGAGGGACCGGGGAGTGCGGAGAGCTCTTTCCCTGCGTATTATATACAATACTCCCCGGGAGCTTTCGCGAGGCGACTTCTCGGCCCTCTCGATTGCAGCCGCGAGAACTCGCTGTCGGTATATTTTATTAACCCGGCTACACGAGAAGCGTTTTTAAATATCCCGTCGAGCCGGGAATCGCGGGACGGGGATTTGAGAAAATTTTCGCGTGGGATATTTTTCGATCGCGAAAACGAAAAAGCAGCTCGGCCCTTCGCGTTATGGGAGGCGTATTTATTAAAAGCTTGAGAGACACAAAAGGGCCGAGTCTCAGTCGGAGCGAAGGATGATTTTCGTGACGATGAATTTTCTATTTTACCGTGAATTATTAATACTCGTGTCCGATATTAAAAAATTCGAGGCTCAGTTCTCCATCGCCGCCAAAAAAAAAAAAAAAAAAAAAAAAAAAAAAAAAAAGTTTTCCGCGCGTGTTGGAAAATCGAATTTCCTTAAAAGCCGAGAGATATCGTGGCGCGTTCCGAGGGGGACGACTGAGCCTCACTCGGGGGGACGAAAGAGGCGACTTCAATAACGTTGACTTTTTCTATTTTTACAGTGGGCTCACGTATCCGGTATCCAGAGGCGCGGGACGGACGACCATAACGAGATCCAGACGTTCGAGAGAGCGCGCGTTTCGACTTCGGGCTTCGAGGTTACCGCGGGAGCGAGGAAGACCGCGTCGGAAAGGGTTTTGTCGACCGAAGGACCCGGCTTTCGTCGGCTGTGTCTCGGGGCGCGTTGGAAGGAACGCGGAAGAAGAAGAAGAAGACGAGGAAGAAGCTGCGGAGCCTCCGCGACGCATTCACGTTCGTCGGATCCCCGAGGGAATTCCGGCCACTCGTTCGTTTTTCCCTGGGATCGTCGGGGAAAACCGGACGCCCCTGGGTGTCTCACGCTCTTCCCTCCGCGCTTTATTCGCGTGGCCCACGACGCACGCAGCTCGCATCTCGCGCTCACGCACGAGCGAGCAACGCGTGCAGCTTCGCCCGGGAAACACGAGAGACGCGAGACGTGGGAGACCTCGAGGCGTTTCCTCGCGACGCGAGATATTCCCTCTCGTGTTCCCTGGAAAAATATATCCCCCCCCCCCCCTTTCGCCATCCGTCGTCTCGTTTTCTCCCAGTCGCGATCCGCTCGCGATCCTCGCACCGCGAAAACGAAGACGCGCGTTTGTCTCGCGGTCCTCGGGAGGTGAAAGTCAAGGGGAGGCGAAATACCGACACTTACACCTGAGAATTTAGATCCAATCGCACGCGAAAAGGGCTGAACCAATTTGAATGAAATTTTCACAATCACTCCAGCTTGACTGCACCAAGAGGGCCACACTCTATTTTTCGCGCATCCAGAGAAATCGTTCTGATGGGATCTGCTCGAAACAAATAATATTTATTTGGAATGATTAACATGATTTTTTATTTATAAATCATCATTGGATGATTTTTATTTATGATTTAAATTTAAAGTTTTATTTGTGATAGGATGATTTTAATTTTTTATTTAATAATAATTTAATTAAAAATCATGTTAATCATTCAAATAAATATTATTTGTTAGGATGGTTTTTTATTAAAAAAAATCATCATAGGATAGGAATTAATGTTTAAAAATTAATTCTAATTAACCCAAATGATGAAATTAGGTATAAAAAGTCATCATAGCAATTGGTTCCTATGATGATTTTTTATACCTAAATTCATCATTTGGATTCATTAAAATTCATTATTTTTTTCTGATATTCGTTGCATTCCAACGACGCAAATTTCAACATCATAGAATTTTTCTCCACGCCCGCCGAACTTTCGTCAAAAATCGCGAGAGGCGCATTTTTTTCGTCTTCGCGCCGCGACGATTTTCCTCCCTCGCGCTGCGCCTCGCGTTTCAATGTTTACCGAGGGAGCGGATTACGCGACATCGAAGAAACAGCCGAGTAATTACAGCGGGCCGAGTGCGGAGCGAGGCGCGCGCGAGATGCTCTCTCGCCATGCGGGACGCGCAGAGAGACGTAGAGAGATGAAAACGTCGTCGTCGTCGTCGTAGTCGTCGACTGTGGGAACTCGCGGGGGGCGAGCGAGAGAAGCAAAGGCTGCAGGACTCCCGACACCTCGGCAAAGACGACGACGACGACGGCGACGATGATGATGGGCGAAGGCGACGCGTTCCGTGCTGCCGCCGTGCGGGCCTCCCGAAGTTAACGTCCCGCGATGATAGCAGAAACGATGGAGTCTCTAATTACGAGCAAATTGCAATTTAATGCCACCATCGCTGTCTCCGAGTTCGCTTTGTCTCGAAGAACACGACCGCCCCCCGCCTCCCCCCCCGGCACCCACTCCGCGGGCTTTCTCGACGCGCACTCGGGGAAGCTGATTCGAGTGAGTTGCGCGCCTCTCTATCTCTCTTTCTCTCTGTCTCCCGGCTGCTGCTGCTGCTGCGCCGCGCTCTCGGGGATTCTCACCTTTCGCGAGAGCGTAAGATAAATAACCCGGAGGAGCCGCGCGCGAGGACGAGTGCGAGATGCGGGTGTCCGTTCGGGAGGAGACTGGCTTGGGTGTCGGGTCGACGCTGCAGCAGAGAGAGGGAGAGAGAGAGAGAAGAACAAAAAGCACGTTGGTTTGATTTATTTTCTCGCTGTGCTGGCTAAATTATTATTATTATTATTATTATTATTATTATTATTATTATTATTATTTATTTTTTTTATCGTGGTAAAAAGGTAGGGCGAATCTTTTATAGACTGTAAACGCTTTCGCTACGCTCGGCGTTAGGGGTTGCCCATTATTATTATCATTACTATTATTGGTGTTTTTGTCGTCGCCCCCCTTAATTCAAGTTTGCCCCAAAAAAATCAATTTTTATTTATTTTCATTCCGCGTTAATTTAATTAATAATCTAATTTTTGTTCGAGGAGTTTGCGATCATTATTATGCCGAGGTCGATTTTGGCGATTTTTGGTCTATGATTTCTGACAAAAAGATCGTCGCCAAATTTTTTTTTTTTTTTTTTTTTTTTTCAAAATCGATAAAAAATTTTGTAATTAGTGTTTTCGGGGGTAGAATATACGACTTGAAAACGATGGTACAGGTTGAAAGTCGATATTTTGAAGAAAAAAAAAAAAAATCCGATGTCGATTTTGGCGAAAAGTTTTTCAGGCTCGCGCCAATGTGGAATATTTTCCACATATTCCTCATTCTAACGGGCGTCATGATATTTTTTTATTACCCACGGAAAGAGAGATAATAATAACGACTACAGCGGTGATAACAACAACACAGCCGGGGTTATTACGAAGCTATCAAATCGTCTGAATGACTCGTCTGTACGCGCGTGCGTAAGACCAGAAGCGTGTGGGCAAAAGCATCGTGGCGGGGGGGAACAAAACGTGTATCCCGGGCACAAGAGGATATAATTAAAAAGCGTCTTGAGCTCAAGCACGTGAATACAATGTGACCTGTGCGCGAGGTTGCTGAGGGTGGGAAGAGAGAGAGTGAGAGAAAGGAGGAAGCCTCGTGAGCCCGTTTGCGGCGCCCACTCCTCTCTCTCTCTCAGCGGTAAATCAAGAATAAATTAGATAAGGGTGCTTTTACCGAGTCCCCTCCTTCCCCGAGGAAGGAGCGACGCGCGGTCGGCCGCCACCGCGGCCGAACCACCCTCGACGTATCTTCCTCGCTTTCCTCGTTTTCCTCACTCCCTCTTTTTCTTCTTCTTCTCTCTCTCTCTCTCTCTCTCTCTCTCTCTCTCTCTCTCTCTCTTTCCGACACGGGAATCGCCTCAATTTCGACGTCCCTCTTCATTCAACTTCCGTCGGCGGTCGCAACCGCGCGACCCTCGTTAGCCCCCTCGGATTTCCTTCCCGTGAACCCCCGAAAAATGTCGGCAGCCGAAGACGCTGTAAGTGAAGACACGTTGTCCCTCTCATCGAGTTTGATCGATCGCTTCGCTTTCCGCGCGTCATTCCACCCCCCCAAACTCGAAGCATATTTCTCGGCGACTCCCACGCCGCGCGCGACGTTCGGATGTCTGGAACGGTGAGGGCGATACACGCGACTGTGTAGCTCGGATGTGAAGCGCCAGACGCTTCGCTGCTGTCTTACTTTGTTTTTTTTTTGTGTCGCCGCTGTTGCTCCCTCTCGCTTTCTTCGTGTCTTGTAGATTTCGTCCGGGATGATCGAACGGGTTCTGATTTATCCGGGGCCATCGGATTCCGCCGAGATTTTATCCTCCTCGATTCGTCTCGCGCCTCTCGCGACAAACGCGTCGTCGTTGTCGAGCATCGCAGATATCTGTGGACAGTGGGAATTCGAAACTGGAGATTTTGTTTTGTTGCAAAAACAAAAAAAAATTGTGTGCGAAATGCTGAAACGTTTTGTTTTGTTGAAAAAAAAATTGTGAGCGAAATTCTGAAACGTTTTGTTTTGTTGCAAAAAAAAAGTGTGCGAAATGCTGAAACGTTTTGTTTTGTTGCAGAAAAAAAATGGTGTGCGAAATGCTGAACGTTGCAAAAAATACCTCGTGGGAAGAAAAAAAAAACAAAGCGGGGGGAAAAGAAAATCGTCTTCGTTTTCGGCGAGCGAGACTTCTGCGAGGATTAGAGGAAAGTCGACGACGCAGGAGCAAAGCCAGTGACTTAGGGACCGACGGGCGCGCCTCCTCTTGTCTCGTTCGTTCCATCACTTTCCTGTTCTTCTTCCTCGTCTTCCTCTTCCTCTTCTTCCTCCACCAACGACTTCTTTTTCGCTCTGCTTCAGGGACGAAGGGAACTCCGCGCAATAAAACTCGTGAGCGCCGCGCGGTTGGGCAGCCAAGATGGACGGTGGATCGCTGCTGATTAGAAAGACTCTCCGCAGGGGGGAGGTCGGCGGTCAGGAGGCAGGGGAAGAAACCTGGAGCAGAGAAGAACGAGAGACTCGTGCTGGCCTCGCCTAAGCCTTTGGGGCTCGCTCATCCAAGAGCATCGCCCGAGCTTCCTCACTTTTCTGCAGCGCCTCGGAAGCACCGAACGATGCTTCCACCGTCGCTGCTGTTGCTGCGGCATCGATCCTCGTCTTCCGGAGCTTCCAACCCCTTTGCGAGCGCATCGCTCTTCGGTCAGAGCGCACCACCCGGTTTTACTCGCTCGAATGCATCACGTCCTCCTAATCCATAACATCGCGCTTTAATTCCTCTCGCTCGAGACCTGGAAAAAGGGGAGGAAAAAAATAAATAAAAGCGTCAGCGGAGAGAGGAAGAGAGAGAGAGAGAGAGAGACTCGGAGCAATAGCCGACCTGGGGCGGATCCCAGCTGGCCGGGGCCCCGCGGAATCCTCGCCATTCCTCAGATGCCGCTTAGAGGTTTCCCCCCTCGACCCCCCCGCGTAAAAAGCAACGAGCGGATCTAGAATTCTCTCGGTGGCTTACGGAATCGCGCGGAATAACCCGACCGACGATTACAACCGCGCTCGGACACCACGGCGACACCGCGAGCCGACGTCGGCGATACAAATCCCAGGACGAGAGAGAGACTTCGGTTTTTTAGCTGTGATTTCGATTCGACGAAAATTACATCCTTCCGGTATTTTCGAATGCTGTAAAAAAAAGAAAAATTGTGGTGTAAAAAATATGGCGAATTAACGCAACGGTTTTTTGCTACTTGAACTATTTTGAGATACTTCCGTTTTTCCAGCCGCCGTTTTGACTCGCCGAAAGTTACATCCTTCCGGTATTTTCGAATGCTGTAAAAAAAATTGTGGTGTAAAAAATGGCGAATTAACGCAACGGCTGTTTGCTACTTGAATGATTTTGAGCTACTTTCCGTTTTTCAGCTGTGGTTTCGATTCGCCGAAAATTACATCCTTCTGGTATTTTCGAATGCTGTAAAAAAGAAATTGTGGTGTAAGAAAATGGCGAATTAACGCAACGGCTGTTTGCTACTTGAATGATTTTGAGCTACTTCCGGTTTTTCAGCCGCGGTTTCGATTCGCCGAAAATTACATCCTTCTGGTATTTTCGAATGCTGTAAAAAAAAAATAGTGATGTAAAAAAATTGCGAATTAACGCAACGGCTGTTTGCTACTTGAATGGTGAGCTACTTCCTGTTTTTCAGCCGCGGTTTCGATTCGCCGAAAATTACATCCTTCCAGTATTTTCGAATGCTGCAACAAAAAAGAAAAATTGTGGTGCAAAAAAATGGCGAATTAACGCACCGGCTGTTTGCCACTAGAACAACTGGGCCTCCGATTTTAAAAACGCGACTGTACATTCGGGAAGCTGCACATTTTTTCCGCACTATTTTCCCGTACAGCGGCAGCTTAGCTTTTCCATCGCATCGTTTGCGTCCTTTGGAAATCGAAAAAGAAAAAAAGAGCAAACGGCAGCGAAAAAAAAAAACGTGGCTTTTGTTGCTCAACGCGCATAGAGGAATCTGCCGGAGAAAAATGAAAGAGACGCTGGGAGCGCTCGCGATCGTCTCTAAACAGTTATCGATCGTCGGCACGGAAAAAGCTCGATACACACACAACAATCCATCCCCCCCTCACAGCGAGTTTTCATTTCGATTTTTTCGCCGCGAGAATCGCAGCAGCAGCCGCCTCTTATCTCACATCGGCGCGGGAGGCTGACTCGTAAAAACCTTTGGAAACCTCGCTTGCGTTTCGCAGCGCGAAGAATATTCGCTCGCAGCTCTCTCGCTGAAAATTCTCCCCTCGCGTCTCCCTCGCGGGAGGCTCCCAAGTGTTTCGTTTCAATCGACAGAGCGCCTGACTATCGGTTTCTCTCCTCTGTCTCTATATATATATATTTACGTACGTCTCTATGTATTTTTATCTCACTATCTCGCTTTCTCTACTCACGAAACGCGTTCGCCGTTCTCTATATTCATCGATCCTCCCACACGGGGGGATGAAAAAAATATTTTTCGATACACAGAGGGAGCGGAGTGCAAAGCAAATATCAGTTGCCAAGGGGTATTTCGCAATTGAGACAACCTCGGCGTGCGCGCCAGCAGCTCTCGAGAGCTGTGCGGATGTACCAGACGCAGGCGTCGAGTGGATCGGCATGCACGGCACAGAGACGAGTTACGCCGCCGCCGCCGACGCCGTCGGGAGAGAGAGAGTGATACTTCCGGGAAAACGATAATTTACTTCCGATTCAAGCCACGTGCGTCCCCCCCTCGCGCGCCCCCCTCCCGTATTCTCCTTTGATGTTCTCCAATCCCGCGTTTCCCGCGTTTCCCGCGTCCTCCCGTCGCGAACCTCCGGATCTCGATCACGTACGCAATAACCCATCAATTATTTTATTAGCCCCGGCGAAACGCGCTCGACTGTCTCGACAATATCAATACCAGCTCCAACCCCCCACTCCCCTGGTGCGCTGAGCGCATATGGGACGTTTCGGGCCAGGCGGATCCTCCCTTCGTTTGCGCGAAAATATAAATCTGGATTGACCCTTCGGACGCCTTCGTCGCGCGGTATATTCGAGCAGCGTTTTTTCGCTGTTTTTTTTTGTCGGATCTTTTTGCCGAAGCATCCTTTACTATTTTAATCCGCGATTCAATCAACAAAATACGGCTAACGCGATCGATGGGTTTTAACGAACTGGTTTTTGTGATGATTATTTTTGTTTGTATGGAGGTGCAAATGTACACGAAAATATATCTGACATGTAGAACTTTTAGGGCGATAATACAATAAAAATATATTTTGGATATATCTTAGATATATTTTTCGCTCATGTATATTTCGTTTATATCCTAAGATATATCCGACACATAGGAGTTTTCGGACAAAATATATCTTGTATATCTACACCCAAAGAAATCGTTCTGATGGTATCTATTCGAAACAAATAAAATTTATTTGAATGAAATCAAAATTTATTTGAATTAAATAAATTTCATTTGATCCAAATAAAACCTAATAGACCGGCCATTAAATAAATTATTTACTAAATGACCGGCCCAACAGGATTTTATTAGGGTCAAATACATTTTATTTGAACCAAATAAATTTTACTTGTTTCGAATAAAATTTTATTTGTATCGAATAGATCCCATCAAAACCATTTTTCTGGGTGTACAGTACATCTTTCATATATCTTGCATATACTTTATTTCCACATGGGAAAATAGAGGCGGAAGGATTTTTTTCTGAGATTCATCCCTGGATGCGCCGCGGAGTTTCCATCAGTATTAACACTGAGTCTCGGTGTCTCGTGTAGGTACAGCGAAGCTAATCCGAGCGGAGGCGGAGGACGACCGCGAGCCTCGCTTTGATTCCTCGCCGGGCTCGCCCCGTGGGATTTTCGGCCGGGGCCAGACCGCGCGCGTCCCGCCGCCGACCGAGCACCAAGACAATCCCGGCAATTGCTCAGAGGTCTGGCGAGCACCGGCCGGGCAGTCGGGGAAAAGATACGGAGGGCGAGGGAGGTGGAGAGAGACAGAGGGACAGAGAGAGAGAGAGAGGAGCGAGAGCCTCGCGAATTTCCGTACTCGGAGGACGAGGTGATGGAGAACGGCGAGAGAAGCCGAGAGGCAGCGAGAGGACGAGGCGCATCGAATCTCGAGAAAGGAGACCCCGGAGCTACAACCAGTGTTCAACTATCCTAATCCCAGACGTATTCGCCCCGTCCGGCTAATTAAACGTGAGCCAAATGGCAATGTCTTTTAATTTAATTCATTAGCTGCCCCCTCGCGCCGCACACGGCGACCCTTTTCTTTTGCGATCGGGCGAAACATCGCCCGGAAATGCATAAATCACGAGGCTAAATGCCGAATCGCCGAGGACCCCGACACGAGCGCAGCGGCCGGGATGGTCGTCTCGCTTTCAGTTTTTAAGCCCCCGGTAGCCGGGCCCCCTTACCCGGCGCTTGGGGCAAAGTAAAAAAGGGTTTTCTGATTAAAGACTTTTTTTAAATGATGTTTTTGGCGACAGTAAATCAAGGCATTTTGATAGATTTTTTTGACGATGCTGCAATGAGAGTTCACAATGTCCCGAATATACAGGATGCAAAACTTGGGAGGGGACGAGACGTTCAAATAATTTTTCACGATTTTTTAAGGCGTTTTCACGATGTTTTAAGGTGTTTTCAAGACTTTTCTTGCGACTGTGAGCCGAAGCAATTTACTGAATTTTTTTCCCGATGCTGCAATGAGAGTTCAGTGTCCGGAATGTACACAAAATCTGGCAAAACACGTCACAAGCACCGCGGCAAGTTCGTAGCCTCCGATCGGCCGCGCCGCATGCGAGAAACGCCTCCGCCCCGTAGCCATCTAGCGTCACGAACCCGAACTAACCGCGCCGCGTTCCTCGTATCCCCTCTAGGCCTCGGCGAGTGCAACCAAAAAACTCGCGGCAAGTCGCGTTTTCGAGCTCCAACGTCAGGTGCGCGCGGTGTGTGCAAAAGGCCGTTAAAAATGCCCGCAACATCCAACGTATTCCGCCGCTTCTCGTAACGGCACAAAACACGGCGGAGAATTTCGCGTCCGCGCATTTAGCCCGGGCTGAATTTTAATCGCCGATAAATTCCGCTCAAATATATGAATACCCGACAGCGGCTCGGGGGGGGGGGGGAGAGGGGGTGGTCGGTGCTGCGCAGAAATAGATATACAGAAGAGGAGACATGACGCGATTTACCCCCCGTCACCCCCTCAACAGGGGGTGTGGGGGATAAAGCGGAGAATCGCAAACACGTAAACGAATGGGCAGAGCCGACATGATTCTCATGGAGTAACTTGTCGTGTTTTCCCGGCCTGGGTAAACTGCGTGTGTTTCGCGCATCC
The DNA here is from genome assembly GCA_963932165.1 of Pimpla rufipes. Taxonomy (NCBI): domain Eukaryota; kingdom Metazoa; phylum Arthropoda; class Insecta; order Hymenoptera; family Ichneumonidae; genus Pimpla; species Pimpla rufipes. The sequence goes on from OZ010632.1 coordinate 23,986,898, forward strand.
GCCGCGGATTCAGTGTGCCATCCCCGCATGAACAACGCGCGCGCCGCTACTAAAATCGCGCACGCACCCTTCGCGCGTCCAGCGAAATTAAAAGCCTGCCCCGCCCGCGCGTGGCAAAAAGCTCGCCGAGATTCTCGCGATCGTTTCCCGCGTTTGCCGCGACGATGAATAATAATCAAACGAGAAATAAAATTTAAAAAAAAGTACGAGCGGCTCGACGAGGCGGAAGGGAGAAAGAAAAAAAAATGTTAAACACCGTCGCCCATTCCGCGTCGTGTCTCGTCGCTCGCCGCGCTCTTCACGCTCCGCTCGGCCACTCCGGTGTGTTAAATTCCCGTGTAAGCTCCTGCCGAATCTCCCGGCGCGAAACGCACACAGAGAGCTGCGAGACTCTCTGTGCGCGTTTCCGCGTATTTGCGTGTGTGTTGCGCGTAGCGCCGCCTTTTATTCCGTCGCACGTTAAATACGCTTCTCGGATTAAGCGCAAAAGAGAAAGCGGCGAAACACAATTGAATAAAGCGCGGCGGACAAGTGCGTGAAATCCGCAACGGTCGACGGGGGGATTAAAATACACAACACGATATTGGCCGTTTTGCCTCGCTTTGCGGCGCGGATTTTTTTTTTTTTTTTCGTCCCGCGAGGACTTTTTTAACGCTGAATCTATCGTCCATCTTGCGTTTACATTTGATTTTTCTTTTTGGCCTCGGACTAAAATAAAATAAATTGGAGACTGATTGGGAGGAGAAAAAGTATCCTTGAATCGATGAAGCTTCCTTGAAATCTCAATCAGTGAAACATTTGCTTGCAAAATTGCAAAAAGAATGCAGCGAATTTTTTGGAATCAAGGACATTTTTTTTTTTTTTCTCTTGGCGAAGCAAAGTTCAGGCTTTCCGCGCCTTTTTTCCCTGACTTTTCCCTGATTTTCAGAGAAATGTTTTCCCCTAATTTCCAGACCAACTCTTTTCCCTGACTTTTCCCTGATTTCCAGACCAATTTTTTCCCCTAACTTTTCCCTGAATTCCAGACCTATTTTTTTCCATGACTTTTCCCTGATTTCCAGACATATTTTTTCCCCTGACTTTTCCCTGATTTCCAGACCAATTTTTTCCACTGACTTTTCCCTGAATTCCAGACCTATTTTTTTCCATGACTTTTCCCTGATTTCCAGACCAATTTTTCTTCCCGGTTTTCTCGGTTTTCCCTGACCGCCGCCACCATGCGAATTCAAGCGCGTCGCTACAATCGTTTCATACGACATTCGCTTCATACACAGTTCCTATAGGCGATAAACACGACGTAACCGTGGCCGCCGTTAACGCTCGCGACGAGGCTCGGGGGGGTCGCGCGAGGGTCGGAAAATCACGAGATCGGTCGTCGACAGTCGCGTCGGCTTCACGGCCGGATAACTCGCGCGTCGTTGATTTTACGACGAGCGACAAACTTTACACGCGCGCCGCGTGCATCCCGGCCGAGCGGCCCAATCGCCATCCACGGCGGGTAAATAAACATCTCTCGGCCGTTCCGCGGCGCAGATAAGAAACCCGGCCGCCCCCCGCGAGACGTAAATATACACCCGGGGAAATTGAAAAGCCCTATTAGCCGCATTCAATGAATACATTAAAAACAAGAGCGCGAGAAAGTTGCGCGATTGCTCGCCGGAGATCCGAGCGAGAGAGACAGAAAATGGAGAATACGAGATTGAGGAACCGGGGAAAAGTCAGATCGCTCGGGCGGCCCGCGGCGCGAAATTTGTATCGTTAGAGACGCACAACGAGAGAGCGAGAGAGTCGCAGAAAATTTCGGTGGAGCTTCGCGCGCTTCGCGCTTTTCGTCTCCCTCTCGCCGTGCGCGAGAGAAGAGGAATTATGCCCGACGAATAAATCAAGCGCTCCCTTCACGCGGTTCTCCTCTTGGCGGGCGAAAAAAAAAAAAGAAGAAATAAGGAAAAAAAAACGAGCGCAGGCTTCGTGACCAACGGCACTTGAGATAAGCGCGCCTCGCGGAGCCGCGCGGTAACGTTCGTAATATCGCGAAAAAAAGAGAAAGAAACGGGGGGAGGGAAAAATAAACGAAGAGGCCCGGGCGGAGTGTACGTAACGCGGGGGGAGACCGCGAGAGAGAGGAGCGCAAAAATTACACGCCCCCGGCGATATATCAACGGGTTTTGCATTATTAAATCTTGCTATCTTTGCTTTATTACGGAAATTCGCCCGAGCGATGCGAGCGAGCGAGACGGAAGAGAGAGAGGGAGAAACGCGCGAGCCCACGTGGATACAGCAGATACAGTCTCTTCATTTATGCATTTCCATGTTAGCTCGGCGCCCCCCGTCCGATCGCGCGAGAAGGAGAGGTCGAGAGGCTTGCGCGGCGCGCTTAGCCTAATGAATCGAGGCGGCCGATAAGAACCGCCTTCGAAGATTCCGCGTCCGGGTTTCTTGAAATATTTCGCGGGCCTCGGGTGGCTCGTTGAGACCACTGAATTGGCTAATTTTTAATTGTTGGGCCTTCATAAACGACCCGGAAAGGGAATTTCATTTCGTTGGAATGTAACGAAATTCAGAAAAAAAATTAATTCTGTAATTAATTCAAATGATGAAATTAGGTATAAAAAGTCATCATCAAGTAGTTCCTATGATCAATTTTATACGTAATCTCATGATGAAATTCCTATGATAATTTTTATACGTAATTTCATGATGAAATTCCTATGATAATTTTTATACGTAATTTCATGATGAAATTTCTATGATGATTTCTATACGTAATTTCATAATTTGGGTTAATTAGAATTAATTTTTTTTCCTGAATTTCGTCACATTCCAACCATGCAAACTTCAACATCATGAAACGCAATGTCCCTTCGGCCACCTAGCGGCGCAATGTTCAACCATCCATCTCGCTCTTTTTCGCGGTACAGAATAATTTCGTAAAATTCGCTGCGCTGTGTTTTCGCGGGGAAAAAAAAAAGTAACTTCGTAAACTTTTGATTGCACCCGGAAATCCAGTTTCGCCCTATATCGCGGATTGTGCGGCGGAAAATGAGCGCGAATACCGCGCGTAAAATCTTTGACGGTGAATGAAATCGACTGTGAATATTCGCTCGGACTTCGCGGAAGAATTTTATATATTTCACAGGCTATTTTGTAAGAGCATCGACGAGTCCGCCGCAGCGGCAGCAGCGGCGGCGGCGATGGCGTTAGCCGAGTTTTCGCCCGAGACTCGAGGGATAAATCTCGCGCACCACCGACCAACGCGTCGATTTCTTTCCCCCCGGTTTGCCCGGAAAATCGCCGAACGTCGAATAAATTCTCATTTCCCGCTCTGTCTCTCTCTCTCGCTCTGTTCGCTGTTTCTCCATTACTTTTATTCCGGACTTTTTCCCTCGACGGCCGGGTGGGACCGCGAGGGGGGCGAAACCCCCGGGGGGGCTGAAAGCGCGCGCGGCGAAAACTCCAACGGCAGCCAGTTGGTTTTTAAGACCCTCGGCGAGTCGTTCAAGTTTGAGAATGAATCTTAAACTGCAGTCCACGAGAGCCCCGCGGAACGGCCGTGCGTTTTCGTTGCAATGCAACCCCGAGAATCGCGCTCGCGCGTTTCTCGTTGCAGCGCGGAAATTTCGGGCGCTCAACCGGCCGGAAGTCTCGGTCTCTCTCTCTCTCTCTCTCTCTCTCTCTCGAGCGGTGCAGCAGCCAGCGGCTCTCTTTGCCACGCGTATTCGTGTGGAAATAATCGTGTCCGAAGCAGACTTCGACCCCGCGTAATTATGATAACTCCAGCCATGCGAGGCTCAAGAAATCTCGGCTGCTCGCCGCAGTTGCCAAGGTGCCAGTCCGTTTCAGTCCGTTTCAGTCCGTTTCAGCCCGTTCGAGTCCGCGCCAGTCGCGCGGTCCGCGTCGTTGGAGTCCGGTGAATTAGCGCTCGGAATTATCGCGCTCTGATTCGTCGGAGAATTTACCAGTTTTTTGTTTTTTCAAGGCAAACGATCCCCTTGCTTTCTTTGCATCACAATTGCCTCTTGATACGAACAGCATTATTCTCGGTGCTCCCGGCTGCTTGACGTCCTGTTCGTCTTGACTTCCAACGTCCAGCGACGTCCAAATTGTCGACTGTGGCTGATGAAGACTTGGCGGACCTGCGAAAAATAAGGAAGAATATTAGAATCACGTGGCAAGATGCTTAGATTGTTTCGTCGGATTAGAACATAATTACATCCGATTCCCTCGATTCCCTCCCCAAATTTCAAACATCTCCGTCCCGAGAATGTCTCTCTCTCTTTCTCTCTCGAAATATAATTAATTTCCCACCCGGGACCCGGGGCAACATTATCAACGCAATTAATCGATTAATTCAACGGCTATTTGTCTCGTTATCGTCCGGCGCGATCTTTCTCCGCTCGGATCGTAACTCCCGGCGCGCGCTGCCGGCTCCGCCTCGGTGTGACTGAGAGTACCCCGAGAGTTCGCTCTATTCATCTCGTTGTTCGCCGTATCTTTGGCTTTGCAATTCTAACGGTCGTTAAAGTTAACGATCTGAATTGAGAGTCGAGGATATAGGAGCCCGGGGAGAGCGAGCGAGCGGCGAGGGGGGGTGAGCGGGGGAAGGGGGAGGATAGGAGGGTTTTGTCTAACGCGATGCATTTCATTTGGGGGTGGAGCCCGCGAACCTCGCGCTCGGCGCGCTTCCTCGTAAAAGAAACATCAATTTGTGACAACGAGTCGTTAAATGTATGCCGCGCGGTATTCCCGACTCCTACGGCTGCCTCGAAGACGCGCGAATCTCGCGTGCACCGCGAGGAATCGCGCGGAGAAGGCGAATAAATTCCGCGGGTCACGTGCGGCCCCCGCCCCGCATCAGTAAGCAACGACCCGAGGGTGCGAAAAAAGCTCGTGGCTCATCGCCCCACCGACTGACGACAAAGAAAAAGAAGAGAATAAAGAGAAGGAAGAAGAAAAAGATACACCAAAGCCAAAAAGGATTTGGCGTCCATTCGTCACTCCGGCGCGTCGATCCCGCGGACTTAGCCGAGTTATAGGAATCCTATGTTAATTCGCGGAGGGTGCGAGAAACGCATTGATAGAAAATAAATACAAAAAAGGCGGCGCCGCCCCCCAAGACCAGGAGGCTTCGGGAGGGAGGAAAGAAGAAATAAAAAAGCGCACTGCCATCAGGACGCAGTTATTTTTTACTTGTGAAAGCGACGCTTTAAGGGGGACTTCTACCCTGGAGTACCGATTTTTCATTTTATTTTTTTGTAGGTAAAAGAATAATAGTAGACGACTGCGGTTATTTTCTACTTGTTATTTACGTTTTATAGTATACAATGGGATTTTTTAAATTCAAAATTAACTTAATTATTCGATTTTTTATTAATGTTTTTATACGAAAAACACAGGGGAAAATCTTTTAAACGCCACCATTTTCTTAATTTCGCAGTAATCGAAAAAAAAAACCTCCGTCATTCCATGAAGACATGTATCTCGAGTATGTACGCACAATTTCAGGCCGATCGTATAATTACAATAGTCAGGAGAATGGTTGCCATTTATTTTGAATGATCGTGTTTGACCCGAGACGCCGACAATTTTTAACTTAAAAAAAAATTTCATTGTATACTTTAAAACGTAAGTAACAAGTAAAAAACCGGAGTCGTCTACTATTATTCGTTTCCCCATAAAAAAAATATAATGAAAAACGATGCTCCAGGGTACAAGTCCCCCTTAATCCTAGTTTCGCCTGTAGGGGGATAGAGGATTTCCGTGTTGACTCGCTCGCGCGAGAGACACGCGTTGGCCCCCCGTAACACACTTGGCGTGTGTAAACGTGACACAGAGCGAATTCGTCGTACGGTTGAGAGCGAAACGAGCGGGTAGGAAAAAACGGCAGGTGCATCGAAATACGTATAAATTTATCGTTCATCCGTTACCATCACCGGAGCGAGGCGCCGGGGGGAGGCAAAACTGACATAGCCGGGGAATGGCTCGTCGATGGGTTATAGAGGATTTCCTTGTTAATTCGCGAGCACGCGGGACGCGAGGTTTGCCGAAGCGGGAGGGGCCGATTTTGTCGAGAGTGAGGAAGAGGGGGAATGCGGACGCGGACGGACGAACGTCCGCACGTCTTCCATCCGGAAATTTATGTATTGCTTCGGCTCGTTCGTACGAGTACAGCGCGTCAGACACGCCGGGGCGAAAGAGAGACGGAGGGGAAAGGCAGAAGGAGGAGGAAGCGCGCATATTGTAAATGTATTCGGAATCCACAAGCATCGGAATAGCCTCTAAATCTAAGGCACCCTGGCAGGCTAATAGTCTCGGCAACACTTTCAGCCCCCGACGCCACCGCAGCCCAGCAGCCTCTCTGAGTTTATCCAAGATGGCCGACGCCAGTATATCATGCCTCCTCTTTCACCCTCGAACGAGGAGCTCCTCGCCGGGAGAACAAGTTACCCCGCGCGCCGAGCTACAACCGACGTTCCTCCTGCCTTTCCTTTCTCTCTCTCTCTCTCTCTCTCTCTTTGCCCTCTTCGAGGATGGTTTCTCCCGCCCCCCACACGTTCCACTCTCACCTCTTCCTCTCGCGCTCTCTTTCTAACCGAGCGTTAACGATTATCATCATTATCCTCCTTTTAATACGAAAAATACCGCGCGGGCTTCAACGGGCTTCGCTAATGAAATACAAATTTGTTTAACGATCTATCAAGCCCGGCCGAGTAATTTCGGGGCTGCGACTGAGGCGGAGGCGGTGGAAACAATGAGGCTTTTTTTTGGGGGTGAGGGCGAGGACGGAGATTATGCATTTTTGGGAGTCGATTGTGAAGAATTGTAAAAGGAAGGGAATTAGTAGTTTTTTTGCAGGGCTTGTTTTTTTTATGGGCTTGTTTGCAGTGAAATGCAGGAAATTTTGACGAGGCCGATTTTGGTGATTCTCGTTTTGGCAAAAAAGCTGACAAAAAAAACATGGACCTTTTTTTTCTTAACCAACTAAAATTGTTTTCTGGGGTGGAATATGAGAAAAAAATATGGGGAAAAAAAGTAAGTGGTAGGTTCCATTTAATTAATTAGAATTCCTCAAATTCGATAAATCATTGATTTTTTTTTTCGCGAGCTACTCAAATTCTAATCCAATTTATTTTTCACTCGTAAATTTACGTCCTAATCCTCAAAGAATGATGTATCGTATATGCAAAAAAAATCTCCCCGAAGCTCCAAGTGATCGCAAACGATAAATCACGAGTCTCGAGTGGCTTATTTTTCGTTTTTGATTAATAACGCAAGAATCGGTGCGGCAAAATATTTCGATACACGAGTGCATAGAGAGAGCCTCGGGGAGGGGTCGAAAGATTGGATTTCGAGGATCAAAAGGATTCGCTCCCCCCCGTGTGGAGTGAACGCATGGCTGCCGCGCAATGCGCACCGCCTTAAAATAGTGATAAATGTTTCAATTCTCGCCATCTGCGCCGCTAACCCCGAGGCGCAGCATCGCGTTCGCTCCTGGCGCGACGCTTCCATTAAAATCTCATATTCATCGCCCGGTGGCTGCGATGCCAGAGAGGGACACAGCGGCCAACGAGCGAGCGTCTCTCACATTGCGGTCGGGGTGAGGTCTCATTGTTGTTCTCGCCCGTCGAGTGAAGTTGCACCGGCTCGCTCGTCCGTAAAATCGTCTTCGGCGTAACTTTGTCCCGGCGATTCTGCGATTTGTATTCTTCCCTTTGCGGCGACGCACCGGCCAAATGTACACAGAGAGGCAAGCTCCTCGCTCGCTCGGCGCGCTGGCGACAAATCTGCGAACAAACCAAGCGTGAGATTTCAATTGTCGTCGCTTTCGCTCGGTGTATCGTTCGCGCATTATACTATTATTGAGTCTCGGACAGGTGGTTGCGTTGAATACAATTTTTAACGTGGATCAACTGAACCTTTTGCTTCAATTTCTTTTCTTCGATATCTTTACCAAACAAATTTTAAATACTAGTTGCAAAAATCATGGTACTTGCATTGATAATGTACATTTTTTTTTGTTATTAATTTTTTTTTTTTTTTTTTTTCAAAAAAAAATTCTCTTAAAATTAAATTTAAATTTAATTAAATTTAGTTGAATTTTTTTTAAAAGAAAAAGATCTTTAATACTTTATTCATCAAATAAAGTATAAATAAAGTCATCAATTAAGTTTATTTTTTTACAAAAAAATATTCTCTTAGAATTAAATTTAAATTTAATTAATTTAATTTATTTGAATTTTTTTCTTTTTTTTTTAAGAACAAATTATTCAATACTTTATCCATCAAATTTGAAATACTATTATCAAAAATCATGATACATGCATTGATATTGGACTTTTTATTTTTGGTTATTAATTTTTTAGCGCCAGAATTACATGCGGCACGAATTTCCTTCAGCAAATGAGATTTTAATTTATGTCGAATAAATTGTACGCGGAATAAGAATTTTTTTTTTTTTTTCGATTAACGAGAATCGCCGCACGTCTCCGATTTTCACACACCCAGGAACCAATATAACTGCGTTCGAGCGGCGGTTTCCGCGAAGACAGCTTCATAAATAAATTAATCAGACTTTCGCGACGAAGCGCGCGAGAGAGTGAATGAGAGGTAGCTCGATGTAAGAGGACTGCGGCTGTGGGAGAAATTCCAATTGGAACTATTCGATCGGCTTAGCTAATCCCAGTGAATTGTCTGCCAAAATAATTTGGTACCTCTCCCGACGAGGCGAGAGGAACGGAGCAGCGGAACGAGGCGAAGTATATTCCTGCTCGTGACGGATCCTGATGAATAGAGGCGCGACGAAGAGCTTGATTAACCGGCGGAGAATCTCGAGCAGGTGTTTATACGGAATAGAAGCAGCCGAGTAAATTTGTCCTCGAATCGATATAAACTGCCCTCAGCGACCGGAAATACGGCGCATAAATTCCCTGCCACGAAAATTCTGACTGATGGCACCTGACGCGAATTTCCTCGTAATTGAGGGACCGGAAACGGAAAACGTCCACCTGATATTTGCCCGTCGAGGATGAATTTATTTTTCGTCCAACAAAGCAAACGAGAGACTTTGATAAAACTGGTAAATTCAACGCGCTTCAGCCACTTTTGGAAATCTTGGGAAATCGTATGTTTTATCATTTTTTTATCTGGCCATAAATAATCTGCGATAGTTGACTTCGGATACTCATTTTTATGAATAAAAATAAAATACATATATATTCTTTTATTTAAAAAAATAAAAAATATGTACATATTTTTTATTTAAAAAAATTAAAATAAAAATAATTTTTAAAATGTATGTTTCACGCGCTTAACCAGCTGATGCAAAAAAAATGACAATTGTTATACCCAAAAAGCGACTCATTTTCGCCATTGATTTTTTTAAGAGAAAATCGTGCAACAATCCCCAGGTCGATTATTATCCATACAAAAAATAATCGATAAAAGTCGGCATTCCGAAAAAAAAGTAGAAACAAAATAAGCCACAATATTTGAGACAAAGACAAATACGGCAAGTTGAAAAGTAACGACCCGGTAACAACCCCGATTCCGACGCGAATTTGCGGAAAACATCGGACAACCCTCCGCGCCCTTCGCGTCTGTCTCGCGAGCGGTACAAATATTGTTTTCCCGACGGACAGTCTGGCTGCTCGGCAAGAAGCTGCCGCGTCGAGGGGGGAGGGGGGGATAAGAAGAAAACTCGGCGAAGCACACGGCGAGGAGGAAGAAACGAGGGGTGGCTGCTCGAGACAAAGCATCCAGTCCTCTCGAGGCCCCCACGGGATTTCTTCACTCTTTATACGCCGCCTAAACCTGCAACAAACATTTTCCTTATGGGCCGCCCCCATCCATGAATTAATACGCACCCGGTCAATTATGAAAATTGCACGGAGGCGACGGGCGAGCACGTGAGAGCGCGACGAGGAGACGAGAGAGAGAGAGAGAGAGAGAGCCCGCGGCCTTGTGTGTCTCTCGATTGTCTTATTCAAACGAAGCATTAACGAAAGGAAGCGAAGGGAGAGAGCGAGACGAGAAAACGAGGGTCGCTCGCGCGCGCGCCACAGGAGGAGTCAGCGTTCGGCAACAAACGGGGGATGAAACGCGCGCCGAGGGTCCAGAAGAGACGCAACCAGGCAGCTACTGTGTTTTTACTACCGTCTACGACCTTCCGTGGGGACTGCATACTCTTTTTTTTTTGTAACTCGATTGCGAAGATGCAAAGGCAAATTCAAGCGTACGTTGAATTTTCATCGCTGGAGAATTTAAAAAAGGAAGCTAATCAAATTTTTCTTATTGACATTTTTTCTTTTCTTCATCAATGCCTTATTAAAAAATTCGAATTGTCTTGTACAAACGTATTTTTAGAACCATCTTCGAACTTCTGAGGGACTGCATTTTTTTTTTTTTTTTTTGTAACTCTATTGCGAAGTTAGAAAAGCAAATTCAAGCGTACGTTGAATTTTCATCGCTGGAGAATAAAAAAGAAGTCAGCTAATCAAACTTAATCATGATTTTCCACCAAAACCGGTAAAAAAATCCTCAACGTTTCTTCTACCCTTCATCAATGCCTCATCAAAAAACCGCGACTCGCGAATTTCTCGAGACTCCCCCGGCGAATTAATACCTACGGGACTCCGTAAAAAAAAAGATACCCCCAATCCCGTGTATCCGAATTGTCTTGTGCAAACGGAGCGTTAAGCGAGGAAGGCGAAGGGAAGAAAGAGGACGAGGAAACCAGAGAAACCGGAGGGTTACACGGCCTCATCGCAGGCGTTCGGCAACCGAGTAGGGACGATGCGGAAGATCCAACACGGGAAGAGCCGCCCGCTGCTGTGTTTCCCGTATAACAATGTCGATTCGGCGAGGAGAGTCTCGTGCGCGTTTCCACACAGACAGACACAGAGGCGAAATTCGCACACGCTCGGTCGCTCGTCGAGGGCGAAGAAGCGAGCGAGGCCGGGGAGAGGCGAAGAGGGAGGGGGCAAAGGGGAACGAGGGAAGGGGGACACGGCGAGAAAGAGCGAGACTCGTATATGAGGGGGATGATTGCTACAGCGCCTGAGGGATCCACCGGGGTCGTTGAAAATTTAACCGCGTAATCAGCACGCGGCCGCCGCGTTTTAATTTGCATCCGCCAATATTTATGTTGAGCTGCTTCGCGCAGGGGGTTTTCGAGAAAGCTGCCGCTGCTGCTGCTGCTGCTGCTCGGGATGTACCGGAGACTCGCGGAAAAGAAAATTCCGTACAGCTGCAAAAGCCGACGTGGATTGACCCAACTATCTCTCGCTGTGCCGACTGCGAGTTACCCGGAGAGCCACCGACGAGATAACTCCGAGCAAATATATCGAGGCGCGCCGGTTTTCCCCGTTTTCCGCTCTTTATATCGTTCTCTCTCTCTTTCTCTCTCGCGTTTTTTCTACCGGTCTTTGTCGTCCGCGCACGGTCGTTAAGGTAGTTCTGTCGCTAGAGTTCAATTTCGCATAAATTCGAGAAAATTGCAAGCACTTCTCGATGATCTGAAAATCTGAAAAAAATTCATGCACATCAAAGATACTGAAAAGATTCATTTGGTATAATAATAATTCTAAAATGTTATTTACAAATTGAAAAAAAAATTGCTTAACAAATATTTCGGTGACCTAAGTTTTGTTTTCGACGAAAATGATTTTTTCGTTTTCCTGAATTCGTATGAATTTTTTCAGATTTTTGAGTCAACTTTGAATTTTGGTGTTTTTTTATATGTAAAATACAAAGTTAACAAAAAAATCTGAAAAAAATTCATATGCAGTCAGAAAAACGAAAGAATCATTTTCATCGAAAAAAAACTTGGGTCACCGAAATATTTGTTAAACAATTTTTTTTCATTAATTTGTTAATAATATTTTCGATTTATTAAAAGATTAATTTTGCATAATTTTTATTATGCAAAATTAATCTTTTCAGTGCCTTTAATGTGCAACAATTTTTTCAGATTTTTAGACCATCGAGAAGGGGGGACCAATTCTCCCTTAATTTTCTCGAATTTATGCGAAATTGAACTCTAGCGACAGAACAACCTTAATTTCCACGTCCAACCTGCGGCGGATCACTCGGGTGAAATATCCCTCGCCGCAAATGAGGAGGTCACTGGCACGCGATTCCCATCGAAATTCACAGCGTGTTTTTCCCTTGCAACGGAATTGTGGATGGCGAAAAAAAAACAAAAAAAATTGAACGAACGAACGAGCGAAGGGCCGCGAGGCATCGAACCCTCGGGCGTGTAATGAAAGAAATCGGCGTTTTCCGGCTCGACGATTTTACAAGGAAATAAAGAGAGCGAGGGAGAAACCCGCGAGGACTACGACGACATGTACGTCGGCCTCTCTCGGGCCCGAAAATTCGGTAAAGCGCACACGTGTTTCGCCGCGGCAACGAGAATCGAGCGAGGAGTCGTTGGGCTTCCTCGGGTCTCGTGTATACAGATCGTATAGTATTTATATATCGCTGAACTTCGGAGAGCGAACCGGGCACGTGTGGCCCCCGTGCATGCGCTCTGAAAAATTGACGAGGGTTCTAAAATGTGTATGGGATATCCGTGCCTCTTTCTTCTCCTTTTTTCTTCTTTTCTTTCTTCTTTTTTCCTTCTCTTCTTTCTTCGCCGTTCGACTGCGAGCCGAAGTATCGCGGCTCTCGTCCCTCGTCGAACCCTCGGATATTCCTTGTTTGTTATTCATTATATTAATACCGAGAGAAATGAGGATGAATAACGCGCCGGATGGTCGCTTGACGAGCACTCGATGCGACGGGGAAATTGAGCGTGTGATTTCCCGACATCCACACGGCACGCAGGGCGATGCGGAAAATCTTCAACTCCGTTGGGCGGCCTCGCGTGGGATCTGAAAATATTTCGGACTGTCAGCGAGGGTGAAATATATTTTTCAATAATTATTATTACGACGACTTAAATTATTGTCATGTACCCAAAAAAAAGAGTATATTAGTTACAAGTAAAATTAATCATTAATGACAAAACAATTTCCCCACGGCTCGTGTCTCGTCTTTCAAAAGGAAAAAAATGTCCTCATCCTATGTCACAAAAGCAAACAAAAAGAGAATATTCATATACCCCTGACATATATTCTCCCTTCACTGCGTCGCCGCGCTCGCGCGGAGAACACAGAGAAGCGACGTCACAGAGCGTCGCGCGCGCGCGGTATTAATTATAAATAAATTCTCGCTTCGAATTACGCGTGGCCTCTCAATGAGATTTGGAGAAAAGTTTTCCACGGCTTCGGCGCTGCCGCAGCGGCTGCTCTCTCTCTCTCCCCGTAGGGTTTGATTCACCCTACACGGTGAGACGCGGAGAGAGCTCGCAGGTCGGATGGGTTACACCGGCGCCGCGTATGCCGAGAACGAGAATATAATTCGTGGAATCGCTTTGTCGAATTCGCGGGAGGTATAATGTTCAAAGCCACAGGAAAGGGAAACCAGCAGGCTGCGGGGGGTCTATAGCTATATCGTTCAAAGCACCTCCCCTCCCTCCTCTCCCTCCTCTTTCTCTGAAGGCAGTAATTTTCGAGTTTGAAATTTATCGCAGGGGTAGCCAGAAAGCTCCGGCGAGAGGAGAGGAGAGCCTCGCGCGGAGAACGAGTGAGAGATCGTTAGGGAAGGAACGAGAGAGCATATAGAGAATGCCGCGTTCCACCCCCGCTCGACCTGTTTCGCCGTACCGCGCGCGACTCTCCCCCCTGAGAGAGGGAGGCTGAGGGATGGGAAGAACCGTGAGACCAGGGAACACACCCCGCGCGAGTTTCGTCTCTCATAACTATTCTAGTGGTGCGGAACGTTAAACTGCAATCACGAAAATTAATACCCGGAAGTACCCGGAATTCTGTCCGCGTGTCTCTCTCCGTTCCACTCGCGTCCTCGCTTTCCCTTCTTTCACGGGGGGCTGTTTCGCTTTCTCTCTCTCTTTAGAGTGCTACGCGAGCCGCCGGTGGACAAACGGGCCAGCGCTCGCGCGAGCCACAAAGGTATCTCTACATTTAATTAACTGAAAAACCATCGTGACGCGAGCGCCAATCCGCGCGACTCGAGCCTCCCCCGCAGCGCACCCTGTGTATGCTGCGTCCACAGAGAAGCCGAACGTTGAGTGCACAGCCAAGTGCAACGTTTTCTCTCTCTCTCGCGTGAGGTCTGTGTGTGCTCGACACGAATTTATATTTATTCGATAACTCGATTGACACGATGTTGGGGGTTCGTAGAGCGAATTTCGCGAAGCCGCGAAATTCGCGCCTCTCACGCGTGGACGCGGGTGGAGATTTTGCTGAGCGAAACGCTCGAGTTGCGCGAGAAAAATCCCTGACAACACCAAAGGGTCCATTTGTGAGCATTTAGTACACTAAAATCCACTAACTGGGTTTCCATTTTTAGGCTTATGATGTCCAAAAAAGCATTCGTTGTTGGATCCTAATCTTAGTATTGCGTCCATCCGGTGTTATCAGCGAATTGGTATCCAAATTCCGGATATGTGGTTCAACATATTGTTTGCAACTGGCGACATTTTTGGCTTCTAATCATCAATCGGTGATTAGAAGAAGAAAAAATTCGTCAGGCTGACAAAAAAAAATTGCTAATTAGCCAAAATATTTGCGTTGCCGCTCGATTAACGCGCGATTCGTCGACCCTCAGCGTGGCTCATTTTCTCAACCGACTTTTCGCATATTTGCCGGACAAACAGCGCGAGTGTTTCGACGACGATTTTCCGAAAAACGGCAATTACGAGAACACATATTATCGCAATACGACAATAAATGCAAATACCGTCGCTGCGCGATTCCCCGTTTGCCAGTTTGACCGTGATCGGAAAACCCGACGTTTCGCGAGTGATTTAGCGAAGAGTCACGCGAGGCATGAAGCTCTCGATATTTGTTTTAAATCGGCCTGCACACACCGCCGGGTAAACCGGCGAGGGTAAAACAGAGAGAGAGGGAGAGAGAGAGGCGAAGCCGCCACTCGCGCCACGGGAATATAATACAATAACAATGACATTATACACTGCCGTGTGTGATGTTACTCTCTGTACCGAAAGCCCTGTTAAACGCGGACCGCAAACGATTTCGAGCTGAGTCGAGCGTAAATAGTTTCTCCCTTCCTTCCTCTCTTCCTCTCTCGCTCGCCACCCCCCCCCCCCCCCCCCCCCTCGCAGGTTTCTCTTTACCTCAACCACAGTGAGTAACCCACTTTGGTGTTTCTCACCGCTTCGCGCGCCACTGGCAAAATCGTCCGATCGCGAAACCGACTCCGGGGGCTCGCGAAGTTATGAATAGAATAATAAGAGAGCAGCGCGAGGGAATTTTCCGTCGCGCGGGGTTCGTTAGCCGCAGCACACCGAGAGTCGCAATTACAACTGAGGGTTGCGCGTACATCGCGCGGGCAAAATAGAGTTGCAAACGTGTCGTTAATCGCGTGCTCGAACGTAGTCCATTCCAGTGTCGCGAGGATGATACTAACAATCTACATTCCGGTGTGTAGCGAGATGATATATAATATAATATATAATATAATATAATAATTATATAATAATATAATAACATAACAATATAATAGAATATATATAATGATGAAAATAGCGAATGGCTGAAACAGCAAATTTCATAATGATGGCCATTCTAGATTTAGACCGTTGATTATTTTAATATTTGCTATTTTAGCAATTTCGTATTTTGGTAATTAGCTTTTTCGACCTCCACCCTTGCAACCGGGAGTCGCGAGCGCGTATATCGCGGGGCAAAATAGAGCTGCAAACGTGTCGTTAATCGCGTGCTCGAGCGTAGTCCATTCCGGCCGCGTCGCGTTACGACGATGATACTAACAATCTACATTCCAGCGTGTGTAGCGAGATGCCGCGCGAAGGGTTGTAAGCACGGCGGCTGCGAAATGCCCGGAGATTCCACGGGCGCGCGGGTCGGCCGACTCTACGTCTCTCTTCGTGACTGCCTTATACTCTGCTCGTCCTCTCTCCGTGAACCGCGACTCCCGCTGTTGCTACACCCGAGCTCTACACGTCACGCAACGTTTCGCCTCGTAGAATTACAATTGCAATTTGAATTAGAATGTATTCGCGGGCCTCGGGAGAGTCACTGGCGCGGGTCGACGAGCCCTCGGGCCGCGTTAAAAATAAAATATCCACCCGCAACACACATCCTCTCGATTCGGCCCCCGCGCCGCGAGAGCCACGTATGAATGCTCCTTAACATATAGATTACCTTTCACATGGCGCACCGAAATGTTTTATTAATCGAATTGAATTTCATTGAAGCGCCCCCCGCGCTGGAATATCACGGCGTTTCCCCGGTATAAGTAGCCAAACACGCGGGTTTTCACGGAATTTCCCGGAAATACAACTTCGCCAAATTATGTTCATTTAATCAATGCCCCCCCGCGCTCGGAGCGCGCGTGGAGCTCCGACTTTCATGCCCGGACGCAAATATGTAATGCAATGAATTATTCAGGTTGATTCACATTCAATATTGCGTTTGGACGCGAGGACCGCGCTCCACGGGCCCGAGCGGTTTGCCTTGGAATTAACGGGGGTTACCGGGTAACGCGGGAAATGGCTGATAAGCAGAGACAACCGGAGGTTCGCGCGCGAAAATCCGGAGCCGGTGGAGAAGCAAATGCGTTAGATTTTTTTTGTTTTGTTTTTTTAATGATTCTGTGCGATCAATTTCTTCCAATTTTACGGTGTAGGGTGAAGTCACCAGTGAATTAAAAGTTAAGCAAAATAATTTTATTGTCATGGGTTTCTGTGATATCTAATATTTTCTGACGACGCGAAAATTTTTACGATTGAGCAAAACGTTAAGACTTATGTGATGCAGCTAAAAAATAATCTGGTGTTTTTGTCGCGAGGTGTATAAAAGTAAATACTAAAAGAAAAAAAATCCAAGAATACACTTTTCATCGAAAATTGGCTTTTGCGACAAAATAATCGCAGTAGATAGCTAAATAATAAACAAATTAATAATCTAATGTTCAACAAAGTCGTCGTAATTTCTCAGGAATTCTCAAAAAGCTGTTAATTCACTGGTGGCTATTAAATTACTGGTGCATCCAGCCTACACTCATCAACGTTTCTGATGCCCAAAAAAAAGATTACCTCGAAAAATGTGACTGCATGTGCACCGTGTTCTCCGGTCTATAAATCTTTTGGTAGCTCCACATCGTTTAATAACAATCCACACATTAGAACATCTGCTTAAAGATCGATATCATAACCTCCCTTTCCATCGATAACCGGAGATCTCGGAGGCCTGTAAAAGGAAAAAAGACAGACATTAAAAACAGCATCACATTCAACAACACCAAAACGAGGGATAAATAGAAGGAAAACGCAAGTAGAAATGTAGAGATAATATCGTACAGATAATAAAATGATTCTGAAGAGGCCCCGACCACAGGGAGAAACGTAAAACGAAGAGGAGTTATTTATTATTTAACATAGCAAAAAAAGTCTCAATAATTTTCACGAAAAATCCTACCCGCTTCTCCCCTTCGACCGTGACCCCTTCATGACTGCTTCATACCCCAAGATCCCGACCTCCGCGTTCCCAATCCCTCCTTCCCTCCACCCTGACATCGATCGTCAACTCCGCCGAGACTTCCGAATCCGTCGCAGATGTTTTCGAATTCGTCTTCCTCCCCCGGAAGTCCCGACTCCCCGTGGGCTCTCCGTCGTCGTCGCTTTCCGCTTCCCGGGGATAGCATCGGAAAGAAACAGCGGAACCAGTCGAGTGTATAGCCGGGCGCGAGTGGTTGTTGTCGTTGTTGCAGGTGTGAGCTTCGCGAAAATTGGGTTAATAGGTAAATAAACGGCGCGCGGCAGGAGGCGAAGGTTTCAAGGAGGAGGAGGACGCGAGCGTTGCCGTTCCCGGTGCTCTCGCCGCGCCTCGAGCTGCTCCTCTCCCGTTGGCTGTTGCTCTGGCACTTGGCATTTCGCGTGAATGAAGATTATAGGGTTGCGAAGCGAGCGAGCGTGGATGGCCGAAGTCTCCATCTCTCCATCTCTCCCTCTCTCTCGCCTCTCGCTCCGTCTCTCCTTCTTCCCGCTTCTGCTTCTGGCCTCCATCCGGGCGGCCCGGACTTCTCGCGCGTCTCTCTGTAGTCCGTGGCTATGGCTTCCACCGCCGCCACCCTCGAATACATCGGGGGGAGCGGCGGAAAGCAGCAGTCAGCGAACGGGGAGAGAGAGTAAAGAGAGAGGATAGAGACTGAGAGGGAGGAAGAGGACGAGAACCACCAGCTGGGCTTGTGTGTGGCTGGCAAGGGGTACAACCCGGGTATCACGTTGGAAATGTAAATAGGTTTGTGGGCTAAGTGCGCGGCCATTCCGTATTCATGGCTTAATACCGAGTTTCGGTCCATTAAACTGGCTTTATTGCACAGCAAGCGCGAAGCTTTGTTCATCATCGTCCCTTGATGCAGCAGACCGACCGACCGACCGACGTGTTTTGTCTCCTCGTGTGGATGGAAGCGCGAGTTTTGGGTGTTTCGCAAGCGCGCGCGCGGCTGATGTTGTTTCGCGCGAGGAGATATCATGGGTGTGCCTTTTTGGAGAGGCGAGGAGATATCGCGAGTGACCCTTCACACATCTCTTCGTTTGTCTTTAAAAGCCTCCGAGCTCTCGCGGTTCTCATATCCGTCGCCCGGCACCACCAATTTATGGCGCGGATTACGTGGTAGCTTCTCTGGTCTTCCGGGTGGTTTTTGGTAGGGAGGGTTTTTTGGTTTGGGGAGTCGATGGACTTTTCTTCTTGTGATGATTTTTTTTTAACGTTTTTTTGGTTTGGATTTTTTTGATTTTTTGGTTTGAGGGATCGATGGACTTTTTTTCTTGTTATGTTTTTTTTTCATTTTTTTTTGTTTGGATTTTTTTCATTTTTTGATTTGAGGAGTCGATGGACTTTTTTTCTTGTTATGATTTTTTTCCACTTTTTTGGTTTGGATTTTATTTTATTTTTATCTGGCAAGTCGATGGACTTTTCTTCTTGTTATGATTTTTTCCACTTTTTTTATTTGGATTTTTTGGATTTTTTGTTTTGGGGAGTCGATGGACTTTTCTTCTTGTGATGATTTTTTTACATTTTTTGGTTTGGATTTTTTGGACTTTGGGGAGTCGATAGACTTATCTTCTTGTGATGATTTTTTTTTTCAATTTTTTTTGCATCGAATGTTGAGACCATTTGCGCGGGAATCCAACGGAGATTCGTGCGAGGAATTGGCGCTGAAATTTCGACGAAGAACGGTGAATACCCGTCCGCAGTTCGTCGAGGGAGCAAATTAATCTCCATTAATTATTCGCTCGCTGGACGGTCTCTCGCGGCCTGGCGGAGGCGGCCGGCGATGGGACGAGGGAGGCTGCGAAACCCTGGCGAAGAAGTCCAGCGGCGAAAACGCGACCCGAGGCCCCCGGAATCTGCGGCGAGAAGTTAATCGCTCGAGTGTCGCCCCATCTGTCCTGGCGTCAAGACTCCGGCGCCGACGACCGCGAGACTTTTCCCCCTCGGTCCGACCGGTGGGAGATGGGAATCTGCAAGAGGTGAACATTTTGAACCTGATTTGTATCATTGAACAGAGAAGCGAAAATGTTTAAGGGGATATTTTTATTTTTTCATTAAAATTAACGGTGCTGGGATTTTTTTTTAACGAATTTATGCGTTTAATTACTTTTAATTACGTTTAATTACTTTAATTACTCCCAAATTTTCAGCGCACACTTATCAAAATTCCTTGTGTTAAAAAAAATTAAAAAAAAAATAAAATGTTCTTTCGTTCGTGCCAAAAATTATTTCCAGGTCGAAAAGAAAAAGTATCTCTTCGCACAAAAATATGTTCAGACAAGAATACAGATATGTGAAATTTATACAGATAAGAGATATATTTGTTGCCTCGTCCCACGTATCCCGGAATTCTCGCGTAATGTCCCGCCGCATTCTCGCGGGATAGCGCGGGAGCTCCTTTCCGCCGGTTTTTGAAAAATCGTCTCGCCGGCCGCTCGGGAGATTGAATGCCGAGCCAAAGAGAGAGAAAATGTGTTTCATCGATCGCGGAGGGCTCTTCCGCTGTCAGATTTTCGCCCGATGCGCTGAAACGTTCTCCTTTGTCGGATTCTCGCGGGCGCGAGGAGGACGGGGAGGACGCTGAAACGTTCCTTTGTCACCTCTTCCTCGCGAGGGTAAACATGACCCAGTTCTGTACTCCTTCGGCTGAATCCTCGCGCGCTCCTTTTCCCCTCCCGCTCCCGCGCTCGCTCGGGACGTCTTCACTCGCCTATCGAATAAACATATTCCTCGAGAGGCGAGACGCCCGCGGTACCCGAAGGGACGCGCCAGCCGAGATTCTCCGGGATTCTCGGATTGCTAACCGAGAGACACGTATCATTTTTATCCGACCGAGTCCCGTCGATACAATAGTCGAGGATATAACCGAGGGAGGAAAAACGAGAATAAGGGAAGAGGAGGAAAAAAAACGACGCCACAGAGCGGATGGATTTTAAGTGGGAAGCCCTGGTAACCGATAACTCGTGGCTAGACGTCCCGCACAAGAAGGATAAAAATCCGAGCGGGTTGCATACTTTCTGCGTTTCTTCGAGCGACCAAATTATTAACAAACTAGTTTATTAAATTAGTAAATTAGATCGTTAAGGAAATTAATGTGAAATTAACATTCAAACTTTACGAAATCGAGGATTATTATTATTTTTTTTTTTTCGGAGAATTTGAAGACCGTATCCGATGGGAAATTTCCCGCTGATTCCGAAAAGCACCGTTGTTTGCCCGAAAAACATAAAATTCGACAAGGAAAATGCAAAAAATGGTTTTTCACTTTTTTCGAAATTCCGACACTTCGCTAAAATCGTGGTTACTTTTTTTTCGATCGACCAAACCTGGGTTTTCTTTTTGCGTTCGAGAGAGGACTCTGTAATGAAGAGAATGCCGCAAAGCGGAACGCGATATCTTGATTTCTGAATTTTTTAACGAATTTTAAAGTCAGACCCTCAAAAGTCGCAAATTTAAAAAAATCGCCCTTTCGTTTTTTTGCGATTTTTGGGGGTACCACTTTAAAATTCTGTAAAAAAATGTAAAAATCAAGATATCGCGTTCCGCCTAGCGACATCACCAAAAAAAAAAGCTCAATATTCTCAAGTTCCACGAAAAACGACCTCCCGTACCATCAGTTCGCAAACACATTTAAAAAATACGCTCCGCTGGCGTTACAGGCCTTCGCCGAGAGATGCGACATATTAAAGCGACGAAGAGTGCGCGAGACGAGAGGAGAGCTAATGCAATTTAAATCGCAGGTATAATCGCGCCCGATATATATCCGCACACACACAGAGGGAGCACAAAACTCCTCTGTATTTATTATTCAGAGTGGAAGAGTACAGCGAGGAGGACCGGGCCACACATACGCGAGAGGCACACTATGCCCGAGTAGAGAGACCCGTAGTTGGGTGTTGGTAGAGCAAGTACTGGTACTTTGTTCGACGATTCAATCTAGGAGCACAAACAAACTGGGGGGGCTGATGCTGCAACGCGGAGCCTACAAGCTCCACGTTTAGCTGCCTCTCGTGCATGCATGCATGGAGCGCAGCGAGACTCGGTGCCTCTGCTGCTGCTGCTGTTGCAGCAGCAGCAGCAGCAGCAGCAGCATCAACGTATGGAAACGTGCGCTAATAGCATTTTAGCTCGTCCTTGTTGAAACGAGGCTGGTATGTGTATTCACGAGGATGCTATATATCCCGGACACAGGCGGGGCGAACGCTTGTTGGATTAATAACCCACCCGGAGGCCTTCGGCGAGTTATCGATGAATAAAAACAAAAACATACAGAGAGCGAGAGGGAGAGAGAGAGAGAGAGATTCCAGTGTGCTCGGCAAGCCGAGCAATAATCGACACACGATGAAAGGTACTCGCTCTTCTAGTTTCGCTTTCCCCACGTGTGCGCGGTGATGGATCCACTCAATATCGAGGGAGAGCAAGAGAGGAAAAGAGAGAAAAGTCTCTTTTATAATCGAGCCTATTTCTGCGGAGCCCGCGGAAAATCGGAAATCCCAAACTGCGCAGCGGAAAACCGGCCGCACTTTTACCGCATTCCAAATTCAATTTTAATCGCTGACCATCATTTTCGTCCCCCCCCCGCCGTTTCTGCGCGGAGGCCCGACGAAAAATTCTGTAATCGTTTCTCCGCCGGCGCCGCGCCCGGCGATTTTCCTCGCCTCGCCACGGGGGAAATTGCGTCCTCTCTGCCGATTATTAGCCATGCGAAATAATTA
Organism: Pimpla rufipes; assembly: GCA_963932165.1. Classification (NCBI taxonomy): domain Eukaryota; kingdom Metazoa; phylum Arthropoda; class Insecta; order Hymenoptera; family Ichneumonidae; genus Pimpla; species Pimpla rufipes. The sequence continues at coordinate 24,009,207 of OZ010632.1, forward strand.
AAGTTATAATTAATCCGTCTATTCGTCGACGATTCAATTTCGATTAGCGGATATTACTTTTGTCGCCGGTGCCTCGTTTGGTGAATATCGCGAGCGAATTCTTCGGGTCGAAAATGAGGGACAATATTTTTGTTTAACACTGAGAACCGTGAAACGAGTTTCTCGCTTCTCAGGACTTGGAATTTCGCTTATGAAAGCAGCGTAAAATTCTTCTACAATCGATTGAACAATTTTTTCTCCCCACAGAAAAGTTTTCCGGCTTCGTTTAAATTCTTATGTGGAGGTAAAAAAAACATCACGGTGATTACGAAAAAAATATTCCCGTACCTCGAAAACCGGATTCTGCGGTCTGCAGATCTTTTGGTGTTTTAACATTTGTTAATAACTATCCACGCACTAGAACATCTGCTGAAAGCGTAATGACTTGGCAGATAAATAGCGTAACCTCCCTTTCCATCAATAACCGGAGATCTCGGATGCCTGTAAACAAAAGAGAAAAGGAAACATTAATAACAACATCACATATAACAACATCGTAAGAGGGATAAATTGGAGAAAAATGCGTTTAAAAAGATGACAAGATAATACTAGTAATAATAATAAAAAAAATAAAAAAAAAATAAAATAAATGAATTATTATAAAATAAAATTAATAAATTATTATAAAATAAAATTAATAAATTATTATACAATAAATTTAATAAAAAATATAATAAAATTATTCTGAAGAGGCCCCGACAACAACGTATTAAAAAAATATTCCTGCATATTCTTTTTTCTTTTTTAGCCGCAGAATAATCGAACTCACGAAGCAACGCGGGCGGCGATAAATCTCACTCGAAATTCCTGCTCGCGAGAAGCTAGCCGGAGATATCGCGGGACGATAACCGGACGGCGCGCGGGTCGAGCGACGTTTCCAGCGCCGCGACGACTCGTTATCCTCGGAGGCGAACGAGCGACGATCGCCCAGGGTGTGGTTCCCGGTCGGGTGTATAACTGTAGTTCCTCCTCCCTCGTGACGCGCCGTACGTAACGGCGAACTTGCGGATACCGCAGGGCCGAGAGCGAATTCGCCGGAAGAGCCAAGATTAAAGGTGTCTACGTGTCGCGCGCGCTCGGCGCTGCGGGGAGACGTCCGACCGGCGTCTGCGAAGAATCCCCGGGAAGCCGGGAAGCCGGGGGGAGGGCAGCGAACTCCATTCCACCGTTGCGTTATTGGAAGACCTTCTGGATAAAAAGAGAGAGAGAGAGAAAAAACATTAGAAAAGAGCCAATTGTCGATATCCTGCCTTGCGCAATACTCGCCACACCCCGCGTTATTAATCGTATCAATGCGGTTCGCCGGGAATATAATCGCTCTCTCCGTCGCGACATGTGTGCCTCGCAATAATAGTATAATATCGATCTACGCTCTCTGCATCTCTCTGTGTCTCCCCTCACGAACGGGGAATTCGCGCTCCGGCGAACGCGCCGCGTCCATATCGCTACTGTCGCGACCACGAATGTGCGGCTACCTACTGGTCTAATTTACGAGCATTACACCGGACTACCGGCCGGCGCTGTATTCAATTGCCGAGCTTCAATGCCGAGCAAGACGCGGGGATTGAGAGAGACGATCGTGATTCTTGGAGCGAAAGGCGACGCGTCGGGATGATTTTTTTTTTTTTTCTCGCTCCCGGCGAGAGACAAACTAATGTCCGCCAGCCATAAACCCACACGCTGTACAATTCCTCCGAAAACTCCCGACCAAAGCGTAGCGCTAAGTGCGAAATCCGTCGGTGCGTGAAAAGCTCATAGATTTATCATGTTACAGGGGAGAGGAGAAGGAGAATTTGCGAGAGGTGTCGGTGCTCTCGGAGTCCCGTGGAGCATCGTCGTCAGGCTGGCTCTCTGGGCTGGCAAGATGTGCTCGATAAATTTACATGCGATTACGCGTCGCGTCGAGCAGAAGGCGAGAGGCGGCCGTGGGGGGATAGAAACGGTGGCAGCGCGTGGCATCTGTCGTACAAGGCAACTTCGTAGCTCTCGTTCGCCTGGCAAAACAAATAACGAACAACGCGAAGACAGTGGGAGAGGAGAAGAGAGAAAGGATGCCCAGGCTGCGGGGGTGAAAGCGAGACGCGATCCTCTCGTTGGACGCAGCATATTGTCGATACTTCGACGGCTCGTGGATACTTCTTCTTCTCTTCCGCCGCTGCTTCTGTTCACGGTTCATCTATACCTGTATCCACACACAGCCCCCATACACTGGCTGTTCGACTCCGGAGCGACTCGACGACTGCCAAGTTTCCTCGGGGCCGAAAGCCGCCCGTTGTATCTGCCATATGCGCCAGCCGAGAGAGAGAGAGCCGATGCCCCAAAGTGCATCAGCTGCAGCTCGCCCCACTGCACTTTTCGGCAACTGCACACCCCGCACGGTTGGCGCGTGCTGCACCGACTCCTCCGGTCTCTCTGTGTGTTTCTGAGCCTCTTTGTATCACCTGCCTCGCCGCCGCCGCCGCCTCGGAAATTATTTTTCATGACGACTGATTATTGTGGCTTTGCTGGGCTGGGTGAGGAAACGTTTTTGAGACTCTACCCTGGAGCACCGGTTTTCATTGTATTTTTTTGTGGGGAAATTAATGAATTTAGAGGACTGAGGGTTTTTTCTAGTTGTTACTTACGTTTTAAAGTGTACAATGGATTTTTTCTTTTTTAGTTAAAAATTGTCGGTGTCTGCAACGCAGAGCGTTTGAATTACTTTGAAGAGGATGAAACAAAAATAATAATAAAAAAAAAAATTTACTTCCGATTGAAAAAAAAGCTTAACTTATACACAAATTGGGTAAGTAAAAAATTGTGGAATAATTTAATAATCATTCGTACCTAATAAAGAAACAAATCTTCCGACTATATACGAATGGTTATTCAATTATTTCACAATTTTTTACTTACCCAATTTTTTTTATTAATTAAGCATTTTTCCAGTGAAGTTTTTTTAATTTTAGTAAAATTATTTTTATAGTCCCTCAATCAGGTATTCCATGAACATCGGGTAGAAAACGAGGGAAGAATGTTGCGGGATTTCGTTGAACTCGACGCTCCGGAGTCATCGGAGTCTGTGGATTCAAAGAACTCTCGGGTCACGAGAAGAAACGCGGAAAGACGAGAAGAAGCCGAGACGCTCGTCGAAACGTCGGACGACGCGCTCTCGTCTATGGGCGGGTTGATTAAAAGATTCGGATAAAATTTAATTGGTTCCCCATTGGAATGCGAGTTTTTCCTATTTTTTTCCTCTCTCTCTCTCTCTCTCCTTAACTTTAATTTCGCGCTCCAGTCCGGCCGGCACTGGGGATAAAGTTTCGGCCCGAAGAAAGCCCGTTAATCTCGCCGTAATTCTCAACAGTAATGAAGCACGAAGTCACCGGGGCTGCTCTGTACATTTGGCGTTTCTTTCAATTTTTCACGGGAAGCAGCAGCGCGAGCCGCGCGCGCAGCTGCTATAAATTTCGCCAATTTGTTGTCGCGAAGGAGCTCCGGCTCCGGGAGGGGCGAGAGAGAGAGAAAGAGGGGACGGAGTTTGTGCCGAAGGAACGTTAGTCCGGTGCGTCAGGTGTTCGAGAACCCTCGGAGAGAGATCCGGTCTTTTCGTCCAGTTACAGCCATCGACCTACTACACTCCACACACACACTTCCAAGTGTAACTTTTCTATTCGCAAACAGCCGGTGGCTCGACGATAGAACCAAGAGAAACAACCGGCGTGACGACGATGACGTACGAGGAGCAAAGAGAGTCGAAAGTGTCCGCGAGAATTTCTCGAGAAAAATCTTTATACAGTAGAACCCCGATTAATCTGGATGATCGAAATCCCAGTTAAAAGGTTGTTGTGGGGCAACATCAAAATGCTACCATCATCATGAAAATTTACACGAATGTCCATAATCGCTTTGCCGAGAGTCCTGTAAAATTTGAAACCAATTCACAGCATAGTTTTTGAGAAAAAAAAATCGGAAAGTTGACGGATTTTGTGCACTGATTGCACTGCTCTTATGGATAATTCGCGAGCATCCCGTCGTATGTAGTTGATATCTTCTAAGAAAATGCTACCACGTACGTGAAAAGGTATGTGAAGTTAAATGGATAATCGCTTAAACGTTTGGCACCTTCCGCTTGACAATTTACAGCATCATTAATTAATTATTGAATAATTGAAACGTTCACTTTGCTGTAGCTACCTGCATTACCGATAAAAATATAGATATACAAACCCTGCAGTCACGGTGAAAAGTTAGGTTAGTTTGTAAACGCGAGGGAACACTGCTGCCAACTAAATACTGCCCATATATTAATATGACAAAAATGCATCGTATAAAATTAGAAGAATACTTTTTTCGCTATCCAATCACTAATAAACCCATATTTGATTAAATATTTCGAAGAAAACTAGCCATAAACATCCCGCAATCATTGCAATTATTTTGTTTTCGACGAGTGGCAACAATGAGGCGAGCCAATGTATAAGCACAACAACCTTAATCGACCCCGATTAATCGGGGTTCTACTGTACACCCGAATATCGCGAAGAAAAATCCTCGAGGGTCTAAAAAGTCGATAGCAGCCGTGCGAGCTCCAACATTTTGGGCAAGCCTTCCTATGCCAACTCACATTAATTTTTCTCGCTCAACAAGCGCGACGATCGTCGAGCGACAACAGCAAATATTCGCGGTACAATCATAACGATTTTAAATACCACAGAAAAAAATGACTAATTATCAGTCGATTAGCCGCCAACCCGCGATTTCTATGCTCGGCAGTTTTCCCGGTCGAGCCGCGAAGCTCCGTTAATTTCCCGAGAGCGGTAGCGAATTTTCCCCCCGAACGAGCAGAAACCTCGGAGGTCACGTGCTGCGCGCGTATCCTGCTTATAATCGCAATTATGCGCGATACGAGCGTGTATATTAATGCTCGCAATTGTAATTACGTACAGAGCGAAACGTCGGTATATATACAGCCCGTCGTTGGAATCGACTCGGTGGAAGTGAGTTCACCGTGATAAGCTCGTCTGATGCATACTACAATTGCCGCTCCTATCCACTCTCGTTGCACTTAGCGCGGATTGAGTGAAACTGCGTGGAGGCCGAGGAGAGCGAGCGAGAGAGATGAGGAGGCCGGGAGGGGGAGGGCAGAAAGGGTTGGGATTCTGGATTTCTCCGGCGTTGTAGCCTCGAGAGCTCTTCTAGTTGTTTCCATAAACGCCAATTTCCGTGTAATCAAAGCCCAATGAGAGAAGAGAGGCGCGAGCGAGACGGTAAATTCGCTACCTCCCCCCCTCTCCCCCTCCCCAACCCTTCCACCCCCCTCTTGCTCGCCTCTTTCTCTCTCGTCGGCACTTCTAGGAACTTAAACGTTCGCCATTTCGCTACGGTTGGATAATTAATGCTCTCTGAAAGGTAATGATAATCGTCGCTCCGGCGCGGCGACTTTCGTTTTACTCGCGGGATTCTCCGCGCGAGACCCGCGTAATCGTGTGCGCGAAGAATTAACGTCGGAACGAGCGCGGGGATTGGATGGACGAGACACACAGCGTTGTTTAGATTTTTCGTGAATTTTTGCGATTTTGAGAAAATTTGGAGATTTTTTTTTTTCGCGTCACAGTTTCGACGTTGAATTAAAAATCGGGGGGATATTTTTCGCGTTGTGCGTTGATGAAAAAATCGCCTTCCTTTATTTTTCTGTATACGTATGAATTTTTTCAGATTTTTATCTAATCTTGGAAATTTGTACATATTTTTCATACAAAAAAACACAAATTTCAATGATTAGATTAAAATCTGAAATAATTTATACGTATCCATAAAAATAAGGGAATCATTTTCATGCAAAGTAAACTTGGGTTAACGAAATAATTGTTAAAGAATTTTTTAAATCAATTTGTTAATAACATTTGGAATTATTATAAATTAATCTTTTCAGTACCTTTAGTGTGCATGAATTTTTTCAGATTTTCAGACCATCGAGAAGTGTTTCCCACATCCTTAAGAATTTGCTTTTCGTTTTGCGGTTTCAACGTTGAATTAAAAATCAAGAAAATCGTTTTCGCGTTGTGCGTCGTTCCGTCGTTAGAAATCGCTCGCAACGGGCCCGCGGGAAACGCGATTTGGCCGAGGAAGCCGGGGTAATCATCACCGGCGGACGAGACATAAAGCGAGAAAGGAGACGGATAATAATCGCGGCGTCTCCGTGCTCCGACCTACAAATCCCCCTCGCGGAAAGTGGATTCCCGGCCTGTACGCGCGGGTCTCTCGCGTACATGCACAATGCACACCGTCGAAGCTGTACAGGGTAAACGCGTTATGTACAATAGTAATGGGAAGCTTATATCCAGATGGGATGATAAGCTTCTCCATTACCTCGTCCGGGGCCTGTAGATTCACGAATCTTAGTTTGAACAGCGGCGAGAGAGAATACCGGAAGCTGTGTATAGAAGCACAGGAGCCAGGTATCTTGTGTACCGTGGACTAAGAGCGCGCGGCGCCAGTCGGACGCCGCCGCTCCAGGGCCAAGAGACCCGCCGCTGATATCGGGAATCGGATCGCCGGGACCGCTCGGAATTACTGATTTCTATTCGCCCGACCCGAATTGATACAACAAAACACTTTCCCGACCTCGTTGATACGTGCGCATAATCTGCAATTCCAGCGCGACTCCAGACTGCAACCGAGAGAAAAAGTTTCCTTGATTTCAAAGAAATGGGTGGATTGATTTTTTTTTTTCTTTTTCTTTGATTTCAATTGAATATTTCTTTGGATTTGGCATTAAGTCGAATTGAGTTTGAAGCTGATGTTATGGTCAAGTCGGGTCCGATCAACAAGATATTCAGTGGTTAAAACATCCAAGTTGTTGATTAACATATTTAAATAGTATGGTACGTAACCGAGAATTTAGTCGACATATCCTATAATTTGGTTGATGAGATCATTCACAGAAAATGTAATATTGAGGTAAGGATTTTATCAAGAAACGCGTTAACATCTCAACGCCAACTATTAAAAGAAATTTATTACTTTCCTCGAATTTTGCCCTCGAATTAATTTTTTTTTGTCTGCTACGAAATTGTAACTGGAATTATCTAACTCAACACATCGCGGACGCCAAATGTATTAGGTCAAATTTTTTCATATTTTTCTTTTTTGTTTTTTCTTTTAATTGACGTCAAAGAAATGCTTCATAATAGATTGAGATTCCAAGGAAATTTCATTGAATTTCATTTCATCGAGGAAACTTTTTCTCTCGGCGCGACGAATATACGGAGATCGACTCGCGATACGTGACTCGGGATGGCGCATAAACGCGGGATAGTTTCGAGAGGGGGGCGCGACCGATAAGCTCGCACGGGGTTTGGTCTCTCCTCTCGCGAATCTTAGCGCACGAGCGGAGGGAAACAGAAGTGGGAACGGAGCAGCAGCTACCGTTGCGGCGGCTTCGGCGGAGAGCAGCGAGACGACTGGGTCTCTCCTTGGCGCGGCCGTCTCGCTCGCTCTCCGCCCTCGGCCCGGTTACATAGTTAAGGTAACTGGCAATTTTCGTGTAATTGAAGCTCCGAGCGTGGTTCGGAGCGGCAAAGTGAGAGAGAGAGAAAGCGGAAATTCCGAGTGGCGAGGAGTGCGGAGGAAGCGCGAGGGGCGCGAGAGGCTCTCGGGTTCCACGATCTTCGAGTGCTCGAGTGGAACGTCAACGATAATAAAGCAGTGATATCGCCGTTAAGGGCGCGGCGGTAGATAAGCTCGTCGCGCGAGCGCGTATATACAGTGAGACTCGCCGTCGAGGAAATCCTCGGGTTTAATCGCGGCCCCCCCAGCCGGGCGCCGCTCATTCATAGGAAAAGAGCATCTGTTACCTCGAGGACACGCGATATCACGGATTTTCGGGCAAGGGAGAAAAATAACGCGGCTTAAGAGGGGTCGACGCGTGTGTTGGTTTCACTTTGTCTATGGGGTGGAAATATGGAAGCTTTGCGTGTTTTTGTTTACAAATATTTTGTCATTTTTTTTTTTTTTTTTTTTTTTTTTATAAAAATGGATTTTTACGTTCCTTTTACTGAGTTAATTATGACTTCCATAGTTGATTTTCACGATGCTGTAGGATGGGCAATAATTATTGGCTCCTAATTTCCCTCTTGGGATGACTGATTTTTTTTTTTTTTTTTCGCAATGAAATATTTTAATATATCCACCACGTGGTTAATAGTAAAGTATACTTAGGTTAGTCAAAAATGTATTTGTGTTACTTTGAATTTGAAATTTTATAAATTCTCACGCTTAAAAAAAATCATAAAAGGATTTGTTCATCGACAGATCTTAAAAAAAAAATTCATATAAACATTTTTTTTGTTCATCGACAGATCTAAAAAAAAATGTCAAAAATATTTGTTCGTCAATAGATCCAAAAAATAAGTTCATAGAAATATTTATTCATCGACAGATATATAAAAAAAAATGCATAAAAATATTTGTTCATCGATAGACCTAAACAAAAGTGCTTTCCACCCCACCCATTTCATTAGATTTTATTGACCAATGGGCTTTTAATTTCGCCCCGAAGTATCGGCCATTGTGCTCGTCGATTAATGCATCGACGGGCGCGCGAATTGGCATGGCTGAGGGCGGGGGGGGGGGGGGGGGCTGAGGGGGCGACGAGCAGTGATACACACGTGGGAGTAAATTTTACTTTTAATTAACAGAGACGCAAACCGGATCTCACTCAGCGCGCGGGGAGTATTTACGATCGAATTTTCATTTCTCTCGTTAAGCTAGGCAGAGTCCGCGGCCGCTCGCTTTGACGTCGAATAATTGAGGACGCATAATTCAGGGCGGCCGCCGTGGAAGCCGCGGCGGTTGTTTCGCGTTCGGCCGCGCGAGACCGGCGAAGGGCCGACGTAATTTCAATAATGATCGCGGGGGGCGCCACCCCCGACTTTACCCTATATACAATACAATCGAATTTTATCGACGCGCATTCGTTACCGCGAGAACACGCGCTATAATTTTTACGACCTCGTTACCCCCCCGTCAGGGGGGGGGGGGGCGGCTCTTTACATCCGCGATCGCGTGTGCGGAGCTCCCGGTCGCCGCGTTACTCAGTCGCGGATTAATCGATCGTATCGTTATCGTATTTAAACAATTAATGCCCACCGGCCCCGCGCCGGATTGGAGCGTCGATATCGCGCATCGTGCTCTCATTGTTTACCCAAATTACGCCCCCCCACCCCCTGTTTTTTGGCCCCCCGAGCCTCGCGTCCCGCGCGGCTCATATTCTCGATCGACAATTAAATCCGTGCGAAAAAAAAAACGAGAAAATAAATAACACGAAGAATTAATTCATTTTTAAACAATTTTAAAAATGAATTAATAATAATAGTAAATTTTCGAAGGTTAAAAAAAATTAACTTTTGTTTAACTGGCTACAAAAAAAATCGGTAAAAAATAAATAAATAAATGGCAAATTCCCCCCCCCCCCTACTTCCACCCCCACCCTTTTTGCCCACCGAGCCTCGCGTCCCGCACGGCTCATATTCTCGATCGACAATTAAATCCGTGCTAAAAAAAAAAAATACGAGAAAATAAATAACACGAGGAATTAATTCAATTTTCACACGGGAAATAACCGGGGGTAACGCGGCGTCGAATAATTCAGACTGATCGACTGCCCGGGCGCAGATTACATTGTCAAAAACTCCAAGTTCGCACACGTGTTTCACACGCGAAAAATCAATTAACGCGAGTCGGAATATTTCGATTTTCGGTAACGGCGATTCGGCGACAACGGCGAGCTCGTTTCACGGGAATTGCGGTCGAGGCTTTTGCGACTCCGTCTCTCTCGCCCCCTCGTACTTTCGTCTCGATTTCTCTCTCTCTCTAGCCGGCTGACGCTCGTTCTTATCAACAGTCATTTATCTAAACGGTTTTGTTTGCATTCCCGTATCGGATAATTGCCTCTGCCTTTTGCTCTCACGAGCATCGCTGGAGCCCCCGGTGTATCCTGGCGACTCGACGCGACTCGACGCGATTCTTTCCTTCCTGGCGCGTTGAGCTCGGCTGTACTGATGGTCGGACACGTCCCGGTCTTCGTCCTCTTCTCTCCTGCAAAATAAAATATATATTAAACTTGAAGTTTTGCGCAATAACATTTAAAAAAAATTCTTACAGCTTTCGAGTAGTTGAAAAATAATATTAAATTTTCGGAGGTTGAAAAATAAATTAACTTTGGTTTGACTTGTTAACAAAAAATCGTTAACCAAATATTCTCTTAGCGATGCTCTTAGCTATCTAACCATTATATTAAATATATTCTAAATATATTTAATATATTAAATATATTAAATAGAATTTATTAGAATATATTAAATATATTCCAATATATTAAACTTCAACTTTCGCGCACTAACATTTTTTATTCTTACATCCTTCGAGTTACGATGACTAAAAACTAATAGTAAATTTTCGGAGGTTAAAAAAAAATTAACTTTAGTTTAACTGGCTACAAAAAAAAATCGCTAACCAAATCCTCAACATTACCGACGCTCTTAGCCATCTAACCATCGGTGGCTCCGCGACCAAGAGATACAAAAAAAGCGCGGTGTAAAAAATAAATAAATAAAGGGCAAAGCGCGTTGATTCGAATCTCCATCACGAGGCTCGCGAGTCCTTCTCGTCGTTTGCCAAAGCCCGGGTAAGCCTCGGGGATAAACGCGGCCGCGGCCTCCGTCTCACTCTCTCGTCTCTCTCCTCTTTCTCTCGAGAAGACGACGGTCTTCCACGGCAGCGCGTTATTAAAATTGCTTTCACTTTGGGTCCTTTGGCTTCTCTAAGCGCGCTGCGCCGTTAGCCGCGGGAGTCTCTCTCTCTCTCTCTCTCCTTCCACCCCCGAGGGGGAGGGAAACGAGAGAACGAGAAGAGAGTTTCATCCCCTTCGCGTGTAATTAATGGTCTCAGCGCGAGGAATTTCTTGGCTAGGAGGCAAGCGAACGTTCTCGCGTCGCGCTCACCTTTCTCCCCGTCCAACCCGCAGCGCCTCGACCGTCTCTCTCTCTCTCTCTCTCTCTCTCTCTCTCTCTCTCTCTCTCTCTCTCTCTCTCTCTCTCTCTCTCGAACCGAGGCCGTTTCTCGCCTCCTATATTGGGATTCCCGAGGAAAAAACCGAAAACCCATTACCCGCATTTTTTTGCAACGAAGCGCGCGCACGACCGACGCTCGCCTCCCGCGAACGAGAAACCAGCGCTGGGTTTTTGTCGCCCGCGCGCTTCGCGCTCTCTGCTCTTCTCTCGACTCTCCGGCTCTCGTCTTGTTTCACAGCCACGCCGGACTCTTGATAGATATTTTTCCACCGTCCGCAAGCTCATTTGGCTCGTCATTTACTTCTGAGCGTTTTTTTTTCGTTGCTTCTCTTTCGACCGGGAGTTTCTTCGTTTTTCGGGGCATCGGAGTCCTTGAGTCGCGAGACGTGGGAACGATCCGGGATTCTGGGTCACTTGGGTGACTCGTGTCGTGACCCTCACGAGGCGGAGCTTTCAATTTATTTGTCCCACAAATAGCAGAAGTCTTTTTTTTTTGGTCTTCGCTGTCAAGCTTCGAATTTATCCCATAAATAGTGTCTCATTTTTTTTTTTTTTTTTTTTTTTTTTTTTTTTTTTCAATCTGCCACGCGTGTTGAAAAAAAAGTACGAACATTCGACAGAAAAATAATTATTTTCCCATAATCGTCGTGCAGATTCGTCAGCCATCAAAAATAAATAAATAAATAAATATATAAATAAATGAGTAAATGAATAAATAAATGAATAAATAAATAAGGAAATAAATGAATAAATAAATTAATAAACGAATAAATAAATAAATAAGGAAATAAATTAATTAATAAATTAATGAACGAATAAATAAATAAATAAATAAATAAACATAAAAATCGTACGAACATTCGACAGAAAAATAATTATTTTCCGAGAACCTTCACCAGGGTTAGTCAGCCCTGGGGAAGACCCACGTTCTCCGTCGCGTCGTTAGTCGATTTATCGAATACTCGAAGGTAATTAAGTGGCTCTACTCCCACGATCGATCAGCCCATTCCGCGTCCCTCTCTTGCGGCCCAACGCGCTCCAATTTCGCTGGAAGGGACCGTCCGCACCGTCCACCGCTGCTCGGAGTGCATCTGGCATACACAACGCGCGCTCGCTACACCATCGAGAAATACGCTGCGACAGCGTAAAAACAAAAAGGGTCCTCGCGCGGACGTGAGATTGCAATCGAAGGGTCTCCCCCTTCGCTCCCCACGCCGGACGAGAAGAGCGTGTATTATCCCTGTTAGTTTGCTTATCCCATAAAGATAGCAGCAGCCGCCGCTGGTGCTGCTGGGCGCCGTGAACGAGCCGAGTCATATAAGAAGATTGGCGTTCGTGAGGAGCCGAGGAAATGGACGAGGTGTGAGCTGAAAGTGTATGAAGCTCACGCGGGGCACGCCATACGTGCGGCTATCGGTGTCGTCCGTGTGTATCGGCGGCGGGAGCCGAAGTTACGATATGAATAAAGGTAAATGGGTCGGGGGGTTCCCCTCCCGATGGTCCAGCAGTTCGGCATAAATCTGCGCATCTCACGTTGCAACGGACAATCGCGTGTAATAACAAAACCAGCGCGATCATGGCGACGCACACGTCGGTCCCGCCTTTCCCTCTCTCTCTCGTCCGTCCGTCCGCTATCTATGGGATAGAGAGTTTCGCGGAACGTCGGAAATTCTGGTGGAGATATCCATTAATTTAGTGTCAGCTTGCGCGCTCGGCGCGAGCGAGAGGGAAGAGGCCGCTCACTCACAGCGCGCGCGCGCCGGACAACCGTATTGCTGTATAGCGGTGATGCATTATTCAAAACATTTATCTGTACTTGCAACATCCACGAAATTGATTAATGCACACCGCACCGGCCAACTCTCCGCGCGCGCCGCCGACTCGCCTCCACTCTGATGCCACTGTTATTACAGTCGACGTATACAATTATAACGTTCAATGATTTTTGACAAAGGGCATCTGCCGATAAATCCACGGCGCCCGCGCGCCCGCGCCGTGTAGACACACGTCCCGCGGAATATTCAATGATAATAATTTATTATTATTATTATTGTTGTTATTATTTTTGTTACTGTTATTGTTGTAATGGTAATTGATTTCTGTGATTCATTTATCGGAACAAATGCTTGGGAATAGATTAATTAAAATACTGTTATAGATTGCGAGTCGCAAAATAAAAAAAACTAATGAAATTTAGTCGCAGTTTGCTATTAAATTTTATTAATTTTTTTCAACTATTATTATTAATTTTTTTCAACTATTATTATTAATTTTTTTTTTCAATTATTATTATTATTATTAATATTATTATAGTAATGGTAATTGATTTCTGTAATTAATTTATCGGAGTAAATGCTCGGGAATATATTAAAATATTGTTATAGATTGCGAGCCGAAAATTTAAAAAGTCTAATTAAATTTAGTCGCAATTTGCGACTAGTTTTTTTTTCGTGGTTTCTGAATGTAACTACACTCGATATCGTCTAAAAATAGAATAATAAATTCGTGACAATAATAATAATGATAATAAAAACAAATCTGTACAGCGACAAATTGAGACGCGATTTCGCTCGAAATACCTCGAACGAAACGAGACGAATAATTTTAACTCGCGGTTCGCGTAAATTGTGAATATTTAACGTCAATTCGCTACTGAGAATCCGAAACCGAGGCCCGGGCCTCCGTTTATCTCTCCCCCCGGGTTGCCGGAATGAAGTCTGGTTGTATTTTTGTACCTGCCGAGCAGTCGCGATCCGGTTTCTCCTCGCGCCGCACAGTCATCGACGTCCGCGACCGGAGATTCTCCTTTCCATTCTCCGCGCTCGTCAAACGTTCTCCTCTCTTTTTGTGCTGCGTGTGGTCGTAATCATCATCGATCTCCAACTCCTTCCATTCGTTTGCTTTAATTTTTTTTTCTTTTTTTTCTTCTCTCTTCTTCCCTTAGCATTTTTTTTTTTTTTTTTTTTTTTTTCGTCTCTCTTCTTCCTTTCGCATTTTTTTTCTCGTTGTCTCGAGAGCTAATTTCGAGGGATTTCTCGGCTCGCTGATTATTCACTTGTAGCGACGGGCGGAGGGCGCTTTATCACTCCGGTCGTGATTCCGAGAAATCAGCGACTCGAAGGAATTCACGATTCTCGACTCTCTCAAGTCTTTCGGCTTCGGATCTTCCGTCCCGCTACGAGAGGCGAATTCCTCTCCCGCTGGCCCTTCCGGCAATTCATTATTGCTCCGATACAGCCGAGGCTCTCATTTTCTCTCTCGCTCACTCCGCAGCCGATCGTTAGTCTCGGGATAGAATTGTTTATGTTGCCGATTTGTCGGGATTTTTTATTCCCTCATTGCCAGCCGGAGGTTCGCCGAAATTTTGACCGCACGGCCTCTCTCGGTTTTTGACATCTTTGTGTTTCCTGGGCCGCCGCGAAAACGGCCAATCACGCTGACAAATCGATCGATTTATTCGCCAGTCACCGGGACGACGATCCTCGGATTGTTTCGCTTCGTTCCACGAGCGAAACGACGAATCCTGCGGTCGCCGCGTCATGCTGAAAGTATTTTTGACGCTGTGAGATTATTGCGAAATATTTGTCTGACTCAGTCGCGGAAATTATGATTTTTCATCGTAATGATTTTTTTTTCCTCCACATGAGGAATTGAGGAAAAAATTGTATTATATTTGTCTGATTCATTTACGGATATTATATATTTTGCCGAAAATTTGTTAAACGAGGAACTGAAAAAAAAAATTGAATTTATTTATCTGACTCACTTACGGAAATGATATTTTAACGTAAATTTATTACACGAGGAACCGAGAAAAAAATCAAGATATTTGTCCACCACGAAATATTTGTTTGACTTATTTACAGAAATTATATTTAAACATAAATTTGTTACACGAGGATCCGAGAAAAAAGATGAAAATATTTAAACATCAAGAACTATTTATCTGACTCATTCACGGAAATAATAATTTTTCCCTGTAATTATCTTCATTCTCACGAAAACAATTTTTTCCCCTTAAATCATTACACGACGAATCAACAACGAAAATTCCGCAAACTCCAAACTCCAAAAATTCCAGAAGCCGAGATGCTCGGCAACCGGTGATTGGCGGTTGCCTCAGTCGCTCAGTCGCTCCTCGCAGAGTCGAGGAACGCGGATGCGGGCCGGGCGCCAATTAGGAACACGAGCCACGTGTCGTTTTCCGAGGTGTCGACGAGGCGGCCCGGAAAACCGACAGGTCTCATGGCTCATCTCGAGCGTCTTCAGGGGGGGGCGAAAAAAAAAAAGAAAAAGAAAAACACTCTTTCGCCACTTGGAAGTTCCACTCAGGCCCGGCCGAGGGTTTTACGCCCCGGGTGCCGAAGGGTGCGCGCCGAACTAAAAAGCATCGAACACGCTCGATAATGAGTGTCAGCTGTCGTTGCCTCGCGCGCCCGGCTGTAACCGGCGCCTCGGCAGACTGGAAAGGCCCAACATACCGGGGGATTTATGGGTCGGGGCGCGCCGCGTCTTGCCGAGGGTAACTCGAGACTCTTCTCCATTACGCCCTCGATGATACACGCGCGCAGCCTGCCCGCCTGCCCACTTGAAACACGACCTACGCTGCTACCGTTTTACCCTTGTAAAACAAAAAATACTTGCGCGCTAAACTCTACGTGGATATTAAACTCGTGTAAATTCCCTCGAAAAAAAAAAAATAACGAACGCGAATGCCAATGAAATTTGCCTCGCTGCTGTTTTTTTTTTTTTTTTTTTGCCAACGAGGGCTTCGCGTGTCTCTACATGTTTTGTCTGGCTCAGAGTGGATCGTCACGCGGCTCGTGTAGGAATTCGCATCGTTTCCAGCCGTCTCCATCGAAAATATGGAGACGATTTTATTTTTTTGTGCATTTGATGTCTGAGTATTTTGTGTATTCTTTTTTTCTTTTTTGCTTGGATGTGACGAGACACAGAGTGAAAATGCGAAGATTGCGTTTATTTTCTGTAGACTTGCCCTTGTCGCTTTGATTACGCAGGTTGGCCAGGGCGCTCCTGGCGCAAGGAATTCGTTTTCTTGCTCCGGAGGTCGAGTCAATCAATTTTCAGCGACGGAAAAAGAAATCCGGGCAAAATGGGACAAACCCCTTAATTCAGTCGCAATTCGTGTTTTTTTTAACTGATACTCAACATTATTAATGATTATATTTTCAAAAAAATATTTTATTTAAAAAATGATATTTTATTTACAAAATGATATTTTATTTAAAAAATTATATTTTTTAAAGTCACCTTTTAAAAGCCAAACTATTTGAAGCACTCCAAATGGTAAAAAAAAAGTTACATTCCGATTAGTTGCGTTGAAATGCGTCGTATTTACGCGAAATTCCCAAACTAGGAATTTGTCCCATTCTGCCCTACAAAACAATTGAAACTAAAAAAGAAAAAAAATCAATGTCCCGTTCCGCCCCCCTGGATTTTCCCTGCATATGGAAAATAGTATCTGGTTATCGTCACCAGTGAGTAAACTTTATCCCATTCTGGTCTAATTAACCGAAGCGTTGGTGAACATCGGCCGAGCGTTGTCGCGCTCGCACCCCGCGTCTCGTTACGCCCGGACGGCCCGGGTTCAGCTTGTTCGCCGGGTGAAATTAGTTGGAAAATCGTGGGTGCCCGCGACTCTTCCGGTGCGCGAGGGGGGGAGGGGGCGGGGGGCCAGACGAGCACGAGCGGTCCTCGTCGGTAAAATCGGACGATAATTATTTAGTCTAGAACCACAATTACGGAGAGGTCTCGCTTCATTTCACGGCATAATAGCTCGACACTGTAAATCAGAGGAGGTTGCGCGGGGCGCGGAGAAAGAGCGGGAGGAGTGTGAGAATGCCAGAGGGTGCGGAGGAGAATTTCACGCGGACAGTGCGACCGCGGTACTTCGATGCGGGACCGCGCGACCACCGCCGGCTCCTCCTCCTCCCTCCGCACCACTCACTGCGACACTTTCGGCCCTCTTGGTCCGGGAATTACGGACAATTGAGCGGGTTGACAATGCCCGGGAAAAATAAAACGATTTTGTTTAGAAGGATCTCGAGGATTTGGGGATCGAGCGGTACAAAAATACTTTAATCAATTCACGCGTCGCGTTGAATATTTAAGTTGGGTTGGCAATGGATGAAAAAAAAAGAAAAGGAAAATTATTTTGTTAGGAGGATTCAGAGGATTTCGGAATTAAGCGGTGCAAAAATACTTTAATCAATTTACGCATCGTGTTGAATATTTCTTGGACTGGCCGAAAAAAATATTTAAAAAAAAACGAATTTGTTTAGAAGAATTTCGAGAATTTGAGATTTAAGCGGTATAAAAATACTCGGATTTACGTGTCGCGTTGAATATTTAATTTGGTTTGACAATGGCCGGAAAAAATAGGAAAACAAATTTTTGTTTAGAAAAATTTCGAGGACCCGGGAATTAAGCGTTACAAAAATAATCGAATTTACGCATCGCGTTGAATATTTAATTTGCACCACTTTGCAAATGGATCCAACCCCCAATTACAGTAACCCAAAGTGTCATCTGTCACGAAGCCAAATAATTTATGGATATCGATTAGCCGGTTGATATATTATTTTATTAATACGATCACCGAAAGAGGCGGTCAGTGGAACAGACGCGACTGAGTTCGAATTGAGACCAACCATGGTTTCCAAACGTAACATTTATTTCCCCCCTTTTTTACGTGTCAAAGTCATCCGTGTTTAGCGAAAAAAAAAAAAATAATAACAATAATGCAGTCGCTAATTTCCCCTTTCGTATCGATTCGCAGCGCGAGCGTGAAAAACGGGTCAAAGTGCGCTTTGAGGAAGTGCAAACGAAGAAGAAAAAAAAAGAGAAGGAAAACGGAAAGAGGAAAAGAAAAAAAAATGCATCGCGAAGGAAGGACAGATGAGGAAAAAGCGTCGCGTCACCCGGGAAGCGTCGGGCAAAATACTATTTTAACAATTGCCGGCCGCTCTCGCGGCGCGCGACAAAAAAGCGATCGGCGCGCTGCTCACCGCCCGTTTGATCGTCCATCCATCGGCCGGGAGCGGCTCGCATTAACCGCGTGTCACGGAGCTTTCGTTACAGCTCGTCGAAGCCGGCCGGTCGATGAAAATCGACGGGGAGAGAAAGGAAAAACCGTGTCGACCACTCGAGCGCGGAGGACGTAGCGAAGTAAAAGGGCAGTAATAGATGACGAAGGGATCGAATTACACCATCGAAAAAAAAAAAATGAAAAAAAATAAAAAAGCAAAAGAAAATAAAAAGAAGTTACAAAAAAAATGGGGAAAAAGGTACTTTGAGGGAATATCGGAGTATGAATAATAAAAGAGAGAAAGCGGAGGGAAAGCGAGACGGGAAAAGCGATGGACCGCGAGTGAGCTGAGCCTTCTCGCGAAAAGGGTTTAAAAAATTAACGAGACGCGCGCGGGGGGAGACGGACGAGCGAATAATGATTGGCCGCGACTAAAAGCCATCGCTCCGGGGCGGATGATCCGATGCGGAAGAACACAGAGTGTCGGGCCTCGGGGCCTCGGACAGGGTTATATAGATTTCGCGCCAGGGATCAACGGAGCTTGGCCGCGCACCTTTGATCGCAAGCGCGGCGGGATCCCCCCGGCCGCCGAGTTAATATACTGCCGCCCGGCGCGCGCCACTCTCTTTCACCGCACACCGGGCGCACCAGGTGGATGATAGCCCGGCGCGCACCGACCTCCCGTTTTGGACATTTGACTTTTTTTCCCCCCCGTTCGCCTCTCCCTCTGTCGCCGCAGACGCGGACCATGCGGTTAACGTCATCGCGGCGCTCGAGCATTTTTACGGGGATCGGGGAAAAAGGCCGGGCTGCCGGCGCTCTCCGGCACCACTCGATTCATTGTTCTTATAGGGAACACGGGAATTTTTAGGTGGGGATTTTCATCAGTGTTTTCTGGCTCGTTGGGGTAAACGAAAAAGCGGAAAAAAATGGATGGACGTTGCTGAGGATACACGAGACTTTTAAGAAAATTAAGATATTTTTTATGCGCTTTTGTGATTTTTTTACGCGAAGCTCTTTTGCGTTATTATTAGTCGCTGTTATTGAATTCGGTGGCTAAACTTGTCATTAAGCTTTTATTTTAATATCAGCCAAGCACCCAGTTGATGAAAAAACATCGAAAATAATTAATTTTTTGTTGTTATTTAATCAATTTTTTAAAGTCCATTTTTTAATTTAAAAAAGTCGAAAATATTATTTTTTCGTTGAAAATAATCATTTTTTAAAAGTTTTCTTTTTTTTTTCAAATAGTCAATTTTTTTGGTTTAAAAAAAGTCGAAAATAGTTTTTCTTTTTTGTCGAAAGTAATCAATTTTCTTTAATTTTTTGTGAAAACTATCGCAATGAGTTGCAGGCAACCCGACAACCAATCAGAGAACGAATAACTCGACACCAATACTTATATCGAAAATGCTACATATTTAACCCACCGATTTTTTCTAAGAGGGATCATATATAGCAATGCCTTATTTATTTACCCTATCGCATTATATAAATACTCCCCACAATTTTCTTTCGTCCAATTCCTCGCAAAAGGCGAATTTAACCCCGCCAATTCACCGAACAAATAAATTACTACTGTTATCGCTCAAAGCAAATATTCCGCGAATCATTACTCCGTTTACTCCGCAGCGTCGTACTAAACCGGCGGAGCTACTTTTCTTTTTATTCCCGACGTTTGGTGTCTCTTCAGAAAAGGAAGTTTAGTGTTTTTTCTTCTTCTTCTTCTCTCGTCTTTTTTTTTGTGCACTAGGCTTGAAAAGTTTCTTCCACGCGGCGCCGGGAGGAGGGAGGAGGAGAGGGAAGAGATGCTTCTCCCGGCTCGCGTTATACCTCGGGAATAAGCGAGGGAATATAAAGACGAGGGAGAATGGCCGAGGGTAGTGCGCGCGCTGTGATCCTCCGCGCGCGTTATAAGGGAGGTGCGGGCAAAACGGGACAGCGATTTTTTCAGTTCCAACTATTTTTGGACACAATTCAACGCATGTAAGTGGAATGTAATTTTTTTTACAATGATGAGTGTTTTAAGCAATCTGGCTTTCGAAAAGTCACTTTGAAAAAAAAAAAAAAAAAAAAAAACACATTTTATTTTTTTTATTTTTATCTTTATTTTTTTCAATATAACCAATAAGAAATATTACCGAGTAAAAAAACACGAATTTCCAAGTTTGGGGGTCTGTCCCATTTTGCCCGCACTTTTTTTTGGCGATGCTCAAAATTGATGATTGGAATCGAATTTTTTTATCAAGATCAATCGAAGTACACTTTTGTTTTCGTCATAAAACCATTTTTCGCTTATGCGTTCCGTTTTGCCCGCACCTCACCTACTATATGCGTTTCTCACGGGCAGCACTCTGCACTCTACGGGCCTCGCGGGGGCGGCGAGAGGGGGCGACGACGACGACGACGACGATGGCGTACGTCTTCTATCCTCCGCTCGTGCACAACCCCCTCGAGCGTTGCGGTCTTTAGGAGCGAATAAAAGGAGAATGTTCGCTCACTTTCCACCCGCGCGCGGCCGCCCTCAACCCGCGCGCGCGCGCTGCAGATAGGAAAAAGGCTGTTGAGGTGGTGAAATCTTAATGGTTGCACTTAAACTCGGTGTAAAATCCGCCTCTCTCGTTTTCTCTCTTCGCCTCGCTTTCTCTCTCTCTCTCTCTGTCGTCGGGTTTCCGTTCTGCCCGACTCGCCGAACGCGTCGAGCTCGCCGCGACACCGAGAAGACTCACTGCGGATCCATACGGCGCTCTCGATCTCGTAGCGCCCAACGATCCCCTCGTTGCGGATTCCAGAAGTCCGCGTTTGTCGTTGTTGGCCACGTCGATTGCGAGGAGTCCGGTCGATCTTTGCCAGGGCGGAAGGAGGCGAACAGCGCTGTAAAAAAAATATGTGGTTGTTAAACCGGGAGATTCGAATTGCAAATGGGGGACGAGTTTATTCAGAAAAAAATGGTGACTTTAGTGCCATTTTTCTTTGACTGTGAATATAATTTATGAAACATTATTTACAGGAATTAAATTTTCCGAAACATAATTTACGGAAATAAAAATAAATTTTCCGAAACATAATTTACGGAAATAAAAATAAATTTTCCGAAACATAATTCACAGAAATTAAATTAAATTTTCCGAATCGTTCTTGAATTTTGTTTCCAATCAAGAAATCTTGATTCACAGAATTTGGTTTCGTGTGAAAACGTGATTAATCAAATTAATTTACTTTTTCCTCGCTCGTCCCACGATTGGAATTTTAGAATCGCCGCTTTCTTTTTTCTCTCTCCGCGTACGATTTTCGTCTCTCGTTCGCAACCCGATCGCGCGAGATTGTAATTTACTTGTATTTATCCAACTTATTTTGCTTATCGCCCCGCGGTAAAGCTTGACAAACCTCCGCCGCGGATATCCCCGGGGATCTCTCGGTCTCGCCGCGCGGCAGAGCGATTTTCATGTTTATTTCAATGATCGCATTTCCTTATCTCGTTCACCGTGATTTCCCGTCCCGCAGTTAGGGCTCCTCAAGCCGCTCCGCGCCCGGCTTCTCGGCTTCTCCTTCGGCCGTTACTATACAGCCGCACTAAAACCAAAGTTCACGCGCAATTCCGCGAAACGCTCGCTCGCAACTGCCGCTCGCGGTTAGACGCGCCATACACTCTCAAACCCCCCTTTGCGGAATAAGCTGCCGTTGTTCAGTTACCCGCTGCCCTCGCGGCCCGAGGAGCAATTTTCTTGTTTAACTCAGATTCTCCCGCCGGCTGCGGGTTCCACCCCTCCCTCTCTCTCTCCCTCTTTCTCTCTCCTGCTAATTTCGACAATTTGCCACCGTTCAAAGGGTCCTCAGCAAAAAAACTCGACTTACGACTCAACTTACTTTTTTTTTCTCGGTGCATCGATTATTTCCAGCTTTGGCCCCTTTTTTCCTCCGCCTCACATCCGATATCGACTTCAGTGTGGCGAAGGTCCTGGAAATCCAGTTTTGCCGTCGATCGTTTCTCTGAAATCGTGAGTAAAATTAATTTTCGCTCAAACAGTAAATTGAGCATTTCTAAGTGAATAATTTTCGTGCCATTTCCACGAATTTTTAGCAAAAATGAATTTTCGCTCAAACTGTAAATTGAGCTTTTCCAAGTGAATAATTTTCGTGCCATTTCCACGAATTATGAGCAAAAACAAATTTTCGCTCAAACAGTAAATTGAGCTTTTCCAAGCTGGATGATAATTTTCGTGCCACTTCCACGAATTTTCACCATTCGTCGGACTTTCTCCTGATTTAAACGCGAGCCGAACTTTCCCCCGGTTACAGCGGGGGATCCATAAAAAGTTGGTATTTACAAGGAAAAATATAGATTGCAGCGGGATAAAATAACGCGGGCTCCATCTACGTCAATAATTAATCACAGCGTCGCTCGGCACTCGGGAGCCGCGGCGACGGGGCCGGTGGTTGCATAACCGTACGCGGGATGCAGACGCGCGAGCGGCACACGGGAGAGAATTGCCGCGAGACCGCAAGTTTTAGTAACACATACGCCGGGCGAATATAGCAGTCAGAATATACGAAGCTCGGGGGCCGCGGATGGAGAGTCCGGTATGTGGGTAAATGGGTAATACTAAGTCGGAGGGGTAGCGGGCCACGGCCATTAACCGAAGTGAGTTACGTGCGTGCAGGTAGTACGTGTTACGGGGAAAGCCGTATATACGCCGAGGATACTCGGCGCGTCCTCCCGGCCGTCCGATGCACACGCTTCCCAAGGTCCAACTTTTCTTTATGGCCGACATTAAAATTGCATCTTGCCGCATCGAGATATGCCACCCCCCGCAGGCCAGCACACCGCGAGCGCCCCGGCATCACCTGCTCGACATATTTCCAGCGCGAAATAACGGATTCGTTGATACGGCAAACTCGATTTTTTTTTACATGGTTTCTTTTTTTCGTGAGACTCAGAAGAATTAAATTTGATAAAGACGCGATTTTTTTTATTGAAATGCGGAAGAATTAAATTCGACAAAGATGCAATTTTGATATGGAAATGCAGAAGAATTGAATTCAAAGATGCAGTTTTTTTTATTGAGACCCAGAAGAATTAAATTCGCCTAAGATGCAATTTTTAATTGAAACTCAGAAAAATTAAATCCAAAGAAGACGCAGGTTTTAAATTAAAACTCAGATGAATTAAATTCGACAAAGACGACATTTTCATGCACTTGACATTTTTTTAAATTTACCTCTCGTTCTCCTGGCCAGAAACAAAAAAATCTGTGCCGCGACCCATATTTTCGGCCCTCCAGGTAGGTCGAGAGTCCCTCGATAAATCAGAAAAGCAGACGGACAAAAAAAATGTTCTACAATATTTACAACCCCAAACTGACGGTTTTCGATCATTTTTCGCCTGTCTAGTGTGACTTGTAGTACGAGTAGTTTAGAACCAAAAAATAGAATTTTCGCTCGCCCAGCTTGCCGATATAATTGGGGAAATTATTCGACGACCAGTTCATCCGACATTCGTCGCGGGAAACATTTTCGCGAATATATTCGCCGCGCTATTTTTCCCCGAGCGGTTATTTCGCGGCCGGGTCGTAAGGTGAGACGTTGCAGAGCTTGTCAATGTCGGTAATTTATCGAGGTACGTAACTCCGGGGCTCGAACGATCCGGGCGCGCTCGTCTCGTCTCTGCTCTCGCTATTTTTCTCTCCCTCCCCCCCGCGGGCTACGCTCTCGTTTCCTCGCCCGCGTCTCATCTCGGCCGGGCCATTCTGTAACGTAACGCGCGGCGGCTATTAGCGCACGGGGTGAGTTACAAAGGAGCCACGGCGCGGTGACGCCGCCGCCGCTCGCTTCGTCCCGGGGGTCTTCCTCTTTTTTTTTTCTTCCTCCTTTTTTTTACGCGGAGCATTAAAATTTTATCTCCTGCGGTGGCTTTCACGCCCTCGTCGTGGTCCCCGCGATTACCGCGCGCCCTGACGACCCGAGGAGCTCAACGCGGCTAGTCAGCTAGTTCAGCGGAACGGGCTAGTAACTTCGGTCATGGAGCCCCACGCGCGGAGTTTCCAGTTTGCTGTAACACGAGAATGGCCCGCCGGAACGGCGGCCGCGGTGCGACACGATCGCCGCCACCGACCGCGTCGCCCTGGCTCCATAAAAAACACACCGAGAGCGAATTTTTCCCATTGATTCGAAGAAAATCTACGTGAAATCTACCCGGCCTATGAAGCATTTTTTTCGTCGATTAAATAAGATATTTTTATCGTTTCTTCAACTGATCTGAAATAACAACGAAAATAATTGCAAAAAAATTATTATTATTAATGATATTAATAAAAATAATAATAATAATAATCGCTAGAATAATAATAACAATACACTTTATTAATATAATTAATAACAATAATTTTTTGCAATTATTTTTATTATTATTTCAGATCAGTTGAATTTATTGTTATTATTATTAATAATAATAATAATAATAAATTCGTATGTTTTCCTACGGCAAAACATGAATGAAGAAAATTGCAATTATTATTATTATTTTTAATAATGATATTATTATTGTAGTTATTACTTTTAATAATCATAATACTAGTAATAACAATAATAATATCATTATTTAAAAAATGATAATAATTGCAATGTTCTGAATTCATCTTTTGCTACAGGAAAACGTACGATTTTTTTCTAAATTTTTTTTAATGCATCTAGAAATTGAAACCCGAACGCGTCATTCGCCGACCGATCAGCAAGGTGGATTTCCATTTCGAGTCGATTGCGAAAAAAAAAAAAATGATCGAGCGTCCGAGCGCAGCGGCGTCATTGCGGCGTTTCTTTTGCGCCGATCAACTTTTAACGAGGGTCGCACAAAGGGGGCAGCGGTACACTTGACGCTGGAAACGGGGGAAAAAACACGAGAAGCAGAGAGACGACGCTGTTGAAATAACCCCGGAAAAGGAGCATTTTTTAACAGTCAATTAGCGAGTGCGCAGTCTCTTTGCTGCTGCTGTTGCCTGACCCCCCCCCCCCCCCCCCTCCCGCCCCGTTTTATATTTTATTCTTTTCACGAGAGCGAGTCCCCGGCTATCCTTGGCCGGATCTCGCCTCGTCCCAACCCGCCTCGTTCCGCTCTTTACTTTGGCGTAGCCACACCAGCGCCGAGGATCCTGCGAGCCGAGACAAAAGCGAGAAGCTCGGGACGCGCTCGAGAGAAAAGACGAGACGAGTAATAACGGAATAACGAGAGAGTCGACGCTGAACTCGAGAGGGCTCGTCGAGGGCCGCCGCGGACTGTCCTTCGGTTTAGCCAAGTTTACCCGTCCGAATCGTCACCGACGATTAATACAGTTTTTCGCAAAGTTCTCCAAGCCATATCCACGGACGATTAAATTCGAAAAATAATTATATCACTTTTGATGAATCTCTTAATGGCGCCCGGCGAGCCCTTCCGACAAATATGCAACCTTTAATTAAACCGCCAGCTTAAGGCTATCCCTAGCCAATTTGGTGTCTGAGAATAATAATTATTTACATTTTCATGCATTTTTCACGGGGGCTCTGAGTCTATTTCTTGGATATTTACCCTTTTGAGCGAGAAGCGCAAGGATAAAGCGGACATTCACAAAATCAATTTAGAAAGGTTCGAAATCATCGTTTTTCTTTCCTTTTTAAGTCATACGAAATCAAATCCAGCAAGATGCCTCGATTTGCTGTTGCAAAAGACGCCTTAAAAAATCGTTAAAAATTATTTAAACGTCTCGTCCCCTCCTAATTTTGCATCCTGTGCATTTAGAGGGTAAAACGTTCCAATTGAAAAAATTAGCGCAGGTAAAAAAAAGTCTCCATCTCGTAGAAAAAAAAATATCTCCCAGTTTTCCACGCGTTTCAACGCGAGGATGCAGAGACCCCCGGTTGTTTGTAAATAATCGACGAGAGCCGGAAATCGTTTTCGCTGGCGCGAAGAGCTCTCAGCTCCCAGGATGAGGGATGCGCCTTTGGGTGGCGCTGACGCTGTTGCCGCTCGCAATTAGAGTCGGCAGTCTATCGGCTTCTTGTTCCTGCGGTATTATCGTGTCCCGCCCGCTGCCTTCTCGAAATCTGATTTATGACTCTTCGCGCGCGCGCTCCTCGGGTTGCTCCTTGGGCTGGTTTCGCTCCCGCGACGCGACGCGACGCGACGCGCCGCCGAACTTCCGAGTTACGCGGCGAAACCGGGGTGGAAAGTGCGACGCCACCGGGCAAGATACGCCGCTCACGCTCCGGGCGCCCCGGAGCAGGGAGATTGTCACGTTATAGATATAAACGCGGGGACCTCGCGGAGACCGGGATTAATTGCTCTCACGACCTTTTCCGCCCCCCCCCCCCCCCCCCCCCCGACCGACCCCTCGCGGCCGTCCCCCCACCCTCGGAATCGCGTCTCAAACAGCGAACAGGAATACCATATGGTTAATGGTGACTCGCGATATAGTAATAACTCCGTGACGCGACCGTGGGCCCCAAGTTCGTGGCTCCCGCGCCGAATTAATCAACTGGACCGTGACGCAGTGATAGAGATAGCGCGCGGGGTTCATTGCGAGTGAAAAATGGAAACGGGCGAACGCGATCGGGAATGCGGGATCGGTGGTACGTAGTGATTTTCGGAATCAGCGCGAAATGTAGCATCGGATGGGAATGGAAAGAAAAAAAAAAAAAAAAATTCGCGAATAATGCATGGGGTACGTTTTTCGAGAAATTTTCTTTTTCGATTTCGGAAAGTTTGAAGACCCTATTCGATGGGAAATTTCACGCTGATTCCGAAAAGCACCGTTGTTAGCCTGAAATATTGAAAATTCGACGAGAAAAATGCAAAAAATGATTTTTCACTTTTTTCGAAATTTCGGCACTTCACTAAAGTTGGGGTTACTTTTTTTTGGGTCGACCAAACCTGGATTTTCTTCTTGCGTTCGAGAGAAAACTATATAACGAAGAGAATGCTGTAAGGCGGAACGCGATATCTTGATTTGTAAATTTTTCACAGAATTTTTAAGTCAGACCATCAAAAATCGCAAAAAATGCAAGGGAAAAATTTGAAATTCGACTTCAAAATTCTGTGAAAAATTCAGAAATCAAGATATCGCGTTTCGTCTTGCGGCATTCTCTTCGTTATTCAGTTGTCTTTCGAAGGCAAGAAAAAAATCTAGGTTCAAACGTTCCAAAAAAAAAGTAACCTCAACTTTAGTGGTGTCGAAATTTCGAAAAAAGTGCAAAATCGTTTTTCGCGTTTTTCTCGTCGAATTTTCGATTTTTCAGGCAAATAACGGTGCTTTTCGGAATCAGCGGGAAAATTTCCATCGGATAGGGTCTTCAAACTTTACGAAATCGAAAATTTTTTTTTCGCGAAAAACACAAGGCAACTTTCGACTTTAAAATCCTATAAAAAATGCAAAAATCAAAATATCGCGATCCGCCTTGCGGCATTCTCTTCGTTACAGAATTTCCCCCGAACGAAGAAAGAAAATCCAGGTTCAACCCATAAAAGAAAAGTAACCTCGATTTTAGTGAAGTGACAACTAATATAAACATATTAAAAAAAAATGCTTATAGTGAATTAAAGCTTCCAGGGTTTCAACGCAACTCACAAAAAAAAAGTAAAAAACATAAATATTAAAACGACCGTTTTGCGTTAAACCGAAATCGACGCCGCCTCTCGGTGTTAACCAGAAGCCACGGCGGATAATCCCGCGTTCTTTTAACCACAGCCCTGGGTAAAACTGTATTAATATTGTATTCCGGCGCGTCGCGGGGAGATATTTCAATTAAATCGTTTAATATGCCCCCGATTACAGAGTCAAATGGGATATACCCGAGGCGGGGATGGCCGATCTGGGATTCTGGCGGCGAAAATCACGATCCTGAATGGGTAAAGGGGGGGGGGGGGGGTGGTGGTGTATGTATAATATTCGAGGAGGGCGATTTCCCAGCGGGGCCGGAGGGCGAGCGAGAGACGACGGAGACGAGAGAGAGGCGACCGAGCCGCGCGGCGCGCTCTCGACTCTCGGTATAACCGCAGTCACGCCGTGAACGAGTCCATTTCTGTGTCCATTTTCGAGTCCCTCTGCACCGCTTGCGTCCCTTTCGAGCGTTACAGAGGAAAATGGGGAGCGGGGCAGGCGGACTGCTAACGGCCACGCCAGAGGGAGACACCGAGGGCGAACCCCGGGTATTAACGTTTCGTATATAACACCGCCGGGAAGTGGAAAGAGAGAAAGGAGAGAGCATGTCATTATCGTATAGCGCAAGCTTTTCCCGTGCCCCCCTTTTGCCACGACGACGACGACGACCTCTCGCACACCCCGCAAACCCCACGATTTATATTCTAACGAGATCTCGCCGACGCTCGGTGTAAGCGAAAATACGAAGCTGCGGCGATGATTTCACGGAATTGTGTGTCGCAGACACCGGAGCGGAGAAGAGACGTTTGTTGGGGAATTTGTGAACAGACGAGTTGGAGTTACTTGTCCAACTGGTGTGACTTTGAAATGTGAGGGATTTCGTATGTG
This sequence comes from Pimpla rufipes, assembly GCA_963932165.1. Taxonomy (NCBI): domain Eukaryota; kingdom Metazoa; phylum Arthropoda; class Insecta; order Hymenoptera; family Ichneumonidae; genus Pimpla; species Pimpla rufipes. Next base: position 24,037,865 of record OZ010632.1, read on the forward strand.
ATGTAGGAAGATTTGGTTTTTGTAATTTTTTAGGGTGAGTTGAAATCGCCAGCCTGATGTTAATTGAAGATCGTCTCTTCTGGTCGACTCCAGGAGTCGAGTCGGACAGTAAATAAATGTATGGAGAAAAATATCAACGGAGTGATAACAACATTTTTCTGTGGTCGCTGAAAATTTTTCTGTGGTAGCTGAACATTTTTCTGTGATAGCTAAAAATTTTGCTGTGACAACAAAAAAAATCCCTAAAACAAGAGTCAATTTCTTATCACTCCTTGCTCATTTTTCTCCGTGTAAAAAAAGCCCAGACAACGAAAATCTTCCTCCCAAAGATCCGCGTTTGTTTCTCACTAATTCAACGTGCGAAAGAACTCAGGGGGAGGAATTGAGGAAAAGTGCCGAGAGGCGTACAACGTGCGTCTCTCGCCTCTCCAGGAGGCGCGAGCGGACGATTCACGAAAGACAGGGGTTAAAAATTTCTCCGCCAATAGAAAAAAAACCAATGCTTTGCGCACGTCTCACGAAGCTTCGTGCTTCTCGGGCTGCGAGCATCGCCGCTATATAGATGAAAAGTGCACGTACGAATGGGCCGCCGTTGCCTTCACTGCTACGTCGTCGTCCGTTCAGCTCGTACGACGACGAAGGCGAAGGCGAAGGGAGGGAAAGGGGGGCGAAGGGGGCCAAAGGGGGATCGTCGGAACGGGGTGAATAGAGGAGAGTCCAGAATTTATTTGTGCATCGGTCACTCGGCCAACAATGCCGCCGGTGGCTGTGCGACGGAGGCCGAGAAGCAGCAGCAGCAGCGCTACTGATTTTCCGCGCCCCGTTTCCACCAACGCAGCGCGCGGGGTCTTCGCCCCCCAGCAGCAGCAGCTCTCTCGCCGTACAACCGCGCTGCAATTCCTCTTCCTCTTTCTTTGCTTATATACCTGACCCACTTCCTTCCTTCCTCAGCATCCGTGGCCCCCCCTCCCCCTCCCCCCCTGACTCTCACACCCCCACCCGGGGGGGATCCTGGCGCACACCGACGTCTTGGTTCTCGCGCACACGCCAACCTCCCCCTCCTCGTCCTTCCCGCCCCTCCAGCTCGCCCCATTCTACTAACGCGCATCCTTCGAATTTCATTCCGGTAATGATTAAATTCTTCGGTACCCGAGGTCTTCCGGACACACTGCATTCTGATGCAGCGAACGCCCCCCACGCCACCCCCGCCGCCCCCCACGCTACCCCGGATGTCAGTCAAGACACCGGCGAGAGATATAACCGCGCGAGGACGATGGAGACGACGCGCGGGAAATTATCGCGAGGTTTATATATAGGGACTGCAGAGGGAAGGAGCGAGGGAGATGATCGCGCCCACCGGGGGATGATGCGACAAATGAGTTGGTGACGCGAATTTTTTTTTTATGGAAGTAGTGAGTAGGATTGATGCAAAAAAATTGAAAATATTTTTTTTTGTTTTTCGTGATAATGTATTGCGTTTAGAAAAAAACGAATGGCGAATTCGTTGCCTACGGGCGAAAATGTATCAAAATAAGGTGATTAATTTTTTTTCGCACTTTTTTCAAAATTTCGTCACTTTACTAAAATTAAGGTTACTTTTTTTTTTATCAACAATTGCAAAATTTTCCATTTTTACCTTGCATTTTTCCGAAAAAAAGTCGATTTCGTAAAGTTTGAAAACCCTATCCAAAGTAAAAAAAAAACTCAAAGAGAAGAACGCGAAAAATGCTGTTTTTTTTTCTCCGCAAATATTACCACTCAAGTGTATAATTTTCCTTCCCGCAGATTTCTCGAATAACTCCCCAAACAATTACCAAAAATATCCTCGAGTATCTCCGAAATATCCGGTCTCATAAATCAGGTTGAAAAAAAAAGGTTGTCAACAGGCGTTGGCACGTAATTACGAATCGGTGAATGGTGACCGGACGCGCCGTAACCCAACGACCGCGAGGGTTTGAAATGAGGGTGAGAGAGGGGAGGGGGCGGTTGTGTTGATTCGCGGTAATAATCGGTGAAAACTGCTTTTACCGCAAGTGTCGCCCTTTCGGTTGTTCCCGCGTGGCGGCGGCGGCGGCGGCACCCAACGCGTTCGCGCTTCGATGCTAATTTTCGAACGAGCGCTAACCGAATACTCGGGCGGGGGGTCGCGCGGAGATAGCTTTTATAACAGAGCGAATTGCGGGCGGCCTATTATTCAACCTCGAGGTTATTAATCGACGGGCCTGGGAGGCCGGGGAGGAAAGGGCGAGAGTTGTATGGCCGATTCTCCCGCGGATCCTCCCGCGGCGCCAGCTGCGCGAGCGTCGCCTCGCTGCAGTTTAACCGGCCGCGCGCGAGCCGTTCGATTGACCGTGACTCAATTATCTCCTCCTCCTCCACCCACCCCGCGAGCGAGAGACCGAAACCCCCGACGATTTTCTCATCGCATATTGCGGCGCGCGCGCTCGCCGCACGAAATTGCAACGGGGATGACGGCTACCGATGAGTCGCGGCAGATGCCGGGAAATATACGATTCCGCGGCCGGGCGGAAGAAATAATCGAGGATTCGCGGCGAATGGGACGAAATGTTGACGGTGAAAAAAAAAAAAAAAATTGCGAGATTTGGATTCGAAATTTTTGCCAGGAAAATAATCCTTGAGGTCTGGACTCAAAATTCCTGCCAGGAAAATAACCTTGACATAAAATAATAAATAATAATAATAATAATAATAATCTGGAGTGAAAATTCCGGCCGAAAATATCGACAGAAAATAAAAAAATGAATCTAGAAATTAAATGAATCTGGAGATGATTCTTAAAAAAAAAAAACCCTCAAGATCTGCACTCAAAATTCTCGCCAAGAAAAAAATAAGCCTCGAGATCCGAAGTGAAAATTCCTGCCGAAAATGTCGCCATACAAATAAATTTAAAAAAAATCTGTAAATGAAATGAATCTGGCAATTGTTGTCAGGAAAAAAACTCTTTGTATGCAAAATTTGTAGGCAAAATTCTTGCAAAAAATAAAAAATAAATCTGAAAATTCTTGCCAGGAAAATAACCCTCGAAAACCCTGAATAAAAATTTCCGCCGAAAAAATCGCGACAAAATCACCGTCGTAAGTGGCCCACGCGGGCTGGATTGAATTTAACGAGAAGCTCGCAATTCGCGTTAATATACGTTGACCCCGACCGGAACCACCCATAGACATCATTACCTATTGTCCCAATCGCCGAAGGCATCAGTAGGGAGGAGGGGGGGGGGAGATATATGCGAGAGAGAGCGAGAGAGAGAGAGAGAGTGACACGACGGAGAATTCACGACGGAATGTACGATCGTCACCTAGCAGGCGTAATCGGGGCAGCCTGTTGTTCTCGGTAATCGCGTCGAGAGAGCCAAGGAGGAAGGAGACGACGAGAATTGAATATCGAGGATTCCGAGTGGGCCAGAGGGGCACAACGAGGCCACCACCACCACCACCACCACCACCACCAGGCGCAGCGTCTCCGTCTCCGTTATGTACCGCGCTTGTGTGCAGTACGTGAATGGAGTTTGCCCATGGCTATGAGACAGTGCAATCTCCTTGGTTGCAGAGAGAGGATATACTCAATATACGTATATAGATATATATAGATATATATAGATATATAGATATATCTATACGTATGCGTATATATACGGATTGCGGCTCTCATGGTCCCGGGACCGAGAGAGAGAGAGAGAGAGAGACGGAGAGGCGGCTGGGGTGCCAGGCTGCTACTGCTAATAGACAGGAGGGGCCGCTGATCGCGAAGCGCCGAGGGTTACAGCGTGTACCTATCGTGTACTCTCGCTATCGTTTACTTAATGAATCGAGCACGTGATAATGAAGATGATCGATCGAGTGGTTTACTCCTGTTTCGATTAATATCAACCGGGCCCGACTGTTAGCACGAGATTGCGGCAATCGATTCGACGGGCGAGATCGGTTGTGATTTAAATTTGTAATAAATATTGGTTGGTTTGAACCGGTCTGTTTGGGAATTGATCGCTGGTTTTGGACGGTTTCTATTCAGTATTTGGATTTTTTTTCCTGGTTTGAAAATAATGTTGACGCTAATATATTAAAATCGTTGGTTAATTTTTTTTTAATTATGAAATCAACGCGAACCACCGAGTCGACGTCCACATCGGAGTTAGTTTTCGAATTCGCTCGCTTCTTCTAAAAAAAAAAACAAAAATGGTTTCTTAGACCGGTTTGATTGGGAATTGTTAGCTGGTTTTGGGGCTGCTTTCATTGAGTATTTGGATTTTTTTTGTTTTTTCGTTTCCAGTTGAAAATACTGCTGCCGCTAATATTCTAAAATCGGTGATTAATTTTTGTTTAAACAACGAAATTAACGCGAACCACCCAATCAACATCCACACCGTCGTCACTCTTCCGCCTCTCGCGAATATCAAAAGCGCCTCGCGAGAGCTCCACATCCTCTATGACCAGCGAATTACACCGATTTTGTCGCAAACCCGCGGAATTTCGTCAAAATCCCGCGAGCCAAATTGACCCAAATTGAAGGAAAATTGTATACACAGCGTGTTCCGCGGGTGGCACATCAGGGGGAGGATGCATGCCTACCACGTAGGGACGCGGCGTTATATTCGTTTCTCGCTGCCTCGCGGAGTCTCGCCCCGTCAACAACGAAACCGAGAGGGGGGCGAGAGAGACTTGTAATCCCATTAGAGGCGGTCACGGGGGCTGCGGTTGCGGCGACGAGCGATCCCGGCATCGGCTCTCCGAAACGTCATTTCAGAAAATTCTCCTCCTCCTCCTCTCTCTCTCTTCCTCGTCGTCCAGGACGCATAGGTGCCGTGGATGGTGTCCACGCATTCTCATATTCATTATTATCCGCCTTAATCCGATTTCAGACGGACCCGCAGAGAGAGAGAGAGAGCGAGGAGGAGGCAGCGTGGATACAACGCGAGGGGGTCGTGAATACGCCGAACGCCGCGCCTCGTCGGCTACTCTACTCTTTGATGTGCCACGAGGATAACAAGATAAACTACCGATCGAAGCGACTGTCGAGCGTAGAGACGAGTCTCGCTGATGCTGAAGAGCAGGAAGAGAGAGAAGGACGGAGAAAGCTGCGTGCTCGGGGAACCGCGACGAAACCGAAATCGCGAATCGGTCATATTGCCGTTATGGCTGATGGAAGCCGCTGCTGCTGCTGCAGCTGCAGCTGCAGCAGCAGCGTTGACGATGAGAGAGCTCGTGATTCTCTGTCGATTTTGCTCTCTATCGGAATCCTCTCTATCTCGGCGCAAACTCGACTCACGTCAAACGGAACAACCCTACGAAGCTCTCGATTCTATTCACCCTTCTCGCTCTCCCCGTTAGGGAAAACATAGAGAGAATCGAGAGGAGGGAACGACCTCTCTCTGTCTCTCGCGCTTTGGGCTTTCGGTCTCTCGCGCCCCGACGTATCGGTTGGTGTATTTCCATCCGAGTGTCGGTGGCCCGGCGTCCCCCGATCCGTGCGTGTTAAAATCCAATAGTTGCGCGAGGACTTTGAAGCTCGGGTGGGGAACGGGGGAATCTCTCCACTGATGTCTCTCTGTATATAGCGCCGAGTACACATTGAAGTGTGTGGGGGGGGGGGGGGAGGGGGCAAAAGGCGCGAGAGGCGCGAGGAAGAGGGCAGTTTGCGAAACTGCGGAGTTCTATTGTGTTTGAGCGCGCGAGCGCGGATTCGGCCAACCGACTCCCGGGATATATATCGCCGGGGATTGTAAATAACACGGGAATGGCGGACCTTCATCAGGGAGATTTTTTTTTTTTTTTTTTTTTTCTAACCGCGCCGCGCGTTTCGTCGGCGCCCTTAAGGAGGCTTTGACGATTCGCGTTTTCCAGGGTTTGACAAAGGCGATTGAGGCTTCCAGGCTGTTTATGCGAATCGCTGATGGTGAGTTTCGAGGAGAAAAATTCGGGCTCAATTCGGAATTTGCTTGGCGTAGAATTTAACGAAAATTTACGGTTTCGGAAAATGGCCACGAAAATGTTTAGGTATCAACGCATTTTTATGTTCACGTTTGATTTTCGTCGGATTTTTTGTGACTTTGAATTTTGTATCGTTGCAATGCAAAACGAAATTAAAAACGACGAAAAATTAATTCCGTAAAAATTCAAATAGGGAATAAATATTATATATTTATATTATTTATATATTTGTGTTTTTTATTCCATACATATTCAAATTATTATATAAATTGTAAATTATTAAATATTTATTCAATTCTAAAAAATATTTAATATTTATTTATTTTTGATTTTTTATTATTTATTCCATAAATATTCAAATTATTTCAAATAATTCAAATTTTATTCCACAAAATTCAGAATTCCAAATTTCACCATTAGGGGGTGAAATAATATTTTTTTGTCGTGCTCTTAGTCGTTATAATAACTTTTTAAAGTCGGTATAATCATTGAGGTTCATTAATATTTTTAATTTCGTTGCATTGCAACGATGCGAACTTCAACGTCATTTTTTTCTGTTTTTGTTTTTGTTTAGCGAACCCCAAAAATGTTTTTGTTTACGCACCATTGACGGCGATATTCACGGGGCGAGAATGCGGAAAAGCGAAAGGAAAACGCGCGGTCGAGGAAACAACGAGGCAATTCTCGGTCTCCGGTGGCGCGCGCGCGACTCGACGAACCTATGATCCCGAATCGATTGATCGCGTCTCGCGCGCGCCCCTCGCGATGCCCCTCAATCCAATCCTCGAGAATTAGGCGGCCAACTGTTCCCTTCGCAAACCGTCGAACTCGCCCGCTCCGAAGGGAATCGACAGCGAAATCGAATTTTCGACGGTCGAATGACGAATAATGACTCGGTCTCCGTGTCGCTCGTTTTTCGCCGCTCGCTGACGCATCGACAGATCGGATTATTTTTCGTCCGGCCGTGTCCTCCTCCTCTGCCTCCCTCGCCGGCTGTCCACAGTTGCCCGGATGCTGTCGTCCGTTTGCGCCCCGAAGCCCCGAAAAAGGGTACCACGATCCTCGTGTCCCTCCGCTGATTAGCAGCCCAGAATCACCGTCGCCGTTGATACCCTCGGTCGTCGTCCGCAATTTCCTGCGAAAGAAAACAGCCGAATAAAGTTTCATCCCCGAGCGAACGAAGAATTCGCTGTAAAAAATAATAGCCACTCTCGGCTTTTGACTCCCCTCGGTCGGACCTTTTTAAACCCTTTTGGCCTTCCCTCTTTCCTCTTTACTCTCCCTCGCGCGCCCGCTTCTTCTTCTTATCGTCCCACCAGGAGCCAACCGCCCCGCGGGGGCTTTGGAAATTATATTTCCAGAGGCGACGCTTAGAGAAAATTCCTCGTATCTTCCCCGAATTTTTCTGACCAAGGGAGACTTTTAACCTATACACCATCGTTCTCAAGTCGAATATTCTACCCCCGAAAATACTGCTAGCAAACCTTATTTCACTTGAATTAAAAAAAAAAAATCCTTTCTGTCAGAAATCATAGATTCGACTCCGTACCGAAAATCACAAAAAATCGAGCTCAGAATTATTATTATTATTATTATTACTATTATTATTATTATTATTATTATTATTATTTTTTTTTTTTTTTTTTTTTTTTTCAGAATATCGACTTTTATCGTACACCATCGTTCTCAAGTCGCGTATTCTACCCTCTTAAACACTAGTTACAAACCTTTTTCACTGCATTTTGAGACAAATAATTTTTGACTCCCCGCAGTCGTCCCTTTTAAAACCCTTTCGGCCTTTCCTCCCACCCGTTTCTTTTCCTTATCGTCCCACCCGGAGTCAGCCGCCCCGCGGGGTCTTTCGAAGTTACATTTCCAGCTGCGGCGAATGCTTAGAAGAAAATTCCCCGTCGTATCTTCCCTATCCTCAACACACATATCTCCGGCGAAGCGTTTCGAGTAAACTGGCCTTCGAGTCCAATTCTTATAGCGGGTCTTTCAGCTGCGCGGGTAAACGGCTCCCGGTAGCAGTTTCTGCTCGGCTGCTGCCGCCGCCGCCGCCGACGACGACGACGACGACTGCGACTGCAACGTCGGCTCTCTGAATTGCTAAAATATTAGAAGGTATTGTGCGGGAGGGGCGGCAGCAGCCTCTCGCTCGTCCCGGCTACGGGAACGAGGCGGACGATATGGAGAATGAGAGGAAGAATAGTTTCCAGTACTTTCAGCGAGAGCACGCGGAAACGACAGTGGGAGGGAAGGAGGGAAAAGGGAGGGAAAAGGGCGATCCAAGAAACGCGCGAGCGACGCGCCTTCCGTCGCTCGTAGCGCAGCTCGGCAAGGGAAAGGAGAGAGTCAAGGGAAAGGAGAGAGAGAAAACGAGACACCGGAGTCCCACGAGTGCTACGGTATGGTAAGGGGTGGCCACTTTGCTGTATTACTGAATAGCGTAAGACACGACGACGACGACGACGACGACGACGAGCCTAGACTCTCTTGCCTTGCACTTGCACGCACTCTGTCTCTCTTTCCGCTGTACTTGAGAGTACAGAGAGTCTCGGCTTTTTACTCCACCCCCTCCACCCCCACCTCCTCCTCTTTTGCCTCCCGCCTCGCGCGCTGTCCGCTCCTTTCTTACGTACTCTCTCCCTCTCTGTGCTACCTCTCGAGGATACCCTCGCCTCGCCCAAGCGCGCCCGGGCTTTTACAACTACTCAAATATACATAATATGTACGCTTTACGGGTACGTACGGACTCGCGAGACAAACACGACGCGAGTCCCCGCCGCGCCGCACTCTCTCTCGCTCGCTCTCTTTAACGTCTTCGGGAATATTCATACGGACGGCGGGAGCGAGAAAAATGTTTCGCGGACGCTTCGCAGGGTGGGAAACGATCTTTTTTTTTTAAGTATTTTTAATCTCTCTCCGGCGAATTTCGTAGGGGGAGAAACGAGGAAATTGGGTAGATCTACCGTTAGTAGCCATTTTTATTTTTATTGTAAAAAATAATGATTTTTAATATAAGAAAAACACTCATTTTTATTATTTTTAGTACAATAAAAATAATAATTTATAATATATATATATATTTTTTTTAGGAAAGGAGTCAATAAAAATAATAATTTTTATTATTAGAAATAATGAAAAAATTTAATAATAATTAAGCAATATTATTAATTGAATGTATCAAAGAATCTTAATGTAAATCAAAAGAGCACGGAAGGCTCGTAGTCATCGATTCACAATTGTTTAATAATTTTGTAAAAAGAGTAATCCGTTCAATAAATAATAATAATAATAATAATAATAATAATAATAATAATAATAATATTCATCAAATCATTATTTTCTCACAATCGCATGTTGATTTTCCAATCATATAGATATTAATTCACTGAATGATTTAATCGTTTATTTTCTTTTTCTTTTTTTTTCGATTGAATGTGATGGCCACAATCGGACCTAAGGTGGCAAAAAACGGTACGGTCTACCCTATCGCAAGTTTCTCTCGCGCGTAGAAAAATCAATTGGTCTGCCGATTGATGGGTTGACCTACTGGCTGAACCGATTGACTCTGCAAATTTTCCCCTCGTGAGAAACGTCGAAATAACGTTGGAAAATCGGACGCCTTCGGGCTCGTCTTTCTCCGGCCCCCATAAATTCCGAAACGAATTCGCTTCCTCGTGCGCCGAGCTCTCGTGGAGAGCTTGGCGGACTGTCGGCGAGTCTCGCGCGTTCTCCATCTTTAAACCCCGTGTGTCCATACCACGCTTACGTCGTGCCGCGAAAGTGCCGGACGGAAACGAGGGGCAGGACGGCGTGAGAGACGCGCCGGCCGGGATTGCCTCGTCCTCTCCTCTCGCGCGCCGCGCTCTTTGTACACCCCGCGCGCGGCACGTGAATTTTTAACGCTCACACCGCGCCCGAGACACGTACACGTTGTCCGAGGATCCGGACGCGCACAACCCGCGCGTCCGACTGACAAGTCCCCGCGCCATTCGATCTTCAATATTCAAAGAGCCTCCACGACGCAGAGTCGGCCGGGTCAACGTCGCACGGCGCGACCGATGTCGAAGCCACCGCCGACGATTCGCGCCCGACGAACCCGGCAATACAATTTATTTGAGTTGCTTTACGGTTGTTTTCGGTATTTGAGGTTGCTGTGTTGGTACTTTGCAGAGTCATAGATGTCGTAGATGTCACAGAAATTAATTGTGGTACTTTGAAATTAGTAGTAATTAGGACAAAAATATTTGGTAATTTTTTGTGATGTTGAAGTTTGCATCGTTGGAATGCAACGAAATTCAGAAAAAATAATAATTCTACTTATGTAACCCAAATGATGAAGGGCACGAATTTTTTTCTTTTTTTTCATTGCTATAGTGACTTTTTATACATGTTATCATCAATTGATTTAATTACAATTTTTTTCTGAATTTTGTTGCATTCCAACGATGCAAACTTCAACATCATCAAAATCATCTCACCAAAGTTCGAGCCCGCGATTGTCCAACACCCAACAAAATATATTTTTCCGAACAAAAAAAAAATAAAGAAAAAAAGTTAGACTCAATATGTGCGTTCGATGAATATAAAATCATGGAAAGAATTTCCCCGGCGGGTCGCGGGTCGAGAGATCGAAGTGCGCTTTTAGCTCTTTGTTCGCGGTGGCTGCGGGAGCGACTCCGGGTGGCCGGCGCGGCGCGAGAGAGCCCGGGAAAAGGATTTCCCGGAGACCCTCGGCCACGGGGGACGGCCGAGGTGGAAGCGAGAGAATCTAATATCTTTTAATTACAGCAACGGCTTAAGAGTTCGAAAGCTGGAATCACGCGGGGCCGAGAGCCAGCCGAGGGAGCAGCGCGAGCGACCTCGCCCGACTTCCCTCCCTCCTCCTTCGCCTCTCCTGGATAGAATCAGACCGCCGGGCACCACTACCGACCCCGCAACGCGCGCGCGCGCCACTGACACGCCAATTTTATCGTCCGTTAAATTTCGATTTCGCGCCCGATTCACGCCGTTAAAGATTTCCCTCTTTCTCGGGGCTAAGATTCAACGTTAAGGAAATAGATCAAAAGAAAAATATATCGCAACGAATGGCGCGTACCGTAATAAAAGAGTCGTTGATTCGAACGCCGAACGCGACACTCGACGACGGACTTGACGCGAGGTTCCTGGGTTACTCGGGTCGAGTCATGGCGACAGCGATCGCGGGGCAAAAATTAAGTAGCTAATGACGGGAGGCCTGATACAAAAAATCCTGAGATAAAAAATCATTTTTTGTTTTTTTTCGACGAATTTTTCATTTTTGGGTAAATAACGTTGATTTTTTAAATCAGCGGGAAATTTGCCATCGGACAGGGTTTTCAAACTTTATGACATCGAAAGAAAAAAAAATCGTAAAACACACAAGGGGTTCGTTTTTGGCGAATTTTTTTTTCTTTCGATTTTACAGAATTTTCTCTCGAACGAAGCAAGAAAATCCAGGTTCAACGGATAAAAAAGAAAAAGTAACCTCTATTTAGAATAAAAATAATTCGGTAAAAAACAGTCGGAAAACCTACCCAAATTAAATTTTCTCCTATCACCAACACCGTAACTCGCCCCGAATAATCCAGGAACCTCAATCTCAACAACCAACGAACATCTCGACCACCTCAAGTCAACCCAACACTTTCCTTCAAAATCTCAAACAAAACACCCTCCAATTCATTCCTCCTTCACCTCCCCCTTTCCCCGCGATTATCGAACTCAACCTTCCCCCCAGCGAACTCAAAGGCAAACAATCCGAATTATCCCAGCGTGGCAAGCTCGCCGTCGTCGAATACCAAATTTCCCGGATATTCCAAGGGGTTCGAGTTGACGATCAACGTTCGAGCGGCCCCGCAACAATATCGCCATGAATATGCATGACCCAAAACGCCGAATGTCCCGCGCGCGCTCCGAGAAAAGCGCATCCGCCGTGCGCCGGACGCTAAGACGCAGCGGGAATCCGGGCTCATTCGAGGAGGAGCAGCAGCAGCATCAGCTCGAGTCGCCCGCGGGGGCTGCGCGATGATCCGGATATCAACCACCGAGACAGCGGGCGAGGCTATTGGGGCCGGCGCAACAACATTGCCGAGGCGAAGGAGATCCACCCGCTGGCTCTCCGGGAGCTTCGCCGAAGAACGATGAGAGCAGCTTCGCCCCGTCCAGCCCGGATTCCTCTCTCTCTCTCTTCCTTGGCCGAACCGAGCGGGCTTGATGGCTCCGCGGGCAACGCATTAGCCTTCGTACACCGCGCCAACCCGCGTCCTATATCTCACCGAGCTCTCCTCGTTGTTTCCCCTCCCGTCCGTGTCTCGTCCCGCTGCGCGACGACGATCTCTGCGGATCCTGCGGCCGGAGTCGAGAGCGAGAAGGAGGAACGCGCAGCGCGCCCAGGGTCAGGCCACCGAGATGTTGCCTCTTAACGAGTTAAGTTCCTCCTATTCGTGGACGATGTCGTGGTGTACAGCGGGCCATCTGGGAACAGAGGAAGAGCGTTACGGGCGAGAAGCGAATTCGTGTGTGGAGGGAATGGCAGGATCTGTTTTAGGGCTGATGTGAAATGAGGTGAGGTGTACATAGAGAAAAATATATCAACGCAGTGATAGTAAGACGCCCAGAGAAATTGTTCCGATGAGATCCTGTTAGGGCAGCCATTAAATAAACTTATCTATTTAATGGCCGGCCAAATAAAATTGATTTCATTCAAATAAATTTTTGTTTCATTCAAATAAATGTTTGTTTCATTAAAATAAATTTTTGTTTCATGTTTTCAGCCCGCAAGCGAAGGTTTTATAGAATCAATAATATTTTTTCCCCCATGAACATTTTTACTGTGGTAGCTGCAAATTTGTTGTAGTAGCTGAACATTTTTCTGCAGCAACAAAAAATTCGTTAATCGCTAATAAAATTCGAGGAAATTCAAGAAACTCGTCCCGTTTGTAAATGAAAAGGGCATCGATCGCGAAATTATTCCCTAGCTCAAAATCCGGCATTTTGAGTGAGTCACGGAACTGCACAAAATTTTAAGTTTCCCCGACTGTCGTCAGCTTTGACATTACACCGGTTCGCGTTCCGCGCCGTCGCACATCCCACGGGGTAAAAAGAGTCCTCCGACTCCTGTAGCATCGGCAAACCGAAGATACATCGAAATGCCACGTAATCGTTGCCCCGTTTGCGCGCGCCTAACGTGCAGCACACGCTACGTTCTCGCCGCCCCTCCCCGACCGAGAATCGCGAAAAATTCTTTTCAACGAGGAGAATATAATTTATCGAGGCGGAAGGCGAGCGCGGTGGAAATATTTTTCCAATGCACACCCGACCCGGGCGAAGATTCTCCTTCGCAGACAGTTTTACATATACTCGAGCGATTTTTCGCTCGGCGATTTTGCGCCACGAGGCGAAGATCGAAATCGCGTGCTTCACCTGCGAAGCTTCGCCGTCGACGAAAATTTGTAAATTTGTCTTCCTCTATGTTCGCGGGGCGTTTTTTTTTTTTTTTTTTTTCGCTTCCTCCTCTCGGCTCTTTATTTTTCCAAATCTCGCGTGCCTCACCTGCCCGGTCGGCACGCGAGGGACGCGCGCGCTCGAAAATACGAGGCTATTATCGCGTCAACGTCCAGCGCGCCGTTCCCCTCATCGCCGATCTCTCGCACCTCGCGCCCCCGGAATTCTATATATCTCGCTGTGTAATACACTGTATAACCGTGATAAATGACCGCCGTGTGGGCACCGCGCCCGTTGAAGGGTCACGTAGCGTAATGAAATTTCATTAAATTGGGCGTGGAGCCTCCGACGACGACGCGCGCGGCGCCTCCCGGCGACGGATTACTACATCACGATTACCGGCCACTGTCGGCGCTCGCGCGAAAAAAAAAGAGCCAACGAATTAACGAGCTAGGGAATCGAAGCTAGTGGGGGAAAAAAATGGTGACCGTAAAAACCCGGAGAGACGATGAGTGAATTATACGACGTAATTTATATTTCAATCGTCCGGTGGCTTCTGGCGCGGCTGTCGGGTGATGTTGAAGTTTGCATTGGAGTGGAACGAAATTCAGAAAAAATAATCATTTTAGTTAACACAAATGATGGCGTTGGGTATAAAAAGTTATGATGTCAATTAATTCCTATGATTTTTATACAATGGTTAACAACCTTTAATCGATTTTGAAAAAAAAAAAAAAAAAAATTTCGACGATCTTTTTGTCAGAAATCATAGATTTACTTTTAAAAGAGGAGTTTCATCATTTGGGTTAATTAGAATTTTTGTTTCTGAATTTCGTTGCATTCCTATGATGCAAACTTCAACATCATGCTGTCGGTCACTCGTTCAATTTCATCATAAATATAGAAAAGGAAGTGATAAAAATTGTTTTCCCTGCTTGAGAGTTTGCAGGATCGTTTTTACGGTTTTTCCGGCTGGACGTCCGAATACTCGGGGGTTTATTTTTATTTTATTATCGAAGAAACCGCGCGCGACTGTAAAAACGATAAGCGGTGACGATAAGTATATTAAACGGAGTAATTTATATCTGAATTATCCAGTATTACCGGTGCGACTGTCGGTCGTTTGTCAAGCGCTTTAAATATTTCCGTGGCTCGTGAATAAAAAAAATTACACACGCCGCTCTCGAGAGTTCGCGGGACGTTTTTTTTTTTCTCGCGATTATCTCTCGCTGGTCGTTGAGTCGAGGTTTATTTATGCGCTTTTAATCCATTATTCGGCTCAGACGGCGCGCGCGAGGCGTGACGCGATAAATCAGTGATCAACGCGCGCGAGTCGTCCGCATTGGATTTTACGAAATTTCCGCGCGCCGGCGATAAATAGAAAATTATTAATACTCGGCGCGCCTCGATCGCTCTCGCGTATTAATCATATTTTAATCCACGCTCGCGCGCAACAAGCGACAACGTTGCGGTTGCTACGAAACTGTTTTTTTTTCTTTCTATTTCCCTCAATGCACATTTATTTCCCGCTGTGACTTTGAGTTATCGACCCTTCGTTATTTCAGCAGCGGAAACACGAGAAGCGAAGTTTCGCGCCTCCCACGTCCGAATGCAAAACGAAGTCGGGTTAATCCGCGCGTCTCTCGTGCGTTCGGCAAACACGCTCGTGTAATTTTCAGCCGTGGCTTTTTGCGAATGACGTTGAAGTTTGCATCGTTGCAGTGCAACAAAATTAAAAGTAACAAAATATAAAAGAACCCAAATTAATATACCAGCTATAAAAAATTATTGTAACGATCCATGACAAAACAAAACTATTTCTCACCCTAATGGGGGTGAATTATTTGAATTTTTACGGAATTAATATTTTCTTGTTTAAGGGGGACTTCTACCCTGGAGCAACATTTTTTTTTTTTTTTTTTTTTTTTTTTTTTTTTTTTTTTTTTTTTTTGTGGGAAAACGAATAATAGTAGACGACTGCGGTTTTTTCTACTTATAATGTACGTTTTATAGGATACAATGGAATTTTTAACTTAAAAAAAATCCAATGTATAAATAAAAGCTTAAGAAACAAGTAGAAAAAAAAGCAGTCGTCTACATTTATTTGTTTCCTCCAAAAAAAAAAATATAATGAAAAACGGTGCCCCAGGGTAGAAGTCCCCCTTAATTTCGTTGCATCGCAACGATGCAAACTTTGTCATTTTTGCGACTCACCCGTGAGTCGACGAGACTCGCGTGGAAGACGCGATGACCCGTGTAATTCGCGCTCGCAGTCGGCGCAACGAGACGGCCGCAAAAGCTTTTTCGATGCTCTCGGCGAGGCGAACGCGGAAAAACGCGCGCGCGGGGGGCGCACAAAAAGCGAGGCTCTCGCGCCAGACACAGAGCCGAACAATTGCCGCGCGAGGCGGCGAACGAGGAGCCGGGAGATAATGTCTGGCGTAGTGAACTGCGAGTAAAAATCGTACGAGTCGGAGAAGAAAGGAAAAGAGAGGAGGACGAAGAGAAAAAAAAATAGAAAATAACTGCGCGAAGGGGGACAAAGAGGCAGTGGAGCAGAGTTAAGAATCCCCCCGAGAAGTGGCTGAGGCGTTTATTGCCCTCGTACTCGTCGTCGTTCTCGTACGACCGCGACTGGAACCGAGTACGTTTCCTCCACCGAGAAGTAAAACTTCCGGTTTGTTGATTCTCTCTCTACGCCCCCCGCCGCCGCCGACGACGACGACGACGACGACGCGTCTTCCGCCTCGCTCCGCGCTGCCACGGGCTACGAGCGCCCGTAAAACATCGACGTAAAAATTGCGACGCTCTCGCGTCGCTTCCCCGAAACTGCATCTTCGATTTTGTCGGTTTAACTTTCGCGGACTTTTGAACCCCCGGGGCGGCTTCGACGATAGAGGGACACTTGAAATACTGCAACAAAGATGTTTAAAGCAAATTATTACTGTACTTTTTTTTAAGTATATTTTATAATCTTCTAAATGGCTCAATTATGTGTTCCAGTATTTTTTAATGATTTATTTCTAGATTCTATATTTAATTTTTATTCTATTGTTCTAATTTAATGTTCTAACTTTTGTTTTTAAATTCAGATTTTTATTTTTATTCTGTTATTCTAATTTAATGTTCTAATTTTTGTTTTTAATTTCTAAATATTACTTTTATTCTGTTATTCTAATTTTTTTTTTATTCTAAATTTTATTTTATTCTGTTATTCTAATTTAATGTTCTAACTTTTGATTTTTTATTCTAAATTTCATTTTTTTCTGTTATTCGAATCTAATATTCGAATTTTTTTTAAATTCCAAAATTAGGTATTTCGTTTATAATGTCCCAGGTAGGTGAACTGGCAACGCGAGTTTATTTTGTTCTCAGACACAGGTCACGAATTGTGGGTACCGCAGTCTAATTCCACGAATTACTGGATTTATCGATGATTTCACCTGTCTCGATCAGATATTTCGAACCCCCCGTCAGGTATTTCGAGCCTCACTGATCTCGCATCCAAAACTGTAGCTTTCGTCTTCTTAATCCGATTTGGGCTTCTTTCTGTTATATTAATCTTATCGCGGCTTCCATTTTCCGTTGTATTAATCTTATTGCCTTTACCGTTGCATGACCACACTAAGCTGGCAATGCGCACATTTTTACAAATTATTGCGTAAAAAGGGTCTTGACCCGTATATAAAAAACAAATAAATAAATAAATACGCAAATAATTCTCCTCGAATATCCAGTCAAATCCTACAGTATACGGCATATATCTCCCTCAACCAGTGTACATCACCGTTCCGACGTTAGCGACGCGCAATTTTTTTCCCCCTCTATCTCTCTCTGGCGCTCGTCCTAAGCCTCCGATTTCGTGCGATTTATCTTTTCACCTGTCCCCGAAAGAACCCACCGGAAGAGCAAAAGAGCAGAATATAAAGAGTCAGAGAGGGTGGGAGGGAGAGCGAGAGGGTCGGTCGGAGGGGGAGACGAAAAAGGTACGTCGCAGCGGCGGCGGCGGCAGCGTATGACTTCCCGACCAGCGGTACCACAATGCGAAGGATGGTAATACATTTTTCCATATTTCATACAATTTATAAATGTAATGTACGTATATAGTACCCGCGGACTCGCGACAGTAGATATAATGGACGAGCGTCACGACTGCACAGAGCCCATTGCGCTCCGGTGGGCCCCACGGGGGAACGTGAAGGGGGGAAAGGGGGAGAGTCTGGTGAAGAATGGAGCATTCATTCATATAATATACATATATTTATGGAATATAGATAACGCGGAGAAGAGAGAGAGAGAGAGAGAGAAAGAAAAGCAGAGAGAGAGAATGTATATCGGTGCGTGCGGATTCACATTTCGTTTGGTCCACACGTATCTACCCTCTGTCACTACAGATAGGCTTATGTATCCCATATAGATATAGGGGAGACCGGGGTAAAATGGACCTCCGGGGTAAAAAGGCCCCCCTTTTTTGATTATCGAAAAAAAAAAAAAAAATTAGGGTAAAATGATGGTTGATATCGAATTTTTGTAGTGAAAAGCAATAAAAAAAAACTCTTTGGATTTTGTCATAGAGCCATTTTTTGCTTAGGGAACCCGTTTTACCCCGGATTTTTTTTTTTTTTTGCGACGCTCAAAATTGAATACTGATATCGAATTTTTTAGTGAAAAGCAATAAAAAAAAAACTCTTTGGGTTTTGTCATAGAGCCATTTTTGCTTAGGGGGCCCGTTTTACCCCGGTCTCCCCTACATATTACGTACACATTATGTGGATATATAGACATATATATATGTGTATTATATCCTATGTACAGTTTGTCGCCGGCATGTGACACGCGGCCTCCGCGAGAGAGTCCGTTCACTCCGCTGCTTTCCTGACAAACGTCAGGCACAGCTCGACCTCCTGTCCAACGGATATGCCTAGCCGTTTGCTGACTTTTCGTTCTCCGCCGACGCGGCGGGCGTGCATTCGCGCGGCATCCACCGCACACACAAACACACGCACATTGCACGTTGCCCTTCCGCAACCCCCTCACCCCCGTCGGCGGGGCCGCCTAACACAGCAGCAGCAGCCGCGGCGCAGCGATCTCTACGTCTGGTTATTGAAAAAAAGGAGCGAGCGAGAGGGGCGGAAAAAGCAGCCGCGATTTTTCCGGCCGGATAACCCTCCGCGGGCGCAATAAAAACGGCCTAACCGGCCGGAAAAACGTCAGTTTCTTCCTTCGCGTGCCCCCCAAGCTCCGCGCCGACGGACGCGACCCGCGAATTACGATCAATGTTTAGATAGCTCTGTTTAACGTTGCCGCGAATGGCTTCCCCCGGTGATACTGCCAAAATAGGACGCGTTGGCAGGGACTGCCTTTTGCCACACAAAGAAAAATATTAACGGAGTGATAATAACATTTTTGCTACGGTAGCTGAATATTTTACTGTGATAGCCGAACATTTTGCAGCGACAACAAAAAATTTTTTGATACAGCAATCGATTTGTTACCACGCCCTGATTAATTTTTCTCCGTGCTTGAACGAAGCTACTTTTTCCATCTTTTTTCTTTTTTTTTTTTTTTGCTTTTGTCGGGTCTTTTTAGAGATCGAGAATTCTCGCGAAGGGAATTTTTTTTTTTCCGAAAATTTTGATGCGACAACAAAAAAAATCGTTAATTCAACAATCGATTTTTTATCACTCCTTGATTATTTTTCTCCTGTATGAACGAAGTCACTTCTTCCATTTTTTGTTTGTACGCCTTCTTTTTTTTCTTTTTTGTTTGTTGCTTTTGTCGGGTCTTTTTAGAGATCGAGAATTCTCGCGAAGGGATTTTTTTTTTTTTTTTTGTAAATTTTGATGCGACAACAAAAATTCGGTAATTCAACAATCGATTTTTTATCACTCCTTGATTATTTTTCTCCGTGTATGAACAAAGTCACTTCTTCCATTTTTTTTTGTACGCCTTCTTTTCTTTTCTTTTTTGTTTGTTGCTTTTGTCGGGTCTCTTTGGAGGTCGAGGAGTGTCGCGAAGGGCCTCTCGGATACTTGACTGCGTGTTTCAGCTTATAACTCTCTCGACCAGACGTCCGCCTGTAGCTCTTATCGCTCGCGTCATCGCTCCGACTGCGCACATATTTTCCTCTCGAACGCTGGCGTTGAGGAACGACGTCGATCTGTCTGCAAATGGTTTCCACCCTTTTCGTCCGCTGTGTCCTCTCTCTGTCTCCCTCTCGGCTGGCGCTGTCGCTCGTCGCGCAAGGTGGAAATATATCGGAGACACGAATCCACCGCGATTTCTCAGGAAAGAAAGCGGGGAAACCGACCCCCGAACCCGCGTCTGCTCCGGGGATGCCATTGACCGCGTCGGCTCATCGAACGCTCGAGAGAGCCGACGACGGATTTTTCCACGGTTCGGATATCTTTCTGCGTTCTCGGGGGTCGCGATCCTTCTGTCTGTCCGAGGCAGGTTGGAATACTTTGTGTGTTGGAATTTTTTTTTTTTTTCTAATGTTCAGCTCTGAATATAAAAATACACGGAGAAAACGAGGGTCGTCGACTGTAGCGACTAGTGCCAGAATTTTTGTGCTCGGAGCATAGAAATTTAAAACGCTTATGGATATTTTTCGTAATTATAGAAATTTAGAACATATTTAGATTTATTTTCGTAATTACAGAAATTTAGAACATATTTGGATTTTTTTTTTTCGTGATTGTAGAAATTTAAAACCTATTTGGATTTTTTTCGTAATTATAGAAATTTAAAACCTTATTGGATTTTTTTGTAATTATAGACATTTAAAACCTTATTAGATTTTTTCGTAATTATAGAAATGTGAAACCTTTTTGGATTTGTTCGTAGTTATTACGATGTCGCATAATAAAATCCATCATATTTTCATTCAATTTCATATTTCATATTTCAAAACTTATTCCCGTATATTTAACCCATATTTTTATTTATATTTTTATATTCTTTTATTTTTTTTGTATTCTTTTTTTTAACCCATATTTTATATTTAAACCGAGTATAGTATTTATCACCTATCACCTGAGCCCCGTTTTCTCGTTGTATTTTTATTTCCCACGCGCGTTCGGTGAAAATCTGAAAAACTCAATTTTCCCCAGCGGCTAAGATCGCCGAATATGTTTCACGCAAGCGGTGCTTCGTCACACGAGGAAAATTACGAAGCTGGAGAAAAAAATGAGACGGCAATGACGAAAATTAATTAGCCAGCTTCTCGCAATATCCGAGTCAAAATGTGGACTGCGTACCGAGACAGTGTCCGTCGCTCTCTCTTTCTCTTTCTCTCGCTCTTGTCTCGGGCGGGCGAAGCTGATTTTTCGCTGCAAATTTATGGACTGGATTTCCTCGAAGCCGGTTTCTGCCATCTCGTTTCCTCCTCCTCCTTCTTCTTCTCTTTCTCCCGCCGTCTCATTATCCGTGTGACTCGTCCACTGTGCTTCCGACATCCTGGAGAATCCCCAGGCGAAAAAAGCGCTCTCTATATTTTTTTTCCCTCCCCCTCGACGACCGCTTTCTCGGCGTGTTCCTCGTTTTCTGGAAATTAATAAAGAGCCCGGATACTTAGCGGCGTTATTCTCTTCTTTTCTTCGGCCTCGCCGGCCCCCCGCGCGCCACTTCCGCCCCCCCCCCCCCTTTCGCTCTTCTCCTCTTTTCTTCGTCCTCTTTTTTTTGCAGCGTTCGAAAAAAAAAAAGAAAAATAGCGACGAGATGTTCCGACGAGACGCGAAAAACCGAGGGAAAATAACTTTGAGCTCTCGCTCGGCTCCTTCTCGGCCGGCGAGCCGCTCGGCGCTTCGGCCCCTCTGGATATCCCACTCGGAGAGAGCCGAGAGGTCGTTTCCACTTTTATTACGTAACACTACCGCGAGACCCAAATTATTACATCCTACACTCCGCGCGCCGTTGCTGTTTTGTTCTCTCATATTTTCGCATTACACGCGGGGGAGGTAAAAAAAAAAAGAAAAAACCCTCGACGACCCTTTTTAGCGGCAGCGGCGAACGGCAAGAACGGTGAAGGCAGAAAAATGAAGGGGCACGCCGGAGGCACCGAGGCTGCTTGTTTCGGGACCTAATATACATTTCGCGATAAATTTTCCGGGGGCGAAAACGTTTACTTGGCTAAACGAAATTACCGATCGCTCGGAATCAGCCCACTCTTTTCTCTCTTTCTCTCTTTCTCTACGTCTCTGTCTTTTTCTCTTGCTTTTTGCTTCCTCATAGAGGAAGCTTTGTTTTCATGAAAAAAAAAAAAATTCTCAAGATTTTCATGCCAGTATGCTTAGAATCATCTAAATTTGGCACTCAAGTAGAGTAGTCATCACACTTTAAATGTTACGATTTTTTAATAAATATAGAAATTTATATATATAAATAATAATAAATTTATATTTTATTTTTATATTTATTTTTATTTTTTTAAATATTTTTTTATAAATATAGCCCTTAACATTTTATGTAGTTTTTAATTTGTTGAAAAAAGGGCGTGGTCGTCCTAACAAAAAAACTAAACTAAAGTGGTTCGGATTTTACATAATTTTGAATTTTTTTTTTAATGTAGATTTTTGCTATAACTTCCTCAAAAGTTAAGAAAGTAAGACAAAATTTTGTATCGAATCAAAATTTGATTTAACGATGCTTGTAACGGAGTTTTCTTTTGTTCAAATTTTTAAAAAGTTGCAAAGTTGAACTTTGCAAATTGCTTCCTCATTAATTTTCCTTTTTCACAAAGCTTCCTCTATGAGGAAGCCAAAGTGAATTAAACAAGCTTCTTCATAAAGGTGGCTTTGTGAAAAACGAAAATTAATGAGGAAGCAATGTGCAAAGTTCTACTTTGCAATGTTTTTTTCTCTCTGCTATTACTCGAGCAGACGAAAAATGCGATTCGCCGGTATAAACCGCAGCAAATACATAAATCACGCGGCTCTCTCGTCGAATCTCCTTCTCCCTCTGCCTCCCCGTTCTCTTTGCATCGTCGACGTTTATTTTCTATCAATATCTCTCTCTCTCCCGGTTTGGCCCGGCAACCGAGGCAGCCGGGGAGGTTCGCCCCGCTTTGGTGTGGCCAAAGAGCTGGTAAATCGATGTCGATGCGGCCTCGAGGAATTTTTATGAGATAGGCGAAATAGAAAATCGTGCACAGAGCTCTTCACGTGCCGCGTAACTAGATTCACAAGGCATTTTTATCGAGGAGCGCGCCCCGCTTCGCTTTCTCTCTCTCGAGCCAACCGCGAGTTTGAGGAAACAACCGCGCCGCTCGAGACTCTCGAATCAGCCCATCCACTTCGCCTACCCTCCCCCCGCCTGCGGTTTTATTCACCCGGGGCCATCGATATTCAAAACTGCGCGCACACCGCTCTCTTAAAGTCGCGGGCGAAAAGATCTGGCTCGTCGACTCGCACGGCCGAGTCGCGGAGAAAAGTTGTCTGCCGAGCGGAGTCTTCTCTCCTTCCTCCTCGCCTCGCCTCGCGACGCGCGAGATTCTCCTCCGCGCGAATCTGCGAACGTCGCGAGGAGCAGATCCACATTTTCTACGTTTGATCCACGAGTAGCCGAGACAATTCAAGAAAGTACCGAAAAAGCTGATCCCTCCGCGCTTTCTCGTCCCGCTTGGCATTTGGCAATTTTTGCAAAATATACAATTTCGTTGATATCATTTTTATCGAATAATAATTCGTGGAATAGTAGCCGGGAATTTTATTTCCGGCTGCTATTCGATAAAAAAAATCGAGTCCATTTTTCTCCTCGACTCGTCTCTGAGTATCCGAATTTCATACAAGCAGATTTTAAAAAATTATTATCATCCAGTAACCGAATTTCATTCAAACAGGGTTTTTTTTATTATTATCATCGAATATCAGAATTTCATTCAAACAGATTTTTAAATAATTATTATCACCTAGTATGCGAAGTTCACTCAAGGTGATTTTTAAAAACTATGATCTTCGAGTATCCGAATTTAATTCAGATTTTTTTTTTTTTTAATCATCGAATATCCGAATTTCGTTTACATTTTTTTTATTATCATCGAGTATCCGAATTACGTATAGATTTTTTTGATTATTATCATCGAGTATCGCGAGTCATAAAAAATATTCCCCACATTCCCCTTGTCCGCGATACCCGGAAACGAGTCCAAAGAAAACGTCCTTTATAACTTTATTTACAATCAGTCGGGATTCCCTCCCTCAGCCCCTGGCTTCTTTGATAGTTTCACGGGCGAGAGAACCCGCGCTCCGTTTCCTCGGCTCGCGGAGGTCAGAGCGCCGAGTCGGAGAAAACAAGGCGGGAGCCGGTGCGCCGGACTCCGGGGTGCTCGGCGGGAGCCGGTGTATCCACCCCCTTCTCTGTATTCCAGTATGTGCAATGCGAACGAGACTCACTCGCTCTCCTCCTCCTCCTCCTTCCGCCCTTCCCGCCTCGCGATAAATCTCCGAGTCTAAACGTAAAAGCCAGCAATAAATAGCCGCCGAATCGATAGTAGTGTGTGCCGTGAGGGAAGAGACCGGAGGGAGGCGAACGGGAGAGGCGAGCGAATGAGGGACACGGCGCAACATAGCGAAGGGTGGTTTTCGAGCTGCCGCTCGGTGCACCAAAGAGAGCTGGCCTGTATACTTAAACGGGTCGACCGATGGCTCCACATTCCCTCCCGTTTTCCCCTCCTTCCCCTCGTTCCTCTCGCTTCCCGGAAGTAATAAGGGCTGCGTGGTTTTCAATCCCTTTTTTTCACTCTGTCCCCGTTTTTACCTTCCTGCCTTCTCTCTCTCTCGATCTCGTTGCTCTTTTTTCCCTCTCTTTTTTATGCACCGTACACATTTGCCTACCGCAATAATCAGTCGAATTGCCGGGATACCCGGAGACCTCCGCGGAATGTAAACTGGGGCGCGTCACACGTTCAATCACGCAAACGTCCCCCCCGGGCGACGTCAGACGACGCGGAAATTTTTCGAGAGAGTAGAAGAGAGAGACTCAAACGACTTGTATGGGTTGCGTGAGGGGAGCGCGGCGAAGCGAAATCAATGACATCCGTGACCTACGCTTTGGGAACTGCGGAGTCGAAAAAAAAAGATGAAAGTCAAGCGGAAGGCGTTTTTTTCTGGATTGCATGGGAGATGAAGAGAAAATTATTTTATTGTGAATTAGCGTTTGCGGATGGCGATAAAAATATTTTTGTCGATTTTTTGAATGATTTATGATTTACGATTTTCGAAATCATTTGGGGTCGAAAAAACGGTGAAATTCAAGCAGAAGGCACTTTTTCCCCCGACAATACAGGAAATAAAAGGATAATTAGTTGTCTCTGAATTAGCTCTTACGGTTAACGATAAAAATATTTCTCCCAATTCTTCAAATAATTTATTTCACGTATCCACCAACACTGAATCTCGTCTTCCTCCATAAAAGAGAATTTTCTTCCACTACAATTTTGCAACATGCAAATAAACGACTGAATAACGAGCTGAATACCGAAAATGACCCACAGGGAGGCCGCCGATCGATCGTGGAAATTCTCAAAGAGCCGAGGAAACCCGGCGCCAGTTTGCATTCGCCGTATTTGCCTCAAAAGAATTTTTCGAAAAACGTGTAATGAACTACTGAAAATGACCCACAGAGGGGCCGGGGGGATCGATCGGGGGGGCGAAATTCTCAAAGAGCCGGGGATATCCAGAGTCGCGCGAGCATCCCGACGGCGGGTACGGTAAGCCCTTGAAGTTAATACCGCCGGGGTTTGGAGATGCGGAGCGAGAGAGCGAGAGAGAGAGAGAGAGAGAGAGAGAGAGAGAGAGAGAGAGCGAGATCGAGTCCGGGGCGCGAATCGGGGTTGGTCGATGGTCAAGCTAGCATGAAATACGAGGATATCCCGTGGCCGTGAAGGGGTTGAGGAAGGGTTGAGCGGGAGGGACCCCGATGGACGGATCGCGGGAGAGCGAGAGAGAGATTATTGGCGTGATACGAGGGGTTGCCGAGCCACATGATTACCAATCGCTTCCGATCAGCTCGATCGTCTTGCCCGTCCGCTTCTCTCTCCACCCCCTTAAGCCCCCCGGCGCAGCTAACGTTCACCCAGAACACTTCGACTCTCCCTCTCTTCCTCTATTCGTCTCGATCTCTCTGTCTCACCCTCGCGAACTCGATGGCCAACGCTCCGGAACTTCCTCGCATATAAAACTTCACCGACGACGACGACGACGACGACGACGACGTCGTCTTTTCCTCCTCCTGCTCTCCACTTCTTCATTCACCCTACTTATCCCCCACCATTTTCCCCGAATAAGATCCCAACGATAAACAGAATCGTCGGACCGTTTTGCCGTGCGATATATAAAGTGTGTCTTTGTATTTTGGGGTGGAGGGTGAAGGGTGATCGGTGTGTTTTGTTTGATGTGGGCGGGAGGACAGGAATTGAGCGATTCGCGAGAAGTTGAGAGAGGAAGTCTAAAGGGCCAACAGGTGAAGATTTTGAAGCGACACGGCGGGGAAAAAATGTCATTGATTTAGGAAAAGTTTCGCTTGCGGTCTGCTAAAAACAGTATTTTAAAAAGAAATTCTAGTTATTTTTGTCAAAATTCATGAACACTAAAGGTACTGAAAACATTAATTTTGCATAATAATTCCAAAATATTATTAACAAATTCATAAAAAAAAATTGTTGAACAAATATTTTGTTGACCCGCTTTTTTTAAATGAAAATCATTCCTTTATTTTTTGTATACGTATGATTTTTTTCGGATTCTTATCTAATCTTTGAAATATGTGTTTTTTTGTATGAAAAAAAGGTACGAATTTGCCTATTTTCGAGTTATCGTTTCAATATCATACGAAATTGTAGGAATCAGAATTTAAATTGAACAGACAACTTTTTATCGAATCAATGATATTTTTTTCCTTCGTCGTCACGCGGATTTTTCGAGATCATCGGCGATCTTGGATAGCGCGTTCTTATTAATAATTTCTCGCGCCTTTTTCTTCAATCCTACGAATTTCTGTTTCCCCAACAATCGGTTGTTCCATCGCGTTCCGTCCTTGCGGGACTTACAACAATGGGAACGCCGGAGTTTTTGTTGTTCTTGCGAATTCACGAGAATCGGATTCGCGGCGGGAGCAGCCGCGCCGGGGCTGCGATAATTCACGGCCGGAGGTGTCGCTGGCTGCTACTGTTGTGCCGGTTACTGTGTGTTCTCCTGGGCCGCCGGCGAGCGAGAGAGAGAGAGAGAGAGCGGGAGGAGAACTGCGGGCCGGAGCCTCGCGCGTCTGAGCACAGGGGTCACAGGGCACGGGGCGCTCTCGCTCGTCGGCGTGTGGAAATTATTGGGTGACGGCAATCGGAGTAATTGCTGGCACGATCGATGCTCGTGCCTCTCCTTACTCCGTCCCGTTTCCACCCGTTGCCGACACTTCGACTCCGTCTCTCTCTTTCTCCGCTGCTCGCGTCGTGTCTCCAGGTCCGGCTTGTCTTCCTCTATCTCTCTCTCTCTCTCTGTTTCTCGCCTCCTCTTTCTCTCTCTCTCTCTCTCCATGAATTCGACTCTCTCTCTCTCTCTCTCTCTCTCTCTCTCTCTCTCTCTCTCTATGGATTCGTCTCTGTCTCTCTCTGTTTCTCCTCCTGTTTCTCTTTCTCTCTCTCGATGAATTCGTCTCTCTCGCGCCGAAGTTACCTACATACCTGACGACCCAACAACGCATCGGCCGGCAACACCCACCGGGTATCCTGTGTGTGATGGAACGGTTTCTCAGTCCCGTCGAGACCTTTGCGTCCGTACGATGATTAGATTGATAGTGCCGCCCGGACGAGGACGGCTCGTCGGACCGCGACAGCTCGTAGTACACTCGGCGACTCGGACTGCCAAACACGATCGGACCTCCCGCGCTCCTGAAATACATTTTACCATTAACGTATACGAGGGAGATGTAACAGTTGTAAAATACTGGAGATGCGCCTTTTTTCGTTTTTCTTCGCCATGCGTGTTTTAACGAGTGAGGGATGCTTCGTTGATTAGGGATTTTTGTCACTCTTGGTTCGAAGTCGGGTCTATGATTTCTGGCAGTGGGAACACCGGATTTTTTTTTTATATCGAAAAAAAAAGCTTGCCACATTCTCTTCGTTATTAAGTTTTCTCACAAACGAAGCGAGAAAATACAGGAACCGAAAAATGTAATCTTGATTTTTGAGAAGTGACGAAATTTCGAAAAAAGTGCGGAAACATTTCTTTAGATTTTTTTTCTATTTAATTTATTTATTTACTTAAATTCTTTAATTTTGATTTATTTAAAAACAAATTTAACGCTTCAGTTTTCTCGAAAACGTTTTTAAAAACTTCACTATTTTTGATATTATAATTTTTTTGTTGCATCAACTGGGTTTAAAGTCTCGTCTCTCGAAGAAAAAAAAATAAAAAGTTAGGTTCTACACGAATCCCCAATATATTTCAAAAAGCATAAAATACGATTGAATAAAATAGTACTGAAATATTCAGGTGCTCTCGAAACGAGATTGCAAATGTGTCGGAAAGGCGCTACAATTCTCGCCGCTGTTCTCGGTAAGAAGAAAAAAAAAACGGAAACATGTTTTTCACCACCGACCGTGCATTTATCCAAACAATCGTTAATCAGAGCCCCGGCCGATTGGCAATTTTCTAGGTACCTAGGAACTAACAACGGCAAATTAAGTGTGAAAGTGTGTCAACGAGCGTCCTTCCCTCGTGTGTGTTCGCCTATGGCATCACCGCGCCACGCGAGGTGAAACACCGAGAGCGCGAGAGATCGCCGGATTATTTCGCTGGCTCTTGGTCGAATTAGAGTGCGCAAAGTCCGAGCGTACACGACGCGGTTTCCACGTCATTATACGAGCTCGAGTGGACGCGAGATTTCCATCCTTATTTCCCGTCCCTCGTTCCTCCGTTTTATTCGCCGTCAGTGGGAGGAGGAGAAGAAACACGACATCGAAATATATTTCGCCACTCGAATATTGTAATGGACACTTGAAAAACCAAATAGCGAGAAAGACGAGAGAAATAAAAAAAAATTGAGTCGCTTCGAGTTGTATCGCAGGTCCAATTTGTAATAAAATTCTTTTAGCAGAAATATTTATTTTTTATTTTTATATTAGATTGCTTTCGGTGCATGTAATTTTAAATAAATCACAGCTTCAAATGTTAAATATTCCCGAACATAAATTCGAAAATGTTATTAACAAATTGATGAAAAAAAAAAGGTTTAACAATTATTTCGATGACCCAAGATTTTTTTTCATGAAAATGATTCCTTAGTTTTTCTGAATACGTATGAATTTTTTTGTAACACGTGCACGAATCGCGGCACTTTCCATGGCAGTCTTGCGAGCCGAAAGTGGCCGTTTCCCTGTCAGTTGCGAACCTGTGGTGAAATGACAGAGTCACGCACGCGCAGTTCGCATTTCGTTCACTTTCGTCCCTTGGGAGTTTCTGTCATTCACTTTCGTCCCTTCAATCACAACCTCACTTTTCAGTATTCGTCTCGCGCGACTGCCATTCCAAGTGCCGCAGATTCGTGCACTCGTTACAAAAAGTATGATGTGCAACACGGGTCGAAATGGCAATTGCGACTCGTGTGATTGCAGCCCTCGCTTCGCTCGGGCAGCAAACCTCACACTCGCCGCAATTGCCAACTTTCGACCCTTGTTGCACAATATACTATTTCAGACTTCAGAGTTCACATTGAATTTTCACATATTTTCCCTATAAAAAACGCACAAAATTCAATGTGAACTCCAAAATCTAAAAAAATTCATACGTATTCGGAAAAACGAAGGAATCATTTTCATGAAAAAAAAACTTGGGTCATTGAAATATTTGTTAAACAATTTTTTTTCTCAATACAATTTTTATCGATATCCTACAGTAATATAAGACACAGAAAAACTTATGGTTTGAAAATTTATATTGTTACTAAATTCCAAGTTATAACGAAGTCGTGGAAACGCGCGTTACGCTCGAATATTATTAACATTCACGAATCTACATCTCCCACCTTGACCTCCTCGAGTTTCCCCCCGCATTATCATATTTCACAGCGTTTCAACTACAGCGCGAGAGAATTAACCGCGACCCACTTTTCGCAAACGTTACAATGTACTTAGTCAGGGCGCGCGATGCTAAGTTGAAATCGAATCGAGACGCTGCGAGCTGCGCGTAGCTGCCGGACACCTCGTTTCGTCCAGCGGGAGCCACAGGCAGACAGAGAGAGAGAACTCGTTTGCCTGGCTGACCGGGGAACGTGCTGAAGTTGCGAATTTGTCTCGTTACTCCGCAGCTCGCACGACGTTAGTTTTCCTTTGCATTTCGGCCACCGACCACCGAATGTATTATTAGAAAAGCGGGAACGAGACAACCGGCGAACGCGAGAGCGAAGCCACCGATCCGGGGGACCCGCAGCAATTTGCATTAATTCGATCGGTCTCTAGGCCCGGAGTGCAACTCGAACAGCGCGAATTTTGCAGCGGAGATTCTTGAAAATTTAATCAGCGATCCGCGCGCGCCACGTTAATTATTAACGAAAGCGAAATTTCAGGTGGAAAATTAACGACGGAATAATGAGGAAGCAATTTGCGGGCCGCACATGCGTGGCCCAATTTTTTTTCTAGGTTCGTTCGCGCTGTTAAAAATATTTGGAGGTTCGACGATCACTGCAAGTTTTTGCGCGTAAATCGGTGTATTAGATAAAAAATTCGCGATCGATTTCAGCCACCGATTGTAGATGTAAAACCGAGTGAAGTGTGTTTTATTTTTTAGGGAACAAAGACGTTCGACGTTTAATGAAATGATTGATATTTCATTAGTTGATAATTGGCAATAAGCCGGTGCATTAGATAAAAAAAAAAATTCGCGATCGATTTCAGCCACCAATCGGAGAGAAAAATCGACAAGACGCGAATTGCGCGAAGAAATTAACAAACCGCCGAATGCGTGGATGTAAAACCGGCTGAAGTGATTTTTCTTTTTTTAGGGAACGAAGACTCTCGACGTTTAATGAAATGATTGATGTTTAATTAGTTGATAATTGGCAATAAGCCTGTCTGTCCGCGGCGGTTTAAAACGCGGAAAACTTTGAGGTTTGACTTAGCCCGCAGTTTCCCCCTCGCCTATTCCATTAATAAACACAAGGGCACCAATTATATCCTCGCGTTGCTCTCTCTCCTTCGTGCGCCTCGCGCGCCGCGTTACGTTTATCGAATTCAACGGGCGGGCCCCGAGGATTCTCGAGCCCGAGTAACCAAGATAAATATTGAAAGACGAAGTGGCTCGTTGCGATCCGTATATTCGTTTCCCGTGCCCGACTCGGCCAGACGTCATATCCACCCCAACTTTCCCTGTGTATATATAATACGCGAAATGCTAAGTTTAATTATGTTTTAAACTTTGATTATAAGCGTCACTGTCAAGGCCTTCGCGTGTCGCGCCGTCTCGCTCGTTCGCCCCGCTCGGCCAGAAACTCGCGAGACGACGGATCTCTCTCGACTCTCTCTCGCTCTCGCTCTCTCTCTCTCCGGGCGACTCCTCGAAACTTTCCAGGGCGCCGCCGGAATCGGCGCTGTCGCGCAAAGAGTTTCGCCATCGCTTCTATGGTTAACCGACGACCGAGACTTTTCGCCGCGCCTTTTACCCGCAGGCTCGTCCACGAGATTATAACTCCGGTGCCTCGGAAGCTCCGAGTCCTCACGTTCTTTATCTTCGAATCACGGAGATCATTCGTGGAACCCCGAAACGTCTGTCGCGAATACGAGAAAATTGATACCGAGTCGCAGAATATTGGATGAAAAAATTCGTGGTGATCAACGAGAAGCAGAAAAATAGCGGCGAGATATTTTTCGAATCTGAAGAATAAAACATTGAAAAAACTTAGTCATTTCAGCCGGGTTTACATTGACGAAATTTGTACCATCTCGCTGAATATTGGCTGGAAAATTCTTGAACTTCAGAAATCCCAATGAAAAGCAGGAAAATCGCCACAAAATATTTAACAAATCTAAAAAAAAAAATATATTATAAAACCTTAGTAATTTCGAACGGGTTTATATTGACGAAATTCATACCACGTTACCGATTATTGGCTGAAAAGTTTTCGAACTTCGGTAACCCCAACAAAAACGAGAAAAACAACGATAAGACATTTCTCAAATCCTCAGAACAAAAGATTGCGAAAACCTCGCGAGAAAAATATTTCTCGAAACAGGAGAAATACTTATGGAAACCCCCCTGAAGCCGCGCATTTACCGAGCAGAATAGTGGCTGTTAAATCCGCTAAACTTCCGCGTCCCTCTCTCTCTCTCTCTCACTCTCTCTTCCCGCCGCGAAGTAACCTCGGCGGAATAGTCTGCGGGGAGTCTGCCGTGTTCCCGGTAAACACACTCGTTCCTTCCTCGCAGCCTATACTTCCAATGTTCCCGCGTTACCGTCGTGTGCAACGCCGCGGATACGAGGAGAAAGAGAGACGACGCGCGAGGGGGCGAAAAAGAAACGCGAGAAGGGAAAGAAAAGTGGCAGGTTCTGATGCACACGGAGTCAGGGACTCTTCCCACCGACGAGGCTCTCGTCCTGCACCCACGTAACTGATATACATATACATATGTATCCTTACATACAGACACATATAAGGGAAACCGGGGTAAAACGGGCCTCCGGGGTAAAACGGGCGCCACTTTTTTTTATCATCGAGAACAAAAAAAATTAGGGTAAAATGGACTCCCGTCTCCGTCGTAAGTTTTGAGGCTTCTTTCTTCGTCAAAATTTTTTTCTCGCCGTCCTCCGTGATTTTTTTTTTTATTCGCGGGCTTCTTCGGCAACAGTTT
Source organism: Pimpla rufipes (assembly GCA_963932165.1). NCBI lineage: Eukaryota > Metazoa > Arthropoda > Insecta > Hymenoptera > Ichneumonidae > Pimpla > Pimpla rufipes. Next base: position 24,070,115 of record OZ010632.1, read on the forward strand.
TTTTTTCTCCATCAATTCTTGCCTGTACGGCGAATCCGTCACGACTAAAATGTGCTTTTGTGTCACATTTTAGTAAAAGACCCAAAAAATCAACACTCACGCCGATCGGTAGCGTTTTGTGTACTAACTCATATTTGTGCCGGATTCTGAGGGGGCCCGTTTTACCCCGGAGTTTTTTTTTTTGCCGACCCTCAATATTGATGACTGATATCAAATTTTTTAATGAAAAGCAATTAAAAAAAACACTTTGGGTTTTGTCATAGAGCCATTTTTTGCTCACGTGGCCCGTTTTACCCCGGTCTCCCCTATATCCGTATAAACACACATGAGGATCGGTATATAGCCTGGCCTCGGTGACATATTCATGAGAGAGGAACAGGAGCAGAAACGCGAGAGCGAGCTTCTTTCTGCGGCGTTACTAGAGCAAATTTTAGGGGTAGGAAACTTCATGTTTTATGCATTCGCGAGCGAGACTGAGAGCAAAAGGGCGACGCGGGAAGGGAGGAAGGGAGAGAGAGAGAGACGAGAAGTTTTGTTGCCCGTTGCGCCGCACGTAAACGAGAAAGAGAGACGAGGAAAACGAGTCGGGTGGCTCTTGTACTCTCGGTGTTGTGCCGCATGTACACCGGGGTATATCGCTACTATACTATTTTTCCCAGTGAGCACAATGCTCGGCGGTGCACCTTGCACGGACGTATGCAAACACCCGTCGACTCTCGCACCCCCTCGAGCTTCTCTACTGCCTATAAAGCCCCCCCTGCTCGCTCATCGCGCAACCCGTGAAACGACGAGGGAGAGAACACGAGGCAGCGCGACACGGGACGCCACGGGGAAACGGAGAGGCTACGGGACTCTCTGCGCCTGCCGCTTATTCCGGGAACCAACACGACGACACGTGTGCTCTTTTATTACCTGTGTAACAGTCGTGTATATTTACGCGTGTCGCAGGGACGAACGACGAGGAATTTTAGGTTCTCGCGAGCGGCGGGGATAGGAGAAAAAGTTTCCTTGATTCGATGACGTTTCCTTGAAATCTTGGCTGATTAAACGTTTTTTTGGCGTTATTGAAATGATAGCCTTAAGGTAGTCCTTGCGACCCATATTCATTTTGCATAAATTCGAGGAATATGAGAGAGAATTGCAAACACTTCTCGAAGATATAAAAATTTGACAAAATGTATGCGCATTAAAGGTACTGAAAAGATTCATTTTGCATAATAATAATTCGAAAATGTTATTAACAAATCGATGAAAAAAAAAATTGGTTAACAAATATTACGATGACCCAAGTTTTTTTTCATGAAAATGATTCCTTCGTTTTTCCGAATACGTATGAATTTTTTCAGATTTTAGAATTCACTTTGAATTTCGCGCGTTTTTTATGGGGAAAATATGTGAAAATTCTTTCTTTGAAATTCAACGAAACATTTCACTCAAATCAGTGAAAAGAAAAATGCAATCCACCCATTTCTTTGGAATCAAGGAAACTTTATCTCTCAGTCATGTAACGCTTCGACGTTGTCTCTGTTTTCTCGTCGAAGCGAAGAACTAAAATTTTCGCGAATGTCGCGGCAGTTTCCAAACTTGGTTGCAATTCAACTTTGTCGACAGGGAGGTAAATCTATCATATTTCTTTCCCGTAACATCGGAATTTCGGAAATTTCCCCAAAAGACCAGTAAAAACGCTGTATCGACTTGGAAGTTCGCCGCGTTATTTCATCCCGTGACTCCTGTCAGCGTCTTGGAATTCTGTGGCTGACGCTCGATGCCCCGATTTGTAATTTCTGCGTCCGAAGACCGAAGACTCCGAGGGGGTTTATTGACGGCGAGCAAACAGCAGTCGATAGACACGTCGGGCACAGACGGGCCGAGGTAAAGCGAGCAATTAATTAATAAGAGAAACCAGGGCGACGTATTAGCCCCCCAGCGAGCAGCTGTTTGCACAATAGCAGCCCCGAAGCCCCGAAGAAGAAGAAAAAAATACGCAGCAGCCCCTCACGACGTTTTCTCTCCCCCGGAACGCGTCGCGAGCTCGCGTCAAACTCCTCGAGCGTCTCGCGTTATTCGCGACTGCGAGTTATTAGATCAACGAGAGACTCCACGCGAGCTTCTCGGCACAACCGGCGGGATAATATCAATATTTGCGCGTTAATACGTCGCCCAGATTTCCTCCCTCCCTCCCTCTCGCTCTCTTTTCACCCGTCACCCCCTCCAGGCAAAGTGACTACTCAAACAACAGACTTCCTCGCAGCTTTCGTGCCCCAAGAGACGTCGTTCTTTTTTCCCCCATCCTCCCGTCTCACGTTCCACGCGACCCGAAGACTCGTCGCTCCTCCTCGAACATACGACGACGATTTTCCACGATGTTGAAGTTTGCATCGTTGGAATGCAACGAAATTCAGAAAAAAAATCTAATTAACACAAGTGATTGAATAATAATGTAATTACAAAAAAATTATTTAATTATTAAAAATTATTTAATTACTAAATAATGATTTGATTATTACATAATGCTTTAATTGTTTAGTAATACTTTACTGAATAATGATTTAATAATTAAATAACGATTTAATTATTAAACAGCGATTTAATTATTAAATACCGATTTAATTGTTAAATAACTACTTCATTAATAATTTCATCATTTGTTTTAAACAGAATTAATTTTGTTTTCTGAATTTCGTTGCATTCCAACAATGCAAACTTCAACATAGTGATTTTCCAACGTAAAAAAAAAACTCGTCGAGTGCGAAACGAAAAATTTGCGTAAAATATGCCGCGGGAAAAATGTTACCAGGCCACCGCGCTCTGTCTATCTGCGGATGGACGGAGGGGGCGACGAGCTCGACCCGGGGGCCGCGCTCGCCACGTGGCTCGTTGCCAATCGGAGCAAAGTGGCCCCCCGCGCGACATTCGACAACCGAGATACTCTCTCAGCACTAACGCGGGTGGCAGCATTTATTTCACGAACTGCCTCCCTCTCTCTCCTCTTTCGCTTTCAACCGGCGACCCCCCCCCCCCCCCCCCGCCGCCCTCGCGCATCCAGCGCGAACTCTCGGGCGGCTAATTGATCGTGAAACGTTTTAATCACCCCGGCGAGGTCCGGCACGAGCGTACACAGCGATGTATACACAGTAATAGGGGCTGCTCTTCACTCTCTCTCTCTCTCCGCGTCTCGCCTTCCCGCGAATTTTCGCCTCCGCCGTCAACGCTCGTCCGAAAACTCCTGGCACCGCTCACACCGGCTCGCGACACAAAGAATTCGTTCTCCCACGGCGCCCCCCGAGGGCTTTTGTGCCAAATTTTTCAGCAGCGGGGAAGAAAAAAGAACGAACGAACGAACGCGATTTGCGGAGCCCCCGTAACGACACATCAGCCACGCGAGGCGCGCGAGGTTTGAAGCACGAAAATAAAAGGAAAATCGTAATTGCGCTGACTTGTCTTTTGGTTCATTGCGCTTGCTGACCTCTCGTTGTTTTGCGCTTTTTTGCTTTATTTTTCGCCGCTGAATTAACTGACTGAGAATAAAGGCAGCAATTTTTTTCTGGTAATTTTAAACTCGTGCGAGACACGATAATAAATTAATTAAACTAATTTGCGATGAAGAATAATTCTCGCTGACCATAGATACACGAATATAGATTTTTCTCGAATTCTCCTGAATTTCAGGGCGAATAGCGAACGAATCGAACGAGGGCAAAATTATATTTACGCCGCGCGCGGAGAGAAATATTCGAAATTTCGTGTTTAATTACGTCGAAGGGATTTTCCGCGCGACGGATGACGATCGATATCTCGGTGTTTGGGTCACACCGAGGGAGAGTCGCGATAAATTCACGATCGCAAAAGTCGCGATAAATTCTCGGTCCGGTCGCGACGTCGCGTCTGGGCGACGCGCGCGCGTGTTCTTTATTCATCTAATTTGCGAGAAAAAAAAAATCTGAATATCAGATGGGTGGGGAGGAATCGAGCGAGCGTTTGGCTCGTGGAACTATTGTGGCTGTAGGTGCATTCAAGATGAGGATCGTTTGGAAGCCAGCAGCTTCGTTTTCGACGCGCTAACGCGCAGCATTTCACATGCGCATACATTTTCGCCCTTTCCCCGACCCTTTTTTTCCCCACTGATTCTTCCTCCGCGTTTCCCGACCTTTCTCGCCCTCCGCGGGTCGCGCGCGAGAATATTATGAATAATCGGAGCGCGAGACGCCCGCAGCCACAATGCACGAAGAACGCGCGTTTCCCGTCCGCTCCCGAATCCACCTGACCCCGATCGCGGAAACGCGCAGTGTTGTAAGTTCTGATTACTTTAAAGATTAAAGTTTACACAACAGTTTATTTAACACTGGTTACTAGCCTTTTTAATCGATTTTGAAAAAAATATTTTTTAGGCGACGACAAAAATATTTTTTTCTGTCTGAAATCGTTTCGAAAATATTTCTAGGGGCAAGGAAATTAATATTATAGGAAGGAATATTAATTTCCTTGCCCCTATTTAAAAGTTTACAGATCACATTATAATCGTTACGAGTTATTATTATAAAGCCACAATTACAAGGCCAATTGTACCATCAATTTTATTTCTATAAAAATGAAGGATTTACAACTCTGGAAACGTGCGACAGCCGCGAGAGCGAACGAAGAAGGCGGCAGCGACCCCTCGACTCAATTTCGAAAAATTACTCGGGGCTTTTTTCTAATTATCCGACGCTCACGCGCGAGCGCGACGCACGAGCGGGGAGCGCAGCAGCAGCGGGGACGCGAATAATCCGCATAAATTTCCATAGACACGCACACACACGGCGCATTATCATTCCCAGCGAGGCGTCCAGTTTCGATAGCGAGGATTTAATTTACGGGACGTGTCTCTCGTTCCTATCTTTTCTATCTCCCTTCGACCGACCCCCTTTTGGCTCTCTCTCTCTCTCCTCTTTCGCTACCAGCCCGTTTTGGCGGCCCCCGGATAGAGGGAAATTGGCGATCGGTGTACGCACGCAAAGCTTGCTTACAAAATCGTTGTCATTCCCCCGGTCGCACGCACGTAGCTCGCGCGCGCTATAATTCCGATAAATTTAAAGCCCGAACGACGAGTTTTCGAACACCGCGCCCGCGCGCGCCATTTGCGGAGGGCACGGCCGAACGGCGAGCGTGTTACCGATATACGCGAGCCCCGGCGCCACCGGATTCCCCGTAAGTTTATAATACGCCGGGAATATTTATACGCATTTTCGGTATTTACTTGGAATTTAAAAAATACACAAATGTATCATATTTAGCAGGAAGAGGATTATGGGGACTGAATGAAAAATTATTATTTTTTGGTGGAAAGAGTCGTATGAAAAATCCTTTGGGGTTGAATATTCGCGACAATGATTCGAGCGTGAGAAACAATCGCTGGATTCGGATATAAACATTTTGAAAATCCTTTTTTTATGTCGAAGAGGAAGAGAGTGAAAATCGAGTGAAGGAGCGAAGAGAGTTAATTAATTAGATACCGAATTTATGGATATCCGTGGAAGAGGAATTTCGTTATTTACTTGGAATGAAAAAAAATACACAAACGTATCATATTTTGCATAAAAAGGATTACGCGGACTGTATGAAAAATCATTATTTTTCGGTAGAAAGAGTCGTACGAAAAATTCTTTGAAAAATCCTTTGAAAAATCCAATCGCCAGATGCGGATATAAAAATGGTGGAAATCCCTTTTTTCATATCTAACAGGAAGAGAGTGAATAGCGAGTGAAGGAGCGAAGAGTCAATTAATTAGATACCAAATTTACGGATCTCCGTGGAAGAGCAACGAGCTCGGCTAGGCCAAGTTTTTAATCCAACGTCGTCGCACCGAGTGGACCTCTGTTTCTTATCACCGAAACTGCCCCACTCGGTTGCGAGCCAAGAACGAATCCGCGAGTCTCATCCCTGTCCCTCTCTCTCGTTTTTCCGTCCCGAAATTTCGCTGTTTCGCCGACGATCCGTAGTTATCGAATCTGCCCCGCTCGAATAATGCCCGCTATTCGACTAACCGTCTTTCCATTCAATTTATCCTCCTCGATAGTCAAGAGGGAATTAATCTTCCGCGCTACCGCAGCCTCCGGAACTCGGGGGCTGCCCCCCTCGCTCTCCCCCCGCGGATTCCGCAACAAGAATTTCGCAAATTTCTCCACTGTCCACCAAGTTGCTTACATACCCTCCGGGGCTTCTCGCTCCGCCGGGCCAGCCAACTCTTGGCCCGCGCTTTCGGATTTTCAATGGCGCGTCGATGCAGCTTACGAGACGCGTCGCGAAAATTGATATCCCGACGTGTAGCCCTCGCGAGACTCGCGCTATTTTTCCACTTATTTCCCAAAATAATATTATTGGCTTATCCATTGCAAAGTTCGATTCTGTTCACTGCTTCCTCATTAATTTACATTTTTCACAAAGCCACCTCCACAAAGAAAATTATTTATTCATTTTGGTTTCTTTTTTTTTTTAATCTCGAATTTAATTCGCTGTTCTAATATTGAAAAATTATCTCAATGTTAATTCACTGATACAGACAATTAGAATGTTTGCAAATTAAATTCGAGCTCCCCACCCAAGTTAGCTAGAATAAAAGCCACAAACTTCATGTTCCACAAATCCGACTATCGCCCAAAATCCGCTTATATTTCCTTCGCCCGAAGAAAATTGATTTTTCCGTCTGGAGTGAATCCCGAGCGGATCGCAACTTCCCCCTCGGTCGCGGTTCATCACTCAGCGAAATAGCGAAATCTGCTGTGTGTTCCCGGCATGATTAACGCTCGATTTGTACGGAGAGCGAAACGTGGGGCGGGCGAGAGGAGGTTGCACGGGGGGCTTGACAAACATTTTAATTGACGTGTAACGAGTGGAAGAGCCAAAGCGGGTGGGGGGGTTGCGTCGGTCGGACGGCGCGAGGGGGCGGAAGCGGAGGTGGATAACGCGTCGGCGGTCTGTTCTGGGCGTGCATAAGCGACAAATTCTCGTTTAGTTAGAAGACAGAGAGGCGAGGATGAGCGGAGAGTGCACGGGGCGCTTTAACCAACAACGGCGGCGGCGGCGGCGGCGAACAACAGCGCCAGAAGCTCCGCAGGTACGCGCGTCGCGTATTACAGTACACACTGTAATATAGTATATATTCCGCGTACGCATTCGGGGAAAATTCACAGCTATTTGCTATCCGCAACCCGTTTACACACGAGCCACCGGTTTAATCCGGCGAAACACGCCATAATTATCGGGATAATATAAAATAGTACGAACACGTACGGCGGAAATAGAGAGAGGGAGACGGAGAGGGAGCGTACGGGCACTACGTACACGGAATTTCAACGTGCCAGCATCCCTTGTTTGTTTGTCGTTAACGCTGATAAATATTACGCGCTGGAAGCGAAGCTTTCGGGGCCAGATATTACGAGGCCTATAGATTTCCCCGCGTCCGGTAATGTAATTATTATTCCGAAGCTTCGCCGTTTGCATTACCGGCCAATGATTTTTTATCGTTATCTTTGTTGCGGATACGAGAATGGAGGTCGGCGGATCGATAAGGGCGCGCGAATAGCGGAACTGGGATTTCCTTGAGTTGGTCGACGAACGCCCAATTTTTTTTTATTAAGTTTCGTCGAATTTTGCTAGGGATTTTTTTAAATTGGAAATAATTGTACTTTTTTTTCCTTATTTTAAGTACTCGAAAAAAATGATCTGTTTTTTTTTTTTGTCTTCTTAATCATGTTGGCAAAAAAATCACTTTTTTATGCTTCTCCCACTTTCTAGAAGTGTAGATTAAAAATCTTAAAGTGTAGATTAAAAATCTACACTTCTAAGTGTAGATTTTTCCAAATGTAGATTTTTCTAAATGTAAATTTTCAATCTAAATGTAGATTTTCAATCTAAGTGTAGATTTTTAATCTTAAAGTTTTTATACGGTGTAAAACCCATAAAAAAGTTACTTTTTTAAACACCCGAGTGTCGACGTTACGCGAAGTCACGAGAATTTCGTAATCCACTCGTTCCCGGGGCGCAAAATTTTCGCGCGGGTGCCTCGCGACACAAATGCGACCCAAAACTCCCACAAGCGTTGGGATCCAACGAAAACACAATTTATCGCGAGTACCCAGCAGCGGCTCTGGGAAAACTACTGTTCATCTGTGTTTAGGATTCCTCGACGAAAGTGCGGACACCAATAGCTCCGCAGTCTTTGTGTCTCCCTCCCTCTCTCGCTCCTTTCGCCTCCTCCACTTCCCCATTATCTCGTCCTCTCCAACAACCCATAAGCCACCTTCACCGGGCGGCAAAGTTCCTTCTTGCCTCGTTCAACGCTCCGCCCGGTGTCTGTTCAACGCTCCGCCCGGCAAGAAAGAGGCTTCGTCTCTTTCGCATTCCCTCCCGACATCGCTCTCTCCCTCCTCTCCTCTCCCGCCTTTCGCGCATCTTCGCCCCGGAGAACAAGAGGAGCAACGCCGGCAGCTTCAGAAATCTGAAGCTTCCGTCTAAGCCGAGCCGAGTCTCGGGATGCATACGAGTGCGCATTTCAAGCCCCCGTGCACAAAAGCGGAGCCCGCCTGCCAAGTCCTGCGAGGCCTCGTCCTATATTACGCCGCGCGCCCGAAGTGCCGAGAGCCGAGGGAAGGTTAAAAGGGTCGAACGAGGGCTTCGCGAGGGGCCCGGAGGGCGAAGGAGCGAAGCAGGGACGACGAAGCGTCAAAGAGTCATCGCCGAAACTCCACGCGAGCGGCGGCGGCGGTAGCGGCGACGTTACTCGTCCTCAATTTACGCGTACACGTATTTACCGGCTAATCAAAACGTGTCTGGAAAGTTAGAGTGTTGTGGCGCACGGGCGCCGCGGTTATAATAGGGCTAATGTCGGGTACGAGAGCTGGGCGCCCCACCGACGCTCCTGCGGCTTCCGCGTAGTCTTTGAAGGTGTGATAATGAGGTCGGGAGAGGCGTTGCGCCGCCTCCCCCCCCCCCCCCCCCCCTCTTCACCTCGTCGCTGTTCCCCTATCGTCCCGAAACCATCCGCGCTGAAATACCGCCACTGTCTTCCCCGACATAACGGGAAAGGGTTGTTGCCGCGGTTGCCAACCGAGCCCTTTATCTCCTGCCCGCCCCCGCGCGAACCCCAGGAAGAACTTCCACCGCGAGATAAGACGCCACGCGGAATTCTAAATATCACGTTTTCGACGTCAATTTCCGCTGCGAGTTTCCGCTGTATGAACACCGAGTGGTTTGAGGGAAAAAGAAGAGAGAGAAGCCGGGAAGACAATTAATCATAGAAACGCGCGAACGTGCGGGAAATATGTATTCGAAATTAACGCGGGATAAAAAAAAGAGGGAAGAATGAGGAGGACGCGAAGTACCGATATTTGCAGCCTTTTTGTTGTCGGCCAAAGTTTTGGCGCAAAGCCGCGTGGTAAAAAATATGACAGTACCTCGAGAAAAATGTGACGGCACGTGCATCGGGTTCTCCGGTCGGCAAGTCCTTTGGGTGTTTTAACTTTTGTTAATAACTATCCACGCACTAGAACATCTGCTGAAATTAGCATAACCTCCCTTTCCATCGATGACCGGAGATCTCGGATGCCTGTGAACAAAAGAAAAGATTAACAACAACATCACATATAATAACATCGTAAGAGGGATAAATTGGAGGAAATCGCGTTTAAGAAAATTACAAGATAATACTGATAATAAAATTATTCTGAAGAGGCCCCGACAAATTTTTCTTTTTTTTTTTAAGAAAAATTAACGCATACGCGAAATATCAATATTTCCTCCCTTTTTGTCGGCCAAAGTCTTGGCGCAAAGCCACGAAGGAAAAAAATATAGGCACTTTTTTAAACCACCCGTCCGCGGTGGCAGGTGAACCGAGGAAGGGAGAAGAGAAGGCGATGTCGGCAGAGAAGGGAGAAGGTCGAGAAGGGAGGAAGAGGAAGCAAGGGCGAGAACGTCGGGTGGGCTCTGCGCGTCAGAGGTGGCGGATATGTAGGTAGCCGGCCGGCGACCCTGCGGTCGGCGGTTCAACCCCCGATTCGCCCTCCGGACCCACCCCAAGGAGCCCCCGACACCACACTACATCGATCCGCATTCCATACTTTCACCCCTTTACCACCGTCCCGTCCCGTTCCTCGATCCTCTTCCCGGACCCCGTGAGACCATCAGCAGCAGCAGCAGCAGCAGCCTCAGCTGCTGCTGCTGCTGCTGCTCCTATTCTCTTCGTCTTCTCCTCGTCTCGTTCGCATCCCCCTCGCGCAGCCCACGTCTTGCCCTCAGAATCCAGGCGCAAGATATTTGCCTTTCAGGAATCCTCCGGTGTCCCTCCGCGTCTCCTTCTTCCTCCTCCTCCCTCCGAACCCACCCGCTCGCTACTCCATCTATTCCTCCTCCTCCCAGGATGCGATCCGCACACCTCAACGAGATTGTACGCGCCCGCCCCCGCTTACCGCAAACCTGGTCCTCCTCCTCCTCTTCCTTCGTGGATCTCTCGCGACTCGCTCTTCCTCCTCGTCGCCGCTATGCAACGCGGCCACGAGATACGGCGGCCTGGCACACCATCCGTTTTCCACTATTCGGTGCGGCGTCTCGCGGCTGCGATTCCACGTCAGGCAGAATATTATTCCGATGACTCGCGGGGAATCCGTCGCTGCCGTCTCGCACGCGGTTTGGACTCGGAACTTTTCCTTTCGGCGGTTCGGCGACTCCTTCCTCTTTCGTGTCACGATGAACGGGTCTTCGTGGTTGGATTATCTGTGAAAGTGACGTGAATTTCAGGCGGGTTCGTCGCGGCTGATAAGGTGAACGGCCCAGTTTCGCTCATTTTTTTAATGTAATTTCGATAACCGAAACCGGGACAGTGACCGAAACTGGGCCATTTACCTTAGCAATTTTGATCGAGCCTATCAGACCGGCCATTTTGGACGACCAATTATTTTTTTCGACCAATTATCTTCGGGTGTTTCACTTTCTTCACTCTCGAGAATTTTCCAAACAATATCATCAGCCGGGAAATAAATTTACGCCGCAGAGCGCACGACGGAGATAAATTGTCTCCCACGGCGCAGCTTTGGACTCGTCGCTGTATGAAATTCACACTGAATTACTCAACTTTAGCGCTCGTATATCTCGAGCGTAGGAGGAGGTGGAGGAAAATCCTGACTCTACTTGCTCGGGAATTTTCAGTTACGAAAGAAGAAAATGCGTTTTATATCGTGTGTTACGGGGAAAGTTGTAGCCGCGTATCGCAGTCAGATGACTCGGAAGCGGAGGATTTAATATCTCGAGCGTGATATTAAATACAATTAAGACAATCGAGACGCTTATTTTGTCCCCAAGTATCGTTTCACGTTTACAAAAAGAAAAAACCTTGCTAATAGCTTCCTCAATATTTTACGTTTTTGACTTTGCTATTTCTATAAGGAAAAAAGAATATTTTATTGTTTCAATCTTAAATCGGATTGTGACAACGATAACTGGAGTTAATTTTAAAACATTTCTTTTTTACAGTCCGCAATTCACGATTTTATTGACACAATATTTTTTTCCCGTGTAACAGTGATAAAGAATGATAATTTCCGTATTTCCACCGTCCCGTCGCCGTGTTTGCCAATAATTCGGAGTATATGGAGAAAATAAGGATATCGGTCAATCGTCGACGGTCCAATACCCGACAACTGCCTTAATATGTACTCGCGATAGCAACGACGTCGACGACGACGACGGTCCGAGCAATATCGTACGAAAGTATCGAGAGCGCATCACGTTCCCCGCCTTGCCCCGCGTCTTCTCCTCGTCGTCTCTTTTCCAATATCTTCCACGAGCTTTCCCCGATAGTCGTATCCATCCTGCGATGTATAAAACTTTTCAAAAGTAACACAGTGACCCGAATACCCGCGGAGTTCGCGCGGTTCAAGATTCCGAGCGTGTACAACACGTATGCAAAATACCCACCGTGGTATAAACTGCACTTCGCTCATCTCATATCTGCGAAAGTTTATGACCGCCGCTCACCGCCGCCATCGCATCCTAACGCTTTGCTCAATGCCTCGGCACTTCTGTCCCCCCCCCCCCCCCCTTCTCAGTTGCTGCACCCCCCGCGCGCGTTACTCGAATAAAATTGCTAAATAAAACTGAATATAAAACCGCTCGAACATACGGGGAAAGCCGATCTCCCTCTCTCTCTTTTTCTCTTTCTCTGTGTTGCTGTGTTTCCCTCCTGCCCTCGACGTTTCGATACTTTAGCGCGGCCAGACCCGATCAAACTTTATTGTCCCGGCATTCCGGGGCCGCAATTTATCGCACTCACGCTCGTCTCGACTCTTTTCCTCTTTCTCTGTGTTTCTATTTTTTTTTGCTCTCTCTCTTTCCCTCTTTCTCTCTGTTTCTATTTCTTTTGCTCTCTCTCTCTCTCTTTCCCTCGTTCTCTATTTCAATTTTTTTCTGCTCTCTCTCTCTCTCTCTCTCTTTCTCTCTTTCTTTCTGTTTCTATTTTTTTACTCTCTCTCTCTCTTTTTTAATTAAATTTTTTATTTTTATTATTATTTTTTCTATTTTATTTCTGTTTCTATTTTTTTTGCTCTCTCCCTTTTTCTCTTTCCCTGTTACTGACGGAGTGACTTATAGTACGCGCTATCTCGCGTCTGCAGAGCGAGAGAATCTCGTGTACGCGACGCTGATATGCCTGATGGCCGCGGTCGTCGAGAGCTCGAATGACCGGCGAATTGCCGAGAGAGAATGGCCGGAAAAATAAGCGGCGTTCGCGTCGAGGATCCCGCGGCTCGATACGAGGCAGGGAGAGGAAACGTCGCGCGCCAATTACCGCCGAGCGATAAGTCTTATTGCGTCACTGAGAAATCGTTTTTGGGCTGTTACGGGGAGCCCGTGGAGGGCGATAGCGATCGCCGAGTGGCGCAGCTCGTTCGGCTCCGGGGATGATGAAAACGTACAGACAAAAGCGAGAAGGGGGGGCGACGGAAATTGTACGACGGTCCCTCTGTGCGCCGCGTTTCCCGTACACAGGGAGAAATCGTTGCGTACACAGAACTTTTCCTTATCCGTTTGGAAACGCTTCGGGCACTTCGGGGAAGGATCTTTCGCCCCGAAAGGAGCTCGAAACTTATCCGAATTCTCCGGAGTCCCAGAGCGAGACGACTACGGATCCGCGCTCTGCACTCGCGCTGACACGTAAAGCATCGAACACACAAGTTTGAACAACGGGAAGCTGCTGCAATACGCACGGGGAGGTTTCGAGCCAAACTCGGTTTAACCAGGCATGAGGCTTCGTTTCGATACATTTTTTCGAATACTCGAAAATTATGGATACGCCGATTGTCTCGAAAAATAGAAAATTCGACGAGAAAAACGCGAATAATGATGTTTTCTTTTGTTAATATGAAAAATCGAAAATAATCAAGATTTTTTAAAAGTTTTTCGTGAAAACTATCGCTTTTAGAAAGAAAAAGATGGCGAATTCGTTGTGTACAAATAAAAAAAACTGTTTTCGCACTTTTTTCGAAATTTTGTTGTTTCACTAAAATCGAGGTTACTTTTTTTTGGGACGATAGGATCTGGATTTTCTGATTCCATTCGAAAGAAAACTCAATAACGAAGAGAATGCCGTAAGGCAGAACGTGATATCTTGATTTCTGAATTTTTAACAGAATTTTAAAGACGAGCCCTCAAAAACCGCAGATTTTTCCTTTGCGTTTTTTTTTTTTTTAAGCGTCGTTGCTTGCCCGAAAAATAGAAAAATCTACGCAAAAAACACAAATGATTTTTTTCCTCTGCAAATTAATAATATTAGTCCTCACGCGTGCCCGATCGCCCTTCCCGAAATAATCTTAGCAAACACCTACCAACCCCGGGTATTTTCCTTCCGGGCTCTTTTTCCCTAATACCAACTCACGATCTTTACGATCTCCACGACAATACTAATTTGGCCCGAAACATCCCTCGCTCATATTTCCCGATACGCAGTGTGGTGGCACGTGACGAAACTGCGGATTCGCGGCGCGAGACAAATTTGTCAAGCCGTCATTTTACTTTCAATCAAGAGGGGGACGAGAGAAAGAGAGAGAAAGAGAACCAGTGTTGCGGGGAATATCGGAAAAGCGACCGAAGTGGCGGTGGCGGTGGCGGTGCGAGAGGGTCGCGCGCGCCGTCCAAGACGGCGGCGCGAGCGAGACGAGCGGGGAAAGCGAAGAGGAGAGTCCGGGCGAGAGCATCACGCCCGCCGGACATCGAGATTCTACGTGAGAATACTCGGGGATTCGCTCGCCGTGGAATCGCGAATAGTTGCAGCATCAACCGGAAACGAGAAAGCCGGCGAAAGCACACCGAGACGGCCCCGGAGGACTCGCTCCGAATCCTGACCGCCCTCAGCTTGATACAGTGCGGCCTCCTCTTCTCGGCCGCGCGAAGATAATGTTACAGCGCACCGGTACTTTACCGCCCGCCTCGAGATAATCCAACTGGGTGTCTCGCGACACGTACGAGAAATTTCTGAATAAATTTTCCCTCGTCTCCCTTTCTGTTTCTCTCACCTGTCGCGGCGTTTTCAATTTTTTCTCCCCCATTTTTTTTTTTTTTTTTTTTTTTTTTGGCTCGATCGAACCTGGATTTTTGTCCTGAGCTTCGAGTGAAAAGTCTAACGAAGAGAATGACGCAAGGCGGAATGCGATATCTTGATTTTTAATTTTTTTACAGAATTTTAAAGTCAGACCTCCAAAAATCGCAAAAACACGAAAGGGGTACCCCTTCTAAAAATTTGAATAAATACCTTTTTTGTGGCGGGTACTAGGATATTATTTTTTTATCAAAAGTACTATATTTAGAGAGTATTAGGTTAAAATTTGAGTTAAATCGATCTTTTATTTACGGAGTTACGTTTTTTTGAGTGAAAAATCGTCCTTTTTTCGATCTTTCACATTCATTAATTTTTAAAAATATATTCTACTAGAATTTTCCTCTCCTCCTCTCCGTATATCCCCGCGCTTCCAATTTTTCCTCCCCCATCCCAGAACCGCCCCGCGGTGGCCGCAATTACGAAACAAACTAGCAGCAAACGTATGATCGAAATAATTGATAATACGAGAACAAACAACATTTATCGAAATGGATATATTCGCCGTGTCGCGGAATTGCCTGTTTGATTAACATTGCGAATAATGATTAAATCTGCTCAATAGTGGATGACGCTCTGATTCGCGCGAATTCCAGCGGTATATATTCAACTGTTACCCGCGGCTGGCGGGGTATAATGACGCAGAGAGCGCGAAATCAACGTCAGATAATTAGAGTCTCGATGCGTACGTGATTGAGCATTGATCGATATCAGCTTCGAGCCACTCCCCTCGTCTATCTATCCATCTCTCTCTCTCCCGCTTCTCGTCTTGTCTGCGCGCTTGTGGCCACCGCTGCGGGCCAAACAGGCAAATCAACCGTAAGCCACGCGCGCGCCGCTCCCTCCCGTCCCAAACGAGCTTGTGGACTCTGTTGCCAAGTTCTCGTTCCGGCTACGCGATTATTGCGCCGTCGACGATCCGCCCGCTGACATCTTCGTCTTTTGTCGATGGAATTCCATGGGAAAAGTGGAGATTGGCGGGGCCCGCGCCGGGGATACAGCTAACGAATATACGTCGTTATAGTAACGCGATAGGATAGTTTCGAACGTGTTCGGATCGAGTTTGCCAGAATTTGCACGTCATTCGCGAGACGCGAGAGGAGCAACTGAAGTTTGATTGCCCTTCTGTTCATCGAATGGCTCTGTTTTATTCACGATTGTTCAACCCTCGGCTATGATCTCCGTTACAGGAGGACAAAACTAAAGTTTTGCCTCCTGTAACGGAGGCTAAATCGTCGATATTATTGATGATCAACCGGGTTTTCATTGGTTCGCGGTGTTATTTGTTTTATGCGGATTCGTCGGGCGAATTGTGCGGTCTGAATTAGACGCTGCCTAGAATGTCGCGTGATGGAAATTCCGAGCAGTTAGGGTAAAGTCTCCAGTAAATGAACAGTTAAGCAGAAGAATTTGATTATCATGGGTTTCTATAATAATAAATAGACAAATTTGTCTAAATAATAGAGAAATAATAATAAATAGACAAATGTCTAAATAATAGACAAATAATAATTAATAAATAGACAAATTTGTCTAAATAATAGACAAATAATAATAAATAGACAAATTTCTCTAAATAATAGAGAAATGAAGAATCCAATGATCATCCAAATCGTCGTAATTTCTCATGAATTCTCAAATAGCCCCGGTGCATAGAATCCCCGAATGCTCTCAACGTCCCTCGAATCGGGACTCGACGAGTGAAAAATACATAAAAAGAAATTTCGAACCTCTCGAAGCGCCGCGTCCGGAGAGGCCTCGCCCTGCGAACTTCCCGATATCCTCGGCATCGACGAGGGAAGGCAAAGGGCTCTTACTTACGCCCATCTCGCAAACTCGGTCACTCCACTCCACGGGTTTTCCATCATCCTCGTCCCGGGCGAGGCATACAAAGATGCGCAGCTCGAGGAGCCGCCCCGCGTTGTCGACTCTACTCCGACGAATCAACCGAGGCAAGAGTATCAAAAAACCTGCAACGAGAAATAAGTGACGTAAATATTTCGTACCGACTCCCGAAGGGTGGAGGTCAAAATAGCTAATTACCAAAATAGCAAATTGCTAAAATAGCCAATTTCAAAATAACGAACGGTCTAAATCTAGAATGGCCATGATTATTAAATTCACTATTTCAGCCATTCGCTATTTTGATCATTCACTATTTTGACCCACATCATTATTAAAATGGAACAAAATAGCGGAAGATAAAAATAGCGAATGGCTGAAAAAGCGAATTTCATAATGATGACCATTCGAGATTCCGACCATTCATTGCTTTGAAATTTGCTATTTCAGTAATTCGCTATTTTGGTAATCAGCTATTTTGACCTCCACCCATTAAAAAAAAAAGAATACAAATATTTCAAAGGTTAAATAAATACTCAGGGGTTAATCATCTCTTAAGTCTCTAAGTCACAAAGGCGTCGAGGAAGAAGGCGAGAAAACCTCGTCGCGTAAAAAAAAAGAAAAAAAAACGGTTCAAATGATTTTTCAACGAAGGTCAAGTAGCTGCCCGGAGTTAATTCTTCCGACGACACGTTCATCGCGCGGGAAGATGATTGTCTCTTGGCAAGCTCGGGTTGCGCCGTGTATCCTGAATCTCCTCGCAATTAAAACGCCAGGGGAGGCCGGCGAGGGGGGTGAAGGAGGAGGAGAACGCTCACTCGGTCGACGCCTGTAACTTAGAGGCGAGTATATTCAAATGAGGACGCGGCGAGAAGGAAGCGTAGCCGCGTCCCCGGCTGTTGTGCCGCTGGCACAGTCACCGTACTCGCGTTGCAAGTCGAAGTCACGGCGAGATCTCGCATTGTTTGTCCTCGTTGTCTTGTTCCTCGGCGGCGGCTCCTCCGCCCCCCGGTTTTACCCTCGTCGCGCCGCCCGCTTTGTGTGCGTGTATATTCGCCCTGTGTGCGCGAGCGCGAGCCGCCGAGGCTTCCGATGAATTATTCAGCTTGTAGTGTTGAATAAATAGACCGAACTCAAAGTCTACCACTCGTTCGGGGCTTTGCCGCGCGGAATCAACCCTTTATAAGTCGGTAAGCTCGTATCTGCAAGAGATTAAACAGCCAGAAGCACCGGATGAAAAAGTTCAAGCAGCCCCCCCTCACCGTCTCCTCCCGTAATTTTACTTATTCCACTAGTTTGACCTACACCGCACGAGAGTTGTTTCCATCCGCAGCGAGAAACATTCGCGGGGGTAAATATTTCGAGGTATTTTGAGGCAACACAAACTAATTAAGCGCAATCACTTCGAGTCGCTAACGAATTGGCGCTTCCATTTTTCTTTTGAACCCCACGATTTCGCTTGTTTCGCCGGTCTGACTTGCGCGAAGAATATCTACTGAAAAAAAAAAAAAAAAAAAACGCGAAAATAACGAATGACGCTTAGATCTTTCTTTTGAACCCCACGATTTTGCTTATTCCGCCGGTCTGACCTACGCGAAGGATTTCAACAGAAAAAAAAAAACGCAAAAAAAATGTCTTGCTGCTGCCAAATAGCGTTACTTAATTCGAGTCAAAGAAGCGACTAATGGTTTTAAAAATAGACGTCGAAAAGTCGCCGTCCCGTTTCATCGATATTTGATTCGCCGCGTGCTGCCCCCGCTCGCGTCTCTCCCCCCGTCCTCGATTCTCCCCATTCAGCTCTCCGTACACACAGAGAGCGGGGAATACGAGAGTGGCAATCAGAGAAATTCTTGGCTGCTTTCTGCTTCTGTGTCTCCGCATCTCAAGAGACTGCTCCGATATTTGCCTTTGTCAAAGAATTATTCATATCGCTTCGATGGCTATCGATATCCTCGCGACCTTCCCCCACCCCCGCTCGCTCGTCTCTTCCGGGCTCCCTTTTATCTTCCCGGCGTCGCCCGAATGCTCGGTACAAATTAAATCTCAATTAGTACGACTTCGATGCTCCGCGAGCGGCGAGCCCGACGAAAGTTCACGATATAAACGAGGCTTGGCCCGTTGCCCACTTCTGCGGATCGTCTCTCTTGTAGCTTGTACTGCACTCTGTTGCAAAGGACGAGGAGCGGGGGGAAGGGAGAGGAAGTGCAAGGAGAAGTGGAACAGAAGTGGAGAAACGTTGGTGAGTTTAAGGGTGGTACAGGCTCATCCCCTGTAGACGTTCGTCTCTCCTCGTCCCAGCCATGTATTTCTACCTTGGCTTTCCAATGACTTGTTCTCTTCTCAATCCTCCCCCTCCTCCTCCTCCTTTTCTTCTTCTTCTTCTTCCCTCGTGCCTTGGCTTCTCGTTGAGTAGACGTACAGGCGTCTTTAACGGGAAGCTCCGCGCACAATGGAGTAAATATACGATGCAAATCTCGAAGAGTGGTTTTTAGAAAAGCACGGGGGGCATTCTGTGTATCTCTCCTTCTTCCTGTCTCCGCCGCGCGGGCCACTTCTTCTTCTTATTCTTCTTCTTCTTCTTCTTCGGTTCTGGGTCTCTGCCATCTGTAAAACAGCATGTTGTACGCCAACCACGCGGCGCGCAGTCGTTCTTCTATCTCGGCGAGGATGAAAGAAAATGCGGATAGAAAAAGGAGGAGGCCTGTCAAGTGGAACTCCTGCTCATTGCTTCCTCATTATTTTCCGGCTTTCATAGAGCCTACCGGCTGTGGTTTTTATAGGCTTGTTCGTGCGGCAAGCTTTGTGGAAAATGATGAAGAATACAGGGGGCGAAGCTGTGTGCGAGATTTCAATTGGTACCCTGGAGATCACTTGTTTCGAAGCTTTCTGGAGTGATTTTAAAAAACAAAACAAAAAATGAACTTCAGGTCGAAAAGTGCCGAAATCGAGGGCGTGCATTTTTTTCTACAAGTCGACCTCGGTCCCCCAATTTTTTCGCTTTATTAGGCAAAAATTCTCGCGCCTCTTGCGGTGTCTAAGGAATCGAGCAGCAAATCGACTTCGGTCCCACCAATTTTTTTCGCTCTGTTCAGCGAAAATTCTCGCGCCTCTTCCGGTGTCTAAGGAATCGAGCAGCAAATCGACTTCGGTCCCAACAATTTTTTCGTCCTGTTCACCAAAAAAAATCTCGCGCCTCTCCGGTTGCCTAAGTCATCGAGCAGCCGTCGCCAGCGTCTCCTCCTCCCCTCCTCGTCGCGTCTTCGTCACCAACTATAAGTGAGATACTTGCTCGTCGTTGGCGGGCCGAGTATCATAACATTCGCAGCGCGGAATTTCCCTCGGTTTTATCCCAACTATTTAACCAAGATACGCGCGAGACGTCGGAGCTGCCGCGTGCGCGCGAGACTTCGGAAAGTTGACCGTCGAGCGAGCAATTTCGCAGCTGGGGAGCATCGCAACGCCGGCAGCGATGGGCGGCGAGGGAGGAGGAAGAAGGAAGAAGACACAGGGATAGAGAGGAGGGCAGAGGTTTCCCCCCCGCGCTAACGCCAAAGTTTCAGCCGCACACTATCCTCCTTCCCCTCCGGCTGCCCCCCCATCTATCGCACTCCGATGTCGCTTGGTGTTGGGACCCGCGGCGGCGAGAGAAAAGCGCGGAGACGGCTTGGCAGCCGCGCATCCGGGACCTTAATAGAGCGTACACACCTTTCATAATACACTGTACAACGTGCAGCCGCGTCTTTCTCCTCCTTCTCCTCCCGCCGATTCTCGCAATTTTCTTTACTTCCAGTTGTACCTTCAAAAATTGCAAATTTATCAAAGGGTACCCCTTGCGTATTTTTGCGATTTTTGGGGGTCTGGCTTTAGAAAAATTAAGAAATCAAGATATAGAGTTTTTTTTTTTCAAATGCAAGCAGAAAATCCAGGTTTGGCCGATCGAAAAAAGAGTAACCTCGATTTTAGGGAAGTGACGAAATTTCGAAAAAACGTGAGAAATCATTTTTTGTGATTTTCTCATCGAATTTCATGTTTTTCGGGCAAACAACGATGCTTTTCGGAATCATCAGGAAATTTCCCATCGGATAAGGTTTTCAAACTTTACGAAGCCGAATATTTTTTTTCATCCTGTGTCTTCTTCCTTCATCCAGGACGTTAATAGAGCGTACACACCTTTCATAATACACTGTACAACTAGCGGCCATGGCGCAGAGCTCAGCCGCGTCTTCCTCCTCCTTCTCCCGCCGTTTCTCGCAGTTTTCTTTACTTCCAGTAGCTTTTGACGATGCTGGCTGTCGTCCGGACTCTCCCTTCTTCCTCCACCTCCTCCCCCTCCTCTTCCCGTACTTTTTATAATTAAGAAGACCGTTCATTTTCTCCTTGTCGGGGCCGGTGCTCTTTCATTTTTCAAGCTCCGCTTGGCTCTCGCGCCACCGACGCCCCCTTCCTCGCCTCGTCCACCCACCACGTCATCCTTTCGCCAGACGCGAAAACCCCCTCGACGTCCCGGAGTAAACTTCTCGGACGTGCCGAGTGATTCATGGACTCTCGCGTTCGCTCCTCGCTCGAAGGCGGGGAGAGAGAAACTAGCGAGCGGTCCGCCCGGCACGGCGGAAAATACGAAAGCAGATTTCCGTTTCGAGTGGTATATACAGCGCGGCGCGTAAACAGTGTACAGCGAAAGGGGGGGAGGAAGGAGGAGCTGCTCCGGTTGCAGCAATACCGGCCGGAAAGACGTCGAGTAATTGAAATTTTTACTTTTCTCTCTTTCCTCCTCCTCTCGCTGGCCGAAAGAGCGCATCGTGTGTTAAGGGGAGGTAAAGCCCGTGCAGAGCGCGCGGGGAGAGCGAGAGATTCAAAGTTGCGGTGCGTTTCTCAAGCCGCGGATATTCTCGGCCCGCGAGCGCCGCGGCTATATATCGCGACGCCTTTCTCGCGCTATTACTCCGGGGAATTAGTTGCCCGGCGCCGCTGAGTTTGTACACGAGTAATTCGAGCGTCTTGGCTGCTCCTTTCGCGTCTCTCTCTCCCGAGGGAGTAAAAGCGAACGCGGGCGGGTTTTATCAATCTTAAATATTTGCCTCGCCGCAGATTTCGCTGGCCTCCCGCCTTGAGGATCGCGGCGGACTTGGTGGGGGTCGAAATAACTAATGATCAACGTAGCGAATGGCTAAAATAGCAAATTTGAAAATAATGAACGGTTTGAATCTAGAATGGTCATCATTTTGAAATTCGCTATTTCAGTCATTCGTTATTTTGATCATTCGCTATTTTGACTCCGTTTGAATAAAGATGCATCTTGAAAAATTCGCGATTTCTGAGGGTTCAACTTTAAAATTCTGTGAAAAATTCAGAAATCAAGATATCGCGTTCCGCCTTGAGGCATTCTCTTCGTTAGACTTTTCTCTCGAAGCTCAGAAAAAAAAATCCAGGCACGACCGATCCAAAAAAAAGTAACCACGATTTTAGCAAAGTGACGAATAACGACAAAGATGAGAGAATCATCTTCGCACCGCGACAAACGCGTCGCAGTAAAAAATCTCAAAGGTATGCGTCGAAAATCGCCCTCTCGAATTCAACGAGACACCTCGTTCCGCCTTCTTCGACGCTTTCCGATATGCGCACTTAACTCGTTAGTTTCAACTTAAGCGCGAATTAAACACCTCTGAATATTTATTTAACCCCGGGACCGCGAGGTAACGCGGAGTGAAGGACGACTCTAGTGGATGATTCTACGCCGTGCAACTCCTTCCGGCTCCTACGGAATCACGAATCCGTGATAGAGGTTTCCCCGCTTGTCAGACGCAGCCGGAGAGAGAGAGAGAGAGAGAGACGGAGAGGAGAATGCCGGCTGCACGGAGCAGCGAGTTTACTTCGCTGACCTCGGATCAAACCCCTAACGAGCCGAGGCGCCTGGACGTTCGGACAGTTTGTTTAGGATAATTTTGCCGCATGCATATTTAAGCGTTACCCTCCGGACTCTCGGCGACTCTCTTCATTTCCCTCCGTTTCCACCCGCCGTCCCGCTGGCGGCGAACTTTCTCCCTCTCTCTCTCTCTGCGACACATCGTGCGGTTCCACACACGACTCTCCGCCACTCCGTTACACGGAAAACAAACCGCGGGGAAAGAGCTCCGGGCCCACTTTACAGTTGATACCGCCGAAACTAATTGAAAACAAATCCCCGCCGCTCTCGGAACTCGATCAAACTGCCCTCCACAATTGGATCGAGGCTTTTTCGAGCGCACGAAAAAAAAACTACAACCGTTGATTCGACGCTGCCAGTCGCACGCGTAGTATTTCCGGATCTCCTCATTTTCCCGTGTGATTCAAACGACACCACGTTTCTTTGGTTATAATTTTATTCTTTTTTAATCATTTGATTTTTTTTATCATTTGATTTTTTTTAATCATTTGATTTTTTTTTATCATTTGATTTTTTTTTAATAATTTGAGTTTTCTTTATCATTTGATTTTTTTTTTTTGCTACCGAAAACTCGCGCGATTCTCCCTCGACCGTCTTATATTCCCTCTGCGGTTGAACTTGAACAACAAACCGAATATTAATCGCGAGCCAAAGGGCGCGGTGAATATCGCTCGAGTCGTCGTCGTGCGAAGCGCCGAAGAAGACAGAAAAGTCCTTCGGTCTTCTCGGGACAAAGAGGAATAATCTTTTTGAGTCTGCGGGACGTGTTTCCTCGGCCGTGAAGACTTTTGTGATGCGCGAGGAGAAAGAGAGACGTCTAATTCTCGAGCGGGCGAGACAAAAGGGGGCTCTGCTCCACCCCAGCGAAATATCGCGCACAATCGCCCGACACCTTTTACACACCCTCGGTGTACGCGATACGTGTAAATATAACGCCAGTGGCGTTTATATAGAGCACAACGCGCGAGGGAAGCCGTGAAGCGAAAGATAGACACTCGGAGTACGTGGAGTACGAAGACACTTTTACGCTAGACCGAATTCTCGGGAGAAAAGGGACGAAAAGACGAGAGATACGAGAGTGAGAAGAATCGAGGAGGAAAGAGACGGACAAGACGCGAGGAGGGCGAGGGGATTCTGGGCTGGAAAACACGCCTGCAAATCATCGCTGCGACCTTCTATACCAGGAAGAAGAAGAAGAAGAAGAAGATGAAGAAGAATAAGAAGAACTGTAAGAAGAAGACGAGAACGACGACGACGAGTCTATCGCACGCGCTCTTCCGTCAAAACTGTTGGAGAACTTGCCTCCTCGCTTTCGACGAACTCTCGCAGTCGTTGTCGTCCTGCGAGCGGACTCCACGTCGATGGCTCCTTTCTCTCTTTCTTTCTCTTTCTGTCTCTTCTCTTTTCCTCCCCTTTTCCGTGTACATGTACGCGTTTTTTTCAGCACCTCATATACGCGAGACAGACGACTAGCTCGAGCGCCATGGACGCCTCGCGCGAGAGAGAAAAGCCGAAGCTCAGGGCGAAGGATGGAGAAGTTGGGACGGTGAAAAGCGTACGGAAGCGGAGAAGGCTCGAAAAATCGGGCGACGCGCAAAGTGTATACAGGATGATTCAAAGTGATATTTACTGCTTTTGGTAGTTTGAAGCCGGTTGCATCATGATTTAAGTGAATCAACTGTTTTTGTTAACACGAAAGAGTTAATTAATCGCAACAATTATAAATTTGAATGAACTAAATATGAATCATTGCAAGGCTAGAAGTCTAGGACGATCCTTGCTGGTTTTATCATCGCTTATAAAAAAAAACTATAAAATCTGATGTCTGTTTTTATAAATACGAAAGTTACTTCATTGCAAGATTCATACATTTTTTATGAAGGGACCAATCGAAGCGACATCACTGAATCTTCACCAAGATGGAACCCCAGGCCGAAAATCCTGCTGGTTAATCGTCGCTTATCAAAATTGAAAAATCGTTCTCAACCGCCCTCTATATACGACTTAGCGCCTGAAGAAGGACTGTAGACGAGAGAGCGACGCGGGGTGGGGGTCGCGGGGCTTCCGCTCTCGAATGGAATGGAAGCGGCGACGAGAGCCAGAGAAGGACGGGAGAACTTTACTACCCTTCAACCTACCGAACGGCTAAGTCGTCGTCCTTCTCGCTTTCGCCTCGCCCTTCGCGCACGACTTTCCGAGGCGCCCCGCGCGCGCTCGCTATAACCGCTCTCTCCCAACTCGATATAAGTTATGAAGTGGCACGCCAGCGCGCCCTGGAATTGGGTGCGCGCCCGTCTAGACTGCCATCCTTCTCCCTCTCTTCCTCTCACTCTATAGGATCGCTCGCTTATAGTCCCCGTGTACCGCGTTATACTCACCCGCCGCCCGGTGTCGCGCACAGCGACTGTTGCAACTCTCGCGCGCCCCGTGAGATGCAGTTCCTCTCTCTCTTTCTTCCTCTCGCCGGGATCCTCGGGACACGGGAACGTCGACGGCTGCGACGGATCCTCCTTCGTTCCTTCGCGCTTCTCGGAGATCCTTGGTAACACGGTTTTTGCATTTCGCCTCCCCTCCGCCAGGACGGGACGGCGAGACTCCTCGGACAGCGCGAATATACCTGGATTGGATAAAACGTTTTATTGGATTTTTTTGTCAATAGTTTGTGACCCTTTTTATGGGTCTTTGAGGTCTGATGGTGTTGAAGTTTGCATCGTTGGAATGCAACGAAATTCAGAAGAAAAAAAAATCCTAATTGACCCAAATTATAAAGTTACGTATAAAAATCATTATGGGAACTAATTGATATGATGACTTTTTATACCTAATTTCATAATTTGGGTTAATAAGAATTAATTTTTTTTCTGAATTTCGTTACATTCCAACGATGCAAACTTCAACACCGTGAGGTCTGATGATTCACAGTTTTATGAGATTTATAATGATGACGCGGAATGTTGGAATCTGGAGGGAAATATTGAGTCAATGCAGTCAAATATTGAGTCGTTGCATCCATCGCTGTTAATGTTTATCTGAAATTAATACTCACATTGCAATCAAATGCGGGAACCGCTTCAACTCCGGTCGGAAGAGCCCGCAAAGTTGCGAATTCATCTCGAGCGCTCACGCACGGGGGGCTCGCGGACTTCTCGCGCCGAGAGGGGGGCGCAGCGGAATATCGAAGATTCTCCTCGGCGTTTCAATCTCCCCCGGGGGGGGGGGGGGGGGCGGCCGAGGCAGGACGAGCAAATAAAATCGTACCTTTACTACGGCGCACGGTATATTTATTTTGCGAATTCGTTAGCTCGCGTATCACAGCGCGAAGCTGCTGCGGCCGCCGCCGCCGCGACCGCTGCCGGAGCCTCTGCGTTCGCCTTTTTTCGCGCATTTCCATCCCCTGTCCGAAACGCGGGAGAGCGCGGAGAGCGAGTGTGTATTTTTGCAATCTCCCGGGATCCGAATGCATAAACAGCACGCGTCAGTCCGTGTCCGTCAGCATGAATATTTCATGCTTCGCTCTCGCCTCGTCTCCGTCGCGCCTGCGACTTCGCCCTCGTGTCCGTCCTTCTCTCGCCTCGCCCTCTCGTTTGCAACATTCCGACGATGGATCGCGAGCGCCCCCCCCCCCCCCCCCCTTCTTCTTCTCGTGGCTTTTCCCGCCACCCCCCGAACGGCCCGGTCACTCGCTCTTCCTGACTTCCCGTGCACACGATGCATCCGCTGCTACTGCTGCTGCTGCATCCCATACGCTTCGCGGAATCAGCTCCCTCTTCTCTCTTCTCTCTTCTCGTTCTCTTCGCTCGTCGCTCTTCTCTCTTCTCGTTCTCTTCGCGCGTCGCTCTTCTCTCTTCTCGTTCTCTTCGCTCGTCGCTCTTCTCTCTTCTCGTTCTCTTCGCTCGTCGCTCTTCTCTCTTTCATTATCCCGTCCCCATCATTATTTCTTATTGTATTCTTTATATTTTAATTAATAATCACAAAGTCTAATATACGTTAATCATATTTACCTACTTCATCTATTTTTATTATGTCGTTATATCTACTTTTCTTTTGTTAATTTTTGTATCTAATACTGTTATTTCTTTAGATGCACATAATTTTTATTTTCGTTATTTTGTATTTCATTTTGTTTCTATTTGCCCAAAAATTTACTAGAGCATAAATAAAAGCCAATCAATCAATCAATCTCTTCTCCCTTTCGTCTCTCTTCTCTCTTCTCTTCTCTCTTCTCTCTCTCTTCTCTCTTCTCTTCTCTCTTCTCACTTCTCTCTCTCTCTTCTCTCTTCTCTTCTCTCACCTCTCTTCTCTCTTCTCCATGATTATTTGTTATTGAATTCTTTATATTTTCATTATTAATCACAAATTCTAATATACGTTAATCATATTTATCTACTTTATCTATTTTTATTACATCGTTACATCTACTTTTATTTTGTTAATTTTCGTACCCAATACTGTTATTTCTTTATACTCACATAATTTTTATTTTTGTTATTTTGTATTTCATTTTGTTTCTGTTTCCCAAAAGTTTACTAGGACATAAATAAAAGCCAATCAATCAATCAATCTCTTCCCTCTCTCTCTCTCTCTTCTCTCTTCTCTCTCTCGTCTCTCTTCTCTCTTCTCTCTTCTCTCGTCTATCTTCTCTCTTCTCTCTTCTCTCTCTCGGTGCAGCGCCGACCGCGCGTTGACGGACGTTCGTGCGGCTCGTCGCTCGCTGATCCTCTCGCCTTGCTCGGCCCAACCCCCGCCGCTTTCGTCATCAACCGCGGCGCCCCCGGACACGCCGCAATACGCATCCACGTGTGTATTTATCGTCTGCACACACATAGCGCGCCGTTCGCCAAACAATAATTCCCGCCCGTGAAGCCTGCAGCGCGCTCGGCAAAGCGTACGATTACTTGAATAGGCATATCCCGCACTCTCGTCACTCTCGTCGTTCTCGTCGTCGTCGTCGTCCTCTCGCACCTGCAACGTTCAAATCATAAATGCGCGTTAGCTCTCGGCGGAAAGTTTCCAGTTGCCCGCGTTCTCGCAACATGCAGATCGGATTGAGTTTCCGTGAGCGAGAGAAGTAAAAGCCTCGCGAGCTCCTTGGTTCTCACTTTTCGCCGTGTTTTGGGTTAATCGTCTCTCTCTCTCTCTCTCACTCGGTTTTATTCAACTCCGGCCCCGCGAATTCAGTCGTTATCGCGATGGATGCTGAGAGTTCGCTGCTCTGTGTCCGGCTGAAAGAAAATACTGGAACAAATAAAAATAGGGTTTTTATACACATTCAGATTACGCCAAAGGCGAGGCGAATTATACTCGGTCGGTAACAAAAACTAAACTATTATTTTCATCCGAACCGAGTGTTTCTGGATCGAAAAAAAATCTCGCCTCGAGACGAGAGACTTTTCTTCGATCCAGAAACATTCGACACCCGTGAAAAAAATAACTGTTTACAGTTTTCATTACCGACAGTGCACAGAAGGCTCGAGTTGTTTCATCGCGCCTAAAATTTCGTACTTCAATCCCGAAAAAATCGCCTTTCCGTCTCGATCCGCGTAAAATCCCCCCGGCGAGTCGACCGCCGCGCGCGGCGGTCGCGATATCATCGCAGCAAAATATTAATCCCCGTAAACGCGCGTAAACAGCGGCGCGGACGATACGCCGGTATCCCCGTGGTTCTCTCGTCGAGTCGGGTGGCCGACCCGGGTGGTGTGTCGCGTCGGTCGGTGAGCGATAAAGGCAAACATTGACTGTTTATGGGGTTTCGGATGCTGCTCGCAAAAGCCGTGGCCGCCGCCGCCGCGCGCGGGGTGCGGATTGCGCGCATTGTTTCAGGGGTGTCAGAGCCAGCTAGCGTGTACGCAGGGCGTGAGAGGGCCGCGGTTTAAAATCGTGTTTGTACGCGTATGCCCTCGAGGCGCGGACGCTCGTAGCGCGTATACATATACATATACGACATACACACGCACACGCGTTATACAGGGCGATTCAGAACCCCGCCCGCATTGAATTTTGCACGTTTTTTACATAGGGAAAATATGAGAAAATTCAATGTGAACTCTAAAATCTGAAAAAATGTATACGTATTCCGAAAAACGAAGGAATCATTTTCATGAAAAAAAAATTATGGGACATCGAAATATTTGTTAAACTATTTTTTTTTTTTTTTTTTCATATATTTGTTAATAATATTTTCGAATTATTATGCAAAATTAATATTTTCAGTACCTTTAATGTGCATGAATATTTTCAGATTTTATACCACCGAGAAGTGTTTGCAATTCTCTCTCATATTCCTCGAATTTATGCGAAATGAATATTGGTCACAAGGACTACCTTAAGAGAAAGTAGAGATTGGCTGTCACAAGAAATCGGCTCATTAAAAAAGTACTGGGAATAAAAATCACACATTTTGCACACGCGTTTCTGGGATCATTTCGGACCTCCGGGACTCGTTTGGTGCGGAGATTCTGGATCACCCTGTATATATATAGATGTATACATACATACAGAAGAGTACACACGCCATGGGTCTGCTGTCCGCGGGTTGGCACAGAATTACGGGGCTGATACGTAACCGCAGCGGACGCGTGCTGCATCGGTCACGCTCGCGGTGCATCGCGGTTTCGCATAGCTTGACACACACGACCGCCCCGACCGCCCTGTCGTCCTCCCCCTCCCTCCCGCCCCACCCGCCCTTCACCGCCCACCAACGAAATGAAACTCGAGCGACGCGCGCGCGCTCCGCGCGGGACAAAGGGAATAAAGAGCGCGCGAGCGAACGCGCGGGGTCTCCGACAAAAACGTTTGATTTCCCGGCGTACGCGCGAGACTCCGGTGATTCCTTGGGGGGGACGCGACGCGCCCGATGCCTCGAAGCCCGCGGCGATATCTCCCGATTGCCGCCGCCATTGATTTGACCCCCTTCCGAGCCGCCACAAAGGACAATCACTTTCCGGCTTCCCGGCTTCCCCCACACATCGCGAAACGACGCGGTTTTGAGGTGTTACGCGCGATTTTTGCGAGCGGAATTTTTTCACGAATGTTTTGACGGTGGAAAGAACGATTTTTTCGGCAAACTTTCGGGTGGGGATGAGGCTTTTTTTTAACCTGTGACCTTCCGACGCCGCGACGAGATTGGCGGAAACGATGATTTTTTACTCACCTTACCACGATAGACGCCGCGCCACCCGCGACCCTCCCTCGTAGGTGGACGAACTGCTTCTACCGCTTGGCCACTTCACTTTTTCACGGTTCGGCTTAATCGTCTCTCTCTCTCTCTCTCTCACTCCCGGTTTTAATCACTCCGGCTCCGCGAATTCGCTCGATCGCGCGATGGATGCTGAGAATTCGCTGCTCCGTGTCCGACTGAAAGAAAAGACTGGAACAAAAAGAAAATAACATTTTATATTCGGCGTTTTTTTATTTTTTATTTTCATTTTTATTTTTTTTTATATATTTTTTTAACGTTGAACTTCAGACGCCGCAACGAGATCGACGCAAACGATGATTTTTCACTCACCTTACCACGATGGACGCCGCGCCACCCGCGATCCTCCCTCGAAGGTGAACAAACAGCTCTTCTACCGCTTGGCCACTTCACTTCTTTTTCACTTTTTCACTTTCGGCTTAATTGTCTCAGTCTCACTCCAGGTTTTATTCACTCCGGCTTCGCGAATTCGCTCGATCGCGCGATGGATGCTGAGAATTCGCTGCTCCGTGTCCGACTGAAAGAAACGACTGGAACAAAAAGAAAATAGCGTTTTTATACAAATTCGGATCGGCGCGATCGAGAGATCGGCGGAAACGATGATTTTTTACTCACCTTACCACGATGGACGCCGCGCCACCCGCGACCCTCCCTCGTACGTGGACGAACTGCTTCTACCGCTTGGGCACTTCACTTTTTCACTTTTTCACTTTCGGCTTAATCGTCTCAGTCTCACTCCCGGTTTTATTCACTCCGGCTTCGCGAACTCGCTCGATCGCGCGATGGATGCTGAGAATTCGCTGCTCCGCGTCCGACTGAAAGAAAAGACTGGAACAAAAAGAAAATAGCATTTTTATATTCGGCGTTTTTTTTTTTTTTTTTAACGTTGAACTTCAGACGCCGCAACGAGATCGACGCAAACGATGATTTTTCACTCACCTTACCACGATGGACGCCGCGCCACCCGCGATCCTCCCTCGAAGGTGAACAAACAGCTCTTCTACCGCTTGGCCACTTCACTTTTCACTTTTTCACGTTTCGGCTTAATCGTCTCTCTCTCTCTCTCTCACTCCCGGTTTTAATCACTCCGGCTCCGCGAATTCACTCGATCGCCCAATGGATGCTGAGAATTCGTTGCTCCGTGTCCCACTGAAAGAAAAGACTGGAACAAAAAGAAAATAGCGTTTTTATATTCGGTGTTTTTTTTTTACCGTTGAACTTCAGACGCCGCAACGAGATCGACGAAAATGATGTTTCACTCACCTTACCACGATGGACGCCGCGCCACCCGCGATCCTCCCTCGAAGGTGGACGAACTGCTTCTACCGCTTGGCCACTTCACTTCTTTTTCA
The DNA here is from genome assembly GCA_963932165.1 of Pimpla rufipes. Classification (NCBI taxonomy): domain Eukaryota; kingdom Metazoa; phylum Arthropoda; class Insecta; order Hymenoptera; family Ichneumonidae; genus Pimpla; species Pimpla rufipes. The sequence continues at coordinate 24,101,044 of OZ010632.1, forward strand.
CTTTTTCACTTTCGGCTTAATTGTCTCAGTCTCACTCCCGGTTTTATTCACTCCGGCTTCGCGAATTCGCTCGATCGCGCGATGGATGCTGAGAATTCGCTGCTCCGTGTCCAACTGAAAGAAAAGACTGGAACAAAAAGAAAATAGCGTTTTCATAAAAATTCGGGTCGGCGAGATCGAGAGATCGACGGAAACGATGATTTTTCACTCACCTTACCACGATGGACGCCGCGCCACCCGCGATCCTCCCTCGAAGGTGGACAAACTGCTTCAACCGCTTGGCCACTTCACTTGTTTTTCACTTCACGTTTCACGTTTCACAAAAATTCGCTGCTCCGTGTCCGACTGAAAGAAAAGACTGGAACAAAAAGAAAATAGCGTTTTCATAAAAATTCGTATCGGTGAGATCGAGAGATCAGAGCAAACGATGATTTTTCGCTCACCTTACCACGATGGACGCCGCGCCTCCCGCGATCCTCCCTCGAAGGTGGACAAACTGCTTCAACCGCTTGGCCACTTCACTTTTTTTTCACTTTCACTTTTTCACGTTTCGGCTTAGTCGTCTCTCTCACTTCCGGTTTTATTCGCTTCGGCCATTTGGGGGGGGGGGGGGGGGGGGGGTGAGGGGGTAATTTCGAGAACGAAACAAAAGACGCGAGAATAGTGATTTTTCGAAACGGTCAATTGGGGGAGGGGAGGTAATTCCGCGAACGACGCGACGCGACGCGAATGACTCGATACTTCGCAAGCCGTTATTAATTTTTCCCTCAAAATACGCGGCACTGACTCTACTTATTCACTGCTTTTTTATATCGTCGAGATCCCGAGGATAAATAATGTCGCGATCCCGAAGCGACGAAAACGCGAGATTTGCTGCGCGAACGACCCGATCGCGATTTTTCATGACGGCCATTTTGTGGGGGAGGGGGAATTTCGAGAACAATACAAAAGTCGCGAGGGGTCTGATTATGTGACGTCGAATTACGCGTTAAATATGTCGTTTCCGTTATCAATTTTACGCATAAAACGAGCGCACTGACTCTACTTTCATTAAATTCACTGTCGCATTCCCGATAACAACGAATTTCGCGATCACGAACCACTTCACTTTTTTTTCACTTTCACTTTTTCACGTTTCGGTTTAGTCGTCTCTCTCACTCCCGGTTTTATTCGCTTCGGCTCCGCGAATTCGCTGCTCCGTCTTCGGCTGAAAGAAAAGACTGGAACAAAAGAAAAATTGCGTTTTTATCAAAATTCCCCGTGGCTCTCGTCGAGTCGGGGCCCGAACCGTGTGGTAAGCGATATTTTTAGGAAAATTTCGGATCCGAAAAAGGCGTTTTTTTTATCTTTGGCCTTCAGACGCCGCAACGAGATCGGCGGAAACGATGGTTTTTCGCTCACCTTACCACGATGGACGCCGCGCCTCCCGCGATCCTCCCTCGAAGGTGGACAAACTGCTTCAACCGCTTGGCCACTTCACTTGTTTTTCACATTTTCACTTTTTCACTCCGGCTCCGCGAATTCGCTGCTCCGTCTCCGGCTGAAAGAAAAGACTGTAACAAAAAGAAAATAGCGTGTTTATAAAAATTCCCCGTGGCTCTCATCGAGTCGGGGCCCGAACTGGGTGGTAAACGATATTTTCAGGATACTTTCGGATGGGAATGAGGCGAGTTTTTTTTTTCCTTCAGACGCCGCGACAAGATCGGCGGAAACGATGATTTTTCGCTCACCTTACCACGATGGACGCCGCGCCTCCCGCGATCCTCCCTCGAAGGTGGACAAACTGCTCAACCGCTTGGCCACTTCACTCTTTTTTTCACTTTCACTTTTTCACGTTTCGGCATAGTCGTTTCTCTCACTCCCGGTTTTATTCGCTTCGGCTCCGCGAATTCGCTGCTCCGTCTCCGGCTAAAAGAAAAGACTGGAACAAAAAGAAAATAGCGTGTTTATAAAAGTTCCCCGTGGCTCTCATCGAGTCGGGGCCCGAACCGGGTGGTAAGCGACATTTTTCGGAAACTTTCGGATGAGGAGGCGTTTTTTTACGTTTGACCTTCAGACGCCGCGACGGGATCGGCGGAAACGACGATTTTTTACTCACCTTACCACGATGGACGCCGCGCCTCCCGCGATCCTCCCTCGAAGGTGGACGAACTACTTCTACCGCTTGGCCACTTCACTTGTTTTTCACTTTTTCACTTTTTCACTCCAGCTCCGCGAATTCGCTGCTCCGTCTCCGGCTGAAAGAAAAGACTGCAACAAAAAGAAAATAGCGTGTTTATAAAAATTCCCCGTGGCTCTCATCGAGTCGGGGCCCGAACTGGGTGGTAAACGATATTTTCAGGATACTTTCGGATGGGAATGAGGCGAGTTTTTTTTCCTTCAGACGCCGCGACGAGATCGGCGGAAACGATGATTTTTCGCTCACCTTACCACGATGGACGCCGCGCCACCCGCGATCCTCCCTCGAAGGTGGACAAACTGCTCAACCGCTTGGCCACTTCACTTTTTTTTCACTTTCACTTTTTCACGTTTCGGCTTAGTCCGGCTCCGCGAATTCGCTGCTCCGTCTCCGGCTGAAAGAAAAGACTGAAACAAAAGGAAAATAGCGTTTTTATAAAAACTTCCCATGGCTCTCGTCGAGTCAGGGCCCGAATCGGGTGGTAAGCGATATTTTTAGGAGACTTTCGGATGGGAATGAGGCGAGTTTTTTTTTTTTACTATTGACCTTTAAGGGCTGCGACGAGATCGGCGGAAACGATGATTTTTCACTGACCTTACCACGATGGACGCCGCGCCACCCGCGATCCTCCCTCGAAGGTGGACAAACTGCTTCTACCGCTTGGCCACTTCACTTGTTTTTCACTTTTTCACTTTTTCACTCCACCTCCGCGAATTCGCTGCTCCGTCTCCGGCTGAAAGAAAAGACTGGAACAAAAGGAAAATAGCGTTTTTATACAAATTCCCCGTGGCTCTCGCCGAGTCGGGGCCCGAACCGGGTGGTAAGCGATATTTTTAGTTGACTTTCGGATGGGAATGAGGCGTTTTTTTTTTTACCGTTGACCTTCAGACGTCGCGACGAGATCGGCTGAAACAATGATTTTTCACTTACCTTACCGCGATGGACGCCGCGCCACCCGCGATCCTCCCTCGAAGGTGGACAAACTGCTCGTACCGGCTTGGCCACTTCACTTATTTTTCACTTTTTGAACACACGCACACACACACACACTCGATATTCACTCGCGTAGGAACGAGAATTTTTCCCGGCGGCCGGGCGAAAAGATGGACGCGAGGGAACGGATTCTTTAACGCGGAATTTTACGCGGCAGATAAGTCGTTTCCGTTATGAATTTTACGCATAAAACAAACGCACTGACTCCACTTTTATTGGGTTCATCGTCGCATTCCCGATAAAAAAAAAAAACATTTCGCGATCCCGAATCGTTGGAACATCGCAACAAACTGACCGAACCCAGCGGCCAGCGTGAGTTTTCGTAACGGCCATTTGGGGGGGAGGTAATTTCGTGAACGAAACAAAAGACGCGAGGGTAGTGATTATTTCACGCGGGATTACGCGTTAAATAAATCGTTCTCGTTATCAATTCTATCCATAAAACAAGCACACTGACTCTACTTTTACCGGATTCACCGTCGCGTACCCGATAAAAAAAAATGTCGCGATCCCGAACCGTCGGAACGCCGCGACGAACCGACCGGACCGAGCGCGATTTTTCGAAACGGTCAATTGGGGGAGGGGAGGTAATTCCGCGAACGACGCGGCGCGACGCGAATGACTCGATGCTTCGCGAGCCGTTATTAATTTTGCCCTCAAAATACGCTGACTCTACTTATTCACTGTTTTTTTTTATATCGTCGCGATCCCGAAGCAACGAAACCGCGAGACGCGCCGCGCGAACGACCCGATCGTGATTTTTCATGACGGCCATTTTGTGGGGGAGGTAATTTCGAGAACAATACAAAAGACGCGAGGGGTCTGATTATTTCACGTGGGGTTGCTCGTTAAATAAATCGCTCTCGTTATTAATTTTACGCATAAAACAAACGCACTGACTCTGCTTTCACCGGATTTACCGTCGCGTTCCCGATAAAAAACAATTTCGCGATCCCGAACCGTCGGAACGCCGCGACGAACCGACCGGACTGAGCGCGATTTTTCGAAACGGTCAATTGGGGGAGGGGTGGAGGGGAGGGGAGGTAATTCCGCGAACGACGCGACGTGACGCGAATGACTCGACACTTCGCAAGCCGTCATTAATTTTTCCCTCAAAATACGCGGCACTGACTCTACTTATTCACTGCTTTTTTTATATCGTCGAGATCCCGAGGATAAATAATGTCGCGATCCCGAAGCGACGAAAACGCGAGATTTGCCGTGCGAACGATCCGATCGCGATTTTTCACGACGGCCATTTTGTGGGGGAGGTAATTTCGAGAACAATACAAAAGTCGCGAGGGGTCTCATTATTCGACGTCGAAATACGCGTTAAATATGTCGTTTCCGTTATCAATTTTACGCATAAAACGAGCGCACTGACTCTACTTTCACTAAATTCACTGTCGCGTTCCCGATAATAACGAATTTCGCGATCCCGAACCGTTGGAACAACGCGACAAACCGACCGGACCGAGCGCGATTTTTCGAAACAGTCAATTGGCGGAGGGGGGGGAGGGGAGGTAATTCCGCGAAATACCCGATCGCGATTTTTCACGGCGGCCATTTTGTGGGGGAGGTAATTTCTAGAACAATACAAACGACGCGAGGGGCCTGATTATTTGACGTCGAATTACGCGTTAAATATGTCGTTTCACTGAATTCACTAATTTTACTGTCACTTTCACTAAATTCACTGTCGCGTTCCCGATAAAAAACAATTTCGCGATCCCGAACCGTCGGAACGCCGCTACGAGCCGACCGAACCGAGGGCGATTTTTCGCAACGGTCAATTGGGGGAGGGGGGGAGGGGAGGATAATTTCGCGAACGACGCGACGCGACGCGAATGTGACTCGATGCTTCGCAAGCCGTTATTAATTTTCCCCTCAAAATACGCGACACTGACTCTACTTATTCACTGCTTTTTCGCTTAATTTCGCGATCCCGAAGCGACGAAACTGTGAGACGCACCGCGCGAACGACCCGATCGCGATTTCTCGTAACGGCCATTTTGTGGGGGAGGGGGAATTTCGAGAACAATACAAAGGACGCGAGGCGTCTGATTATTTGACGTCGAATTACGCGTTAAATGTGTCGTTTCATTGAATTCACTAATTTTACTGTCACTTTCACTAAATTCACTGTCGCGTTCCCGATAAAAAAAACAATTTCGCGATCCCGAACCGTCGGAACGCCGCGACGAGCCGACCGGACCGAGCGCGATTTTTCGTAACGGTCAATTGGGGGAGGGGGGGAGGGGAGGATAATTTCGCGAACGACGCGACGCGACGCGACGCGAATGACTCGATGCTTCGCAAGCCGTTATTAATTTTTCCCTCAAAATCCGCGGCACTGACTCTACTTATTCGCTGTTTTTTTATACCGACGCGATCCCCAAGCGAGGAAACCGCGAGACGCACCGCGCGAACGACCCGATCGCGATTTTTCACGGCGGCCATTTTGTGGGGGAGGTAATTTCGAGAACAATACAAAAGTCGCGAGGGGTCTCATTATTCGACGTCAAAATACGCGTTAAATATGTCGTTCCCGTTATCAATTTTACGGACGAAACAAACTCACTGACTCTACTTTCACTAAATTCACTGTCGCGGTCCCGATAACAACGAATTTCGCGATCCCGTAGTGTCGAAACGGCGCGACGAACCGACCGGACCGGGCGCGATTTTTCACAACGGTCAATTGGGGGAGGGGAGGTAATTTCGCGAACGACGCGACGCGAGTGACACGACGCCACGCGAGCCGTTACTAATTTTGCCCTCAAAACACGCGGCACTGACTCTACTTATTCGCTGTTTTTTTTATTATACCGTCGCGATCCCGAAGCGACGAAACCGCGAGACGCACCGCGCGAACGACGCGGTCGCGATTTCTCGTAACGGCCATTTTGTGGGGGAGGGGTAATTTCGAGAACAATACAAAAGACGCGAGGTGTCTGATTATTTGACGTCGAATTACGCGTTAAATATGTCGTTCCCGTTATCAATTTTACGCACGAAACAAACTCACTGACTCTACTTTCAATAAATTCACCGTCGCGGTCCCGATAACAACGAATTTCGCGATCCCGAACCGTCGGAACGCCGCGACGAGCCGACCGGACCGAGCGCGATTTTTCGCAACGGTCAATTGGGGGGGGGGAGGATTTCGCGAACGACGCGACGCGACGCGAATGACTCGATGCTTCGCAAGCCGTTATTAATTTTTCCCTCAAAATCCGCGGCACTGACTCTACTTATTCCGTTTTTTTATACCGTCGCGATCCCGACGCGACGAAACCGCGAGACGCACCGCGCGAACGGCCCGACCGCGATTTTTCACGGCGGCCATTTTGTGGGGGAGGTAATTTCGAGAACAATACAAACGACGCGAGGGGTCTGATTATTTGACGTCGAATTACGCGTTAAATATGTCGTTTCCGTTATCAATTTTACGCATAAAACGAGCGCACTGACTCTACTTTCACTAAATTCACTGTCGCGTTCCCGATAACAACGAATTTCGCGATCCCGTAGCGTCGGAACGGCGCGACGAACCGACCGGACCGGGCGCGATTTTTCACAACGGTCGCGACGCGGGGGAGGGGAGGAGGGGAGGTAATTTCGCGAACGACGCAACGCGACCCGCGAGCCGTTATTAATTTTGCACTCAAAACACGCGGCACTGATTCTGCTTTCACTGTATATCCGTCATCGTCTTTCCGAGAGCAAAAAACTTCGCGATCCCGAATCGACGACGAAACCGCGAGATGCGCCGTGCGAACGACGCGGTCGCGATTTCTCGTAGCGGTCATTTTGTGGGGGAGGTAAATTTCGAAAACGACGCGACGCGAGTGACTCGATACTTCGTGAGCCGTTATTAATTTTGTCCTCAAAATACGCGGCACTGATTCTACTTTCGCTAGTCGTTTTTTTGTCGCGTTTTCCGAGAGTAAGAAAATTCGCGATCCCGAATCGTCGACGAAACCGCGAGACGCTCAGTGCGAATGACGCGGTCCATTTTGTGGGGGAGGTAATTTCGCGAACGACGCGACGCGAATAACTCGATGATTCGCGAGTCGTTATCAATTTTGCACTCAAAACACGCGGCACTGATTTTTCTTTCGCTTTATGTCCGTCGTCGCGTTTTCCGAGAGTAAGAAAATTTCGCGATCCCGAATCGTCGACGAAACCGCGAGACGCTCAGTGCGAATGACGCGGTCCATTTTGTGGGGGAGGTAATTTCGCGAACGACGCGACGCGAATAACTCGATGCTTCGCGAGCCGTTATTAATTTTGTCTTCAAAATACGCGACACTGATTTTCTTCTACTTTCGCTGTTCGTTTTTTGTCGCGTTCCCGAGAGTAAAAAATTTCGCGATCCCGAATTGACGACAAAACCACGAGACGCTCAGTGCGAACGACGCGGTCGCCGCGATTTCTCGTAACGGTCATTATGTGGGGGAGGTAAATTTCGAGATCGTCGCGACGCGAATTACTCGATGCTTCGCAAGTTGTTATCAATAATATTGTCCTCAAAACACGCGGCACCGACTCTGCTCTCGCCGTACGCCCGACGTTGCATTTCCGAGAGCAAAAAGTTTCGCGATCCCGAATTGACGAAGCCGCGAGACGCACCGTGCGAACGACGCGGTCGCCGCGATTTCTCGTAACCGTCATTATGTGGGGGAGGTAATGCCGCGAAAAAGCGTCGCCATTGGCTCGCTGATTCGCGCGGGCCAATCACAACGTTCGGAAAAAGTTTAGCATTATTTATCTGCTTTTTCGAGAAAAAACGGCGATTGTGCCAGTTAAAAAATTCTGTTCGAATTCGAGGACCAATCAGCGCCTCTTTCGGAAAGCTCGGGAAGTTTTGTTTCGAATCCGCTTCGGCAGCGACGCCACGCGGTCGAATTTTCAATTAACGAGAGTCAAGTCGAGTGAGGTTATATTGTTTATGTTTTTGATCGGCGAATTTTTTACAGCGAATTACGATGAAAGACGCGCGTGGCAGGTGCCGGCGGTTAATTAATCGCGTCCTCTCGGTGCTCCTGCTAATTGCTCTGCCGGCGGAGGCCACGATCGACGCTTCCGTCGACTACGAAGTCGAGGGCAACGGATTTCACAGGTTAATAGTGACATCAGTACCGTCAGTCGTGCCGTTATCGGCTGCTGGCGAACAGCAATTTTTATTTTTATTTATTTTTATATATTTTTTTATATTTACATATTTTATATTCAAATACTTTGTATTTACGTATTTTTTATATTAAATATTTTATTTATTTATTTATTTTTAAATATTTATTTATTTATACAGGACGATTCGCTATCACGTGGACACTGGAAATTTTTTCAAGGAAAACTGCTACGTAGCGTTGACTCTGTCTCCGGATCCGACGCTGTACGCCAACGTCGACGAGTTGGCCGATTTGAGGAGACGCGGAGAGGTTGTTGTTGCTACGATTCAAATTCTGCTTTGATTTTCAGTGACTTTGGAATTACGGAATTTTTCTTGCAGACAACGGTTTGCTCTGACGGAGAAATTGACGTTGAAGTCTTTGCCGAGAAGGCTGGACACCAGAATATCACGATATGTGCACCACTGAAAGCCTCCGGAAATTTTCTCAGCCTTCCGCTTCATCAGCGCTACCAGATGCCTCGCATGAAAGAGGAATATGTGAATATAACTCTGCCGCAGCCTGCGCTGCTTCTGGGCTGCAAGGAGAGGATCAAGGAATATCCTGTGTCAAAAATCGACTTGTGTGCACCGTGTGTTGATCTCAGTATCAAGTGGAGGGAGATTCCGTATGAGATGGTAATTTGTGGAATTAATTGATCACTTATATTTAATTATTTATTTTATTTTTAATTAAATATTTTTTTTTAACGTAAATAAAATAATTTTTTATATTTCATTTTCAATATAATTTAAATAAAATAAATCTACAGTCAATTAATTGTTTGGAAGACTAATTCTAAATTAATCGGAATTTTTTCCTTTTTTTTTTTTTTCCAGAAACCCAACGACTTCGTTTGGATGGTTCCGGTCGGCGAGCTCGCCGATCTGAATTACATTACTTGGAGAACGATATTCACTGTATGGTTCGGCACTCTGGTTCTCCTACGAACGCTGTGGCACTCGCGGGAAAGCGAGGATAATGATAACGACAAGGATAAGGATAAGAAAGATTGATCGGTTGTCGATCGAGGGACGCACGACAATTCCACAAGACTAATATTTGTCTGGGCAAAAAAAAAAGCAGTTCCCGCTTCTCGAGGACGGCGAGAGACAATCGCTCATTTTTTATGTGAAATATCGAGTACTAATCAAAATTGAGTCCAACTTAATTGATCAGAACATCGACGTGGGCTCCTTGAAATTTAACAATTAAATTTTTTTTTTAATTCTTGATGTATGCTATTTTTTTGTAAGATAAAAAAATCACATCTGATTCTTCTTTTTTGAATTTCGCGCCATTCGAGAGATGCGATTATCGACCTTCCAGCTTCAACTGTTGCGTCATCGCCACAAAGTCCAGTTTCCATGAAGAAGAAACCACAGCCCAATGTGCGCGCAACCCAAATCTCGATCGAAACTGGACCGAAGTCTCCGTATTGTAGTTAAAAAAGCCCCGTCGAGTCAGCCGCGGCGTTGCGCGTAAACAAGACGTGGTGGTTGAGAGGTTTCTCCGCAACGCGAGCGCGATCGAAACACGATACACATCGCCGAGGAATTATTTGTTGCCAATTGAGAGTGTCCGAGTGTCCCTCGCCGAGACCCGGAATCCGGATCACCGCGGAAACGTCGCTCGTCATGGAGGCCGCCGGACGATCCGAGCTGTCCGAGGAGTGGAGAAAACGCGTACGTTTTTATTCACACCCCCCCGTATATTTTTCCGCCTGCGCCGTCAAACGTCACACAGGTGTCAAATAATACACACCAATCTCTGCCTCCTTCGTACTTGTGTAACGATGAATCACGCTTCGCGCTCGGTTTCCGCGATTCCGCGCTCGGTTTTATCGCTGCGCGACGATAAAATACGTCGGGAAAAAAGGGAAAATCTAACGTCACGAGATAACGGATTTTTTTTCGTTATTTGCAATGACGTATGGATTCCGATGACGCGGAACAAATATTTCGGGCGTTGAAAAATATTTCGCGATTTAATGAAAAAAAAATAATAATAATAAAAAAAAATTTTAATTAAAAAAATAATAATAATAAAAAAAAAATTTAATTAAAAAAATAATAAAAATTATGGAATTGATGTATTTGTTGTTTAGGCCTTTCTGGGTCCTCTGCCGCGTGGCTTTCTCAGACTCGAGGATCACTCGCCGCAGCAGCAGCAGGAGGCCGCCGATCAGCAGGCCGCCCTGGCGCTCCAGCAGCTGCAGGGAACTCAGCAGATGCACGACCCGAGAGACGGCAGGCTCAGCGTCACCATTGCGCAAGTGAGAGCAATTTTATTTGTTGCATTGATTTTACGAATAAAAAAACTAATTTTTTATTAGTTTTTTTAGTTACCACTAATTTTTGAGAAACGAATAAAATTCAGGCCGTTCATCGTTTTTACTCCAATTGCAGGCAAAATTAGTAAAAAATTACGGTATGACCAGAATGGATCCGTACGTGAGATTACGGGTCGGACACGCGGTGTACGAGACGCAGACGGATACGAACGGCGGGAAGAATCCACATTGGAACAAAGTTATACAATGGTAGGGTAATCATTTAAAAAGCCGCGAAACTTTCCTTTTTTTTTTACTAATATTTATCTAAACGTTTGTCTTCTGACGACAGTTTTCTGCCGCTCGGAGTGACGAAAATCTACGTCGAGATATACGACGAGTGTTCGTTCACGATGGACGAGCTGATCGCGTGGGGCCACATAGAAATTCCGCAGCAAGTGATACAGCGGGGCGAGACGCACGAGGACTGGTATCTACTGAGCGGAAAGCAGGGAGACAACTTGGAGGGAATGATCAACTTGGTGCTGAGTTACACGGTAATTTTTTTTTTTTTTTTACGAGAATTTTGAGAAGGAAACGTAAAACGACTTGTTCGACAGGCCAAATGCAATCCGTATCCCGGAACGGCGCCGGTCGTGATGGTTCCCTCCGCCACGATGTTCGGGATGCCGCATTACGCGCCCGTTAACGTTTACACGCAGCCGCCGATCGCCGCGGTGCCGCCCGTTACAGTAATTCCGAGTTTAATGCCGCACGCCGAAGTAGAACTCAAGCAGGTAATAACAAAAATCGGTTACCGGACTTACAGCCAATTTTCGAAACCGTCTGTCTTTTTTTAACGTTATATTTAACATTTTTTAAAACTTAACTTTTTTTTTATTTAACGTTTTATATTTAATGTTTTTAAAAATTTAACGTTTTATATTTAACGTTTGTTAACGTTTTTTAAAGTTATATTTAATGTTTTTTTTAAGTTATATTTAACGTTTTTTTAACGTCACATTTAACTTTTTTTTTCTTCGATTTAACGTTTTATACTTAACTTTTTTTTCAGATTGCCGAGATGTTCCCGAACATCGACAAAGAGGTCATAAAATCAGTCTACGACGCGAATCACGGGAAAAAGGACGTAACAATAAATTCGTTGCTGCAGATGGTCGAATAAGGTACGCGATGCTCGCTTCGTCATTCATCGAGAGTTAATTAACAGATACGAGAGAAAAAGAGAGAGAGAGAGAGATATTCATATCTAATCCCGCGAACGCCATATTTGTATTTTCTGCTAAAAAACAAATTGTGTATTAATCCTATATCGCCTGCCCCCTCCCCCCCTTCTCCCTGAATTGAGAATGTAATATATTTGTAAATTATTACAATCTATTGTGATGTCTTCTCGCGTGTGATTCGCGAAAAGTCGGACGCCGCGATTGCCGCGCGGACAATTTCCGACGATTCGCGAGACGAGGGACGAGATTTTTTTCCATTCCGAAGGATAAAGATAAGTATTTTATTCTATTTAACGAATCGACTCCGAGATCGACTCTAATAACAATCACGCTAAGCATCGAAAGACAAAATCGTGTATTCTGTATCCCCGCTCTTCTTTTTTTTTCAACGACGTCCCATTCACTCAGCTCCACGAGCGAAACAATCTTTTTTTTTTCAGGCTTCGAGAGCCGACGAATCTGAAAAATAAATCGAAGAAAAAGATAATCGCTGAATGTTAACGACAAGCAGATGAAAACAAACACATCCCTTTATTTATTTCACTGTAACGCTTAGGGTGACAATATTTTCCTCTTTCAGTAAAGTAATCATTACAAATTTATTTTTATTTATTTATTTATTTATTCCATTTCTCTTTGATACAAATAAATTTGTATCAATACTTCACTAGGAATATAACATTTATTTGTCACGCAATTACATCGATTTAAGCACAGTGGTAGCTGCGCTTAAATCGAAATTATATCGATGTCAAAACGCTCTGCTCTTTGGACGGAATTTTAATATTTACCATTGGATTTTTTTTACTTGCATAAAACTGAAGACAAGCGGTAAACAAAAATTACCGTCAGTGAAATTTACAGTTTTTCGGCAATACGTGAAGAAATATTGTCACCCGTGTAAATTACAGACAGCGAAGCGCCGAGCTAAAGGCACAATTTTCGAGTAACACTTTTTTTTCGTCGAATTAATTATTCAGCTATTAATTGTCGAATACTTAATACGCGGCGCATTTTACTTTGTTCCTCCCGTCGACTAGTCTGGAATGTCGCTTGACCCTCGGATCCTGATCCGAAGATCCCTCGAGCTCTTTTCTGTCCCTCGATGATTACTCCAAATCTCGTCGCGACTCATCAGCTCGACCACATGTAGAAATACGTGTTTTGCCAGTGCGGCAGATATTTCGCCACTGGCTCGGCGACGAAACGCGCGAGCGGCACGCGCCTCGAGACGCCGCTGAGCAACGACAGAATTCGCCGTCTGCTGCAGGCGTCGTAGAACGGCGAGCGCAAGATATACAGAAAGAGACTCATTCGCCTGCGGAATATTTCCTCTCGCTCCTCCTTCGTGAAGCAAATGTTTTGTCCCTCTTGGCTGAATATTCGCAAACTCATGATGTCCATTATGAGAGATATCGACCAGGGCATCCAGTGCTTTTGGCCTCGCACCGTCAGGCAGCTCAGATGGATCAGAGGTTTTATTATGTACAGCGTCTAAAAAAACATTTGGTTATTTTTTATATAATAATATTTTTGTATTTTTCATATAATATTTATTTATTTTTTATATCTGTTATAAAAAATTATACAAATCGTTGAAAAAGATGTGAAAAAAAAAAATTAGCTACCTCGGCTAGAATGATGTTTCTCTTGGTCGCGGAACTCAGCGGTCGATCGGGATTCCCGACCTCCACGGGCGTCAGGGGGGCCCAGATTCTCGACTGAAGGGGCGCGCTGCTCGCGACGCTTCTCACCACGGTGCCCGAACGCTTCAGCGCGAATCCCTCCCTCGCCGGTTGCGCGTTGAAGCAGTCGCCGAGTTTCTCGCGATTCAGCGGTGGTATCGCCGGATTTTGGGTGATTCGCTCCTTGTTACGGTGGACCAGTATCAATCTCAGCAACGATCTGTCGAATATTATCAGTTATTTTTTTTTTTTTTTTAATTCATATTTTAAGCTATTCAAAATTATGAAACAAAGTGAAATAAACTAAAACGGCTAAAATTAATCAAAAAAATATATTTTTTAGAATAATCTAAAAAATACTGTATTTAGAATAATCTACAAAAAATACTGTTTTTAGAGTAATCTAAAAAATACTGTTTTAGAATAATCTAAAAATACGTTTTTTTAGAATAATTTAATTACTATTAACTAATTAATTTTTTAATTTTTTTTTTGTTTATTTAAAAAAAAGTATTTACTGTCGGACTCACTTGAAGGTCTGTACGATCGCAATGACCAGCCACCTGGCTCTCTCGCCCCACAAATTTTTCGCCGACACCTCGATCAGAGCCTCGGTGTACTCGACGACGGTCAGCCAGACTTTGATCCGCGACTGAAACTGCGGCAGCTTGAGGTGCGCGTATTTGCTGCTGTAGATGAGTCGATCGTTGAGCAGAACGAGTAGATTGGGCATCGAGTAGATGAGCTCCGAGGCGAGCGACGAGTTGGTGAAGCGACCTGCATCGTGGAAAATCGGTCTGAAAATCGTCGGCGGACGACGCGGTCGGAGGGGAGGTAAACAAACCGGCCGTGAAGTACGACAGACATCGCACGGTGCTCTCGATGTCCGCGATCAGCTGAGGCTTCGTCAGTATCCACTCCTTGTACGTCTTCAGGTACGGCGAGATCGCCGAATTTACCGAATCCATCGCGACTCCCCGGTGGATTCAGTCCTGCCGAATTTTTTTCACGGACGCCACGTAGACGCTGCGAAACGCGGACACGGGAATAAATAACAAGCCGTTGCCATGAATCGCTCGCAACGCAGTCGCCGAACAGCTCCGCGCGCGAGACCCACACGAACGCAGAACGCTGGATTGTATTTAAGGTTGGGGAGGGGATAGCTGGCTCAGAGTCCGACAATTACCTCATCCTCGAAGGTTACGGTCATGTGACCGTCGCACTGCGCTACAGTCGAACCTCGCGTATTCGATCCGCCGCACCTAACCTCACTTTTTTGGTTTTTTGGTGCTCCTGATAAAACGGCTTTTAGTCTCGGGAAGCCAAAAGCTTAGCTCAATTGTGCCATCCTTCCGCGTATTCTCTCAAAATTTCATCACAATCTGTGGAGGAGTTTGCGAGAAAAGAGGTTTTAAAATTTCGAGGTGGTGTAGGAAGCGACGCAGCTTCTTAGGGGCATGGGAAATACCGACTGCGGTAATAAAAACTGTAATGAACGTTTTTGACGGATATTTGCGTTTAGAGCTAAAAGTGAATTTGTACGCTTGGCGTAACATTTTTTATTAGCAATCGTCTTACAGAGTCACGGCTTTCAGTCTACAATCTTTTCAACGCTATTTACTGGCGTAGAGCTTGTTGAGATGGCAAGTCAGAGAGTACAGAGGGATCCCCATGACTGTGTAGTGATCTCCCTCTATTCTCTCTATCAGGCATCCTCCGAGACCCTGGATTCCGTATCCCCCGGCTTTGTCCCTTGGAATACAGACAGAATATGAGCATTGATTATAACCACGGAAAAACCAATTTTCTTTTAATTTTTTTTTTTTTATCAAAAGAAATAAAAAATTTCACTCACATTGGTTCTTTGGTTTCAATGTAACATCTTATCTGATCTTCAGTTATATCCCCAAACTTGACCTTTGTACTTTGGTGAAATTTTATCTCAGTCTCCGGAGTCTTGAGGCAAACCCCAGTGTACACAACATGTTGATTATTGGCTAGACTGAAATATATTTCTGCCTTTAGTAAACATTAATTTAATCATTCTGAATCCCTTCATTTTTTTTTTTTTTTTAGTACCAAGAAAGCATGTGAAAGGCATCATCCTCGTTTTTTGGCTTCCCATAAATTGTGTCACCCATGGTGACTATGGTGTCAGCTCCGATGATGAGAGAAGGTCGGTTCGCATCATCCTTGAGCCGTTCATAAACTTCCTGGACTTTGTAGTAAGCCAGATCCTTGACATAGTCGCTGTGATTTGTGTATTTGCTTCTGTCCAGATTCTCATCATAAGTCGAGGGAACGCGCTCGGCGTTTATTCCCTAATCAGGAATAACAAATTATTAGCGTAAATTCACAGAAGCGTAAAGTGGTTTATTTTTATTTTTATTTTTTTTATTTTTTTTTAGTTACCAAACTGCTTATAATCTCTTGTCTCCTGGCCGATCCACTAGCAAGAATAACGCGACCTTTCAGCAGCGCCTGTTTCGTGGGTTCCAACATTTTTCACTCGCTAATTTGACAATTAATAAGCACTATATTAACGATAAATTATTTCCGGCCACCTGGAAAACGCACGTTTTGACACATCACGTGGTTCCATCGGTTCAGTCGGTTCAGGTCTCGAGAATTCGCGAGCTGGTAGCGCGACTGGTGCTGCCCTCCGCAAAAGCGGCGAGCGTCCGAACTACGCGACAAAATTAAGTAATCAATTTATTTATTTATTTGGGCATCGCCGGAATAATTAGTTGCAGTTTTTATTACTGACTGAGCAGGTTTCACCTCGTCTTAAATTGCGGAAAGGAGAGAATTTGCAAGTCGTACGAGACGAGAAAATTGTGTCATTCATTGTTTTTAATTTGCAGAAAATTTTCCTTACCGACAGTCGAATTAGCAGACCGAAAGGCGGCGCCAGCCGAATTCTCTCTACTCTCCCCCCGAGCGAGGGAGATAATTCAGTGAATTCTTCTGCGGGAAATCTCGTGGAGAAAAAAAGGAAAACACGACCGCCCTGTGACAGAGTGTTCGAAAATTCGTGTGTTGCTTCGCGAGCGACCAGCGTTGTCACGATAACACGATAAATCACGAGCGACAAGGTGAGTCCGTCCGTCGCGACAGACACGTCAGTTCGTCGCTGTCTCTCGCAGCACTGTCAATAAATAATAATGCAACATCACCGTCCGGCGTGACCGACGATAATCGCCCCGAAAATTCGTTCCAGCTTTGCCATGATCGCTTCTGTCCCTCATTGACAATAAAAAAAAAAAAAAAAAAAAAAAAAAAAATCGCCATGTGCGAAAATGTAAATAGCAACCCGTTCGCCAAGCTCTTCGCGAATCCCAGCGATGCAGTCGCTTTCGCACCGTCCACCACAGCGAGTGTGGAAAATGTGGCTCCAATTGCAGAAAACGCAGTCGAAAAGTCTTCGACTGCGGAAAACGAGGCTCGACCCGTGGAAAACGCAGTCGACGAGTCTGTGATTGTGGAAAACGAGGCTCGACCTGCGGAAAATGATTTTGAGGAAAGCGCAGCTCAAATTGGTTCCACGGTCGAAGAATCGGAAAGTAGCGAGAGAGACGAGAGGCTTGATTCGCTGCTGAGAAATGTTTTTGGAATATCGCTGAGCTCCAAACCCTGCGAGAGGCACAAACGACGCCTGGTTTATGTGGATACCGATAGCGTTGAACATGCATTATTTGAGCGGCTCATGCTGGATGACGTGGAGTCCAGGCTGATTCCAGCGGCGGGAACGAAGGGCTGGGCCTGCGATAGTCACACGCTTCAAAGGGAGATAATAGTTTATCTCTTTGAGTGCTTTCGCAGGCTACAGAGACATAGGAGGACGGAGAATGAGCAGCACGTTGAGAATCTGCAGGCGCTTGTTCTGAGAAACACGGCGACCGCGCTGCAGGAACCTGATCTGTTTCCTGGTAACGAGGTAAGAGATTTTTGCTACTTGAATAATTAGGAAATATTGATTTTCTTATTTGTGATATTTAAAGAATTTTTTTTTTTCTTATTTGTGATTATTATTGAAAAATTGATTTTCTTATTTCAGGTATTTAAGAAAAATTTTTTTACTAATCTGATATTTCAAGAAAAATTTATTTGCTTATTTATGATATTAAAAAAAAATTTATTTGCTTATTTCTGATATTATAAGAAAAAATTATTTGCTTATTTATGATATTTAAAAATATATATATTTTTTTATATTTATGAGAAATGTATTCACTGATCACATTTCTAAATGAAAAAAAATGTCTAATAAAAAAATGTCTAAATAAAAAAAATATTCCACGAAGTCGTAATTTTTTTCAAGGATTTAATGGCTTTTTTCTGTTTTTTTTTCTCAGATCCACGCACAATTTCTAACGCTTTTCATGGAGGGTTCGTCCTCGTCCGAATTGTCGTCGTTCACGGCCGGCATAATCGCCGAGATGAGTTCGGACGGCGGTGAGCCCGACGACGCGTCGGTGACCGCCGCCTTCGGTCCCGTCCTCGAGGCCGTCCACGTCGAGGCGGCCAAGCTCAATCTCCTCACCTATCGCCAATACTGGTTCGACGTTCTCCACACGTTCGCCTCGGTCGAGGCGCTCGCCAAGCTCATCGTTCGGCACAGTTCCCCAAAAAGCAGCAATAGCGGACGCGCCTACTCGGACACGCTGCTCGGCGCTCTATTCTCGCTCAGCTGCCTGCCGAAAACCATGGACGCTCCTTACGAGTTCTTCGACAAACCCCTGCAAATGGTATAAAGCAATTTTTTATCTTCACCATTTTTTGGAGTAAGAAAATTCGTCGATCGGCGGCTGGACGATAAATGAATTCAATCGATCAACCAGCTGCTGTCGATATTCGTAAAGATTCGGATTTACGAAATCATTTATTTATGTATTTATTAAATTTTTTTTTCTTTAATTTTTCTTTTCCATTTATTTATTTATTCAATCGATAATGCGTTGATCCGTGTAGCGATGAAAAATGTTGTATTTATTCATGGCAAATTTGAGCGCCGCAGACCGGATCGGTGATAGACGGCAACATCTGGACGGCTCTCGACGCTCTCACCGAGTCTCTTCATTTGGTGTTCCACTCGCTGCTGAAATGCTCGCCGGAGGTTCGCCACCTGACGCTGCGCTGGCTCGGGAGCTGCCTCGACGCGAACGCGAGTCGCGGGAAGCTCTGGAGCGCCCAGAACGAGATCGCGATGGGCGCGATTCTCTCGGTGTCCGACGGTTTCATGCTCAACCTCGGGACGGTCCTGCTGCGGCTCTGTCAGCCGTTTTGCGCCAAGCCCAACGACACCAAAGTCCCGAAGATCGATCCGACTTACTGCGCCGTTGAGGTACGAAATTTTATTTATTTATTTATTTATTTATTTACAATTGAAACATACAGAAAATTAATTTATTAAATTAAAAAAATACAAAGGTGAAATTCCAGATTAACAGAAAAGACCATAAATAATCATAGACTTTTTATCCACTTTATTTTATTTATTCAGTGCCAAAAGAAAGATATTAGAAAAAAAGGTTTCCTCGTATCCAAAAATAGAGAAGTAATTTTTAGCCGATAATTTTTTTTTTTTTTTCTCTTGAAACACAATCGAGGAAAAAAAATTCTTCGACCTCCGATGGAATGAAGAATAAACAAATAAATAAATAAATATGTGCGACGAATATTCAGGCAAAGGACGAGGAGGAAAGCCGGAAAAGGGGGCTGCACATGCGAGGAATGAGCTCGGAAACATGTTTGATACCGACGCCGGAGGACGAGACGAGGCCTCACGCCGAGTCCTTCGGATTCGTCACCGAGTGCTTCTTCCTCACGCACCGAGCTCTCGATCTCGGCTATCGGGTCGTGCTGGACAAGCTGATACGCACGCATCAGGACGTGGCGAGGATACAGAGGCTGTACAACGAGGCTCAGGGCAGCGAGCAACGCGCCTCGTCGGTTCTCGACGTTATCGCTCAGCGAATGGAGATGGAGATGACCAAGTCAGTCGGTTACATTTTTAACAAATTTATTTATTTATTTATTCGTTCTTTCTTTATTTTATAAAATTCCAATATTTATATTGGAATTTTATATTCAATTTGATTCAATTTTATTATATTGGAGTTTTGTAAAATTCCAATATAATAAATATACAATATAAAAATCCAATATAAAAAATATACAATTTGATTCAATTCAATTTTTTCCAATTTTATTATATTGGAATCTTATAAAATTCCAATTTCAATATAAATTATGGAATTTTATATTGTATATTTTTATTGGAAATACAATATAAAATTTGAAAAATGCAACATTGCATTCAGAGCATAGTAATTTTTTTCCTTTTAATTCGTAAAAAAAAATCGCGCGTCAATTAAAACGATCTAAATGCCGTGCAGAGCGTTGTGTCTGCGCGCGAGTCTCCTCGTTCCGAGTCTGCTGAATCTCCTGGCGAAGTTTCACGCGACGACCGCCTTCTGGTTGCTCCAAGTGAATCTCGACATCGAGGACGACAACGGCGAACAACGAAGCAGCTACGCACCGAGAAAATACGTAAACGTGTCGTTTCCGCTGCCTGAAACGGTGCCGAGCACGCTGAGATGCGTGCCTGAGTTCGTCGTGGAAAACACCGTGGGTTTTCTGTGCTTTTTGCGACGCCTCTCGCCGAACACCTTCGAGGAACAGGGATCGAGTTTTCTCAATCCGATTCTGACCGAGGCGAGTGAAAAATTCGCTTTTCGCATAAATTCGAGCAAAAGTCAGAGAAAATTGCAAACATTAATTAAAATTTTAAAATCCTTAAATTATTTTCTTTGCCGATTTGATAATTCGGAACTTATTTAAATAGATAATCGCGCTCATGGAGTCCCCGAGGAGGCTCTACAATCCGCATCTTCGCGCCCGTTTGGCCGAGGGCCTCGAGGCTCTTTTGCCATCCAACCACGAAGCCGCGAGTCCGGCTCAATCGTCGCTGGGAACTTTGCAGCGGGAAATGCTGTTCGTCGAGCATCCGCACAGACATCAGGTTCTTTATTCTTTTTTTCTATATTTTTTAAAAACATTTAGCTTATTCGCTAATGTTAAAATTAATGTAATGTAATGTTATTATTGCAATATAAAATTACAATTTAAAAAATAGAAAATAATATTTTTATTGTAAATTAATAATAATTTAATTAATAATTAATTAATTTTTTATTTTATTAACAATTTTTTTATATAAAATTATTAATAAGAAAATTAATGTAATGTTAATATTCGCTGCTTTACGATTTTGCTTTTTTGCACTGCAGATCGTGGCGAATCTGCTCGAGGTGTTCGTGAGCATCGAGATGACCGGCCAGAGCGTTCAGTTCGAGCAGAAGTTCAACTACCGACGTCCCATGTACATCGTCATGGATTATCTGTGGAAGCTCGACGAGCATCGAAACAACTTCAGGTTGGTTCGTTTTCTCGAATGCTCGCTTCGCGGGTGTCTGATCGAAATCTCGTGCTCGCAGGAATCTCGCCGAGGAAGCCGAGCGAAACATGGAGGCCGTTCAGCCGCCGCTGTTCCTCAGGTTCATCAATCTCCTCATGAACGACGCGGTTTTTCTGCTGGACGAGGCGCTCTCGAATATGGCGCAACTGAAGCAGATGCATCAGGCGAGGTAAAAAAAACTGGTTATTTCTAAAATTATTTTAAATTATTGGAATCTTTTTTTTTTTTTTTTTTTCATTTATTTGAATTTTTTTTTTTTTTTTCAATTGTTGAAATTTAATAAATTGTTCTCTCTGAGACGCGACGGCGTTGCGAAAATTCATCGATAATTGCGACAGGGAGAACGGAGAGTGGAACAAACTGCCGCAGCACGAGCGGGACCAGCAAGCGAGTTACCTTCAGCACATCGGGATGATCGCGCGTTTCGACAACATCCTCGGCCGGGAGACGATAAACATGCTCAAGATGCTGACGACGGAGATAAAGTCGATATTCTGCCACTCGACGATGGTCGATCGCATCGCCTCGATGCTCAACTATTTGCTTCTGCAGTTGGTCGGTCCTAACAATCGCAATTTAAAGGTGAGTCTTTTCGCGTCGTAAAATAAAATATATACACAAAATGATTCCTTCAATAGTGTTAAAAAAATAAAAAAATAAAAAATGGGACTTCCTTTGTCGCAGGTGAAAGACCAGAAGGAATACGACTTCAATCCTGCCAACTTGGTCCTCAACATATGCGAGATATACATAAATCTCAGTCAGAGCGAGAATTTCACGCTTGCGGTTTCGCAGGATGGACGTTCCTACAGTTCCGAGCTGTTCAAACTCGCGGAAAATGTTCTTGGTGAGTTTAATTTTATTTATTTATTATTATTATTATTTATTTATTTATTAAATTACACTGAAAGGAATCGTAAATGTTGCGTAAAAAAATACCCCACGTTGGTGTTTCATTTCCGCAGTGCGAATCGGTGGCGTCGGGATTCTCGGGGACCTCGACAATTTCGCGAAGCGGGTGGAGGAAGCGGCGCACGTGAAGCGTGAGGAGGACGAAATCCTCAACAACGCGCCGGACGATTTCCTCGACCCCATCATGTCGACCCTCATGACGGATCCCGTTATTCTGCCCTCGTCGAAAATCACGGTCGATCGGCAGACGATAGCAAGGTAGTTATTATTTTTTCCTTTATTTTTACAAACGCTTATAAATTTCGCGTCAAAATTGTTATTTTTAATTTAAAAAGTTAAATTAAATTAAATTATTATTTTTAGTTACATTAAAAATGATTTTTTATTAATTTTGTATTTTTTATTTTTTTAATTTTATTTTTTTATCTATTTATCCAATCCGCCCGATTAATGTTTTGCTTTATTTTTACAAACGCTTTTAAATTTCGCGTTTAAATTTCGCCCAATCTATCCATCCATCCCGTAGGCATTTGCTGAGCGACCAGACCGACCCCTTCAATCGTTCGCCTCTGACGATGGATCTAGTGCAATCGAACACCGAGCTTCGCGGCCAGATCGAGGAGTGGATAAGGCAGAAGAAGCTCGAAAAGTCGTCGACGAGCGCGCAGCAGTCCTGAGGAGACTCGCGAGCCGACACGCTGTAATTAATCGTGGCGCGAAATTTAGGTGTAACCATTCCCGAAATATAGACGCTGAGGTGTTCTCGCGAATGCGCGATAAGAAGGTCCGAGGTTCGAGATTTTTGCTCTCGCATCACGAGGAAAAATAAACGGTCGATCGGTTGACCAATTATTTCGCTCCGTGGTCGATCGGGCCGCAATTGGGTCGCGGTAATCGCGTATTATTTACGCTCGGGAAATACCGCGCGCTCTGCTCTTATCAATCACGAGTACCGCGAGTACAAAGTGCAGCGGCTAGAAAATTGGACGATCGATCCGACGATTCGTCTGTGTATCATAAGAGAAAACGAAGCGAAATATATGTAACTTATATTTACAGTCAACGTTGGGCCTGGGGGGGAATATTCGCTGATCATTGTTCAATAAAATGTGAATACGCAAACAATCGAAACTGTCGTCGAATTTTTATCAAGCAATTAACGGTAAGTATCGTAATGTCTAAACAATTATTTCAACATTCTTTTCCGTAAAAACCTTTTTTCCATTTTTTTTATTCAACACGATGTAAAATAATTTTCTTTTTCTCTTATTTCAGCATTCTTCTCGTAAAAACCTTTTTTCAAATTTTTTCTTCAATTTAAAAATATATTTTTATAAAAAAAAAAAAATGTGTTTTTTTTTTCTTCACAAACCGCTCCTTTTATCATTGCCGCTGGATCAAGGATATTCAAGTACCGCAAGGTCTAAAAAATAATTTCAACATTCTTCTCGTAAAAACCTTCTTTCAATTTTTTATTCAACAGTATGTACAATAATTTGTTTTTCTCTCCACAAATCGCTGCATTTGGAAAATGTTGTAATAGGCTGAGTTGATTCGCCGCTCGATAGCGATTGCGGTCGATAACAAAAATGACGTAAATCGAATTTCGTGCTCGAAGAATTCCCGTGCAAATAAAATACTCCTCGTTATCGCTTGTTTGCCCAGCAGCGACGTAGAATTTTCGATTGCGAATTCGGCGTCTCTGGCGAAAATCCGCGACCAACGTCAATGAAATTCCAATGAATTATTTCCAATGAAAATTGAAATTATTTCCAATGAAAATTGGAATTATTTTCAATGAAAATTGGAATTATTTCCAATGAAAATTGGAAATAATTGGAGACGCGCGCGGAAACAGGTGACGCGAGTCGAGCGATGGAAAGTCTCGAGGTCGGCGGAGCATCGGACGACCGCGACTTATCGAGACGGAAACGTTGCAACGCCGACTCGGACCTCCCCCGGCCTGGCAACCGATAACAATGAACTAAAGTTCAAGAAACAAGTCGAGTATAATAACCCTGACCACGAGGAGAAAATTTCCGAGACGCGTCTTATCGGACCCCCCGAGGCGGTCGCTTATCAATAGCGCGAGAAAAAAAAACACACACGTCTCTCGAAATAAAATACGTCACAGATAAGATCCGCGCATTACGTGTAATCCAACGGCTTGCGCGTAATACTTTCGTCGTCGCGTCGAGAACGCTGCACAAATAATTGTACAAGTTGCATTGCACATTTTTTCGTCCCCTCGATTTCTCGACCTCCCGCAGTTTTATCGAAAAAACAAAAATCATCGCGACTATAAATCTCGGTATCTCGTCGCGAGAGATAAAATTGAAAAATAACGTCGCTCTGGTTATTCGTATCTGTAATCCTTGTAAATCCTTTCATAAGAATATATCGTATATATCTTTTTGTATCTCAAAGATCTCGTTTTTTAAGACCCGATTTAAGTGCACTTTTTTGCTTTGCTTAAAATTTCGTCCCCTCAATTTCTCGATATCTCGCAGTTTTATCGAAAAAAACAAAATCATCGCGACTATAAATCTCTGTATCTCGTCGCAAGAGATAAAATCGAAAAAAAAAAAAAAAAAATCACCGAATGTCCGGGTGAATCCCAACTCGTGTCTATAATCCTTGTAAATTCTTACATTAATACAAGAATATATCGGACTTTTCGTATCACAAAGATCTCGATTTTTTAGATCCTCGTTAAGTGCACTTTTGATTTTTTTTTTTTTACTTAAAACCAAACAAAAATTGGTTTCAAATTTCCCGAATAAAAATAAATCGACGTGATCGTGAATTTTACTCCGGCGAATTTTCGGTGGAGAAAGAAAAGTGTGATAATAATACGAAGAGCCGAAGTAAAAAATATTCGTCGTCCGCCGCGAGTAACGAGATTCGCTAGGCGGCCTTGAAATTCGAGTCGGTCGAGCCCGCGCCGACAATTTAAATCGTAAAATTGCGTATCTTTTTTTTTATATGTATAAAAAAATAATCGTCTCTTTTCTATGCGTTTAAGCAAAAATTACGCGCGACACGAGCGCGGCGAGAAAAATCGTCAGAGCGCCTCGCGAAGCTCGTCGAAGTTCGTGACGAACCACGGCGAGCGACTCTTGACGCTGTCCCGGACGACGTTGCCGCCGAAGCCTGCGAAAAAAACAACGTGGAATTAATCGCGAGCCGCTCACGAATTATTGCGGAATTACGCTCGCTCGCCGCGTGTCTCACGGGACGCGTCCGTCCTATCGCCACGTGAGCCTAAGATTAGATAATAATTTGACTCACCGATAAAGGCGTCCGCCGGCGGACAGGCCTCCAGGTCCGTCGCCCCGTCGCCGACGTGAACGATGCTTCGGAAACCGTGTTTCTCCTTCAGTAACCTGAGAGCCTCGGATTTTCCGCCGCTCCGCGACGTCGGCTCGGTGTCGTCGAAACCGGCGAATTCGCCTGGTTAAAAGGTACCCCAAAAATTCGTTTAAAAGGCTTCCAATTTTTTAATTTATTTTTATGAATAAAAAGAAACCCCAAAAATTCGTTTGAAAGGCTTCCAATTTTTTTTTTAATTCGACAAATAAAAAGAAAAGAAAAATTCCGCTCACCCGTGTAGAAGAATTTTAGTCTATTCGCGCAGACATTTTCCGCGGGAATGTTGAGTTGCGCAGCCACCGGTCCAATCAGACAGCGGAAGCCGCCGGATACCAAAAATACTTTTTTGTTCTTCGCCTGCAGCTCGGCCATCAGTTCCCTGGAACGAAAATAATATTTTGTGGTGAATATTTTTTTCGCAATTCTTTTTTGTCAAATTCTTTAATTTTTATTTAAAAATATTAAAGAAATTAATTCAAAATTTCTTTAATATTTAATTTCATCTCAATTAACGAAGCGATACTCGCCGATTTTTTATATTACTAAAAAAAAAGATAAAAAAATTGATAACCAGTCGGAAAGATGCAAATTCGTAATATCAACATTTCTCATATTTACTTAATGCCGGGCGTCAATTTCGGCGGATGATTCGTGACGAATTCCTCGACCTGTTGCCGGCTCGGCCGGATGATGTTGAGCCTAACCGCGAGCGACTGCTGGAAGGTCATGTTGCCCTGCATCGCCTGCTTTGTCCTGAAATCATTCAAACGCGACGCGCGCGCGCGTAAACATCTTGCGAAACCCGAGTGCGGCGGTTGGTCAACCCCCGTGGTATCGGTTTACGCGCGTGCAACGAGCCTCCGATGCGCCGCGTGCGAGCGTAAACAGCCGCAATTGCCAATTGAAGCGACAAATAATCTCATCACTTCGGATCGTCACGCGGGAACTCCTGAATTCTCGTCTTTCTCACGTGAATTTTTTTTCCCTCGAACTCGGCTCTTTATTTCCCCGATTTTTTTTTTCGTTAATTGAATTCTCCACTTTTTTCAGAATTAATAATAACAATAACTATAAATTTGTTTCTTCCCAACGAATTCTCGTCTTTCCCACGCGAATTTTTTTTCGCTCAAACTCGATTCTTTATTTCCCCGATTTTTTTCTCGGATATTAAATTCTTAATTTTTTTTTTTTCTTCAAATTAATACGACTAAACTGAATCAATAATAACAATAATAACAATACGCACGCATTTTACGCACTAGTGTGCTAGTGCTGGAGTTACGCGTGCTGGAAAAGTCGAGTTATACGCACGTAGTTGCAAAAAATAGTATCTGTAACTCGTGCGGAAATTACCTACTTTACGCACTTGTCGCACAATATACTACTTTGTAAGTGCGTGCGTAAAGTGCTCGTTTTCCGCACTAGTGCTCTTGGTTACTTTACGCACTAGTGCGGAAAACGAGAACTTTACGCAGGCGAAACGCAGTTACAAAAAAATAGTATGCGCAACTCCTGCGAAAATGCCCTACTTTACGCACTTGTTGCACAATATACTAATTTTTCCACCATTAGCGCGCAGCGGCCTCGGGGGGAAGCCGAGAAAATAGAAACGACATTGCCGTTCACTTACAGGTCAGCGACCTGGTCGCCTTTGCCGCAGAACTTGGCGAGCTCGTCGATGCCCTCCTCCTGGATGACCGTCGAGTCGACGTCGAAAGTCACGGCGTCCGCGCGCCTCCAGGCGTCCCTGACGGCCTCGGGGGTCGTCGTCATTGTTGCTGCGCGCGGGCGGCCGATGAGCGCCGATAACAGTCGAGCAATTTTCCGCACGGGCGAAAAAACAAAAAAAAAAAAAAAAAACAAAAAAAACACGCGAGACGAGAGACAGAAAAGCCGATCACCGTCCGACTCGCTGACTGCGGGCGAACTGCCGTCGGCTCGTGACGAACGCGAGCGAATATTAGCTGAGCGGAGGGTGAGGAAGGGGGGAGGTGCGGGATCGGCGCGCGTTCTCTTTGCCGTAAGAGCTAAACACGCGAGAGGCGTTTCGACGTGCTCGATCGGTCGCGTAACGCGGAATGAACTGGAAACGTGCGGGGCGATCGACGAGCCACGCGGTCGTCTCCTCTCCTAATCTTGGACATCGCCTAGCCGCGCGATTCCCTCAATCCCTCCGGCCTCTTCGGCTGCTGCTGCTGACGATGCCAACCGGAGTGGGGGAAAAAACGCGAGGCTACCGCGGGAATCGCCGGAGCCGCAACGTAACGCGATGGGCTATCCGACACAGCGGCGAACGCCACTCGACGCCGACCGGTAGCCTCGTGGTCTTGCCTAACTCGAGCGCGAGATCAACGATTGGCCCGTTGGACGAGTTTTTTTTTCGTGCGAAATATGCGTGTTTTTTGTAGTCACGATGTTTTTTTAGCATAGCGAGATTTCAGTATTTTATTTATGTACGATCCGAGATTGTTTTCCTATATGAGTTTTTGTGACATACATTTTTTTGCCAAGATCCGTGTTTTTAATAATCATAATGTTTTTTTTTAACGTAGCGAGATTTCAGTCTTATTTATGTACGATCCGAGTTTGTTTTTCTATATGAATTTTGGTCACAAATTTTTTTTGCCAAAATCCGTGTTTTTGATAATCACGATGTTTTTTTTGGCACAGCGAGATTTCAGTCGTTTATTTATAAACGCCCGGGGTTTGTTTTTTCGTACGAACATTTGGAAAATTAGTTAATAGTGGTTAGTCGAAATAAACGGGACATAAATTACGCGTTCGTATAGTTTGGATCGTCGGTGCGGACGCACTTTGATACAATGCCTCAAATTATTGCGTCATGCCCGATGGGAATAAAATGAGTGGTACATTTTTATGCCATCGCTATATCGATAATGGGTGTCCTCGAGTGTGGAAAACTCGTTGGATACCTCGTTAAAGTGGTGACCGATTTTCTCGCCAGTCATTGTCTTTTTTTTTTTTTGTTTTTTTTTTTGGGAATACATAACGAGTGATTCACTCGTCGTTATCGTCGCGGAGTTCAACTAACTAGACGCTATCGAAAACTATCGTTCAGACTCTCGTCAGGGTTGAGCTGTACTCGCTCGACTCGTCTCACAATTCGTCGTATACTACTCGGGAAATATTTGCGATGATTGGCCGACACGGTGCAAAGTCAGAGGGGTCAGAGTTCAGGCGGGGGGTGGGGGGGGGGGGGGGCCGAAGAGGAAGAAATACGCTACAATGAGCCACGCGATCGGTATATAAAAACTATCAACTTTTTTTACGTTCCCTTTTATTTACAGCTTCAAGAAGAATCTCATCGAATGCAGATATCTCTGAAGCATTCAACGGAAGTCTTCTTGAAGCTGTAAAACATCGATAAGCTAGAAAAAAAATTGATTAGAATTTTTATTACCGCTTGCGGTATTTCGCATTATAATCGGACGGAGAATTAAAATGCGCTTCCGTTGATATTTTTCTTTGTCTCAGAACATTTTCGGTATCTCCACACCATTGATTACAGTTTTTGTTACCGACTGAGTAGGTTTCACATTTCCTTAAATAGCGATCGCAGCGATCGCCGCGGCGGACACTACGAACTATCGCGAAAGCAGCGCCGAGAGCGATAAGTGCGACGTTATCCGGCTAAAAAAAATACGGGAAACGCGTTGGAACCGATTTTCCAGTTCGCAGTCCGCGTCGCATTGCAGCGTAAAACGGAAGTCGGGTTTCTAATGCGCGTAAAGCCGAACGCGGT
The DNA here is from genome assembly GCA_963932165.1 of Pimpla rufipes. NCBI lineage: Eukaryota > Metazoa > Arthropoda > Insecta > Hymenoptera > Ichneumonidae > Pimpla > Pimpla rufipes. The sequence continues at coordinate 24,130,124 of OZ010632.1, forward strand.
CATCGCGTATTTTCATCGCGCGGGACTCGCGCGACCGGCATAACCTAAAAATCGCGGTTGGTCGCTCGCGGTCAGAATGACAACAAACCGGTCGAATTATCGCGTTAAGGTGGATCTGTCCAAGTATCACCAGGATGCGCGACGATTCAGCTGGATTTACGTTGACTGCGCCAACGTCTGGTTCGTCCGGCACGTCAAGCAACACATCGCCGAGATTTTTGGTACCCGAGAACCGTTTCATCTGCTCCTCAACGGCAAGGAGTACCTTCCGCCTATCGAGGACGCTCGTGTTATCAAGGAGAACGAAGTGATCGCGTGAGTACTGAATTTTCGATTTATATACTCGTCGTGTTTTTTTTCGTGATTTTTTTTTTTTTTTTTTTCTAACGAATATTCGTTTTTAATTCAATTTTTGTGATTTCGTAATTTTTTTTAATTTGTTTTTTAATTCAATTTTTGTTTCTTAGCGTGGTACCGGGTACAGGAATATCTGACCAAAATGACGTCTCGATATCAATATCGTCGCCCGAGAAACAAGAAACTGTTGTTAAACTTGCGGAACCAGAGAGGGACCCAAGGAACGGGGATTCCCATAGTGAGAAATCGAAGATGGATGTGGAGCAGAATGACAGCAAAAGTCTGAATAATTCAGTCGTGGGTAAGTCAATTGTTGTGTCTTTCAAATATTCTCCAGCGTTCACTGATTACTGAATAATAATAATTATTATTATTATTATTATTTTTACAATATTATTATCATTATTATTTTTACAATAATAATATTATTATTATTTTTACAATATTATTATCATTATTATTTTTACAATAATAATATTATTATTATTTTTACAATATTATTATTATTATTATTATTATTATTATTATTTTGATTTGATATTCAAATTATCAAATAAAATAAAAAAAATGTCCAACCGAACTTCCGTTTCCACGAGCGCAGATATCAGCGCGATCGACGCGACGATGTATCACAGCATGCGCGACGTGACGGAGATGGAGACGACGCAGGACTCGAAAGCGACGGACGACAATTGCAGCACGAACGACGTTTACAGCGGATCGGGCCAGAAGCGCAAGCGGGTGCGTCGCAAGAGATCGAAGAACGGTGCCGGGGATTCGTCGTTGCCGACCGAGCGAGTCGACGCAAAGGCGGCGACTCGTCCGTCCAAAGTCTTCAAGCCGAAGCCGCTGCAACTTCCGGTTCTCCCGGCCGGAAAGCACATTCACTTCGACAACGCGGAGGAAAAAACCACGGTGGAAAAAACCGTGGAAAACGGCGCGAGCGATTCGGCGTCGGAGAACCGAAAGGCAAAAACTTTCTCGAGGTTCCAAAACCCGAGGGTCGAGAATCTCTCGACGCTTCTGGCGCTGCGAAAATGCTCGACGCCTCTGACGTTCGTAAATAAAAAAGCGAAACGCGCGAGCGACGAGGAACCCGAGGAGACGGTGAAAGACAACGAGGAGAAGGAATCGAACGACGGCGCGAAAGCCGAGCCGACGATTCAGGACGCGCGACCCAACAACGGTCCGGCTGACGCCAAAGCCGACGAGGAACCGAAGGACTTTGCGAACGTCGATCCCGAGAAATATCCGAGTCTTCCGGTCGCGCCGGAAATCAACGATACAATCGCTTTCAAAGTGGGTTAATTTTATTAGTATTTTTTCGATTTTTTTTTTCCGACTTCGAATTTTTCGAAAAAAAAAAAAAAAAAAGACATTTTGCTCTAAGTCTCGTAGGATCTTAACAATTCAACTGAAATTAATTTATATATTTATTAAATAAATATATAGAATACTTATTAGAGTTAAATAAAAAAAAATATAATAATATATTTATTAATTAAATAAATATTATTATTATTAATTAATTATTTATTAAATAAATAAACAAATAAATAAATTCAACTGAAATGTTCTGCGGACGAAAAATAACATACAGCACTGCTACATACCAAATTTGGTCAATTTTATTAGTCTTTTTTCCATACTTTTTTTTTTGTATTTCGCTAACGAATGAACTGATTGCGATTCGTGTCAGATCCTGAGGATAACGAACGAGTATACGCCTGAGGTTTCCGACTACATCGTCGCGAAGACGATGGACTGGTGTCCGAAAAAGTCGCTGTTCACTTTCCAGATATTGAGTAAGCGATAATTTTTTTATTTTTTTACTTTCGCGATTAAATTATAAAGTTAAATCCTCGATTTTCGTTTCTTTTTTTTTTTTTTTATTAATTACAGAGGGTCACACGCATATTCAAACGCCGATGGGCAAATTCTCGTTGCCGGAAGACGAGACCGAGGATCAGATACGCGAGACCGCGAACTTCAATTTTTCGCAGCTGATAGAACCTCGACTGATTCATCGCAAAAAATAGACGAGACGCAATCGCGAGAGAGCCAAGTTCACGTTTTGTCCTGTAACGTCCGACGCTTGTTTGTCCTCGCTACTTACGACTGAGATTTTCCTTGTTCCATGTAATTTTAAGTCCAGTATCGTTTATATATATTTTGTTCCTTCTGTTTTTCGTCACTCATAGCGAGAGAAATTGAAAAAAAAAAAAAAAAAAAAAAAATAGAACCTCTCGTTACTCGCAGTATTAATTAAAGTCAATAAAGTTTTAACTCCTTTCTCTGTAAATTGGCCAACGAAAGACGCGATAAATCGCGTTTACCCTCCAAACGTAGTCTAAGGTCTGTAGGATCGTCAGCTGGTTACAAAAATCTGAAAAAATTCATGCACATTAAAGATACTGAAAAAATTAATTTTGCATAATAATAATTCGAAAATGTTATTAACAAATTGATGACAAAAAAATTGTTTAACAAATATTTCGATGGCCCAAGATTTTTTTCATGAAAATGATCCCTTCGTTTTTCCGAATACGTATGAATTTTTTCAGATTATAGAGTTCACATTGAATTTTCACATATTTTCCCTACAAAAAACGCACAAAATTCAATGTGAACGGGGATATTTATAAAAAGCGCCTCCGGTGTTTTTTTTTCTCTTTCTTTTTATTCTCCACAATCAGTATATCATAACGCGCCACCCGCGGCGTCGCTGCAAGTGACACGAGTATTTTTCATCTCGCGACTTTTGCGAAAACACGACGGCTCGCGGCCGCTTATTCGTTCAACAGGTGAGTAAGCAACATGTGATTCTGTAATACGGGGCGAGCGTTTACATCGGCCGCCCTCGCGCCCTTCGGCCGGAAATGAAGGTACGAGGCGCGTCCGGCTGCATCCGGAAATGAGTCAAGCGCCCTCATCGATGTATCTTTGTAAATCCGCTTCTTTCGTCTCGAATCCTTTGCTCAATTGATTATCGCCTTTCTTCCGCGACAAACGAAGTTTGCGCTGCTACTTCCGGTCAAACGAGCGCAATCCGGGCGACTCGCAGCCGGGATTTCGTGTTTGATTAACCGGCGCCCGGGAATTTGTGTTCGTATCGCGAAAACGAACGAACCAATTGGGTTAAAGTAAACGAGGGAAAATTCGACTATAAAAATTAGTCGGACACACCAATCAATAATAACAATAATAATAATAATAATAATGATAATGATAATCGTATCGTAATAATAATAATAATAACAACAATAATAATAAAAATAATAATAAAATTATAATAATCGTAATAATAATAATAATCGTTTAAAAAAAATCAGAGGGTAAAATATCTCGCATTTTCGATATAAGTATTGCTGTTGCGTTTATTGGCCTCTGATTGGCTGTCGTGAAAAAAATTAATAAAAAATGTCGAGCTCTTTTTAGAGTTGAGACAAAACAGCACGAAAAATCGTGGGCGAAATCCCAGGTCAGACGCAGCTCGAATAGGTGTGAATATGCCCCATATAGATAAGCAGCCGATGTTTTTCGGAATACAAAAGCTCGCCGACGGGAGGCGCTGCCTGTCCCAAGCGAGCGAAGTGAACGCGCGTTTGCCCGGACTTATCGCGACATCTTCGATCAACACTAACCGTCCTCCTCCCGTCGCTCACTGTTTTTCCCGGGAATAATGCATGCAACACGGCGGATTATAAGAATTCAATAAAGTGTCGATTACAGCAGGCGCGGTGGGCGCGACCCCCTCGGGTGACACCGCGCGATACGCCACGTTCGGCCCGTATCGCGCCGCCGCCCCTCCCGCATTTTTTTCACAAACCGCGCAAGATACGTCAAACGCGATCGCATGAATTAAGGTTTTTTTGGGGCTGGTCGGGGGAGGTGAGGTACGAGAACCCTATGCTTATACATCGGCTCGCCTCAATGTTGCCACTCGTGGAAAACAAAATAAGGTAAACGTCCCAGTAATCGTCAGTGTACCAGTAATCGACCGTTGTGTGCTTTGAATATAGATTTTGCTATAGTCAAAGCACATATTGTCGATTACTGGTACACTGTCGATTACTGGGACGTTTACCTTAATTGCAATGATTGCGCGATGATTATGGCTGATTTTTTTTTTTCGAAATATTTAATAAAATATGTGTTTATCAGTGATTGGATAGCGTAAATTTTCATGAGGATGGTAGCATCTTGATGTTACCCCAGAACCAAAAAGGCGATCGTTTTTCACGCGTCTCGGGGGTCGCTTCGCTATCGTAACCTCATTCCCCCGTAAATTCTTTCCCCAATATATAAAAAATAAAATAAAATTCTCTCAGCGAATCCGCGAATTTTTTACATCGCGGCTCTCGCGTGTTTCTTTTTTAATGAGAATTACAGCGTGAAAAAAAAAGACGGAAAAAAACGTTAACCCCGGCACCCCCGCGACTATCAATCACGGCTATGACATCGGGAGATTCCCCCGGCAATATCGCGAATGATACACAGGAATACGAGGGTGGTGCGCGATAGGGCGGCCGCCGCCGCCGCCGTCGCCGCCGCGCGGGAAGCCCGCCGCGCGTTACTACCCGCGCGTTCAAGATGACTTTCTCTCAATTTCCAATCTGCGGCCGTGTGGCAGGGATGGGCAATGTCTGCCGATTAATTAAACCGATGTATTTTTTTAAACATCGATGTATTTTTTTAAACATCGATGTATTTTTTTAAACATCGATGTATTTTTTTAAACATCGATGTATTTTTTTAAACATCGATGTATTTTTTTAAACATCGATGTTCATAATCAATATTTTTAAAAATCGATTATTTCAATACCGATGTTTTTTTTTAACATCGATGTTCATAATCAATGTTTTAAATAATCGATTATTTCAACATCGATGTTTTTTTTTAAATATCGAAGTTCATAAACAATTTTTTAAATAATCGATTATTTCAACATCGATATATTTTTTTAAACATCAATGTTCATAATCAATGTTTTAAATAACATCGATGTTCATAATAAATGTTTTAAATAATCGATTATTTCAACATGGATGTTTTTTCCGAACATCACCCACATCCCTTAGCGGGAAGCCCGCCGCGCGTTACTAACCGCGCGCTCAAGATGACTTTCTTTCAATTTCCAATCTGCGGCCGTGCGGCGCGAGCCGCGCGTGCGCGGTCCACCTCGTCCCCCCCCCCACCCCCCGCCCGGCAAGCGCCGAGCGCGTCTCGTCGCCCCGCCGCCGTGTGGGCCGCAGCAGTGGACGGTCGCGTATCGCTCGCAGCGCGTCGCAAGCGCGAGAGACGAGTCGCCGCCGTCGCGCGATATTTTCCCTCGTGCGCCGCGTATCCCGGCGCGGGGTGTCGGTATCGACACACGGGGTGGTGCCGAGGCGTAAAGAACCGAGAAAACGAGAGGAGAGAGGAGAGAGAGAGAGGAAAATAATCACGCCGCGAATCAGTGCCCGAGCGTGATTGTAAACCGGGTGTTACACGCATCGAGCACCGAGAGATCCCATGACTTATGCCATCCCGAGCGAGCGCCGAAATTCGCCGCAGTCAGTCATGAAATTTCACGAGACGCGTGCAGGTAACATTTTACACGATCATAATAATAACAGTACGCGGGTTGCCGTGGATACCGCGAGTCGACCGGGCGTTGATGCGAGTAGACGAAAAATTCGTAGTGATAAGGATAATGATAACAATAATTGTAATAATGATAGTTATGATAATAATCATAATAATATTTTTGTTGAACGTTTCGTAGATATATATATTTTTTTTTTCTTCAAATGTGGCGCAAATGGTGTTTTTTTATTTTCTTTAATTTTATATTGAATTAATAATGATAATTGCGTTTTAGTTGAACGTTTCGTAGATTTTTTTTATTTTTTCAAATGTGGCGCAAACGGTGTTTTTTTTCTTTTCTTTAATTTCATATTGAGTTAATAATGACAATTGCGTTTTAGTTGAACGTTTCGTAGATTTTTTTAAATTTTTTCAAATGTTGCGCAAATAGTGTTTTTTTATTTTCTCTAATTTCATATTGAATTAATAATGATAATTGCGTTTTAGTTGAACGTTTCGTAGATTTTTCTTTTTTTTTACAAAGGATGTGCAAAAGGTGTGTTTTTTTATTTTCTTTAATTTAATATTGAGAAAAGCGAGAAAAGCGAGTTTCGAGAATCGTAATTATTTACCGCCCGACGTTAACCTTTGTCCCGATGTTTTCTGGGACGTTGGAACAGACGGGGACGATAACTAATAGCGGGTTTATTGATACACATAATAAACCGTGCATTGTGCCGAGTCGCACGGAGTTTGTGACAATAGCAGCTCGAGAGCAGCAGTAGCAGCAGCAGCAGCTCGACGACGCTCTGCGCTTCGGCGAGACGCAAGTTTCTCCTCGATAATTAGTTCTCCTCTCGCCGGGCGGGTGCTACGTGCATCAGGTTGTTACAGTGGTCACGCGTTTGGCCGAGAGAGATCGATTCTCCCCTCGGCGGACTAAGGAGCGGCGCATCGTCTCTCGTCTCCGTATCGCGTTCGTTGATACCCACGATTTTCGGGCATCGACCGCGTACGATTTTTTTGTTTTTTTTTCACCGCGTCAGGCACGAAAAATTAGGTGCGGAATTTATTTACCACGATTTTCGGGTATCGACCGCATACGATTATTTTTATTTTTATTTTTTTCCCGCGTCAGGCACGAAAAATTAGGTGCAGAATTTATTTAACAGTGATAAGGATAATGATATCAATATTATTAATAATAATAATAGTAATAATAATAGTTATGATAATAATGATAATAATATTTTAATTGAACGTTTCGTAGATTTTTTTTTGTTTCAAACGATGCGCAAAAGGTGCACGAAAAATTACGTGTGGAATTTATTAACCACGATTTTCGAGTATCGACCGCGTACGATTTATTTATTTTTTTTTTTTTTTTTCACCGCGTCAGGCATGAAAAATTACGTGCAGAATTTATTTACCACTATTTTCGGGTATCGACCGCGTACGATTTTTTTTTTTTTTTTTTTTTTCACCGCGTCAGACACGAAAAAGTACGTGCAGAATTTATGTCCCCCGATTTTCGGGTATCGACCTCGTACGATTTTTTTTATTTTTATTTCCTCGCGTCAGGCACGAAAAATTTCGTGCAGAATTTATTTATCGCGCGTAACGACGATTTTTCACTCTCGGACTACAAAGACGCTGAACTAAGGAGAGGAAGGGAGAAGGAAAAAAAAACGATTCCGGTTAAGGCAGAAATTGCCTTGGAAGTAAACGGCGTTTTTTTGCTCGTTGGGCATATACAGGGAGAACAAAGAGTGGCCGTGTCTACCGTCCGATAAATCTTCGTTGTGCACGACTCTCCCCCTGCTTCTAGCAGATTGGCGTCTATTCCTGCCCGCGCTGTGTATTCCATCTGATACACCGACCATTTTTATTCATCCCCGTTACCTTTTTGTTTCTCTCCTCGTAACTAGCGATTTGCGTCTACTATTTCTCGGCCCCGCGTTACATTCAAATTGATGCGGACCCTTTTTTTTTTCTTTTTTGTATTTTTTTATTCCCTCTTCCACCCCGACATTTGTCCCGTAACTATAGCGACTGTCTTTTTCCGCCCGGCCATTCCCGACTGACACAAAAGTGCCCGCCTCTCGTTTTTTTCCCATTTTCGCCTGCGCAACTAGCAATTTGCGTTCTTTTCGTCCTCCGGCTCGGAAAAAAATAGATTAAACGATAAAAAAAATCCACAAGTTGCAACGTTTAATTCTTTTTTCTCTTTTTTTTTCCCACCACTTTCTGAAAGTTGTTCCGGCGCAAAAAAAAAAGAAGAGTTATTCGCTCGGTCGTTAGTGAGGAAAAAAAAGCGACGACCGTTATCGCGATCACCGCCGGTTCCGGTCGGCGCATTTTCATTTTTTCTCCCCCCCCCCCCCCCCCTTCGACGTTTTTGCCGTAACCACATCAGACTGATATCCATCTCTGCACCCGCATATTCCATCTGTGACACGGGCCATTTTCATCCACACATCGCACTTTTCGCTCGAGCAAATCGTTCCCCCCCTCCTCCCTTCTTTCTCTCTCTTTCTCTCTGCCCAATTATTTTCTCTCTCGCTCTCTCTTTCTAATGACGTTAAAGTTTGCATCGTTAGAATGCAACGAAATTCAGAAAAAAAAAAAAATTAATTCTAATTAACCCAAATGATTAAATTAGGTATAAAAAGTCATCATAGCAATTGGTTCCTGTGATGATTTTTTATACTTACATTTCACTTGTTTTTTTAATCTCTAATTGTTTTTATTTGTTTTAAAATTTTTACTTGTTTTTAAATTTTTACTTGTATTTAAATGTTTACTTGTTTATTTTATTTATGTTGCTTGTTTGCATTATTTTCTTTTGTACATCATAATTTGTAACACGCTTTGCCCCAAAGGTAACTAGGGCATAATAAACTATTTATCTATCTGTCTCTCTTTCCCGCCCCGCCACAGTCGACACTGACTACATCCAGTCGCTCAGCCTAACGCGTTAGATTCCACTGCACAGCTAGTAGGGAAGGCGTGAGCGAAGCGAGAGGAGTGGGGAGCCTCGGCCATAATGGCCAATAATTAGATCGAAAACGTTGAGATATCGGCAATACGCATAGCGCGCGCGACTACTTAGCTCTGATTATCCCATGCGAGAGCACTCGGGGTCGATCGATCGTCGACGGCTGTGCCGCGGGGGCTCTCGAATATATCGCGAAAAAATGCACCCAATAATGGCCCTCTAATGGTGCGCGGGAGAAAAAGTCTCTCGCTCTTTGTGTCTCTCTCCCTCATTCGCTCTGTAGCGAGAAGGACAGCGAGAGAGAGAGAGAGAGAGAGAGAGAGAGAGAGAGAGGAGAGAGAGAGAGAGAGAGAGAGAGAGAGAGAGAAGCACAAAGGCTAACGCGAGAATGAAGCAATATATATCAGTGTAGGGCGGAGGGGAGGGCGAGAAAAACGAAAACGATGGCGGGCGGGGACGTCGAGTGGATTTCGATGATCGCGGCGGCCGAACAGCTGTTACCAAAGGACTTTACGGCCGGGGCGTCTAGACGGTATTCAAGGCCACGAATTCGATGTACGCAATTGGTTATTCACGCGTGCGCTCGCGCACGCAGCGTCACGCCCGGACACGCTGAGATGGCGCGTAAACATTTCCACGCATAGAGAGATAGAGAGAGAAAGCGATATTTATTGTCCCCTTAAGCGCCAAGCAATGAACAATATACAGCATATATCATATATCATCGGTGGTGTTTTCATAGAAAAATAGAGAGAAAAAAGATACAAAGAGAAAGAGAAAGATAACAGTTTAAAAGTGTCTTAAGCATAAGTAAATAAATAAATAAATAAATAAATAAATAAATAAATAAATAGATAAATAAATAAATCGCGGTAAATAAAAATTAAATAAAAATACAAACTAAGAAAATAGAAAACAGAGAATAAAGTCAAATAAATAAATAAATCAAATAAATAAATAAATCGCGGTAAATAAAAAAAACAGACAGCGACGCGCGCATAATCGTCGTCTCGGGTAATCGCGAGAAGCGGCTCGCTCGCTGCTCTCTCGGCGCTGCCGAGAGCTGGCACACGTCTTTCGCGGAATCTTGTCTTATCGCTCGTCGCGCGTGCGTCCAGCGCTTTTCCTCTCCTGCGTCCTCCGTCCTTTGTCCCCCCCGGCCTCTCCGTCGACCTGTCCCGACCTGCGAGCACGCGACGCTTCGTCTTTGTCACTGGAAACTCACTCGCGGGACCGACCGACCCGGGACGAAATGTTGGAGCGAAAAAGGTGCCACGCGTGTGTGGGAGAAATCGCCACACGAGGGCGCCACTGTCGCCGTCTCGCGTGGGTCTCGAGAATTTCCGAGAACGTTCGACGTAGTCTTTTTCCGCTTTTTTCTTTCCCGCGTCCTCCGTCCTTTGTCACTGGAAACTCACTCGCGGGACCGACCGACCCGGGGAAAGAGAAACAAAAATGTAACGCGCGTGTGGGAGAAATCGCCACACGTCGACGCCGCTGTCGCCATCTCGCGAGAGCCTCGAAAGTTCCCCAGAACAGCGGCAATTATATGCATAATTATATGCATAAAAAATTATATGCATAATTATATGCATAAAAAATACCGGAAAATACAGGATGCTCAGCAACGGTTTTCCACAATTTCTCTCCCACCCCCCGCGTTACAATCGAAAAAAAAAAAATCAAGATAAAATTCAATTTTTTTCTCTCCATCTGCCGCGTCGCACCCGCGGGAATTTCGTCGCGCGACGCTAAACGCCTCTGAGACCGCCTTTCCCTCACCTAACCTCACTTTTTTCCTTTCTCAATTTCCCCCGAGCAAAGGGCCACAAGAATCCCGAAGCCAGAAACTCGGCCCATTTCTTCAAAACTTCCGCACATCCTACGAAAATCCAACCTCAATCTGTCTACCAGCTGAGACAAAAGTGCGTCTCAAAAACTTGAGTCGAGAGCGTTCTATGCGGGATGGACGGGGGGTTGGGGTGGAGAGGAGAGGGAGGAGTGTAAACAGCTGCCTCTCGAGAACAGACGATAAATCGTTTTCTTATTCATCGCGTTTAGTTTCCTCGCGTGGCGCAAAATCGGCGAGTCGCGCGCCAGTCGCTCCCGGGATTCCGAAGTGCAAGCGATGGCCGCGCGCGCGCGCCGAGAATCTTCAATATGTAACGCAAATACACCCGGGAGACCGATCGGGAGATAAATAGCCGCGCGGCTGTAGGAGGAGAGAAAACTACGGTGAGGACGCGCGAGGCCGAAGGACGCGGCGGACAATTGACAGGCGGCTGACAATAAACGGTGACCGAGGGTGTCTCAAATAGACCCGACAGAGACCTGTGCAAAGACGCGGCGGCTGGAGGGGGGGGGGGGGGAGAAAAAAATATAGCGGTAATAGCGGCGCTGCCGCTGCGGCGGCGGCGGATCCGCCCTGGACGTATTCGACGTATCAAGCGCGAACGGCCGGCCGGCAGTCGGCTGCCGCACCCTGTTTGGCCTGACATGCGCCATGACCTGCATATATCCGCGAGAGGGTAACAGTGGCCCAGCGCGCCCCCCGAACCACGTGGCACACGGGCTGCTTGCTGCTGCCCCGCGTCCCGCGACGCGCGATCCTCCCGAGCGCCAGCAGCGCCAGCGCCAGCAGCCTCTCCGTCTCGCTTCGTCCCCCGTACCGCCGATGTCGTCGTCGTTGCTACGGCGGCAACCCGCGGGAGAGAGAGAGAGTCTCAAGTACAGTCGGCTCCCGCTGACTCGTGGTTCTGTAACGGTTTTTTCTTGGTTCTTTGAAAAGAGCGGATGGGGAAGGCGTTATCGCTTCTTCACTTTTTTTTTGCGTGTGGCGCCCTCTCGTATTTTTGTGTTGTAACCTCGAACTGGATATGTAGGGTAGATGCACCGTTTGTGGACTTTTTTTTTAGTTTGCATTGTTGAATTCAAGGAAATTCGGAAAAAAATAGTATTAAAAGTAATTGACCCCAGTGATGAAGGGCACGATTTTTTTTTGTGCCCTTTGTTGCTATGGTGAATTTTTATACCCATTCTTTGAAAAGCCCGGAAGGGGAAGGCGTTATCGCCTCTTCACTTTTTTTTGCGTGTGGCGCCCACTCGTATTTTCACGTAACCTCAAACTGTGTATGTAGGGTAGATGCAACGTTTGTAGACTTTTTTATTGCGATGCTGAAGTTTGCATCGTTGGAATACAATGAAATTGAAAGGGAGAAATAAAATTAGAAGTAATTAACCCAAATGATGAAGGGTATGCATTTTTTTCGTGCCCTTAGTTGGTGATATTTATATCTATGGTGACTTTTTATACCCATTTTCATCATTTGGGTTAATTACAATAAAATTTCTTTCTGAATTGCGTTGCATTCCAACGATGCAAACTTCAACGTCATTTAAAAAATTATTCTTCAAATTATTAATTTGTCTGCAAAATTATTTTCTCCGCAAATTATTATTTTTTAATTGTATGTTGATTTTACGATAAAATGGTTATAAATTCGCTGAATGATCTGCTCGATTTTTATTTTTTTTTAATTTTATTAATGTGGTGACTATAATCGGACTTCCCGTAAGCCGGGAAGTCGTTGAAACTTGGCGTTGAGTCAGAGGAATTCGACTGTACATCCATATCGCGCGCATCGCGTAGGACACGCGGTGGTGGCGGCGACGGCAACACGGGAGAGCGGCCGCCTGTTGTGGCGCCTTCGGCGGTGACGTATTGCCAGTTGGGAGAAATGCCGCGTGACGACAAAAACATTGTACGCATTGTGTACGTAACGTGTGTGTGGGTATTATGCATATAACGGACGCGGGGGGCGCGCAACTCGTGCATCGACACACACGCGACTCGCGGCTCAACTTTTGCCAACTGCATTCGCCAACTTTGCGGCACTGTTTTTTTTTTTTTCTTTTTTTTTCGCGGTGTCGTCGCGGGAAAAGTCTGGCCTGCCTGACGGGAATAATTCATTTATACGCCGCTCGCCGTATTGTGGACTGAATAATTTATTTATAGCCCATTTTTGTTTTATTTCACAACATATTCATTATTTGGGTTAATTACAATCACATTTTTATTTTCTGAATTTCGTTGCGTTCCAACGATGCAAACTTCAACGTCATTTTTCAGTAGTAGCAAAAAAAAATTATTGACAATATTATGTACCGATTTTTTTTTTCTTACTTAATCTAGGGTTTGTAACTTCTAACATACACGCATTGCCAATAGGCCATCGACCGGAGTCCTTCAGCCTTCATTTTTTATTATTCTTCAAATTATTATTTCCTCATAATTTTTTAGAAATAATAATTTAAGAAATGATTATTTCTTCATAATTTTTGAGAAATAATAATTTAAGAAATTATTATTTCCAGTTGACACACACGCGACTCGCGGCTCAACTTTTACCAAATGCATTCGCCAACGTTGCGGCGCTGAATATCGCTGGCAATATTTTTTATTTTTTTTCGCGTTGTCGTCGCGAGAAAAGTCTGGCCTGCCTGACGGGAATAATTCATTTATACGCCGCTCGCCGTATTGTGGACTGAATAATTTATTTATAGCGGGGGATGTTATGGATGTATATATATATAATTTTTTTTTCTCGCAGGGAGGAGGCTGGAAATTGGTTTAGGAGAATATTGCGTTTAGAGGGTGGGTAATTATATAATATAGGCTGTTTGGGACATTGAGGACGGAGACGTGACGATGGGGTGTTTTTGCCGTGAGGATCCGTTTTTTTTTCTTCTCTTTTCCGAGGTCTCGTTCTGCCGACGCGTTCGCGAGAGTAAACAGGATTGTTGTTGCTTTAATTTTGATTACGAGCCCGAGGAACGTTCGCGATATTATCCGGATTTTTTCCCCGCAGGAGTCTTAATTTGTTTATGGCTGGAAAAATGTTTTTCTCGCCCGCGCGAGAGCCCCGGGAAAATTAGTTTGCGAGAATATTGCGTTCGGAGGTGGTTGATGATATGATATAATTAATTTTTTTTATAATGAATTATTGCAGCGAAGCCGGAGACGCGCGTCCGAGCTGTCGTTATTTTCGCTGCGCGGTATTTTCGAGAGATATCCGGTGCGTTCGTGGAAACCGCGAAGAAATATTTATCACCGCTTTAATTTATAATAATAGCCGCGGGAAATACCTGGGAATTTTTTTTTTAGGTTTTTCTCGTGGTATTTTGAATTATTCAATGGTTTATGAAAGTAAAAATTACTGGTATTCCTGGATAATGTGTTGTTGTGTTATGGTAATTCGTGTCGGAGAAAAATGTTCAGTTGCAAGCAAAATTAATTAAATAATGTAGAATCAACTGGATAGACTTATATTATTATATTTTTTGCGGAGAAAAAAAATCATTTTTCGCGTTTTTCTCATCGAATTTTCCATTTTTTGGGAAAACAAAGGTGCTTTTTGGAATCAGCGGGAAATTTCCCATCGGATAGGGTCTTCGAACTTTGCGAAATCGAAAATTTTTTTTTTCGCAAAAAACGCAAGGGGTACCCCTTGGAAAAAATTGCGATTTTTGAGGGTTCAACTTAAAAAATCGGTGAAAAATTCAGAAATCAAGGTATCGCGTTTCGCCTTGCGGCATTCTCTTCGTTATAGAGTTTTCTTTCGAACGCAAAAAGAAAATCCAAGTTCGGTCGATCCAAAAAAAGGTAATCTCAATTTTAGTGAAGTGCCAAAATATCGAAAAAAGTGAAAAATCATTTTTCGCGGTTTTCTCGTAGAATTTTCCATTTTTCGAGAAAACAACGGTGCTTTTTGAAATCAGCGGGAAATTTCCCATCGGATAGGGTCTTCGAACTTTGCGAAATCGAAAATTTTTTTTTTCGCAAAAAACGCAAGGGGTACCCCTTGGAAAAAATTGCGATTTTTGAGGGTTCAACTTAAAAAATCGGTGAAAAATTCAGAAATCAAGGTATCGCGTTTCGCCTTGCGGCATTCTCTTCGTTATAGAGTTTTCTTTCGAACGCAAAAAGAAAATCCAAGTTCGGTCGATCCAAAAAAAGGTAATCTCAATTTTAGTGAAGTGCCAAAATATCGAAAAAAGTGAAAAATCATTTTTCGCGGTTTTCTCGTAGAATTTTCCATTTTTCGAGAAAACAACGGTGCTTTTTGAAATCAGCGGGAAATTTCCGATCAGATAGGGTTTTCGAACTTTACGAAATCGAAAATTTTTTTTTTCGCAAAAAACGCAAGGGGTACCCCTTGGAAAAATTTGCGATTTTTGAGGGTTCAACTTAAAAAATCTGTGAAAAATTCAGAAATCAAGATATCGCGTTTCGCCTTGCAGCATTCTCTTTGTTATAGAGTTTTCTTTCGAACGCAAAAAGAAAATCCAAGTTCGGTCGATCCAAAAAAAAGTAATCTCAATGTTAGTGAAGTGCCAAAATATCGAAAAAAGTGAAAAATCATTTTTCGCGTTTTTCTCGTCGAATTTTCTATTTTTCGAGAAAACAACGGTGCTTTTTGAAATCAGCGGGAAATTTCCGATCGGATAGGCTTTTCAAACTTTACAAAAAAAAAAAAAAAATTTCTCGCCAAAAACGCAAGATTTTCATACTTTACAAAATCGAAAATTTTCTTTTCTTGCAAAAAACTTAAGTTTTTCAAACTTCTCAAAAACAAAAAACAATTTTCCCACAAAAAATGACCAAACATTTCTTTTCTCACTATTTAAAATCCCCCAAATTGTATTTAAAAATCCTCCCGCTGCCGAAACGTCGCATCAATCGATCGTCGAACGCATGTCAATTAAGCTCTCACCTTTTTTTTTTGTTCGTGCAGGCGCAGCAGCGGAGGACTCGTCGCGACGTGGCTGCTGAGCGCGAGGGACGCGGAGGGTGGACGACCGAGGAGCAGCAGCAGGAGCAGCAGCGGGAGGTTTAATCGCGCTGGAAGGCATCGGGTCGAGGAAGAGGCGCCCGGGTCCGGTCTTTCGCGCGCTTCCAGATGAGTAAGCAGTGCGTCTGTTGGATGGGAGGCGGTGTCTCGCCGCGTTTGCCGTCCGCCTTGTCGCCGTTATCGCCGCTGGAACGTGACGCTTCGCTGTCGCGCGTGAACCGTTGACCGGGCGAATTTTACCCGCAACGTTTTATCGTCGTCGTCGTCGTCGCGCACAGAGAGAGAGAGCGGCCGCTGGTCCTCAGGCTCCACTTTCCTCAGCCTGCGACGAGCTTCGCCTGCCCAGCGAATCTTCCGGAGCGGAATTTTCGCCAAATTTATACCGGACGTTCGAATATCATCCAATCGAAAAGAAAAAAAAACGTAATGAATTTTCGGCTCGCAAACTTCGAGCCCCGAATTCGTGGTTTACGACTGAAATCGTCCGCCGAGATCTAAATTTTCGTGCGTCTCGAACGCACCAAAATTTTATCCTAATCGCGCCTAAAATCCACGAAGAAATCTCCAAAAACTAAACGTAAAAAAAAAAACCAAAAAAGTAATGAATCTTCGGCTCGTAAACTTCGAGCCTCCGATTCGTGATCTAGAAATATTCAACGACTGAATATTTCTGCGCCAAAATCTCAGCCTAATCGCGCCTAAAGTCCACGCAGGAATCGATAAAAACTAAACGTAAAAAAAAAGAAGTAATGAATTTTCGGCTCGTAAACTTCGAGCCTCCTGTTCGTTATTTAGAAATATTCAACGACTGAATATTTGGTGCGTCTCATACGCGCCAAAATTTTATCCTAATCGCGCCCAAAAATCCACGAAGGAGTCTCCAAAAACTAAACATAAAAAAAAGAAAAAGAGAGTCAAAGAAAGATAAAGAAAAAAAGAAAAAAAACGTCATCATGAACACCACGATATCATCGACGGATCCCACGTCGTCCTTCCTGGACTCGGCGCTGAACGCGAGCAGCCAGAACGACTCGGTGATCCCGAACTGCGGCGCCGATTTGCCGATCGTCCCTCTGGTCAATCAGATCCTCTACTCGATCGTCTGCATCGTCGGCCTCCTCGGCAACACCCTCGTTATCTACGTGGTCCTTCGTTTCTCAAAGATGCAAACGGTGACCAACATGTACATCGTGAATCTCGCGATCGCCGACGAGTGTTTCCTGATCGGCATCCCGTTTCTCGTCACCACGATGAGCCTTCGCTACTGGCCCTTCGGCAAAATAATGTGCAAAGCCTACATGACGACCACGAGCATAAATCAATTCACAAGCAGCATCTTCCTCTTCATAATGAGCGCCGATCGTTACATCGCCGTCTGCCATCCGATTTCCTCGCCGAAAATGCGAACCCCTTTCATCTCGAAAATCGTCTCGCTGACCGCCTGGGCGACGAGCGCCCTCTTCATGATTCCAGTATTTCTTTACGCCAACACGGGCGAAGAGTCCGGCGGGATGAGTTGCAACATGTATTGGCCCGACGACCACGGCGGCCAGACGACCTTTACGCTCTACTCGTTCATCCTCGGCTTCGCGATACCCCTGATACTGATTCTCATATTTTATTTCCTGGTGATACGAAAGCTGCAGACGGTGGGACCGAAGAACAAGTCGAAGGAGAAGAAACGCTCGCATCGGAAGGTGACGAAGCTGGTGCTGACGGTGATCACGGTTTATGTGATCTGCTGGCTGCCTTATTGGCTCACTCAGGTCGCGTTGATCTTCACGCCGCCCAAGCAGTGCCAGTCGCGAATAAGCATCACGTGTTTCCTGCTCGCGGGTTTTCTGAGTTATTCGAACAGCGCGATGAATCCGATACTCTACGCTTTTTTGAGTGACAATTTTAAGAAGAGTTTTCTCAAGGCCTGCACTTGTGCTGCTGGGAAGGATGTTAATGCGACGCTGCATATTGAAAACAGCGTTTTTCCTCGGAGGAATAACAAGGCGACGATCGCGGAGCGTCATCAGCACTCAAATCGCGCGGTGACTTCGGGGAACTCGCGGGCCGAGCTCGAGGATGAGGAGGAGGAAAGGGGGCTACTTATTAGTAAGACGTCGACGACCACCGTGACGATGACGTCGAGATCTAATATCACTGTTACCAGTGAGAATAGGGAGCTGAGGGGGCAGAGGGAGGCGCAGAGGGAGAAGGATTCGATGCAGAACGGGGCGCAGTTGACGCTGCTGACGGAGGTTTGAGGGAGGTTGGGACGGGTTGATCGGTGCGGGAAAGAAGATGAGGAAGAGGAAGAAGAGAAAGAATGAGAAGGAGAAGAAGATGAAGAAGAGGAAGAAGGAGAAGGAGAAGAAGATGAAGAAGAGGAAGATAAAGAAGAGGAAGAATGAATAGGGGAAGAAGATGAAGAAGAGGAAGAATGAATAGGGGAAGAAGATGAAGAAGAGGAAGAAGGAGAAGAAGAAGAAGATGAAGAAGAGGAAGAATGAGAAGGAGAAGAAGACGAAGAAAACGAAGAATGAGAAGAAGAAGATGAAGAAGAGGAAGAAGTTGACGCTGCTGAGGGAGGTCTGAGGCGGTTTGGGTTGGGCTGATCGTTGCGGCAAAAAGAGGAAGAATAAGAAGGAGAAGAGGATGAAGATGAACAAGAAAAAGCAGAAGAAGAAGAAGAAGAGATTGACGAGGAAGAAATTGACGGCTGAATCGATCCTGTGTCTATTTATTGTTGTGATCGAACGATCGATTCGCTGATGTCGTCATTTTGATTCGAAGATTCGAAAATTTGAACAAGATGGAACGCGTGTTTCGTTCTTGACGTCACTGGCAACGCATGAAAAAGGTTCTTCGCTACGTTCGAATGATTTTCTCGAAAAGGGCCGGAGGCAGTTTGACCCGGTAATGGAGGGTTTTACAGAGGGAAAATGCAGTCCGTCAACGAAGCGAACGAGAGAGGACGAATCGCCGTCGGTCCCGACGGTAAAACGGAGCGTAAAACACAACGTAAAACCCAGGCGGTGATAACGAAGTAACGAAGACCGAGAGAGGCAGAGAGACGCGCGATGGGAAATGCAGCTGGCACTGACGGATCGGAGTCGACGCTCATTAATTCACGGCCCGCGAATTTAGTCACCTCGGGGCGAGAATCGCCGAGGGTGCAAAATCATCAGCGAGGATCCTCGAGAGCCAAAATCCGCGCACTTGGTGCGCGGGTTCGTCATATTATTGGAGATCAGCGGAGCGGCCCGGGCATCAGTCAGTGTCGTTTTACCCTCCGAGGATTTTCCCACGTTCGACTTAAGACATCGGCGAGCCAGGAGGAATCTGGCCGGCCGGCCTGGCGCCCCCAAAGCCAGGGGGGACACCGAGGGGGTGACGCGGAATCAACCCCACGGAGGAAACGAAAGATTACGGATTTCCGGGTCGAGAGCCTAAATATCACGAAGCCTCTCGACGAAGACGACGCATTGTAGTATTTATAAATCACGAGTGCCGCGCCTGAAACTCGCGAGAAGGACCAAAAATCCCCGGCGCGTCGAGGATAGTCAATTTTCGTCGTTACCCGTAAATGAAAAAAATTTGAAAAAAAAATAAAGAATATTAAACAGAAGAGTAAAAAAATAAAATTAAGGTAGTCCTTTCGTGGTACAATAAAAACCTGCGTGAAATCCAGTCAACATTTTTGGTATCTTGATGGAAGAAAAATCTGAAAAAAAAATCCAGCGTATAAAAGGTGCTTCAAAGATTAATTCTGCATAATCAAAATTACAAAATGTTATACATAAATTAATGAAAAATATATATTGTTCAACAAATTACTCGGTAACGTAACTTTTTTTTTCATGAAAATAATTTATTAATTTTTCTGAATACGTATGATTTTTTTTCAGATTTTTATGAAAATAAAAAAAATTTATCATCAAGATACTGAAAATTTTGACTGAATTTCGCGCAGATTTCTACTGTACGACGAAAGGACTACTTTAAACAGAAGAGTAAAAAAACAAAATATTAAACAAAAATAAAAATAAAATACAGAGTGTACGCTAATCGGCGATCGCGAGTTCCGCCAATAAGCGACGATTTCCAAAGAGCCAACGGAGGGAAACATAATTGGCTGCCCCGCGGGCAAATTGGCTGATCGAGACCAATTAATTCGCCCGAGTCGTCGGATCGACCGCTCGACTTGACAAATTAATCCAGTCGGTCCGGCCGCGCGATTCGCGCCCCCCGCCGAAGAAGCGACGACTTCGACGGTCTCGCGCGGCCCGAGTTTTCGCTCGACCGGACGGAAGCGTATCGAGTGTTTTATTGGGAATCGAGGGAGCCTCGAGGAGGCGGCGACGGCCGGACTGCGACGCGGATCTCGTTGTTGAACGCGTTGAGGAGGAAGAAGAAAAGAATTGAACCGCAACGAACGACGTAACAAACAATGAAAATACGGCAGCTAAGAAAAAAAAAAAAAAAAAAATAGGTATACACAACAAATACGAAAGAGATATTTAAAAAAAATAATATATATGTTTAATCTACCAAAGAAGATGTACAAATACGAGCGATGTTGAAGTTTATATCGTCGGAATACAACGAAATTCAGAAGAAAAAAAAAAAACGTTCTAATTAACCCAAATAATGTAATTGTGTATAAAAATTCGTCATAGCAATTAGTCGTTACGATGATTTTTTTTATACCTAATTTTATCATTTGGGTTAATCAGAATTCATTTTTTTTAATTTCTTTGCGTTCCAACGATGCAAACTTCAACATCGTGAAATACGACACAATTTCACGAAGATCGTTTGTTACGCGTGAGAGAATATTTATCGATCGGCATCGCAGTTATTGTTAATTATTATCATTGTTAATTATTATTATTGTCGTCGTCGTATCTCGTAATTGTTTCGATTAAAACGCGTTGTAAGCGTTAAAGTACTTCGTGCGTTTGTGCCGGGCGGCGAGAGAATCTCATTACGGGGAAATAAAAAGGGGGGTGGGCCGTAAAGATGAGGCGACCAGCGGGCAAAGCGAATAAGGTCCTCGTATCGATTAGTCGCCTTCGAGATTTTCATCAAGAATCCCCTTGAAATGGTTAAAGTAGTAAAAAGAGATTGCGGTCGACGAGCGAGCGGGAAGTTTCGCATTAAAGGCTGACTGCATTACCGCGAAGCAACGAGGCTTGAGGCTTGAGTCTCTCGTCTCGGAGTTGCCTTAGAATTCAAGAATCAATTACGATTGGCTAACGACGGGAAGTCTCAATCGGAGACAAACTTTGTATTTTAAATTTTTTTAAATTTTTTTACAAATTAGATAGCGTGAGATTGTTTTTATTTATTTTTTAATTACGTCTGTACGACGATCGAGTCACACACAGAAATTATTATTATTATTATTGTTATTGTTATATAAAAATAATAATTATTATTATCAGTATACTTATTTTTTATTATTATTATTATTATTATTATTATTATTATTCGTCTACTAAGACGGATGAAAAAAATAATAATGCTTAAACTCTTGGAAATTGAAGATAAATCAAAATTTTGGTATTGTATAAAAATAACAGGCAACGTCGGGTAAAAATTAGGTAGGAACGAAATTGTTTTCTTCAAGTGGTTTTCGAGCTTTAAACACGTAAAATCACTGGGGCCGTTATACCGTGGGCGCTTGAAACTCGCGCAACTTGATCCGACCTGGCGAGAATCGGGGATCGATCGATGAGCCAGCGCCTCGCATCCCGTTGCTACGAGCCAACCCCCTCGCGATCTGCGAACGCCTCGGCCAACTTCCGGAGCGGAAAAATACACTGCACACCGGTACACACGCTTCTCAGACGTACTTTGTGAAAAAAAGAAAAGGAGGGAGAAGAAGAGAGAAAAAAAAGCACCGTGTGCGACCTCAAAGCGGCGAACCGTGAGAATCTCGAGTTCTCGAACTGCGTCGCGCTTTGAAATTGCAGCGTCGAAATGCGCGCCTTCGTCTTTTCTCCCTCGATTATGTTGAATGTTGCATCGTTGGAACGCAACGAAATTCGAGAAAAAAATTAGTTGTGATTAACCCAGATGATAAAATTGGGTATAAAAAGTAATTCTTATACCCAATTTTATTCTTATCAATTATTTAATTTCAATATACAATATTCAATTTCAATATACGAATAAACAATATTCCATTTTATTCTTATTATAAATAACTAATTATTATGATGACTTTTTATACCTAACTTCATAATTTGGATTGATTAGAATAATTTTTTTTCTGAATTTCGTTGCATTCCAACGATGCAAACTTCAACATCATCTTCCTCGATCCACTGTGTGTTATTTCTCTCGTTCTCGCGATAAACATTTTTTTTCGCGCGTTACATAAATTATTTTCTCTCTCTCTCTTCTCGTCTCGGAATTTCCATTGCTCATCCACATTATTCCTCTGTACCACTCTCGGCGTTTGCTAATTATAACTTCGAGCACTTTCGATATTTTTATAACACACTTTTTGCGCCTCGCAGAAACGTGGAATTAATTTTGCGCGCGAGGGCAAGAAATACGCGTGGATGTCTGGACGACGATAACGAAATTTCTCTCACGTGTAAACACGTATTTTTTGTTTCTTTTCTTCTCCAGAGAAGTTTTTGCTCTGGAAAAAGGTTTTTCTCTCTCCCACCCCGAGAAAAGTATAAACGAGGTCGCGAGAAATGCACCTCGCGAGATTTCGAGACGAACGAGCGTGAAAAACGAGCGCGAACGAGACACCGACCGACTTTGCGAAACACTTCAGCTTTCTGGCTTGGCTAAACAATTAATTTTGCGCGCAAACTCGACGCCCGAGAAACGCGCGATTCTCGTCGATCAAAATTAAAGGGTGCCTGAAACCTAATCGAGTACAAAAATCAAATTCCCAGATACTTTTCTGAGATGGGAGACGAAAAAAAAAGAAGAAAACACTTTTGTTTTTTTTTCCTCAGCAGCCTCGTAAAACACACAGTATTAGAATATAATTGTTGCAATTCGTTCGTCTGTAGGTCGGACGAGGAGACGAGAAAGTTCGAGTGTGAACGTTAAAAGTACTGAAAGAAACATTTTAAAAAATAAATAAATAAATAAAGCGAAGAAGCGCGAGATCATCGGAAAAACATTATTTGTATTACCGTAAGGCAAAAAGAAAACATATAAACGACATAAAGTGTATATATTGTGTATGTAATATTGAATGGCGATTGCATTTCGAAATACGTGCATTCGCTCGACACTCATATGGGTTGATCTTGGAATGTATAAACGACATATATTATATTATATTATATTACCGTGAGACATCCGCGCCGGCACGCGGAAGCTGTATATCGTATTGCTTTTAACTTCGAATATACCTGAGACGGTATGATATACATATATGTATTATAAATATATACCCTACGCCTAAGTCTACACTATAAGATTATAATTTTCTATGTATACTTGCATGTTAAAACGTGAGTTAAACAAACAAAGAGGCTCTGAATAAATTTTAACGCGTACGTGGATGGAATAAAAAATTGCCTATATTAATTTTACGTACATAAAAAAAATTCCTATAATTAATTCTTCTTCTTTTGCCCATCAATAATTTTTTTTCTTTTTTTCTGTAATCAATTAAAAAAAATTTAATTTGTAAATATGGAATTATAAAATTGTCACTCCATGCCAAAAATTCAAAATTGTAAAAGGAGAAATCTGTTAATAAATTAAATTAAATTAATTTTTTTTTCTTTTTCCCATAATTAATTCTGTTTCTTTTACCTGCTCCAACGTGAAATATTTTTTGAAAAAATTGCGAGTCGAAGGACGAAACGTTTCGGGTCCTTTTGATTAATTTCTCGCCTAATATTTCGCGCCAAGACGCCGCAGCCGCGTCTCTCGATTTTGTAAAGCGCGTCCCTATCTCACACGATCCCGATGCATAACACCCGGCCACTTCTAACACTGTTAACGCCATGTTGCTTCGCAGCGGCGGCTTACGAAATTCCCAATCAGTGCAGCGTTCCGGAGAATTCCTAATTATTCCCGCAAGCCCCCCAAAAGAGCCTTACGGATAATAGACTTGCGACCGGATGAATTCCCGGGGTCCATTATCAGCCCCGAAGACTCCAAGTTCATCACTGCAATCATCGACTCGTGAGCCGCTCCCGCAGCTCGTTAACGTCCAATAATAATCAAGACAAGTCTTCAATACAATCCTATAGAATAATAATAATAATAATAATAATAATAATAATAATAATAATTCTTTCAGCCCAATTTAATTTTTGGGTTTCAACAGGTACGAATATTCGTAATACGGTTCACCGAAAAAAAAAATTGGCGCGCCAGTGGTAAAGTCGTATCTGTGGTCAGACATCGATCGATAAAGAGGGCGGATCAGTGAAATTAATCTGGAAATTTTTTTATGGCCAGCCGACGAACGAAGGTCAGAGTTGGTCGAGTGCGAGATTCGAGTGTGGTGTAGACACTCGAAATGGGACAGAAGTGAAGCACAAATATGTGCTACCCTTCTGTTCGGAATAGACGAACAGATGCCAAAGGGGAAATATCGAGTTATGGTCAGCCATCTACTTCGCGGACGCGGATCGACGTCGTATTTTTTTTTGTGGCGGGATAAGGCGATAAAAAAAAAGTTGATCAATTTTGTTCTTTGGGTCAATGCTTTTTTTTTTTAATGTCATCTAACGCTTTATTAATATTATCTTCGAGGTATATTTACAAAAATTACTCGCACCGCGAGTAGAAACCATCGCGTCGCCGGTCATCAGTGGTACAAAAGCGTCCAATTGGTCGGATAATTGTACGCCAGTAATATCGGACTGTGCAGCAGGAGCGATATGCTGCGCTCCTCGACGTGGGACGAGATGAGCAGCCAGTTTTCCAGCCAGGTTTGCATGCTCTCCCGGGACATGTTCGCCGGATTGACTCCTCTGAACGAGAGCGCCTGTAAAAACACGAAAAATGCGTGAAATTTCGCTTCTGAATCGTCGGCAACGTTTTTACTCTCGGCCGACAGATGTTACGATTTTTTGGACAATTCGTTCGTGTTTTATTGCAACGCTTAATTGCGACTCGGGGGATTTAATTAGTGTCTGGAATCCCCGAAAAAAAATGCAATCGATTTTACCGGGTTTTCATTTAGCACAGCAACGGGAATCGTCGCGTAATTATTTCACCAGATTGTGGAATCGAGCAGAGGGTTTAGAAAGCTCGTGCATTTTCGCAAATTACAAAAGCAAATGAGAAAATGAAATTTAAATTATTTTAATTTATTTTAATTTGTTAACGGATTTCTCCTTTCAATTTACAATAATTTTTTGGATACGGAGCCACAGCGTGAAAATTCCAGATAATAAACAAAATGCAAAAAAAAACAAATTAATAAAAAATATAACTAAATAAAAAATCTATGTTGAAGTTTGCATCGTTGGAATGCAACGAAATTAAGAAAAAAAAATGTATTCTATTGAACGAAAATGATGAAATTATTAATTAAATCATTATTTAATAATTAAATCATTATTTTGTAATTAGATTATTATTCAGTCATTTTTAAAAGTCTGCAATCGGATGCCTACCCATCGTATCGCGTCGTTCGGCAGTTTTTTCACGCCTCCCTCCGCCTTTATCGAATTGTCCATGGCTTTTATCAACATTCCTCTGTCTAACAGTCTTTGCTTGCGAAACGGCGTCCACCTGCGCATCCCGTGGATGGCCAGCATCTCTTTCTACAACATAAATTGTAGCCTGCATCGTCTCAGCCTGCTCCAGAAAATCGCGCAACTCGCTTTCCGCAGCTCGACGCTATTTCAACTAAAAAAAAATCCTTGTTTCATTACTTCTCCAACTATTTACCAACAAAATTACTCAGTCTCGTGTGCAAAAAAAATGCATCTCCCAAAATTCAATCGCCCTTCTTCATGACTTATCCTCCAATCAAAAACCAAAGCAGTTTACGACGTTGAAGTTTGCATCGTTGCAGTGCAATGGAATTAAAATCAAAATACAAATTCCATAAAAATTATAATAATTCATCCTCATTAGGGTGTGAAACAAATTTTTTTTTTTTCATGCTCTTAGTCGTTATAATAACTTTTTATAGTCGGTACAATAAATAGCGTTCATTAATTTAAAAATTAATGAAATTAATTTAAAATTTCAAAAAAATAATAATTTTTTTTTAAATAACAAATTAATTCAATTAATTAAAAAAATATAAAATTAATGAAATTGATCTAAAAAAATCAAAAATTAATTAAATTAATTAAAAAATGTATATTTATATTTATCTTTATATTTATACCAAACCATATTTGTTATGTACGCTCCTGTTTTTCAACACAATTCACAAATTGCAATCTATCAAATCCAAGACCACTCCGTTAAATCAATTACAAAATTACAATTAATATTTTGTTATTTTTAATTTCATTGCATCGCAACTGCAAACTTCAACATCACACCCGTTTGTCTCTCTCTTGCCCCCAGTTTCTACATCCCCCAAAAAATCCCTGTACCGTGTGTTTTCTCGTCATCGCTTCAAGCGAATAAGGCGGCCCAGCGAACAACTCCACACAATGAATAATTTCAGCGGTAGTCGGATGCGTTCCGCTGCCGAGGCAGGCAATGATCCCGCTCCACTTGATCCTCAGCAGTGGATTCTCGATGCTCTCGACCCGGCTCTGCAGGCACCTGAGCAGCGGTTTGTTGTGTCTCAGGCGCTGCTTGTGATTCTGCGCCATGAAGTTGAATCGCTGCTCGAGCGACCAGAAGTGCGAAGTGAGCAAAATGCGAGGAAACATCAAAGCAAGCGGAAAGATGATGTAGTTGGTGAGCGGCATGGCCGATATGATAAACAGCGGCGAGATTTTGATCAGATCGTCTGGGAAAGTTTGCCACAGCTGAAGCTCGTCGCGCGTCAGGCTCTCCAGGCCGTTTCGCCTGCGCTTTTTGCGCACGCGCATAAATCGCTTCAGCTCCGCGTAAAAATCCTTGGAGCCGATGCTGAAGACCCGATAAACGTGCATCGTCGCCGGAAATCGTTTTTCAAGCGAAACCTCCCAGTTTTTTATGTAGTCGATGTACCGAGACATCCAATATTTGCGAAAACCTGGCGGTGATTTTTTCGGCGACGTCGCCGCGGTTTTTTCGCCGTCGACGACATAACCTCTCTTTTGGATTTTTTGGGCGCCGCAGCAGCTCGGCAGCCGCACGTTTCGGATGAACCCGCGTGACAACAGCGACGGCACCAGGGTACACATTTTCAGGATCGTCGGCCGCGTTTTTTTGGTAACGTGGGGGATATAAATATAAATATATACGAGATTCTGGAACGGCGATTCTTCGACGGAGGCGATTTGTGACGTTGGCAAGGACGTCGCCACCGACCCTACAGCGTGCTGCACGAGAAACTGACACACGTGACGTCTACGCAGCAGACGAAAAGTATTTTGAAACGAGGGGATGGGAAATTGGCGCGAGTTGCGAGTGTTTGTTGAGGACGGAAAGGAAGAAAATTGCATTATCGATCGAGTGATAGTCAATCGTTTTAATAAAAAAAAATTGATGTAGTCAATCTATATAAAGAGTTGATGTAGTCAACCAATTTAATAAAAAAATTGATATAGAGTCAATCAATTTAATAAAAAATATTGATATAGTCAATTAATTTAATTTAAAAATTCATATAGTCAATCAATTATTTTTTATTATAAATGATTGTAAATCATTTTGAAAAAAAGATTACAGAAACTTCAGTGTATCGAGACGATCGCGAACGCCTTGAAATTCGAATCCCTGTTTAAAAATTAATAATTCCGCTCGCAGCTCCGCCGCGCGGATTTATAGGAAACACCGAATTCGATTGGATTTTTTGGCCACTTCCTGTTTTCATCCTTCGCCGTTCGGGTCGCTTCGGGTGTCGAGATTCTATGACCAAAAATCGTAAACAATTTTGACGGCGAGTCGCGAGTCTTTTTTTGTGCAATTTTGTGCAATTTTGTGCTGGCAACTCGTATCCCAATTGCGCTTCTGATTAATTGATCGATAAATGGTGCAACGATGAATCCTTCGGAGCCGACGTCGACCGAAACTTTGAGGTTAGTAACGACGAGAATTAAACATAACCTCTCGTTTGTTTATGTTCGAATTTGAGGTTATGTCGCTTCGTTTTAACCGTAATGATAATTCAGTTATAATTAAAAAAAAAAAAAAAAATGTCTCGTGTGTGTCGAACAGTTCGAAAATGAAAGACGTTATAGACGTTCTCGCCCTGCAACGCGAGAAACGCAGCGCCCTGCAGAAAAGCATAACGATCGACTACGGCGCAGCCAGCGATCCGTTCACAATCTCCAGATTCATCTTTGAATGCGGTACGTAAGATTTCGTTGTTCATTCTAATTTCATTACGCAGACGGTTTGTGTTGCGATTCCTCTTAAAACGTTTCTCTCCGGATTTGCAGGAATAAAACTGGACGCTCATCCCCTGACGATCTCCACAGCCACCACTTTGTACCACCGATTTGTCAAGGAAGCGACGCCACAGGGATATGACCCATATGTAAAAAAAAATTTCTCGATTTTGCAAAGTTTGAACGTTAATTTCACGTTAATTTACTTAACAATCTAATTTTGATTCAAGCACAGAGCATAGAGAATATAAACATTTTTAATAACAGAACATTTTTTTATTATTTTTAAATTTTCAGCTCATAGCCGCGACTTGCCTCTACCTAGCGGGCAAAGTCAAGGACAACGTCCTGAAGATCCGCGACGTGATGAACGTCGCGAACAGCACGCTTCACCGGGGCTCCCAGCCTCTGGAGCTGGGCGATCAGTATTGGAGCATCCGCGACGCGATAATTCAGGCAGAGCTTCTCATAATGCGGATGCTGAAGTTCCAGGTCACGCCGGATCATCCGCACAAGGTCGGTGAACCTGAGTCTCTCGAAACTTCATGTGATTTTCCGAAAATCAATTTATTTGTTATTTATTTATTTATTATTTATTTATCTATTTATTTATTTATTATTCATTTATCTATTTATTTATTTATTTATTTATTATTTATTTATGTATCTATTTATTTATTTATTTTTTTTATTTTTTATTTTCTTTTTATGTGTTCCTTACAATTTGAATTTCATTCGTACTGTTTGCGCAGTTTATGCTGCATTACTTGCGATCGCTCCACGCCTGGTTCGGCGACGAGGAGTGGAACAAATACCCCGTGGCGAAGACGAGCATGGCGCTCCTCCAGGACTTCCATCACTCGTCGGTGATCCTCGATTTTCCGCCGAATCTCGTCGCCATAGCGTGCATAAACTTGGCGCTGCAGATCTACGGAGTCGTCGTGCCGCTGATGGACGAGTGCGACCAACAACCCTGGTTCAACGTGAGCGACACGTTTTTTTTTTTTCACTCACGAAAAAATCCACGGAATTCTTTGTCGGTTTTATTTTATACCGTTCCGAATTTTGATATTCTCTACATTTGTCTCCGTTAGTCTTCGTCTTAATCCTATTTTTTAAATTTAGTTTAACCGTATAATCTGTGGTTTTTGCATATTTAAAAAAAATTAATTTAAACGTATAATGTATTATTTTTGTGCATTCTGTTTCGCGCAGGTTTTCTGTCAGGATCTGACGAGAGACAAATTGTGGGAGATCATGGAAAAAGTGATGGCAGCTTACGACGAAGAACCGGAGACCAGAGACAACTGAGTCGGTTGATTGATCGATGTTCAAACTTTGTTTTAACACGAAGTGAGGAACTGCACGTGTAACGCGCGACGAGGAAAACGGAGCCTCTCGCGGCCAGCCCGGACGGCCTGGCGTATTAAAAGTACAAGACGAGGAGAATAACAGAGACGACTTTTTTTTATGTAATGTACAGTAAATCTTGAAATTAGAAGAAATCTTTCCGCGTGTCCGTCGATTGCTTCGTATCGTCGGACCTTCGAACATCGTATAAATCGAAGTGTCCTGACCTCACAAACTCGTCACCTTCGGTTGAAAAAACAGTTTTCTACGCTCGATAATCGTGCCGGAAACACGAAACAGTAGCTTTTCCCTCGGTGTTATCGACCTCGCGGTAGGCACCTTTTTTATCTACCGAGAATACTCGACACTCGGCATAAAAAAAATGCTGCGTCTGTCTTTCGCAGTCGGTACGATTATCAATCGAATAACACGTGTAAAAATGTTGCGTTACCAACAAAACCTACCAGATATTTTACACCGAGCGCGGTATTTTTCGTGCCCTCTGAAAAAAAAAAAAAAAAAAAAAAAAAAATAACCAGGTGTAGGAAAAAGAAATTCTACCCCAGATAACAGCTTCAAAGCTTCGAGCTTCTTCTCAACCATCTTCATCTTCGTATCCGCCGATCAAGGCCTCGATTCGTGCTTCTCCAATTTCATTATCAGTAGTGTTTATTCTATTTTATTTTATTTTATATAATAATAATAATAATAATAATAATAATAATAATAATAAATGAATAGCAGGAACGTGAGGACTGGAAATAGTTCGAAAGCCTTTAGGTCGATCGATCCTGGCTCGCGACTCGTAAAATTATATACAACGTTTACAAAAATGTTGAAGGATATTATTGATGATTTTTTTTTTTTTTTTCGCGGAGCCAACGTTGAAATTGCGAAGCGCCGTTTTTTAAAATATAATCACGAACGACTGTTGACATCGATCTCGACGTGTTTCGTTTGCGCGTGAAAAAACTCATCTTGTCGAGTAGAAAAAAACGGGATCGACCAAGCGACATAAGGAATGATTTACAGAAAATATCACTGTGCGTCTCTTTCGGACACGGATTAATTAATTAATAATTAAGGGGTCGGATTACGCGTGATCGGCGCTGAAGTAGCTGGTGTGCATCATGAAGAGCTTGTCGATGGGATTGTGTATGGCGACGACGAGGCTCTGCGAGAGCGAGGTCGACTCGTGGGAGGAACCGCCGTGCGAGTGGGAACTCCCGTGGTGAACGTCCGGGGCGCCGCTCTCGTTGTCGCCGATCTCGTAGCCCGCTTCCGTTCCGTCGAGGGACAAATCGCTGCTGCAGAAACTCTCGCCCGAGTTGCCCGCGTAGGTGTCTGCAATTGAGATAAAAAAAAAATTGCCGGTTTAGGGTTTAGGGTGACGGAAAAATTCGAATTAACTAAAATTGCAGTCACTTTTTTTTGCCTATACCGATTGTGGATTTTCCTCCTGGGTTCGACGGAAAATTCACCAATATCTCGATTTTATAATTATTTTTACAAATTTTGGTGTTTTTCCCATTAAAAAATCGCTTCGATTTTGGCGACTCTATTATTATTATTATTATTATTATTATTATTAAATTCGCCGGTTTAGGGAGACAGAAAAATTCGATTTCACTAAAATTGCAGTCAGGTTTTTTTTTGCCTATACCGATTGTGGATTTTCCTCCTGCTTCCGACGGAAAATTCACAAATACCTCGATTTTCCCATTTTTTTTTAAATTACAAATTTTTGTATTTTTCCCACCAAAAAATCGCTTTGATTTTGTGTTTAATTGATTGCGAAATCTAGTTCAAAAAAAAAAAAAATGTTTGGCGGCTATTGAATTTTAATTATAATACCTAAGTCGCGAATCGGATTTAAACTTTCGCGCCTTTTCGCGGGGCGGCCGAACCGGAAGTCTCGACGCCGGCTCGAATCTCGAGACACGACGGAAGCCGCACAGCTCGAGCGGCCTCGTCGACGGAACAACTTTCGCCGTTGGAAATAAACTTACCCTCGGGTGAGTACGGATTATTGGGGTTGAGCGGTTGGGTGGCCGAAGGGAAGCTAGAAGATTCGCCGTCGCGCATATTCAAGGCGTTCAAGTAATGACCTGCGAACGAGACGACAGCATTGGTATCGTGCCTGACTGAAATCTCTCTCGGCTAGCATCATTCTCAAAATCTGTTGCGAAACAGATTTTGAGGAAAAAAAATACCCATAATTCCTGTCACGATTGATTTCCGTCGTGAGTCTCGCGCTTTATCGCCGACATTGCGACTCGTCGATATCGCGCAGCCGGGAAACAATACGAGCAAACGTGTGAGCCAATATATACAGTTTCGATATCTATTTTGCGTGCGTTGCCCACTGCGTATGGATTGACTCGTGATAGAGCGGCTGATACGGCTATAAATACGCCAGGAGACGCCACGAATGAGAATATTTATTTTATTTATTTTTTTCAACGATAAAGCGCATAATAATTTCGAGGAATAATTTCGCTTTCGGGTTTTTGAGTAATTTCGATTTTCCGTAACTTTTCGTTACGAAAAATTACTGGAAAAGAAAATCGAACGAAATTTGAATTCGAAGCTTTTTGCGATTCTAACGGTTTTTTTGCGCGTCGCGTCGCGTCACGAAAGCAAGATGGCGTCTCAGTCGCGACTCGCTAGGCAGTTGACAACGTTTATTTTCTTCGTTTTTTTTCTCAACGATAAAGCGCCGCATTTTGGTATAATTTCGCTTCCAGGGTTTTGGAATAATTTCGATTTTCCGTAACTTTTCGTTACGAAAAGTGACTGAAAAAGAAAATCGAACGAAATTCAAATTCGAAGCTTTTTGCGATTCTAACGGTTTTTTCTCGCGTCGCGTCGGACGAAAGCAAAATGGCGTCTCAGTCGCGACATCGCGAGGCAGTTGGCAACGTCGCGCCCGCGTTTTCGGTCGACGTCCCGCCGTTCCAACGCGATCGTGGGCCACACACGGGCGACGCAGGTGTTTCTCGTCCGATTACAGGTATTGACTGCGTTCTCTTATCGCGTTCTCGATACCGCGAGGTGCTCGTTGAGCCTCCGACCGTCCGTCTGTTCTCGCACCGCGAATCCCGTTGTGTTTGTTTTTTCCCTCGTTGTGTTTGTTTTTTCCCTCCGATCACCCGAGGGTTCGTTCTGACCTCGCGTCGATCTCCCCCCCTCTTCAACAATCGTTTCCACAATATTTACAGTCTAAAGAAAATAATCTCCACCTGTCTCATTTTGCCCGCGGCCTAACCTGTCGTCATTTCCACGCAAAAATTTACCAACTAGCAACTGTTAGATTTTTTTTTTTTTTTTTCCGTTGCATTTTCCACATTTTTTACGTATTCGATAAAAAAAACAATTCAGGCGTAAATATAAAAATTCCACGAATAATTCAAGTAAAAAAAAAAAAAAAAAAAAACGCGTCTTTGACGAAAAAATGGGAACCCTGGAATTTCCGCCTCCCGCACGGTTGGTACTCACTGTGGTCGCTGTGCGGGCTCTCGATCCTCCGCTCCTCCTTCGGCTCCTTCTCCGAGCCCGGCTCCGTCTTCGCCTTCCTCTGGAGCTTCTTCATCTTCGCCCGCTGATTTTGGAACCAGACCTGCACGACCCGCACACTCAGCCCGGTGTCCTTGGCGAGGGCCTCGCGCACCTTTCGACACGGCTTCGGCGACAGCTCGAACGACGCCTTGAACTGGCGTCGCTGGGCCGACGTGAGGATCGTTCGCGGTCGTTTCGGTCCTCGTCTGCCGTCGCGCGGCCGATTCTCGTCCAACAAGTCGTCATCTATACAATAATAATGACAGTAATTATAATGATGATGATAACGATAATAATAATAATAAATATAATATAATAATAATAATAATAATAATAATAATAATAATAATAATAATAATAATAATAATAATAATAACAACTATAAAAATGACTGTAATTATAATAATGATAATAATAACGACTATAAAAAATGACTAATTATAATAATGATAATAATAACAACAACAGATTGAAGTGAAATAATTTTACGACAACTTTCGTTTTTTCCAATATTTCTATTAAAAAATTGAATCTAATACTCGTGAGATTCGGCATTTTTTTAAATGTTAAAAAAATAATAATTTATTGACTCTAAATGATGAGTATTAAAAAGAAAAAAATGAAACTGACCTTGAGAACTGTTTACGAAGAGGTCGTGCTCGTAGTCGCGTCGGCATATCGGTTGTCCCTGTCGCAGTATGAAGTGGGCGCCGCGCGGGAGATTCTGGCCGCACATGCAGCAGGCGAAGCACTCGACGTGAAAGAAGAGGCCGGCCGGTCGCATGACGAGATCCGAGCAGCTTATTTTCTCCATGCACCGGGCGCACTTGACGCCGTATATACGCTCGTAGTCGGGCCGACAGTAGAGCTTGAGGTCGCGGGTGAAGCACGAGTGCTGGAGCGGGGCCAGGCACGCGGCGCACACGAGGCAGTCCTCGTGGTAGCTCCGGTCCGCGACCCTCATGAGGTAACGATCGGAGATACCGCGGCCGCATCCGGCGCAAATCGTCTCGAGCGCGCTCGACTCGGTCTTGACCGTCGCCGATTGCTCTGCGGGGGAGAGAAGGAATTTTATTTGCCGTCGGATCGCGGGATGGCGGCGAAAGATTTTCTCGATTTTTCGATGGGCCAAGCAATTTTTTTGTTTTTTTTTTTTTTGGGTACCAAGCAACATTTTTCGGGGCTGAGCAATTTTTTGTGTGGGTCAAATTCTTGTTTTTGTCTAATAAACAATTCTTTTTGTGGACTAAACAATTTTTATGGGTTAGGTAAATAACTTTTATGGGCAAAATAATTTTTTATGAGTTAAATAATTTTTTATGAGCTAAATAATTTTTTATGAGTTAAATAATTTTTTATGGGCTAAATAATTTTTTATGAGTTAAATAATTTTTTATGGGCTAAACCATTTTTCATGGGTTAAATAATTTGTTCGTGGGTTAAGAATTTTTTTGTGCGCTAGACAATTTTTTGTGGGCTGCACATTTTTTTTTGGGGCTAAATCATTTTTTATGGAATCTTTTTGTGGGTTGAATAACCTTTTTGTGGGCCAAACAATTTTTCTGTGGGTCAAATAATTTCTTTGCAGGCCAAATAATTTCTTTTTTCGGCCAGTCAATTTTTCCTTTTCTCTGCAAATTATCGTATGTGCTACGTACGTCGTATTTTCTTCCACTTACTTACTTGGGGTCGGTTTTAGGGACTGAATAACCTTGGGATTTAACCGAATCGGCCACCAACCATTCCGTGAGAAATTTAGTCCCTCTCGTTTCGCAAGCCTACACAGTCTGGTTTCTCGACGTGACAAGCAGGCGAATAAAACAAAACGAAAACAAATAAACGAATGAATAAATAAACAAACAAATAAATAAAGGAAAATGCATGTTTTGTGTGGGGAAGAAAAAGATTGAGATCTGCACTTGGACTGAGAAAAATAATAAAGAGGAATCAGCAGACGCAACTTGCGGGATTTGCGAGCAAAAAATTAAATGGGAAACCGACTGTTCTTCAGACGAGAAATTTCACGATTTTCAGGCAGCTAAATCAAAGTAAAAAAAAGGCTCTCCTGATTTATTCCCGAATTCTGCGCAACCCGTTGCAAAGATTGCGGAAAAACGTTTAGCCGACGATTACGAAATATATAATATTTATACCATACCACATCTTTACCTGGATGGTCATTGTCAATCACTGCCTGACGAAATTGCGTCGTCGGCGCCGAGGCCGTCGCGTGTCCGCCTTCGCCCTGGTGATTCAGCGCCGACGTCGAGGCCAAAGTCGGCGGGTAGAACTCCAACATTTTGCGGCGCAAAAATTTCCCTCGATCGTCGATTAATCCCTTTGGCACTGCGAGCTCCTCGCGCACTTTTAGCTCGCGACGATCACAGCACGTCCCAAGTCGAGTTCTCTCTCAATCCAAATTTTCACCATGTTGAACAAAAACACGACGATTCCACAAAAAAAAGTGCCACTTGAAAAAATGCTCGAAAAACACGACGATTGGTAAATAAATCCCTAATTAATAAATCAACAGTTCAATCAATATTAATTAAAATCAACCTCGAAAAAAATTCACTCTCATCCCAGTCTGCAAAATATTTCATTCTTCACAACCACGTTTTTTTTGCACTCACGACATTTTTTTTTATTTTCGCGCAACGAGTTCCAAAAATGTGTCCTCGAAAAAAAAAATTATTTCACTCCGAACGCGAGAATTTTTAATCGCAGCCAATTTTTTTTACCCGATCAATCGATTGAAATATTAATAACTTTCTCCTTAGGTAAAAATCTGTTAACGATTTTTTGTTATTTTTGACTGGCGAAAATCGAAAAAAAATTATTTCACTCCGAACGCGAGAATTTTTAATCGCGGCCAATTTTTTTACCCGATCAATCGATTAAAATATGAATAACTTTCTTCTTAGGTAAAAATCTGTTAACGATTTTTTGTTGCTGTTTTTCACTGGCGAAAATCGAAAAAAAAATTATTTCACTCCGAACGCGAGAATTTTTAATCGTAGCGAATTTTTTTATCCGATCAATCGTTTAAAATATTAATAACTATCTTCTTAGGTAAAAATCGGTTAACGATTTTTTGTTGTTGTTTTTCAGTGGCGAAAATCGGCGGAGCCGGAGCGAGAGGAGCGCAGCGTTCACGCCGGGTTGCGATCCTATTTTGACAGGATTTGGAGCATGTGCTTCTGCGCCCAGTGGGCTTCCCTCACCTACAATTTCGCCCCGTCGATAGTAGGTGGGTTCACGCACAAAGGTCGCGCGTGGGCGTCGCCTCGGTACGCACGGCCTCGTCGGCGGAATCGGCGGACGACGATTGGTCCCGGGATCCAACGCCCTCCGGGCTCTCCGGCGGCTCCTGCGGGCCGCGTCCTTCGCGGTGCTCAAACTCGCTGGAGACTCAACGCCGAATCGATATCAGCTCCCCCGATGCGCGGATAAATGCGGATGCGCTGACAATCGACGGAGGACTCGTTTTTTTTACATCAGGTTTTATTGTCTTTTTACATTTAAAGAAAATTCATTCGCCAAAAGTATGTAAAAGTTTCAACTGATATTCCTGAAGGAACCAGAACGATAATCTTACCTTGAAAACTGGATGCGATTTTGCCATATTCCGAGCAACAGTCGGGTCCATGAGTTCTGACGTAGAAAGCCTAAAAACATTTTTTATTTAATCAAGTAAAAAAGTGTTTTCTGGGGTAGGATATGCGACTTGAGAACGATGGTACAAAAATAAAATTCGACATTATGAAGAAAAAAGAAAACAAAATTTGAATACTCGAGGGGTTGATTTTCCATCGGGACTGGTTTTATGAATTCTTAAAAAAAAAAAACATCGACTTTTTTTCTCTGAACGAAGTAAAAAAATGTTTTCTGGCGAGAACGATGGTACAGGTCACTTGAGCAAGCTTATCGTGTAAATGTCTTTTTTCTCTTCTCCAAATATTCCATACTCGGTGAACCCCATATTTCGGCGAACCGCGTATTTTAAACAAAAAATTTCGACTACAAATAGTCCCTATATAAAACAACCCGCAGCACCTGTAATTCGCCATTCTTCGTTCCCATTTCCCAAACCAACTTTGCAGTCAGTCTTGACTACCAGAAGTACATCCGGATGAATCTCCAACCGGATATATCACGTAGTTGATTGCAGGTAGCGCTTCGAGATAAAAGAGAGAGTTTCTCGCTTCTCGCTGTTGAATCGCTCACCTGTGCCTGGCTCTCGTTTCGCTCCGGGATAGCGGGGGTCCTTATTGTTCGCACCCCGTGTCACGGGGATGTTTGTCAAATAAAACCCCCGTGTCCCGTTCGTTCCCCCTGGCCAGCCCCCCTCTTTTTTCTCCTCCTCGCGTTTCACGCTCGGATCCCTCGATGATGCGGCTAGTTGGGCATCAAACCTTCATATTCTCTACGGTGCTTATACAGAGGGTCGGCCGCCCCGTGTTGGCTGCAACAGCGATGCAAAGAATTCGAGGGGGGCCCCCATGATACACGTGCACCAAACATCCCCGTTGCGCTCCCCAGATCTATTAACTCAGACGTGGCGTGGACCGTATTTTACAGGGAATCAATAAATCCCCCCCGATGTGTGACTCCTCGTCGTCGTCGTCCACCTCCTCCTCCTTCGTAGTTTTATAAAACGATTTAGCGACACCGACCGCAACCATTAATCGCGATAACCGAATATGTCCCTTTGGGAGCAACGCGCGGCATACGTTTTTGCTGCTTAGGGAATTATTAGCTACACTCTGCGCTCTGGGTTTGTAAAAATTAATGTAAAAGGGTAGAGGGAGAGAAATAATTGGGTGATTTAAATGGGTTGCGTCGATTTGTGGGATTTGGGAGAGGATTTTGGTTGGGCATGTAAATCGGGTGGGGAAATAATTTTTGTTTGGGGAAATAATTTTTGGTTGGGGAAATAATGTTTGGTTGGGGAAATAATTTTTTGTTGGGAAAATAATTTTTGGTTGGGGAAATAATTTTTAGTTGAGCTAATAATTTTTGGTTGAGCCAACAGGTTGAGGTTGCCCAACAATTTTAGGTCGGGCTGACAATTGCAGATTCGGCCAACAATCGTAGGTCGGCCTAACAAATTCAGGTTGGCCCACAATTTCAGATTGGCCCAACAAATTGGTTCCCACCAACCAATTCAATCGCCACAACGTTCGCAACGTTCCAACAATTCGCACCCCAGCGCAATACAAGTTGCAAGAATGTTTCGTCCTCGCGTGGGCAGAGATTTCAAAGAGCCAATAGACTACAGTCGGATGCTCGATATATACGCGCCCGATTTACTTTGAGCGACGTGATCAAACGCCTACGGCGAATGACCGTCGCCGCGAGACTCGGGTCACGTGTCTTGGCTGTTTATCTGGATCTCGACGTGCGCGCCTCGGCCCGTTTTCGGTATAAACTATTTCGTCAAAAGAACCGTCGAGTGTGTGCACGGCGATGATTCACGGGAGAGCAGCGCACACCCCATGAGAACGTCAAGATTCAACGCTCGGTGAATTCACCGAGGATGGTTGATCTATTGGCCGCTGGGCTGAAGCCGATGCTCCTCTCGGTCTTTTTCAAGTACTTACGTACCGGCAATACACACAGCCCGAGCCGTCAGATGCTCGTGTTTAATCGCGAGCGCCTCTGTTTGCCAATATCGGCTAAGCCTTGACTAACATTGAAAAGTCGATATCGTGAGAAAATTCGTTGTCTGTTGTAACGTTTATAATTTTTTTTTGTTCTTCGACTGAGAAAGAAAAATCAAACGAATTCTGGAGTTCTTATAAAATCTAATTCAAATGCTATAGGAATTTGTACATTTTTTTTTCTTCTTCAACTAAGAAAGAAGAATACAAACGTTTTTTCTAGAATTGTTATAGAATCTAATTCAAATTTCTACGAGAATATGTATTTTTGTTTATTTTTTAGTGGACTTAAATCGGTGTTTGGGAAAAAGAAATTTGCATTACAAAAAAAAAATTGTTTATTTGATTTAGGATTCGGAACTTTAGTAACTGTAAGAGCGATTCAGTGACTGCCTGTTTTGGAGCACCAGACTCCGAAGAAAAGGCTAACTCGGATCTATGACACAGGTTTTCCCTGATCCCTGTGGCCCACGTGGAAATGCGACACACTTGGGGTGCGCGAGGCTTGCGGACGCAATAAGGGAGGAGGGACCGTTAAAAGGGAAACGGACTGACGTACGGTGGAACAAATAAAAACAAAAATAAAGATATATAGCTTCTTAAACGTTGGACGCGATGAAGTAATTAACGGTCGGATGATAAATCTATTTTATTTTATTTTATTTTGTTTTTGATGTCACTGACGCTCGGTCGTGAATTTTGTGATTTCCGAAAAATTGGAATTTAATTTAATTAAATTTAGAAATGGATTTCTTCTTTTACATAATTTATAAATATTTAATAAGGTGTAACAGTTTGAAAATTTCAGATTATAATTTACAAAAAAGTCAAATACATTATTAATTTTGTGAAAAAAAAATTGGCTGATTGGACGAGAACTTTTTCTTTTTTCTCTTAATATTCTTGATATTCTTAATATTCATGTCGTAAAGAGAGACTTTCGCGATCCCCCCGTGCAAATAGAGCTTTGGGTGCGACGTTTAAAGCGCACGTGTTGCCAGGTCCACCTATAATATATTAATATATTCCGCGGCAGGGGACGCTTCATCCCCGGTGCATCGAGCCCGGGCATTAATATCAATCTACCGGGCATTTGAGCCCCCGGACACGTGACTCGGTCGGGTCGCGTATTGTGTCGCACGGTTGCGGTCATTCGGCTTAACGGCGCGACGTTTATAGCGGCGAAGATACATCCGAGAAAATGTAGTCGTGTCGCGATACAAATGTACCGCGACGGTGCGACACAGTGCGTAAACAATGTCGTAAAAAATAGATTTTGGGTCAAACCCCAATTTTTTTACGATTTTATTAGCGGCAAAGAAAATTTGTAGGGAATAAAATACGAACGAACGTCGTACTAAATCCCATGAATTTTCGTATTCGGGTTAAACGTTCGCGTAATTTTTTCAGTTAAATTTGGCGAAATAATTATTGAACTTTACTCACTTTTATATGTCAGTGTTTTTATATTTTACTATTTTCTTATTTTACTGTTTTTCTATTTTACTATTTTTATATTTTAGCTTATTAATTAATAAGTAATAATTATTTTACAGTTACCCAAATAAAAAAAACTTTTTCTATTTTATGATTTTTATATTTTATGGATTTTATATTTTACTGTTTTTATATTTTATTTTACTAATTAATAAGAAATAATTATTTTACATTTACCACACTAAAAAAATGGCCAACATTTAATTCACTGCTGAATTTTCCTTCCGCGTGTTATGGAACGAAGGACAAAGAAAGACCGCAGCGGTGTTGGTGACTGAGGATTCGTACGCGGACGGAAGGCGCATAACAAGCTGACACCAAAAAGGACCGAACGTCATCTTGAGTCTCTCGGTGCGGAGATATTGGCGAGGCAGCCGGTGCCGTGCGACAGCTGGTCTCCTGCATCGAGTCCCTTCGCGACGCCTGCCCGGCCGATCGTAAAATAGGACCCACGAATAATTGTTCGACCCCTCGTGCCGCAGCAGTTTTCGCGGATGAGCGCGAGGGTCGAGCCGCATCGAATGACGTTTAAATCCGATTACGCGGGGAGATTAGAGAAATGATCGCCACGCCGACGAGAAGTCAAGAGGACTCGTCCTGTTGTTACACTCGTTGCGTATTAGCGCGTATTTAAAAAAATATTACACTCAACTCGTTAAACGTACGAATTTTTGCAAATTCAATCGAATTTTTTCTTCAGCGATTTTCAAGTTAGAAAATGAGAACAAGTAGAAAATGATTTCTATCAACGTGAAAGGGGTTCAGTTTTTATCGTATATTATAAACAAAAAATTATACCGACTCAACTCATTAATTGAACCACTAGAGTTTTTAAAGGTGGAAAATAAGAACAATGATTTTTATCAACGCGAATGAGGTTCAGCCTTTAGAAAATTTAAAAAGTAAATAGTAAATAATAATACAATACAGTGAAAAATTGATTTATTTTTTCTTTCTTTTTTTTTCTATTTTCATTACACAAACGGACGATAGAGATTTTCGAAGACGGGATGAAAAAAAAAATCACCATCGTGGATAAAAAGAGCCAAGGAATATTTTCGTCTTGCGTCTATTCTCCGCGAACCTAAGATTGAGACGCCAGCCCTTAAAACGCGGGAGCTCCGTCTTGTTCCGTCGGGAAGCAGGAGTCAGACCAATGAGCAGGAAGCTGAGATCCGCCATGCAAAAGCTCGGACTCCGCCTTCCGCCTCGATTAAATGCCACCTACTATGCCGGGCATGCGCGCGAAATACTTCGCCGAGGGTTCTCAATTAACCCGGAGTTTCGACGAAATTGGTAAACGAAGGCTCGACGATTTGTTCAATTGCAAAAGATGCACAAAAAAATCTTTGCCACAAAAATATTTGCAGAACATAAAAATTGAAAGGACTCAAATTTGTTTGAATCCACTAAAGAGAAAAAGGTCTCCAAATTTTTATTGATTTAATGTATTTTAGCTAAAATTGTTTAAATAATGTGATGCTCAAAATTAGTTCCATGAACAAATTACTCGATACATTCGCGTCGTCAATTTCAGTGCTCGAAAAAAATGGAGAAATAAAAATTTCGGAAGACGAAGACTGAGTTTATTTTGTCCATAAAAAAAAAAAAATTGTGCGAGATCCGAGGACTGATTTGCGGGTAAATTTTGCACCGATAAACGTCGTTTTCCAGACACCACGAGATTTCGAGTCCTTCAGTTTGAAATATTTTCCAAATCGCGAGATTTACGAGCCCAACGACCGTGAAATTTGTCACGTATCGAGCGTGGCGTTCGGGACGAAAATATTGCGTTTTTTTTGTTACGCGACGCCGAGGATCAATGAGACGCGCGACTCGGATTTTACGGTTTTTTCATTTTATGTCGGCCACGCTCGTCAATTCTGACTGAGTGTCGGTCGAGGTATTCGTCTCGCTGAATTGTCGAGGGCGTGGGCTCCTGGACTCCGGGTGTGGGGGCGCCACTGCTAAGCGGCTTTTTTGCGGCTTTTTTGGAAGCCTCACGGCATTTAAAAAAATTCACCATACGCGCAATGATTTTTATTTGCACTCGATAACATTTTTTTTTTATTTTGGAAAGATATTAATTTTTTTCAGTGGCTCCTTTGGGAGTCTCACGG
The DNA here is from genome assembly GCA_963932165.1 of Pimpla rufipes. Classification (NCBI taxonomy): domain Eukaryota; kingdom Metazoa; phylum Arthropoda; class Insecta; order Hymenoptera; family Ichneumonidae; genus Pimpla; species Pimpla rufipes. Next base: position 24,172,529 of record OZ010632.1, read on the forward strand.
CATTAAATAAAATTTGCCATACGCGCAATAATTTTTGTTTGCACTCGGTTACTTTTTTTTTTATTTTGGAAAGATATTATTTTTTTTTATCGCGGCTATTTTGGGAGCCTCACGGCATTTAAAAACATTCGCCATACGCGCAATAATTTTTTTTTGCACTCGGTAACATTTTTTTTATTTTGGAAGATATGAATTTTCTTTTCGCGGCTCCTTTGGGAGCCTCGTGGCGTTAAAAAAAATTCACCATACACGGAATAATTTTTTTTTGCCCTCGGTAATATCTTTTTTAATTTTGGAAAGATATTAATTTTTTTTTATCGCCTAGACGCGAACTTTCTTTTTTAAATTACAATTCGTATCGTGAATAACACTAGGAATTACAACTTGACAATGATATCTGATATCGCGAGGCGGGCTGCCATGGTACATATCTGCATGTAGGCAAATCGATAGAACGCGTATTGTGCTCGCGTATAGAGAGAGCAGCAAACCACACGCTGCGCGGGTGAAATATTTGTGTAGACACAGCTGGTCCGATGTTTGTCGAAAGTTCTTCAAAAAATCCGGATGATCGCTCGTGATTAGTTCTCGAAGTCGGTGACTCGTGATTCTCGAGTCTTCGACGCGTGTTCGTCAAAGTAAATAAATAACACAAAACAAATAAATTGAATGACAGATGATTTATTTTTATTTATTTATTCCGTTGGAACAAATAAATAAAATTATTTGTTCATTATTATTCATTATTATTATTATTTATTATTTATTCCTTTATTTACACCGTTGGAACAAATAAATGAAACTAAAATTTAAATGATCAGAAAATATTATATACGCAATTGGAATTTATGAATAATATGGAAAATTGGAAATTTTCAGGATCGCAATTTTCCGGAGGCTAATTTTTCCGGACCCGGGAGAAAAAATTCGGTCCGCCGATATCAGAACGTCGCGATCATCGATGAACTGACGAGTGATTCTCAGAGGGATAACAGCGAATGCAACATTGGTTTTTGAGCGACGGGTGCGCTTAATACGGCGGGGCTTATTCATAGGTATCTCATGGCAATATAGTAGCTCGACGCCCGCAAGGTCTGCCCCCCTCGGCTTCCCCCCGTTGGTAAGCATGCGCCTCTTAAGTCACGCCACGTGCCGGTCACGTGCGTGGGATTACTAATTGTATTCGGGAAACGGCCGCGCGCGCCGCGTAGTCAGGATCCATTGGGCATTAGACCGGGGACATACTTAATAAGTGATGCGGTAAATATCGTTTGATAATAGGTGCCGAGGGGCACTGGGCTGTTTGATTTTCACACATATCCCACGGAGTTTGTGCACCGTGAACCAAAGGTGGCTCGGGGCTTCCGCTGGTGGCCGATCAAACGCCAGATTCCCTGTTTTCGGTACCCGCAACATTCAGGTTGTTTGGTCCATTTTATTTATATTTAATGAACCTCAAATCGTTTTTTTGTCCGATATTTATAATTTGATTTACAGTAAAATTGACAAAATTTCGGTATCGAAAAATGAATTTTTGGTCTCGGTGGCTTTGAGTTTTTTTTTCTTCGAGTTTTGGCAAGTAAAATAATTGATAAAAATTAGGCTTTTTGGTTCATTTTCTATATCTTGAAAACCACGAATAATTTAGTTTATAGAATATCAATAATTTTAATTACAAAAATCTGGTGTTGTATAAAATACATTTTTCGACTCGGCTTTGTTTTTTTTTTCTTTTTTTGCTATTGTTTGGCAATAAAAATAATTGACGAAAATTGGGATTCGACTTTGGCTTTTAATTTTTATTTAAAACTTTTTCGGTCGAGACTGGACGGACGAGAAAATTCGGTTCGCCAAAATCTGACTGAGAAAGTCCCGCGCTACGTTCGAAACTGTCTGCAAGGACGTTAAGTACAAACAAGGGCACGCACGTGTTTAGCCACAGAAGCCGAGCGCGCGCGGGGCCAGCGCAGCAAGTTTAATACCGGAGCTTCACGGGGCGCTCGGGCTTGTGTATTGGTGAGGTGGATAGCAGATAGATATATTGGCGCCTGCCGGTAAGCTCATGTTGAGCCTCGATATCGAGATATACCCCCTTTATGCATAGAATCTCGAGGAAATCACTCTGAATTTCTGTCACGATTTTTTTTTATTTTCCACCATCCTTTTCATCATAATAACAGAAGAAGAAAAAATAATAAATGAAATAAAAATAACATCTGAAACAACCAAATTTTAGTAAAAAAAAAAAAAAAAAATTGCCCACCGTTCGCTTTCCGATTTTTATCTCAATCCAAATAAAAAAAATCACGATAATTCTAAATCTGAATAATACTAAATAATAAAAAATAATAAAAAATCGAAATAATAAAAAGTTGACCCTCAGTTCATAATCAACGACCAGAATTTTTTTTTCTTTACAAACTCAATTTGCATCGCATTTTGCATCGACGATGGTTACAAGATTTCACAGTCATATTGCACATCGATTTTACAATAACAATTATATTTTCCGACGCTGACAAAAGGTGTAAAGAAACAAGACGACCATTAAAGTTGAGCCAAACGTTAAAGTTAATTTTTCCGCAGCTGGAAGACACGAGAAAACGAGAAGGCGGGATAAAAATCCCGCTCGACACTTGTCGAGCGTTGCGCCGGGGTCTCTTTGTCTGCATGGCCTCTATCTCCGGGCGCACCGGGCGGTATAAAGCGTAAACCTCACCCTGTAGTAGAACTTTCCCCTGTGCGTTGCTCCTCGCCTATTGACGGGAGTTTTAATAATACTTTCCACCCCCGCCCGCCGCCACCCGCGCCACATTGGCTAAATGTCGCGGAGACGGAGCTGCGCATTGAGCATTAAGGCCCCGGGAAAATATCGTCAAAGACGAAGAAAAAAAAAAAAAAAACAATGCGTTAAGGTGTCGGAGTGAGAAACGCGAGGAATTTTTTCGCTTGAGACGTTTTTCCGAGAGGAAAAAAAGAATCTGGTTAAAATTGGAAAAAAGTGGAAACACGTTTGACCTTCAAGGTCAAACCTGTGTTTTTTCCACCTTGGAGAAGTTTCGATCTGTCTTTCATGATCGGTACTGAAATTTTTTTCTGTCGTTGCTTTTGTATCGAAACGTTAATTTATTTCTTATTAAGGATATTCATATTATTATTATTATTATTATTATTATTATTATTATTATTATTATTATTAACCTTTGCTTTTAATCCGATTTTTCAGATGCTCGTGATGTCGACAGTTTCAGCTTTGATGTACGGCATCTGGCTTTGAAAAAAAAAAGAAAAAAAAATAGAGGCTCTAGATTTCAATTGGTCGTCTTATTGAAGAAACAGCCCCCCGCGTCCCGAGCTCGATAACAAGGGTCAGGGCTCGACAATAGCGCTCGCGGAATGCGCTATGACTGCCTAGTTGGGAATGCAACAGGGGCAGCGCCGCCCTTTGGTATGCGAGACGAAAGGGAGAAAACAAAGTGGACCATCAAGGTCCCCGTGCAGAGTCCGCGCGCCCGCGTTCTCAATGGAATTCGAGACGCCCGTCGAGCGAAACGCTATCTGTCGTTAGCGATCCGAGGGTGTCCCGCGCTCTTTCGGCGTCAATTTTTCACAAATTGTTCGACGCGTCGACGACGAGAACGCGGACGAATCGGCCACGCGTCAATCGCGTTTCTCGAGGTATGAAAAAAAATATATATATTTTTATTTTTATGAATTATTAAAGCATGCATTTTTTCAGATTTTCAGACCATCGAGAAGTGTTCGCAATTCTCTCGCACTTTTCTCAAATTTATGCGAATTGAATTCGCTCTGCTACATCGTTGAGCTCATAAAAATGTATTACAAACAAAAACGATATCTTTGCAATCCACGACATTGGAAAGGCAAAAGCGATTTGCGACTACAGTCACGTTGTTGCACGAAATGATTCACGCGTATTTGGATATTCACGGCGCGAGCGGGGTAGAAAACTGCGAGCATGGACCGTGCTTCAAAGAAGAAGTCAAGAGTCCGGACAACAAATGTTGGCATTGTCCGTTTTTTTTTTATTAGGGTAGAAGTACCGTTTTTGGCCACCTTTGGTCCAATTGTGGCCACCAAGTTTAAAACAATTTAATTGTTTATGTTGTTAAATAAAACAAAAATGAGCTTGACAATCTTATCAATCTGTATGAATACTTTCGAGGTATTAGCATTCGAGTATGGAAAAATAAATATTTCAAATTAATTACAGACTGAATATAACAAATTAATTAATTGCCATTTGAAACAAATATAACAAATTAATTAATTGCCATTTGAAACAAATATTAAAAATTAATTAGAGGCTGAATATTACAAATTAATTAATGGCCATTCGAAACAAATATTAAAAATTAATTACAGTAAAAATGGCCACAAACAGTACAGTGGCCACAAATGGTACTTCTACCCTGTTGCGCGAAAGTCGCGACCCCTCATCCGTTTCGTGCTGCTATCAGCTGCGCAACGACCGACGTGCGACGTTAGTACGAAAGCCGGCCGCGCGCGGCGCCACCGGGCGCGTCGCGCACGCCGCCGGCGTCGAGAATCGTCGTCCGCTGGTCACGCGACCGAACGTTCGAGCTTCCCCCACCCCGCGTGTCGCCTCGGCCGTCAGAGAGCCGCGGCCGAAGCTCTCGTCACTCGATTGCTACCCTTGGGGCAATCCACAGTTTCCTATAGTCGACGCAGACTTCGAGAACGAGTTCGGAGCTTCTCGACGAGCCCGAGTTTTCCGCCCCGCGTCACCTTGAGACGCGCGTTGCTTCACCGCTTCTCGCGACGCCAGCCGCGAATTTTCTTCTCATCGTCATTCACGGCCGACGAGAAAATTCTCATTGGAATTTGCATTTTCGTTCGCGTGCGTCGTGCGAACGACGAGCGGCGTTCGCACGACGTCCTCGCGACTCCGTCCGACTCTCCGGATTTTCGCCTCGAGAACGGCCGAGGATTTTTCGAGAGAGGATTTTTTGTTGCGGGGGACGAAAAAGCTCATCAAGGAAGAGCATCGAGAGGAGTTAGGTTAGGTCGACCCGACCAGTAGTTCCCCGGGCTTATTTTTAACCCACCCGGCTTATTCTCGGTTCTCCTAGCCTATTTTTACCTCCCCCGAGATTTTTTTTCCTTCTCGACTGTACCGCGGAGGCCCCGAAGGAGAGACCGACGAGCGAGAGAACCCCCGCTTGGTTACGTGTGGGGATGAGTGATGTTCGGGAAAAACATCCATGTTGAAATAATCAATTATTTAAAACGTCGATTATGAACATCGATGTTTAAAAACAATAACATGAAAACATCGATTGTTTTCATGGACCAAAGAATATGCAATTACCGGGTAAAACAAACACAATTTGTAACAGTTGTAAAAAAAACAGTGTTTTTTATATGGAAAATTCAAAGTTAACTAAAAGATCTGAAAAAATTCATACGTATTCAGGAAAACGAAAGAATCATTTTCATCGAAAAAAAAACTTGGGTCACCGAGATATTTGTTAAACAATTTTTTTTATCAATTTGTTAATAACATTTTAGAATTCAACAAAATCATTCGATTATTCGATTATTCGAAAAAAGAAAAAAAGCATCGATGTTTAATTAATCGGCAAACATCGTCCGTCCCTAGTTACGTGTGTAGCGTGACACACGCGGGAGAAGCTTCGCGTCTCTCGCTCGTGTCGCCTCTTGGCTGACACGATTATGCGGACTGCCTAGAAAAAAAAAAAGAAGAACAAGACGCCCCGACAATGCGGCGACGAATACGGCGGCAAAGTCGCGTCCCGATGTTCCCGGATATTAATAGAGAGGGACGGCCGAGAGGCCGCCGCCTTTAATATCGCGAATATGATTTTTGTTTACCACCTACGATGCGTCATATTGTATGACGATCGTGACGCGCGCGAGGGCAGGGAAAAAATGCCGATCCGCGTGGATGCGCCGCGAGGGCCGAGCGGCGAGCCTGAGTGACTCAACGGGTTCTTCTCGCACGCACGAAAATTTACGCTGCCGCGAGAATTCGCCAAGTGTCGTTCTTGATATGTTAACGACGGCTCCGCGGTGTTTAGCGCTCGTCCCAGCTGTTTCGATGACGGTGGTGAATTATATCAATTACGATTCGGCCCACGACTTCCCGAAGAACTGTCTGCACGATTGTGGGCGACGTTCGATCTCCTCTCTGGTGGGAAATTTGATTAAGGCTGCATTGGCCTCGACATGGGCCGTATGTAACGCTACAGATTTTCGACCACGACTTTTCATTGATTTTTCGTCATTTTCGTAATGGGAAGCCTCGAAATCATTTTGTCCATTTTTATCTCAGCCTCGTAGACATTTTTTCGGGAAAAAAAACGAGAAGCGGGTTTTATTTATAAAACCCACATAAGTCGGGTTTTTTTATACATAAAAAAGAACAGCAAAAATAAAACCGCCAGTAGAGTCAAAACACGGAGATTTTCCGTTTTGACTTCACCAGCTGCGGTGAGAAAGCCTCACGGTCAAACCCCGAGGATTCTCGTATCGCGGTTCTGGGAGGGATAAAACCGTCGTTTGTCACGAATCTCGAAGACCATCTCGCCGCCGTCGCTCGTCGGCGACTCGGCGGTGGCCGACGTTGCCGACGAGCGGCGGCTCGAACGCCGAAGCCGGCGCTCATCCTGGCTTCCCAACGTCTATTTAGGTCACACACGACTCTGGACGGACCTGACTGTGCTTTACCTTCGGGTCGGGGCGGAAGAACCGCCGCACGGGATTGTTTTAAATGGTCCGCCCGCCCGTACTGCAGGTGGACACGAGCCCTATATAGCATTTTCGACGAGATCTCACGAATCACGTAGTAACAATAATAATAATAATAATAATGAAGGTGATGATGATGATGATCATAATGATGATGATGTTAATAATAATAATAATACTAATAATATTAATAATAATAATAATATATTTATTTATTTTTATTAGACAGTGGACGGGACATGCCCTTGAAAATACATAAAAATAAAAATAAAAAAAAAATAAAAAATAATAATAAAACAACAATATCATCAAACATTAAACACTATTATTTATCGCCACGAGAGTCAGATCGACGGGCACAAAATTGGCTCTACCGGTGTCAAAGCAGTCGGGACATGTTTTGGTCGTTTCAACAATATCGTCAACGTCCAATATCGCCGCGATCGGCGGATCGCGCGGTGAGGCGCACACATAACTCCGGTCGAACCTACGGGGCAGCCCAGCGGGTTAAAAATAATCCTCCAACCGTTTGAGGTCTCGCTAGACGTACGTATTTCGAGAGATATTGTGGAGCGAGGAAAAGAAAAAAAAAAAACATTAACAACGAACGAGTCGCGATGCAGCCGCGTATTTCCGTTGCCGCGCGAACGTTTCCGGTACGCACGGCCAATGAGAAATGAAGCAATTGTAGCCCTTTTTTTCATCGATCTTCAGAAACAGCTGATTCCATGTTTTCGCGGATTCCGATGTGTTCGCGTCATACACAAGCGACTCGCGACGAGGTAAAAATACGTTTTTCACCGAGGAAAATCAAACGGGCGGTACGCGCCACGTTTATTTGTCGCGAATTGGGGCGCCTGGCGTTAAATTCGCTGTATCGCTTAAGTGGGTGCGGGTATTATGTAAATTCGCAGCGGCTACGTGTCGCGTTCTCGCGGCTTCCGACACGTAAATACAATCGCGCCGCCCGAAGTCGTCGCATCAAGGGCGACGAAGTCTCTCGACTTTTATTCCTCGCGTTGCATAAACACATGATTTTCATGACCCAATGGAAATTCCGCAACGGCGATTGGCGCGCCGATTGGGTCGGATCGACCAATGAGACGCGCCGAGCTTATTTCCAGTCTGCCCGGCGCCCCGGCGATTCCGAGAAGAAAATAATTTAATTCCTCCGGCTCTCCGGCGATCCGCAAAAACGAATATTTCCGTCGAATTTTCAATTACGATCCCCTCGTCTCGCCGGATTTCCGCGTCGTGTGCGGCGGACGCCGCGCGAGACGAGGTCGGGCCGAATCATCTCGGTGGCAGCGGCGGCAGCAGCGACGCGCAGCTCTACGCGTGACTCCAGCTTTATGCGTGCCAAAGAGTTTGGAATGCACGGCGTGTCCGATCGCACGTGGAGGAACCACGTGCGATCGCCCGTGTTGCGAGCGGCTGCTCGTCGGGCGTCGGAACTCCGTGTGATTCAACCGGATCCGCGCTAGACCGCCGCGAGTCCGTGTCCTTTCGTGTCGAGCAGCGCGGCTCGCGATGTTTTCGCGTTAGCGCTGTACGAGAGATTCAAGATGGCGGCCGCGAGCGCAACATCGAAATGCTAGCATCGTCATGAAAATTTACACGAATATCCGTAATCGCTTTGCCGAGAGCCCTGTAAAATTTGAAACCAATCCGCAGCATAGTTTTTGAGAAAAAAAATCGGAAAGTTATAACGGGTTTTGTGCACTGATTGCACTGCTTTTATGGATAATTCCCGAGCATCCCGTCATATGTAGTTGATATCTTCTAAGAAAATGCTACCAGATACGTGAAAAAGTATGTGAAGTTAAATGGATAATCGCTTAAACGTTTGGCACCTTCCGCTTGGCAATTTACAGCATCATTAATTAATTATTGATTAATTAAAACGTTCACTTTGCTGTAGCTACCTGCATTACCGACAAAAATATAGATATACAATGCCTGCAGTCACGGTGAAAAGTTAGGTTAGTTTGTAAACGCGAGGGAGCTCTGCTGCCAACTAAATACTGCTTATATATTAATAATATGACAAAAATGCATCGTATAAAATTAGAAGAATACTTTCAACGCTATCCAATCACTAATAAACACATACTTTATTAAATATTTCGAAGAAAATCAGCCATAAACATCCCGCGATCGTTGCAATTATTTTGTTTTCGACGAGTGGCAACAATGAGGCGAGCCAATGTATAAGCACAGGGAGATCCCCTTGTACCTCACCTCATGTGAATCATGTACCGCGTGAGACGTGAGTGCGAGAGAAGTAGCCGCAATTTTTGAAACAATGCCATTCCAAGGTTATTGTTATTCTGGATGAAAGCAAAGTATCGTCCGACGGAGAATTAAATTGCGCTTCGAACGACGCTTTTCTTTATCTAAGAATATTCACGGTGTCTTCGTAGGACCGATTACAGTTTCTGTTACCGACCGAGTAACTTTCACATCCTCTTAAAGCGCGAGGAAAGCGCGTAACGGTAATCGGGCTGCGCGGGGGCCTCGTGGAAAAAGTGCGTAGAAAATGCGCGCACGTAGGGCGCGCTTGCTCGAGAGAGAGAGAGAGAGAGAGAGAGCAGAGGACGTGAATTACATGAGACATCGGCGCGGACCGGGTCGGCCGTTGACGATCGGTCCGTCTCACTCGGCCGTACGCTATTTTCGTCTCACTTCAAACGCGCCTCTCGGGCTCCTCGTAGCTTTCCGCGAGCGGCACCCCTATCACACTTTTGGTATCATCTCCACCTAAAAAGGTAGATTGGCCCAGGAAGTAACGTTCACTCCCATTGGACGGTTGCCCGGGCCAATCGGCGGCCTCGTACTACCCCAGGATCACGTTGCACGCGCTTATATTGGGAGCCCCCGCTCGTTTCCCCGACAGAACGGCTCTCTAACGTAAGTGCACCACGTCGGGTTTTTCTCTCACACGGTCCGCAAGCTCCGCCATATAAACATTCGCGTTGCCTCCACGGCCCGAGGCGTCGACGACGAACGAACGAACGCGAAAACACGTCGGTTCGAGACTATCGGGAATTTTTCCACACGAACGGGAAAATCTGATTAAACCGAGAGAAACGGAAAAAAAAAAAAAAAAAAAAAAATACGAAGAAACACGTGAGCGTTGAAACGAAAAATATTTGTATCGTACAAATTGTGTGACGTGAATCGGTCGATAAGGAAGAGAGGAAAAAAAAATTCGAATCGCGCGCGCGTGTGTGGTGTTTGTGTGAGTGGATGTGAAATCGTTGAGCGAGTGAGAGAGCGAAAGAAAAAAAAAGAGAGAGTGAGAGAGAGAAAGAATTGAGTGGATAGGAGAGAAAGCGAGAGAGAGAGAGAATTAAATAAAAATAATGCATTAGTCAACTGAAAGTAATCTGAATTAGTATTAGCTACATAACATTCACATAGCTACACGTATCAAGTGCGCGAAATACCCGAAGTTCGGTTATATGCAATTGATTTATTTTAACGACAGTTCCCGCGGTGTTTATGTCCCGAGTGTGCCAATCTCCGGCTGACGTAAAATCCAATTGCGATTCGCGGAGATCTTATTTGCGGATCTCTCGCGCATTATCAGTGCAACGTGTGGAAAAAAAAGAAACAAGCGAGAATAACGAAAATAGTGGATCAAGTTGCGGGCTCGTCGTTACCGACGTTCATTTTTTTTTTTTTTTCGCCTCGCTGTCAAACGTGGAGAAATATTTTTGCAGCCCGATTTCACACGAGGCTCAACGACTGGGAATATACAGTGGAACCTCCCGTAAATCTCGGGCCTCGCGATTGCAGCGACCTCTTTAATCGAGCCCCCACCGCGAGTCGCAGCACGCTCGGCCAATCGGGACGCGCCGAGCGGCGCGCATGCGCCAAGCCGGTGGTGGGGGACGCGGACGCCGCGAGCGCCCGAGTTAATCGAGGTTCCACTGTACTCGAAACATCTTGCGGAGCTTTCGTGAACGTTAAAAAAAAAAAATTCCAACCATCGGTACCGAAAGTTTTTAATTCTTTATACATTGAATCTCACGCAAAATATTTTATTTATCATTTAATATAACATCTTGAATTTTCGAAATTTTCGAATTTTACGCATCGAGTGGCTACAAATGGATTTCAAATTAGATTATTTACGATTCCCGAATTTTTTTGAATTTTTTTAGTTTTTATTTTGTCTAAAAAAGTGAATTTTCGATATGACGATTAAAGACTTTAGATTTGCCGGTTGGGATTTTTTTTTTTTAATTTCTTTTAAGATTAATTTCGCGGGTCACGCGCGACGTAAACTAATGTCAGGTTGCTTTATGTGTGCAAACAGGGCCGCCCAGATCGCGCCGCCAGCAGTAGTCCGTCCGTCGCCGAAACCTGCAAAAGAACGCACACGAAACTGACGACATCGACGTAGCGATTGATCAGCGTTACAGCTGGGACGCCCCGACTTGAACGAGAGCAGATAACAAAGTCAACCGACTCGAAATGCCGAAGCCCGTGGTACAAGTGGGAGAGGATCCCGACCCAACCCCCTATCTCTTCGTCTCCCTCGAGCAGAAGAGAATCGACCAGAGCAAGCCCTACGATGGCAAGAAGGCATGCTGGGTGCCCGACGAGAAGGAGGGCTACCTTCTCGGTGAGATCAAGGCCACCAAGGGAGACGTCGTCAGCGTTGGTCTGCCCGGCGGTGAGGTAATTAATCGTCGCCGATTCTTTCCCCGCCGCAATTATCGCGACACACGAATTCACACCTCGAGACGTTTCGCGAAATCATCGTTTACCGAACGCGACGCGATGACGAAAAAGAAAGGAGATACAACAGGGGGAGAAAAGACGTTTTTTTTTGTTTCTTTTTCGTGAGGAAATTTGTCACGGTTTTCATAAAGCGACTCACGTGCTATTTGCTATTGGGAAAAATGGGTAAAAATGTAACGATGTTTAAAAAATGAAAGATAACATCGACGGGAATTCAGATGCATCGGATGCGACGCGATAAAAAAATAGATAGAATAGGGGGAAAAAATGTTTTTTTAAATTCGTTTTTCGTTTCTCCTTCGTGAAGAAATTAGTCTCGGTTTTCATGGAAAAATGGGTAAAAATGTTAGAATGTTAAAAAAAAACTTAACACAATAGCTACGGGATTTTAGGTGCATCGGATGCGACGCGATAGAAAAGAAAGAAAAAATAAAACATGACAAAAAAGACGCTTTTTTTTAAATTCATTTTTTTGTTTGTCTTTCGTGACGAAATTTAATCTCAGCTTACAACTCACTAAATATTTGGTATCGGACAAACGGTATAAAAATGTAAGAACGTTTAAAAAACTTAAGACAATAAGCGAGGGGAATTCAGGTGCATCGGATGCAAGGAAGTGGGAATCACGTGGCCGGGCCGCGAAGGCCACTCGAGGTTTGCCAAGCACGAGAGTCGGCGATGTTGTAATCCGAGTCGACCCCACGCGAGGAGCCGAAAGCGTCCGCCCTAGCCGGCTCGAGGGGGGCGACGAGGAAGGCGACGATGAAGTTTAGATTTTCGGTGCGCGAAGAGAGAGAGAGAAAGATGGACCCGGAGGGCTGGGAGGGCCGAAGCCGCGCGCTGTAGATATAAAAAGCATGAGGCGGCGATGCCCGGCGCTGTGGCGTCGGCGTCACCGTATCGGGCAGCCTCCGATTCTATTTCGAGATCGGTATAAGCTCTCTTCGAGAACTGGGGACGAGAGCGCTCGTCGCGAAGCTCCGCGCGCTAACCATATATAATGGATCGGTGAATGGTCGCCCGAGAGGGATTTTTAAATATCTCGGAAAAACGAAACAGGCGTTACGAATATCCGCGGCCGGACCCGTCGTGGAATTCCAAGGCCACGTGGCCGGCAGTTCCGGTTTTAGACGGTCGATTTTATTCACGAGACACCGAGATTTTTGGTTTTTGTCGTTTGGCTCACGTGGTATTTTTTTAAGACGAGCCCCGGGGATTCGTTGTTTGTTTATTCGATCCTTTTCGCGTTTATTTCTTTGATACTTTGAGTCGGGATGAGTAGAAATAGAAGAGAAGGATCGATGAATACTTTGAGCTTTGGGTATTGGGAATTTTTCTCTCTTTTGGCTTTTCCTTGCCTTTCGGTTTATAAATCTTGTTTATTTATAAATGCTACATGTTGAAGTAAACATTTTTGGCTTTTCGCTGACTCGGTTAACCCTTTGAAATTATTGAAGCCGATTTTTGAAACGTTGATTTTTTTTTTTTTTTTGGGGGGGATTAAAGAGTGATGGAAAAAATATACGAAACGTCGCGGAGATTGGAAAACGCTTGTCACGAATTTCCGAGCGGCTGCAACCGCCGAGACACCCTCCGATATTTTTAGCCGGCACTCGAAAATCCAGCTCTCGAACGGCCCGAGCGGCCGTTCGACGATCGCGAGTTACATAATAGTTCAGCAAACCCTGTTCCGGCATTACCTAAACGCTATTGTTAGAACAGCCGGTTGGGAGGTAACCGAGCGTACAATAATAAATTCAAACTCTGTTTCTCGAAACGCGGGTCAACGTATTTTTAGATAGCGAGGGACGGCGGGACGAGGGAGAGAGAGAAAGAGTCCACCGCGGCTTCGGTAGAGTTCGAGGATTACATGAAATCGCCTTAAACGGCGTCCAAGCCGTGAGATGCGGTATAAACAGCGAGGAGAATAAAATTCCTCCCTTCCTCAATATTTTCACTTAGCGCCTGCAAATATCGATTGAAAATCGGAAAATCGTGCGATTATTTATTGAGATATATTTTCATTTAGCACCTGCAAATATTTATCGAAAGTCGGAAAATTGCGCGAATATTTATTGAGATATATTTTCACTTGGCGCTTGCAAATATTTATTGAAAATTGTAAAATCGCGCGAATATTTATTGAGATATATTTTGACTTAGCGCTTGCAAATATTTATTGAGAAATATTTTCACTTATTTATTAAAAATCGGAAAATCGTGCAAATATTTAGATACACTTTAACTTATCGCACGACCTTTTATATTAATTCCAGGCAATAATATACAAACAAAGAGAGAAAAACAAATGTCCATCTGATTTTCCAATTGCTCGCAAAGCTAAGAAAAAAATGTCTGCCGAAAACGCGTACGACTTTTCGTTAATTCTTGGGACAGGGCGAAATTCTTTTGCCAAATTCCATAGGATCGCGTATATATAACAAAAAAATGACAAAATTGTCGATTTCTCAACAAAAAAAAAAAAAAAAAAAAAAAATGTCACTGTCGACCATAAGATTAAACGAAATCCACGAAGCACTTTGGCAAACCTCGCCCGGAAATGTTTCGCGTCGTTCGCGTCGAAAAGCATAAAAAGCCTAATTCAATGCACAGAGGCGAGAATATCACAAGGATCAATTGTCGCAAGTGAATCCGCCGAAATTCGAGAGATCGGAGGACATGGCGGACCTCACGTTTCTCAACGAGGCCTCCGTTCTGCACAACCTGAAGCAGCGCTACAACATCAAACTCATTTACGTAAGTCGCCCGATCGTCTCGTATTAACGGGATTTTCTTTTCTCTCGCCGACGAACGCAGACAAAGGACTTCAAGAAGGACCAGCTCCAGCAGGTCAACCCGCCCAAGTATGAGAAAGCCGAAGACATGTCGAATTTGACCTATCTCAATGACGCTTCGGTTCTCCACAACTTGAAGCAGCGTTACTACCACAAGCTCATCTACGTAAGACCAAAGGAGACAGACGGCTGCCGTCATTGAGTGCTGTTCACACGGTTTTCCCTTTCCCTTTTTGTCGTTGCTGTTCTGTGTATTTTCGTATTCCTCGCAGCTCTCGACGACCGGTGATGAAAAACACTAAGGGACACTGAATCATCGGTCATTGCGACGGCTCGTCGCAACCTGAGAAATATGTGTTTAATTTTATGTTTTTTTGTGTTCACTCACCGTTTTTTTTATTATATATTTTTTTTTTTTAATAATAAGATTGTGATTTTGGGCTCTCGGACAAGACTCGAGACAGCTCGAGCCGGAAACGCATCTTCATGGACGTGAAAAACGTTTCCGGCTGTGTGTTTTTGATCTTTAAATTCTTTGTTATCGATTTTCGTCGTTTGCTGATTCTTGAGATGCTTCGTGGCTCCTCGGGTGGTTCGAATTTTGACGCCTTTCGCTCAGAACGAACGCCTCGAGGGATCCAAAGAGCTGGATTCGAGAGCAGCAAACTGATTTTTTTACGTATTATTTTTTTTTGTTACACTGTCACGAAATCTGTTGTTGCCTGTTGTACGTTGTTGTTTTGTAATCTAAGCTCCGCGAAAAAATGTGCTGGGAACGTAAAAAAAAAGAAAAAAAATATTAGAAACTATCAAAACGTTGGTAAGAAAAATCAGAATTTTTCTACTGAAAATCATTATTTTCCTACTGAAAATTAGTATTTTTCTACTGCAAATCATTATTTTTCTACTGAAAATCAGTAAAAATCAGAAAATGCCAGGATCAGTATTTTCAGTCTCAAGTTCCCCTCAGATTTTTTTGCGGAAGTAAAACACGTGGAAAGGTGGATTCAAAGCTTCACCAGACGATTCTCGAGCGAATCGATCGACCGATCGCGGCTCGATCGTTCGTTCGAGCGCTTCTGGAATGTCTTTCGATCCACATTTCGAGGATAAAATAATTGTGGCGTTTTGACGAGGATCAAAGTGTCTCGAGCGGCGTTGAAACGTTTCTTCCAATTGCAGACCTACTCCGGCTTGTTCTGCGTGGCCATCAATCCCTACAAGCGTTACCCGGTGTACACTGGCCGTTGCGCCAAGCTGTACCGTGGTAAGAGGCGTAGCGAAGTTCCTCCCCACATCTTCGCCATCTCTGACGGCGCCTACGTCAACATGTTAACGAGTAAGCGGAAAAACCTCGTACGAAAAAAATTCGCGCCCGAAAAAAATCGCTAACGCCGCAAAATTCCGTCACAGACAGCGAGAATCAGTCTATGTTGATCACCGGTGAATCTGGAGCCGGAAAGACTGAGAACACGAAGAAGGTAATCGCGTACTTCGCCACCGTCGGTGCCTCGACGAAGAAGGTGGAAGAGGCCGACAAGAAGAAGGGATCCCTCGAGGATCAGGTCGTACAGACCAATCCCGTGCTTGAAGCCTTCGGTAACGCCAAGACCGTGCGTAACGACAACTCGTCTCGTTTCGTAAGTACACCATTTTTTATTTCCTTCTCTATGTTCTTATGAAAGCTTTATTCCTGTTATTTCCAAAATGTTTATCGTTATATTAGTTTTAAATATACATAATTATTATCTTCATTCGTTTCGATTTATTTCACTTATGTGAAAATTTGCTAAATGTTATAAAAAAGTGAAAGACTTTTTTCCATCAATAAATAAATTAAGAAATAAATGTTCCTCGCGAATTAAAAAAAAAGTGGAGACGATTCTCACGAGTTCAGTTGTCGTTTAAAATTGCATTCGTTCGGTTATGGAAGATTTAAATATATATATTTATTATCTTCATCCGTTTCAATTTATATGTCAAAATTTGCTGAATATTGTAAATAAATAAATTAATAAATAAATGTTCCACTCGAGTTAAAAAAAAATGTTACGACAATTCCTACGAGTTCTGACGTTCCCTGCTCTCTTCCAGGGTAAATTCATCCGTATCCACTTCGGCCCGTCCGGAAAGTTGGCCGGTGCTGACATTGAGACCTGTAAGTTCGCTTCTACATAATTATTATCATCATTAAAAAAATCACAACGCAGCGAATAAAAATTGAACGAATCGTTCAAGCGTCTCGAAACCTTCGTCATATTTTCTTCTCTCTCCCGCAGATCTGCTGGAGAAGGCTCGTGTCATCTCCCAGCAGGCTCTCGAGCGATCCTACCACATCTTCTACCAGATGATGTCCGGATCCGTCAAGGGACTTAAAGGTAAGATCACGATTTAAAAAAAAAAAAAAAAAAATCCCCCGCGTTTCGCAGAAACCTTCGGCAATCTTAGCAACCCTGCGACCTGGAAAAAGGCGAATTTTCGACTACGAGCCAAGGATTTCATCGAGGATTCATCAGTTTTACTCTGTGATTTTTTTTCTCATTCAACGTTATTCATTTTTATTTATTCGTAATCCTCCCAGCCCCCCCAAAAAACCCCAAAACCCCCCAGGCGATAGGAAATATGAAATAGGCAGGTCTAGGAAGCGGCCCGGAAGGTCCAGGAAGTCCTCAGCTTTAGCGACTCCGATAATCCGTCGTCGCTCGGCGAGCCTGCACGACTCGATTGGAATACTCTATTCTCTCTTTCGTGTCCTCGTTTTGTTCCCTAGCCATGTGCAATCTCTCGGACAACATCATGGACTACTACTTCGTCGCTCAGGGAAAGACTACGATTCCCAATGTCGACGACGGGGAGGAATGCACTCTTACCGATGTAAGGACCGCCCGAGCGAACGGAACGACCCCGCAGGATTTATTGCATTTTGTTTATTGAGCGTTTTTCGTTTCTTCGTTTTTTTTTCTTTTCTTCATTTCGTCGCGACTGGTTGACCCCAATTTTGTTGTTACAACCCCTAACTCCGTCGGTCTCGTCGGACTGCGAATGCGACCTCCACTCTGACCGGAACGTTGCGAGCGACGCGAGCGATTTTCTCGTCAATCGAAGTTACATATTTATTTTTTTGTAGAAAATCAGACCTCTGATTTTTTTTAAATCAGGCTTCTGATTTTTTTTTAATCAGGCTTCTGATTTTTTTTTTAGACAATCAGGCTTCAGATTTTTTGTAGAAAATCAGGCTTCAGATTTTTTTTAGAAAATCAAGCTTCAGATTTTTTTTTAGAAAATCAGGATTCTGATTTTTTTTTAGGAAATCGGGCTTCAGCTTTTTTTTAGAGAATTAGTCCAGATTTTTTTTTAGAGAATGAGGCTTTTCGGTTGAGCTGTAAGCGAAATAATTGTTTTTTTTTTAACTAGTATTCGTTTATGAAAATCACTCGCGGAAGCTCCGCGTCCGCCACGTCCGAAACTCCCGCTTAATTTTCAGTATTTCGTAGTTTTAATTGCACGGAACCACGGAACAATTCGGCGCGACGAAACAACGAGGATCCGTGAAAAAACACCAAAACAGCAGAAAAACAAACAAACCTGACTCTGAACTGTGAACCAGTTGGAGATTGAGGAATTCCTGTAGTTACGTAGTTAATTTGAGACCCAACTCGAAACCCGCTCGGTCAGGGTTTTCCTCCCACAACGTATTCAACGATGATACGTGCGCCCCGTGTACACCCTGTTCACCCCACCCCCCAGGCAGGGCTGTCCCCGTGTAGTGCGAAAATCTCGCACCCGCTGATTTGAACCGAGTCTGTTGGTTAACGAAAAAAATTCGTGTAGTCGAGTTCAAAGTACTGGAATTTTTGCTGTACGAATGATTAATTATTCCGCAATTAATGAATGATTAATTATTCCATAATTTCATTCTCGCGTTAAAAATAAATAAATAAATAAATAAATAAATAAATTGTGTCGAGAAAATTGGAAAGTCGCTCATTTACACTCGGAACGATTTGATTTCAATTTAAAAGAACTGAATTGTTTTATCACAGTGAATTCGTACTTACGATAAAATCGTTCGATCGGTGTAATTTCGAAGCCAGACTCTGTTTGCGTCAGCGGGACGTAAAACCCCGCCACGAACCCTGTAAAAACCATACGAAACATGGTCATCAAAGGTTCATGGTTTACCCGCATGTGTTTCACTGCCCGTTGTAGAGATGTTGCTGCTGTCCAACAACATCCGCGACTACTACTTTGTGTCGCAAGGCAAGACCACGATTCCCGGCCTTGACGATGGCGAGGAACTGCTCGCCACCGACGTAAGTGCATGATTTATTTTGTCGGAACTCTATCGATCATCGCTTCTTCTCTCCTCTTCTCGGGAGCGACTTGGACGGCAGCCCCAAAAGTCTCGGTCGAACGACTGCAAATTAATTGCAAAAGAAAATCATCCGAACATTATAAACATTCAATTTCGTTTAAGAAGAAAAATTAATTTCAAAAGAAAATCATCGGAATATATTCAACATTCAATTTCGTTAAAAAAAAAAAATTAATTTCGAAAGAAAATCATCCGAACATTTCAAACATTCAATTTCGTTATTAATGTCAAAAGAAAATCATCCGAATATATTAAACATTCAATTTCGTTTAAAAAGAAAAATGTACCCCTGAGATTTTTTACAAAACGTGAAACCGCGACTTTGGGGAAAAAGTCCGAAATCGTTCCGTGTGCCTAGGAAACACAAACAGTTTGGTGTGCGACAAATCGTTTGGACAACAGCGGCAATCCGTCATTGATTTGTCCAATTGACCGATTTATTTCGTTTTGTGTTTCAATCTTTCGTTCCATTTATGTTTTCTGTCATCGCTACTATCTGCTACTATGCGAAACGAGTGGTTTTTATTCAATTATCTCATGATTTACTTTGAATTAACGAACATAAATAATTACAACAAAAATTTTACTCGATTTTACAGTGATTAAAATTATTATTAAATTACGTTATTTAAATGACTAAATCAACGAATTATTAAATGAGAACCACTCGTTGAACAGCAAAATTCAAAGCGTTTTTGTAGCACTATGCGGACACGCTGCGTGATGGAAGTCCTTCTCCCTGTCTTTCTCTTTCTCTCTCTCTCTCTCTCTCTCGTTTTGCCTCATCTGTTTAGCCGTATCTATCGCTAAAACCTTCACGCTCTTATTTTTCAGCTCCACTGCCTTACGAATTTATGTTTTTAGCGTATTCCATGCTGCCGTCTATCAATCTCTATTCTACGCTGCCGTCTTTCTCTATTTTTTCTCTATCACTTATAATCCACAGACTCTCTTCACCCTCTCTTTTAACCCTGTGTCTCTATCTCTATCTCTGTCTCTTTCTCTATTTTTCTTCCACTCTGCCGCAACACAGACTTTAACCAAACAGCGGATACAGTTTAGTGCGAATTCGCAGATCCCCCTTGAAGATGTGTTTCTTTTTTTTTCTATCTCTATAAGGTTTTTCCCTTCTATTCGTGTAATTAAACAACAACAAAAAACCCCGAAAAATCGCAAACGCGTGATAATGAGAGCGAAAAAAAAAATGAATGAACAAACAAAACCGAAACGCAGAAATGTGCCTGCTGACCAACCGGATCGGAGACTACTTCTTCATTAGCCAGGGTAAGACAAGAATTCCGGGAGTCAACGACGGCGAAGAAATGGAGGGCACCGATGTAAGTCCTCCGATAGGTTGAACGTCTTGTCGACATTTCGCTGACTTTCCGACTACTCACTGACCGGTTGGCCGATCGTTCTCTTTCACTTTTTTTTTTAAATCGAACGCACAGTATTTTTTTTTTTTTCCGAGTTCAAAATATTCGCACAAATTTACAAACGTTTCGTACAAAAAGTTTACAAACATTTCGCACAAAAAATTTATAAATATTTCGTACAAAAAATGTACAAACATTTCGTACAAAAAATGTACAAACATTTCGTACAAAAAATGCACAAACATTTCGCACAAAAAATGAACAAACGTTTCGCACAAAAAGTGTACAAATATTTGCACGAAAAATCAAGAAACATTTGCACGAAAAATGAACAAAGATTTGCAACAAAAAGAATTACCAGGCACAGAAATTCGTCTTTGGAATAGAATTTCTCGGGTGCGACGAAAGAGAATCGACGGAAACTAGGAAAAGTGATGTGAAAGTGTGACGAGAGCAACCCCTGCCCCCCGCTGCTGCGCAGTCCCCCTGCCGCCGCCATCGGGGGGCGGGAAATGGGGGCCCAGAAGAAATAACGACCGGGAGACCTCAGTAACCCCCGCTCCCCGAACAGCCACATTGCAGTGATTGCGCGTCAGTCATCTCACTGACCTTTCGCAAATTTGCACAGTAAACGATTATCGTGCAGAGTCCTTTAATTTTTTTTTCCTACTTCACGGATTATGTATTTTTTTTCTTTTTTTTTCGTTGTAAAATTAAGAAAAAAAAATGTCCATGAAATAGAAAATTCTCGTTAAAGGTAGACAAATTTCTACACATTTTTTACTGTGCAATCCAGGAGTAAAAAAAAATGGAGCCAAAGCTCCGCTTTTCGTCGGCCACAATTCTCGCAAATTTGCCGACAATTCGATCTCACGTTTCGGTCTCGCAATTCCGCAGTCACTGTAAATGCCAATTTCCAGTCCCACGGCTGAACCCACCCGCAGTTTCCACTAGTCACGACGACGAATCAGATCTTCCAGTTGGCCGTATCTCGCGTTGAATCCCCAATTCTCTTCACCTTCGACGTAATCAATTGTCTTTCCCTCAGTCTCCGAGCAAAATAATTTTAGGAGTCAATCGACATTTCTTTTCAGTAAAAAAAAAAATGCTTCGAGAGTTAAAGTAAAAATAATGCGAAAATTTGTGTTCTGAAGTGAAAGTCGAAATTAAATCGAAAAAAAATCGCAAAATGATTCACAGCCCAGTGTTTCCTATCGGACGACATTCACGACTATTACAACGTGGCCCAAGGAAAAATCACAATCCCGAACGTCGACGACGGCGAGGAGTGTATGCTAACGGACGTAAGTCCCTTCGAAGACCCAACCGTTCGACGATAGTCTAATTCCTTTTTTTTCATGTTGCAAGAAACCCCCCCGAAAAATTCCGTGAAATGCCGAACGACCCCCCGACTGAATTTCCCGTGTCGATTTCGCCACGGGAAGCGACAATTTAGTTTAATCCACGTGTTTTTTTAACGTGGAGAAAAAAAAATCCGTGCGGCGCTCCGCATCGGATCTGCACATTTTGTGGACGACTCTTGAACCTCTCGGAGCGTCAATTTCACCGACCATCGCGAATCGACGAATCGATCCGACGGTTCAAGAGTCCACCGATCCCGAAAACGGGATTTTGTTGCTCGTATTTTTTTCTTTTAGTATCTTTTTTTTATTTAATTTTTTTTTATTCATTTTTTTATTTAATTTTTTTCTCGTAATTTTTTTTCTAGAAACTCCCTCTCCGAATTGTGTATCTTAACTCCGAGTCGAACGTCAATAACGGCACCAGCATCCTTTTCACGTTTTTACGTAGTTTCAGTGAATGACGGGTTTTTTCATTTTTTTCAAAGCCAATTTCAACACCGTCAGTGGGATACCCTTAATACGTCACAATTTCCCGTTAGCGATGTCATCCACGAGTGGTGATATCCATTGTCAGAGATACGATCGAACGAAGACCCTGTCAAAGTGGTTCGTACACACGAAAAAAAAAACGAAAAAAAAAAAAATACACCAGAGATACCGATCGACACTCCAAGTCGATCGCTCGTCTTGAGAGCCTACAGAAGAAGCGGCTGCTTAAATCACAAGCTGTGCTTCTGCTTCGCTCTTTGTGATATTTGCTTCAACGAACCACAAAAAAAAAACGCTTTGAGCCCCGACAACCTTTTCCCGTATTCGTCTCAAGCTTTCTCGTGTTTGCCTCTCCTCGAGCTTGCGACACTTCCAACGACAAATCCGCATCTGCGTGCTTTTTCGCTAACATCATCATCGAATTATTTCACTCTGTCAAACTGGATTATGCAGCCTGTGCATATTTTCCACATTTTTTTTTTCGAATCAACGAGTGTTTTTTGTTCCAAAAACGATGCGACGAAAAAAAAGTCACCCTCAGATTTCGATTCCCGAATTTCTCCCCCGATTTGTGATAATCGAGCGAGTAATTCGGGCCTCGCGAAATACGAGACAGACGTTTGCAAAAAAAAAAATGCCGATTGTTTTTTGGAACAAATTGGAGACAAAAAGTGAGTGTTCTAATCGCGTCCGCTTGATCCCATTCAGCAAGCCTTCGACGTCCTCGGCTTCACCCAGGAGGAGAAGGACAACATCTACAAAATCACCGCCGCTGTTATGCACATGGGTGGCATGAAGTTCAAGCAGAGGGGTCGGGAGGAGCAGGCAGAGGCCGACGGCACCGAGGTAAGTTGGACGCCGAATCCTGGAAAAAAAAAAAATCGAATTAAAAGCACATAAAAATCCCTTCTTCATTCCGGTTTCAATCGGCAAAAAAAAACGGTAATAAACTTTTTTTCACGCATTTCTTAGCACTTAAAGCTTCAAGAAAAAATTCATTCACTGCGAATATCATCGGCACAGTGAATGAATTTTTTTTCTTTTAGCTCTAAATGCACAGAAATGCGCGGGAAAAAATGTATTACAGTTTTAATTGCCGCAGTCAGTGTTTGACATGAAGAAACGAAATTTCTCGGGAATTACTTGCTCAATCGACACACAATTTACCCGCCCGACAGGAAGGTGAACGCGTCGCCAAGCTCCTCGGCGTCGACTGCGCCGACATGTACAAGAACTTGCTGAAGCCGAGAATCAAGGTCGGTAACGAGTTCGTCACCCAGGGTCGTAACAAGGACCAGGTGGCCAACTCCGTGGGCGCCATGTGCAAGGCCATGTTCGACAGGATCTTCAAGTGGCTCGTGAAGAAGTGTAACGAGACACTCGACACGAAGCAGAAGCGTCAGCACTTCATCGGTGTCCTGGATATCGCTGGTTTCGAAATTTTCGACGTGAGTCTCGCCCACCGATTTCCAATAATCTCCCGTGTTCGTCTTCGACTCGGTGTTTCTTCGAGTTTCAAACTTTATCATCATTATCATTTACAAAAGAATATTTACGTATTACAATATAAAATATAAATATAAAGATTCTTTTATCTTTTAAAAAATATAAAAATTCTTTTGTCTTTATATATATTTTTTTATATAAACATAAAAATTCTCAATTTTTATCCGCCCGAAGGCGCCGAATGACTAACAATTCGAACGAATAAAACCGAGTCGATGGTCGCGACACACGAGCGCCGAAAAAAATGAAACAACGAGCGTACCAAAAATATCGGAAGACAAATTTTCCACCCTGAAAAAATGCTTGATTATCGCAAAACGGTTTCGTTGTTTCACTTTCGTCGGTGCGGTCTAACTCACACCTCTATCAAACAGGAATTATTCGAGGGAAGCCCAACAGTGACTTAGAATATCCACACACAAAAAAAAAAAAACCCTCCCCAACGCAAAGCGCACTTCACAGCTGATCGTCGAATTTTCGTTGTCCCTCCCTGCCCCCCCAATTAGTACAACGGTTTCGAGCAGCTCTGTATCAACTTTACGAACGAGAAGCTCCAGCAATTCTTCAACCATCACATGTTTGTCCTCGAGCAAGAGGAGTACAAGAGAGAGGGCATCAATTGGGCGTTCATTGATTTCGGAATGGATTTGCTCGCTTGTATCGAGCTCATCGAAAAGGTAGACTCGGCTGCCCCCAAGTCCTTCGTCTCGAGGGATTTTTTTCTCTCTACCCTCAGCCCCGAAAATCTCTTGCAAGCGCGTTTCGCCCGTTTTCACACGAAACGGACGGCGTCGTCTTATTTATTATGCTCGATTATTTTCTCAACGTCAGTCGGGATCTTTTCCGGAACTTCACGAGTTGGTTCGTATGTAGTTCACTTTAGCCCCCTCGAATTTAGCGACTTTTTCCTGAAATATCCGACCATCAAGGATACTCTTTGTACTCCTCCGTACAATGTGGACATTTTTTCCCCTCTAATTTTCTCGTCTTCTTCGTTATCTCGGCATGTTTTGCATCAGAACCACCCATCACAGTAATTCTTCACACTTGCCCCGTAATTAGATCGACCACACCGAGTCCTGGACTCGGCGACCCGAATGCAAATGTCTCTTTAACTCTTCGGACATTCTCCGGATGTTATTTACGAATCATTGTTTCGAGTGTGATTCACGTAGAGAATGCGAATTTTCCCTGACACCACGTAGATCGACCTCGATTTTTCACACCCCAATGGATAGAGAATTGTGCACTCGTTTTAGTCGGTGCATCAGATCATTTTGTTTGCATCCAGACCAACCACAGATATTTAATTTATCCCCCGGTGATTTCATTTATTCCTCGTGATTTAATTTATCTCCCGTGATTTCATTTATCCCTCGTGATTTAATTTATCCCCCGTCGATTCTCGTTTACTCAGCGACCCCGTTAAAAATTCTCGTTCCCCCAACACACAAAATCATCTGAACGAATACGAAAAAAAATGACCGAAACACCACAAAAAATTGTCCCCGAGCCAATCGAAACAAACAGTGGACAGAAACGCAGCTGCAAACTGGTCAACCGACGAGAGACACGCAGCAAAATTCATCCCTTCGCCTTCTGACGACCAAAAATCGCGACGGCGACTCCTTACGATCGGCGTGTCAGCCGCGCGACGCCCGCGGACTGCACAAAGTTTTGAGAAAACAAAACCACAGTCTCGCAGCGTGACGTTTGTGCAAAAATCATGCGCCAAATCCATCTCGAGTCTACCGCAAAAAAAAAAAACATCACGACGATGCCACGATTTTAATCCTTACGAACACAAACCATTGGTATTTCGCATTCGCAATATATTCCCCGGTGGGGAATACAAAAACCATTGTGAGTTTTTTGATAAACCCAACAACAGCAAAACAAACAAAAAAAAAAATTGCTATCGAGACGGCAAAAAAACGTGGGAGAAATTGGTAAGCAAAAAGCGTGTCAACCGCTTCTATTGAAGTAGCTAGTAAAAAAAAACCCAAATGGAAGTGGCGAAATAGACACAAAAGTCCAAAACGGACTGTAAAGTAGTGACGAAAAAAATACAGCAAAAAAAAAATGGCACGAGTGTCCACGGCAAACAAAGCAGTAAATTGACCACTGTTCTGCCTTTGCTCGAGCAGTTCAACAGCTTCGAGCAGCTCTGCATCAACTTCACCAACGAGAAGCTGCAGCAGTTCTTCAACCACCACATGTTTGTCCTCGAGCAAGAGGAGTACACGCGGGAGGGAATTGAGTGGTCATTCATTGACTTTGGCATGGATCTCCTCGCATGTATCGAACTTATCGAAAAGGTACAGCAGACGCTGCGCGAGGCGTAGATCGAAACGACGATTCTCACGCTAATCACGACCACGAGATTTGGTTGCCGCAGCCGCAAAAAAAAAAAACAAACACACGAAAGCAGCCCACAGGCTCGATCAGTGGGCGTTTTTTTTTCTTCTAACAACGCTTTTTTTAAGTAAATGTCCACTGTTTTTACGTTTGATTTATCACCCTGTTTTTTGTCATGTTCGACACCGTTTTTTTTGTGGCTTTTCACTCGTTTACTTCACGCTTCGTTCCACAGGAAAAAAAAAAAACGTTGACCGTTTTGTCGTCCCCACTATTTACGGACCCGTCTCGACGTGACGTTACTCGCGATACATCGAAACGAAACGAAAAACACACACAAACACGAACATTAATTTAATCGCAAGATTTACTCGAACATCGAGTTAATTTTGTATTTAAAAAAAAAACCAAAAAGAGACACTGGAGACTTTTTACTCTATCGTGAAATCCCGCGTTTGCACGAACAGTACAACGGCTTTGAGCAGCTGTGTATCAACTTCACCAACGAGAAGTTGCAACAGTTCTTCAATCATCACATGTTCGTGCTCGAGCAAGAGGAGTATAAAAGGGAAGGAATCGATTGGGCGTTCATTGACTTTGGCATGGATCTCCTCGCTTGTATCGAACTGATCGAGAAGGTACAGAATTTACGATGATAGACGATTGGTCGAGCGACCAAGTGAGAGGATTACGCAAAAAAAAAAAAAAAATACAGCAACGGCAAAAAATACATACGAAACAACCGAACCGAGGCGACTATCAGTGACGAAGTCGCCAGAGTAAAATTGTGACAATGGTAGTAGAAAAAAAAAGCAAAAAGCTTGGATTGCGATTGACGACGAAGACTGGAGAAAACACGCTGACTGTTCCTCCGTTGGTGTCTGCTGTGTGGCCCGAATATACAGAAGCCTCTTCTATTTTTTTTTCTCTCTTCCTCATCCCCGAAACGCGAGACAAATTTTGCCTCAATCGGATGACATTCAACGCAGTCCGTTGGTCGTTGTAAGCGGCGAGCCGAAGACTCGTCGATCCATTCGATGGAATGGAAGATTTTCCCGAACTGGAAATCCTGAATTAACCGACCCGTCGCCCCTTTTCTCAAGGTAAACTATTTAAAACGAGGATTGACACGAACATCGTAGAACGAACGAAGTGTCAATTGTTTTTCCCTTGCCCAATCGGTTCTTACGCAGACTCGTCGTATGAACACTTAGGTACCGATTTAAACGTTTTCAGTGCGAAAAAGCTGTGACGCTAAGCACCGGGTTCCCCATTTACAATTTTCTCACGGAAAACACTCAGAGAAATTTTACTGGCAATCGTAAAATGTTAATTTAATTATACATTTCTGGTTAATTCAATTATTTATTTATTTATACCTTTCTGGGCAAATTCATGATTAATTTAATTATATCCTTCTGGTTAATTCAATTATTAATTTAACTACACCAACTATTTTTCATAATCGCAAGATTTGAAACGTTTGCGTAAATTATTCATCAGCTAATATATTAAATTTAATATATCGGCTGGAAAAAAGATTCCTTTACCTGCAATGAAAGCTTCCAAAAAAAATTACTGGTTTGCCAATACATTTTTTTTCTCTGAGTGAAAATATCATTGGATACCAGTCGTAATTCTCGTAGATACCAAAATTTGCATGCTCACATCCCGGCCAAAAAAAGCAGTTTAATGACAGCTGTTCGCGCCTTTTGTTTCCATCCCGTCACCCGCAGTTCAACAGTTTTGAGCAACTCTGCATCAACTTCACCAACGAGAAGTTGCAGCAGTTCTTCAATCAGCATATGTTCATACTCGAGCAAGAAGAGTACAAGCGCGAGGGCATTGAGTGGACGTTCATTGACTTCGGCATGGATCTTCAGCAAACGATTGATCTGATCGAGAAGGTACTGCGTCGAGGCTCATTAAACCACCGAAATACCCCCGATTCGACCGGGCATGAGACTCGTGTACCGCCAAAAGCAAAAAAAAAAAAAAAAAAAGAACGAAACCAAAAGCTCGAGCATGAGACAAATCCATCCTCTTTGATCCTCAGATCAACATTTGTCGTCTCGTAACTAACATCAACGGGAACTTTTCGTTCCACATCACATTCTCTATTTATTCTCTGTCAGCCCTTTTACCAATTTCTGTCTCTCTCATTCCTCTCTATCTCTTCGGTGTCGCCAAAAGACTTCGATGATTTTTTTCCCCGTTCATCGAAGTCATAAAAGGCCCAAAAAAAATGCACGACCAGCCTCTGTTTCTGTATATTCGTGTACGTGTGTCTTTCTTCCATGTGTTTTTGCGTTTGTGTGCCGCACGAATCTCTCGACTCTACCCCGCGGATGCATGAAATCTCTCTCTATCACACTCGACGCGAGGCCAGTTCAACGGATTCGAGCAGATCTGTATCAACTTCACGAACGAAAAGCTGCAACAGTACTTCAACCACTTCATGTTCGTTCTCGAGCAGGAGGAATATGAAAGGGAGGGTATCGCCTGGACTTTTATTGATTTTGGTATGGACTTGCAGGCCACTATCGATCTCATTGAGAAGGTAAAAGCCACGCCGGACGACGAGTGTTTAACGCCACGCGGTTTATTATACGTTTTCCCAAACGTGCTTCGAGCTGTCGCTTCGTAACTCTCGCCGTAATTTGACGCGCTTGCAAGATTTATTTATATGTGTGATTATTTATTGTGTTCGCTTCACCATTACTTGTGGTCATATTATTATTGTATTATTGTATTATTATAGGTATATTTTTGTATTTTTTACAATTTCGACTTTTCGCGGATTTAAAAAAATCTTTGCTATTGTCAATTCGAAGGAAATTATTCACGTTGTTTTATGTATGTTTTTTGATGATCAAATACCCTGGATATTTTGAGCACATTTATTTTTCGTGAGTTCAGCAGTTTTAGTGAAGTTTAGATTATTGGCGATTTTTTCATACTAAAGATTTAATTCTGACGAAGTAGCGTAATAACACGAGTAAAATGAAATACCGATATAAAGCCTAAAGTCTTCATTATTTTTGTTGCGACGTAAAGTAGAAAACTAGATTTTTCTCGCTCAAGTAGATTTGCGAATTTTTCGACTCACTTTTTGCCACGAAAAAAAACAGTTCAGTTTCAATCGTAGTTGCGAACGAAAAAAAAAAAATGCGAGGCAAACCCGGGAGACTCGCGTTCGTCCGTACTGACTTGAGATTCTCTTTCCGCCTTAGCCCATGGGTATTCTCTCGATTCTTGAAGAAGAGTCTATGTTCCCGAAAGCCACCGACAAGACCTTCGAGGAGAAGCTGAACAACAACCATCTCGGCAAGAGTCCCAACTTCCTCAAGCCCAAGCCGCCCAAGCCCGGTCAGCAAGCTGCTCACTTTGCCATTGGCCATTACGCCGGCAACGTAAGTTTTTATCCTTAAAAAAATAAAAATTAAAAAATCCACTCAGTGATCCAGTCATTATAATCAGTCAATTTACCTATTATAACCAGTCAATTTACCTATTATAACCAGTCAATCAACTCATTATAATCAGTCGTTCAACTCATTATAATCAGTATTACTGATTCAGTAATTAACTCATTATAATCAGTTCAGCATTTGCCAATAATTCTCATTCGATTAGAATGATAAAAAAAAACTATACAAAAAATTGTCTGAAATTTATAATCAGTTCAGCGTCTGCCAATAATTCTCATCGATTTGAATGACGAGAAAAAAACTATACAAAAAATTTGTCTGAAACACCAAGGTGCCCTACAACATCACGGGATGGCTCGAGAAGAACAAGGACCCGTTGAACGACACCGTGGTCGATCAATTCAAGAAGTCGACCAACAAACTGTTGGTCGAGATCTTCGCCGATCATCCTGGTCAATCGGGTGGCGGTGCCGCCGAGAAGGGTCGCGGTAAGAAGGGCGGTGGCTTCTCCACCGTATCCTCGTCCTACAAGGAGCAGCTGAACAACCTCATGACCACCCTGAGGGCCACCCAGCCTCACTTCGTCCGTTGCATCATCCCCAACGAGCTGAAACAGCCCGGTGTCATCGACTCCCACTTGGTGATGCATCAGCTCACCTGTAACGGTGTGCTTGAAGGAATCCGTATTTGCCGAAAGGGATTCCCCAACAGGATGAACTATCCCGACTTCAAGCTCCGGTAAGTTTGTATTTTTATTGACTCCTGACTTCCGACAAATCGCGAGAACCCCTTCGGTATTTTTTTTTTTTTATTGATTTTTCGTCCAGTTTGATAAATGTAATTTTAGCTGACTCTCGACTTACGACAAATCGCGAAGATCCCTCCGGCTTACTTATTGATTTTTCACATTGCGACGAGTTTCTCGAAATTTCAGGGAGACACTTTTAATATTTTTTAATTACTGGAAACGTCTTTTCAAAAATAATTTTGTGCGGTCGATAAACCGCGAATTTCGTGCAGATAACCACGAGGACTCGTCTTGATTATCTTTATTTACGCGAAAAAAAAAAAAAAAAAAAAAAAAAAAAAAATCAATCGTCTTTTTTAATTATTGGAAACGTCTCTTCAAAAATCATTTTGACTTTTAAAAAATCATTTTGATTTTTGAAAAATCTTCAAAAATAAATTATCTTTATTTACCTGAAAAAAAAAGGTCTAGTGTGATATAAATATAAATATCGTCCTCTGTTGGCGAACAGTTACATGATCTTAGCGCCGGCTATAATGACTGAAGAGAAGGACCCAAAGACTGCGGCGGCAAAATGTTTGGAAACGACCGGTTTAGATCCTGACACCTACAGGATTGGTCATACCAAGGCTAGTTAAAATACCCCCCGACTGTGACCCCCGTTGAAACTCGACGATTTCGTAGTTACAGTGATGATTTTTTGTACCGATCCTCAGCCCTCGACTCCTAACGAGTGAGACCCCGAGGTCCATTGAGTGCAAAACAAAAACCCCGTAGACCCCACTCTAAGTTTGCAGTGACCCCTTCGTTCGAGTTATTGTTATTCGCCCCCCGTATATTGTTGACACCCCGTAGGCCCCGTTGAACCCCGTAGATCGAACCACGCGAACGTAACAGAAAAGAAAAAAACGAGTTTTACATTTTTTTCTTAACAAGATGAATCTTGGTTACGCACGCGTGAAATTTTTTTTACTCATTGCAATACTCCGAGGTATTTCGGAGCAATTTCATCATTCCACGTCGTTACTTCCCGCGTGGAAATAAAGTACACTCGAGGCTACGAAACTTCCACGGGAATAAAAAATCGTGACATAAAAAATTGCAATTCTTGGCTCGTTGAATTTATTATATTAGCTGATGAATCGAAATTCGTCAAGTCATCGAATTTCATTATATAAAAAATTGCAATTTTCGTCCGCCGAATTTAATATATTTAATGTTTATATAAAAAAAAATATTTTTATTTTATTTTATTTTATTTATTATTATTATTTCATAGTATCGAATTTGTCGCAGCAAAAAATTATACCCGAAATTTGTCTCGAGGTCTACTTTATTTTCATCGGGTCTCTGTAGTTAAAACCCCCGAATTACTCCGGTGATAACAAAAACAAAAAGAAAACACGCAGTTACCGAGCGAAAGCGCAGACGGACGAGCGGCAACGATCCAAGACGCGGAGACAACCCGAGACGACGTTTTATAGAAAATGAAAAACCGAGCTGACGAAAATCGGCGCTCCGACAGTAGATCGTTTATCGTAGATACCTCGTAGATCCAGTACTAATGAATGATCGACACCCGCTTGTGCGTGAAACCCGTTACCAGGTACAAGATTCTGGCTCCCCAAGCCGTTGACCAGTTAGGCGGAGATCCGAAGAAGTCCGCCGCCGCGATTCTGGATGCCTCGGGCCTCGAAGCCGACCAGTATCGCCTTGGACACACCAAGGCATGTCGTCCCATTACGTGACAAAGATTCGCCGAGCCGTTCCACGAGACGTTTTGCTTTTGCTTTCATGTTTTTCCGTTTCGTTTTTTCAGTAGCTCGTTACTCGTGTTTTCTAGATTTTCCTTGTGATATATATGTATTTTTTTTTGTATGTTTCCCCGGAAGTCCACGAAATCGTGACGCCCGATGCTCTTTGATACTGAGCGGCGGAGGTGCTAACGATGTTTTTTTTTCGACATTATTCTGCAGTACGATGAGCTGCAGAATCTCATTTCCGGATTTCGAAGAAAACACACGTTGATCGATGCAAATTTATTCGCGGAATATTTTTTTTTAATACGTCAATTCACGAAATTTGGGAATTTGTGAACCAACGATACGAATTTATTCGGAATTTTTTTTAATTAATTTTTTTTTTTTTTTTAATTAATTTTTTTAATTCGCCAATTCACTAAAATTGTGAACGGCAGATTTTCTTGCCGTTGGTTTTTCGCATGAGAAAAACGTGTGCGTTCTACGACTCGATGTACATATTATTAGCGATACGTGCGATTTTTTTTCGTAATATTAAGACAGCGGCTGAGTTCCGGACGACCGACGACAGTCGATGTGTTCCCATATTCTCGTCCTGACACGGAGAATATTTTTAACGTTGTGCGTGGTTTTTTTCTTTTTTTCATTATCTGTTCACTCGGTCGGTTGCGACAAAACGCAGATACAAAATTCTGTGCGCAAACCAAGTGAAAGACTCAACCGACCCGAAAAAAGCCACCTCGATCATCCTCGAGGCGATCAATTTGGAACAAGATCAGTACCGCATGGGTGCCACCAAGGTACAAGACACCTTTGGTTCTCCGAAACTGTGCAAAAACAAACGTTTGAATTTGTATTTTTTTCTCACGCTTTTAACATCTCATTAATCGCGTTGGGAAAATATTATTGCAATGCGAAAAAAAAATATCGCTCTGAGCACGTAAAAATCGCTTATTCACGTGTGACGAATTTTCGAAAATTAATCATTCTCATTTCCATCAAAGTGTCTCTCAGCTTCCTTCTGAAAACACTTCTAATTCCCGGATGAAGACTTCACGACAGTCCACATCCCCTAATCGCATTTAATCAAGTCAAATAAAAAAAACAGGAAAATAAAAAAGATTAAATCCAGAAAAATGGATTTCGCTGTCGACCGACACTCCAAGACATCGAGATCGAATCACGCTGCTTATAACAATAATTGCAGCGATTAATTAACGCATGGAACCGCCGATTAACCGAATGTCGTTTTCATTACAGACGCTCAAACGTATCCTATAATATCGACGGGTGTACACGTGATACAAGTTGGAAATATTGTAAATTGAGCTTGAAAAAAAAATTGAGCCATTGCTTTTTAGTGCAACGATTGCAAGACAACCATGAGAATTAAAATCGCAATCGCAAATACGCTCGACGATTGTGTAAAAACGTGTGCACCGCGTTTTTCGCACCGTAACAAATTGCTTCGACGACGACGACGATTGCGTCGATCGCGGATGATTCAACGACCCGTTACGCTCTTAGGTATTCTTCCGCGCCGGAGTCCTCGGTCAGATGGAGGAGTTCCGTGACGAGCGTCTCAGCAAGATCGTGTCCTGGATGCAGGCCTTCGTCCGAGGTTACATCTCGCGTAAGGACTTCAAGGCCCTGCAAGAACAGCGTCTCGCTCTCCAAGTCGTACAGCGCAATCTCCGCAGATACCTCAAGCTCCGCACCTGGCCGTGGTGGAAGTTGTGGCAGAAAGTCAGACCTCTGCTCAACGCCAGCCGCATCGAGGATGAGCTGGCTGTAAGTTTCGAGGGGGAGAAAAAAATCGAATTTTTGCGAATAATTAGGGAAAACCGTCACCGCTATTCTCCGTAAAATTTCGTTGCGTTCGCGAAAAACAGTTTCCGTCGTGAATTTTTTTTT
The DNA here is from genome assembly GCA_963932165.1 of Pimpla rufipes. NCBI lineage: Eukaryota > Metazoa > Arthropoda > Insecta > Hymenoptera > Ichneumonidae > Pimpla > Pimpla rufipes. The sequence continues at coordinate 24,206,150 of OZ010632.1, forward strand.
AGATAGAACTTGTGGGGATTATTTAAAATTTTCGATAATTTCGGGTTAAATAAAAAAAAATTAAATAAATGAAATAAAAAATAAAAAAATATTAAATACTTTTAAATACCAAACGAATTTGAGCGAATAATTAGGGAAAGAAATCACCGCTATTTTCTGCAAAATTTCACTCCGTTCGCAAAAAGTAGTTTCCGTTATCAATTCTATTTTTTTAATTTTTTATGGAACTTGTGGGAATTATTTAAATTTTTTGATTCGGCTTAAACAATAATTAAAATACTTTCGGTTTTAAACGACGCGTAAACGACGGTACTGGAAATATCCGGCGAAACTCGTATTTTTATTTCGAAACCCGCGCGTGCTGCCGATTTTGGTAACTTCACAAGACACTTCGCGTTCACACATTAACTTCGTTTATTTTTGCACTTCATGAGCGCGGAGCAACCGAAGCCGCGCGGCTCTCGAATTTGTAAAGTATAATTTGTGTATTCGCGGCTCGGGTCTCGTGTTAAATCCCGAAATAGCTTTTTTTTCTACATATCACAATTTTATTCGGATTATTCATAGCCCGTCGACTATTTTGTCGGGCGTTCGTGCAACACCAACGCGATCAATTTGTTAAGCTCCACGAGAATCCTAATTTTGTAATACTAGAATCAATTTATAACTCGCCGCGTATTCCGGAGAAATTCCGCGACATTTATTTCTTTTCTCGCGTCGCAGTTTTTTTCACCAAATTAGTCACCGTTTCGCGTGTTCAACATCGCCGTTTATTTTTCCAATTTTTTAATTCTCTAATATTAGAATCTGCTCAGAAATTTTCGAGACTCATTCCCAAAATACGTTTTTTTCTTTTTTTCCGCAACTATCCCAACTTTATTTAGATGTCACAGCTCGTTGACTGTCCCGTCGAATTTTCGCGCAACACGGACCGAAATTTTCTGAAGCCTCCGGAGGCTCGCGAATCCTAATTCCGTAATATTAGAATCAATTTATAACTCTCCGTGTATTCCGGAGAAATTCCGCGACATTTCCAATTTCTCCAATTTTTTAATTCTCTAATATTAGAATCTGCTCAAACATTTTCGAGACTCATTCCCAAAATACATTTTTTATTTTTTTCCGCAACTATCCCAAATCTATTTAGATGTCACAGCTCGTCGAATTCTCGCGTAACGCGGACCGAAGTTTTCTGAAGCCTCCGGAGGCTCGAAAATCCGAAATTCCGTAATATTAGAAATCCAGGTCCTCGTCGCTCGTGTTTCGCGACTTCTGCCGCTGGAGGAGATTTCGTGGGTTCTGTCTGGAGTCGTCTCTCCGCTATTTCGAGCGCGCACACACCGGCCCGTCGGGGGCTGATTCACCGTCGCTCTCCGATCGCCCCGCGAGATATAAATATTTTTATGAAAGCGTCTACTCCGCAGGAGATGGAGGGGCTCGACCCGCTCTCTTCCACCGGAGAGAGAGGGATACCCACGCAAGTTTATTCGTGATTTTGGGTAGAAAAGATAAGTCTCGGGTGGAGCGGAAGCCAGTCGAAAACGCAAACGCGCCCCGAAAACTCTTACATCAGTTTCGCGCTCATTACGCGTTGGCCTCACCAAACGAAATCAGTTACGAACGCATCGCGAAGCCGCGACGAAACTTCGAACACGACTTTATGGTTTCCACGATTATGATACTCGACATCGTTGCGGAACCAACGAAATTTGCTTCGTGAACGCGATCGGATCTTCGCTACTCGCGAAATTTTTTTTTTTTTCCTCGCTGTTTAAACCCCGGATCGTTTTTACCTGCCGAAACGAAATAAAATAATTTTTCGTACGATCGGGGAATCGAATTATTTTTTTTATCAGTGAGTACAGTCGACTCGTGTCGCGAAAGTAAAAAAAAAAAAAAAAAAAAAAAAACGAACGGAGAATAGCGGTGAAGGGAAATTCGAGAATGGGAGACACCGCGGTGATGGAGAACGTGATGGCGACGAGCTTTGGCAATGGAAAATTCGACATCGCGCCCGATTTGCGCTTGCAGGAACTCCAAGAGAAGGCTCGCGCCGCTCAGGAGGCCTTCGAGCGTGAGGAGAAGATGCGCAAGGAGCTGGAGGTGCTCAACAGCAAACTGCTCAGCGAGAAGACCGACCTGCTGCGCCAGCTCGAGGGAGAGGCCGGATCGCTCCAGGAATTCCAGGAGAAGTCGGTCAAACTCGCCGCACAGAAGATGGACCTCGAGTCGCAGTTGTCGGTGAGTCGAAACTTTGATTTTTTAGTCAAATCTTAGGAGCCGAAAACGCTGCACATACCGAAAGTCGGAAATCAATACTGATTAGAATCAGTATTGATTTTCAACAGTGAAACAGTGAAAAAAAAAGAAGAAATACAGCGCGTGACGAATTCGTTCAAAAATATTTCTTTGAAATGAAAAAAAAGGGTTCGTTCTTCTCTGGTGCTCAAAGAGACGTGGAAAGAAAATTGAAGAGCTTGAAAAATGAGTGTCCAGCCGAATTTTAAAAACCAGCCGAACAAAAAATCAGTTCTTCTGTGGTGCTCTCAAAGAGACGTAGAAAGAAATTTGGAAGGGCTTGAAAAATGAGTGTCCAGCCGAATTTATCCGATTACTAATTTTTGTATTATTAGATTATTGCGCAATTGACTCGTCACCTGCTGACTAATTATAAAGTCATTTGTCGGATGAGTTATGAGTGTCATAAAAGTATCATAGCTATAGAGTTGAGGCCAAAAAGATCGCGGATCTATTTGAAAGCCAATATGACTAATTTACACCCCAGTGATTCTTTTGGAATTCATATTTTGATCAAAGGTTTAGTAACAAAAAAAGGTTCACTAAACTTAAGGATTAGTGACGTTCAAGTGAAGGGAAATTATTCATTTCAAATTCATATTTCAATGTTTTAGTGACAAAAAAGGTTCACTAAACCGAAGCTTTAACAACCTTCAAGGGAAAGGAAATTATTAATTTCAAATTCATATTTCAATCAAAGGCTTAGTGACAAAAAAGTGTCACTAAATTAAAGTCAAATTCATTAAATTTAATGACAAAAATCTAAACTAAAACTACAGGTTTAACGACTTTCATCCCTTCAAGGGACGAAATCAAAGCTTCAGCGTCGTAGCTAACGACACGAAAATACAAAGAGAGTCATCGAAATTCTGGAAAGCGCGATTTTAGCCTGCAAAAAAAAAAGGAAAATATTTACAAAAATCGCTCACCCGCGGTTCATCGGCTGCCGACCCCGCGGGAGCTTTTCACCCGCAAAAAATCGTGCATCGCGGGCGCTACCATGTTGGGCGAGCCCAGGGAGCAAAGATCGGGATTTGCCGCTCGCGGCGCGGGTTACGCAAGTCTAAATATAAAATCCCAGATTCCAGTCTCTCTCGCGGGGGGCGGGGAAAAGTATGCGTGGCGCTGGAGAGGCGGACGCGAGCCGTGGATCTTTTTGCGGAAGCCGGAAAACAGGTGCGGCGGGGTTTTATTTATACAGGGCCAGAGATACCGTGCGTCACTTGCGCCTGGCCTGGGGACAGCCGATCCGCGGCCGGTCCAGCGGCGCCACTTGGCTCCGATATCATTAGACCTGTCATTGCAGCCCCGAGTGAATCATGCGGCCCGCGGCTGCCGCGGATACCCGCGGCTGCCAATATTCACGAGGGGCGTCTCAAAATTTCCACATTTTCACGGAAAAATATCGCGGCAGGTGTTTTACGAGCCTACGAACCGCGAGGGCCGCGATTAATCCTCGACGCGATACAAAATGTTAACTCGGACTTTTGGCCCGGAGAACCAGGACAATTTTGTTTTTCGCGACTTCCTGCCGCGCGCCCCCCACGGAAAATAAATATACACGAAAATATATCTGACGTACAGAACTTTTCGGAATTATTATTATTAATTATTGTCCGTAATTAATATTATTCGTAATAATAATCTCGGATAATACAATAAAAATACATTTTGAACATATTTTGGATATATCCTAGATATATTTTTCGCTCGCGTATATTTCGTATATATCCTAAGATATATCCGACATACAGAAGTTTTCGGACAAAATATATCTTGTATATCTGGAATACGTCTTTTATATATTTTGCATATACTTTATTTCCATATGGGCGTCGAGCCGCGAATATTCTCGGAAAATTCCTGACCTTTAATTTTTTTCGCTGCCGTCGCGCGTTTGAGTTACGGCCGCGATGAAAAGCGACGATAGTTAGTCGTGATTTAATGCGCAAATTAGGGTCACACTTGGCCGATTAGGTCGAGATTCCGGGCTGTCTTAATCCGAGTCATCGGGGGATGGTGAACCGAATCTCATGCGATAGTCTGGCGGGGGGCCAAATAGGCGTTTTTTTTTTCGACCCTCGGGTCTTAGCTAATTTGAGTGGACGTTGGGACTAATTATACTCGGTTCGAAGCACCGACGGCCGACGGATATGACTGGTGCATGACAGTCGTGTTAATTCGATTGGACTACGAGTTTCCTCGCGTTTCGAATCTGGTGAACGACACGAAGGATCTTAAATCCGGTTGACGAATCTGTCGACACGGTGGGAAATATCGAAGCTGATTCTTAGTTCAACGGACTTTCGGCGTGTGCAGCACTACAGGTTGCTAATTTTTTTTTTCAGCGGCGAACACGTCGATGCAAATAAATGAGCCACACTTTAAAAAAAATCTACTTTAAATTTAATGTTCAGTTCTGGAAGTTTTTATGCATAAACTGGTATACTAAATTTTATATACTAGTGCAGTCGAAAATGAATTTATGGCACAGTAATTGTTATTATTTACATTAGTTTTGGTGTAAAAGCCCTTGAATTAAAAGTACATTAAATTTATTTCACAATTGTAAATTATATTTAATTCACCAGTTTATGAATAATAAAAACTTTCAATCTTTTTTAGCAGTATTATAAATAAATAGGCAATTAGTTATTTATTAGCCATGCTAAATAAACAACCGTGTATTTCAGGACGTGACTGACAGACTGCAGCAAGAGGAGGACACGAGGAACAACCTGTACCAGAACAAGAAGAAGCTGGAGCAGGAGGTCTCGGGACTGAAGAAGGACATCGAGGACCTCGAGCTCGCGATCCAGAAGTCCGAGCAGGACAAGTCGTCCAAGGACCACCAGATCCGCAACCTGAACGACGAGATCGCGCACCAGGACGAGCTGATAAACAAGCTGAACAAGGAGAAGAAGAACCAGGGCGAGGTGAACCAGAAGACTGCTGAGGAGCTTCAGGCCGCCGAGGACAAGGTCAACCACCTGAACAAGGTTAAGGTCAAGCTCGAGCAGACCCTCGACGAGCTCGAAGACTCCCTCGAGCGTGAGAAGAAACTCCGGTGAGTCGAGGCGAATTTTAAACGTCGTACCTTTCGAAAATTCGGTTCATCCGAATTTTTCACTGTTTCAAAAAACTACGGTTTTCATATTTATAAAAACCGCAATTTTTTGAAACAGTAAAAATAAAAATTAATAAATAAATTAGTAAATAAATAAATTATTTACTAATTAATAATTAGTAAATAAATGAATAAAAATTAATAAATTAAAATGAATTAAATGAACGAATAAATTAAAATGAATTCATTAAAATTAAATTTCATAAATAAATAAATGAATGAATAACTTGCAGCGCCGATGTGGAGAAGGGCAAGAGGAAGACCGAGGGAGACCTCAAGCTCACGCAGGAGGCCGTCGCCGACCTCGAGAGGAACAAGAAGGAATTGGAGCAGACGATCCAGCGCAAGGACAAGGAACTCTCGTCCCTCACCGCGAAACTCGAGGACGAGCAGTCCCTGGTTGGCAAGCTCCAGAAGCAGATCAAGGAGCTCCAGGCCCGCATCGAGGAACTCGAGGAAGAGGTGAGGATGAGAGACGAGTTTTAGACGGAAATTCATTAACATTGCTATTTAATCAGTAAATTATGTAGCAAGTAGCTGTTTAATTAGTAAATTAAGTAGCAACTAGTAAATTCGTGAATTAATTAGTTGATGAATTTACTTGCCAATTAATTCGTTAATAAGCAAATAGTGAATTAACGTGGCTAATTATTTGACTTATTGTATTACGAAAGGTTGAGGCCGAACGCCAGGCCCGCGCCAAGGCTGAGAAGCAGCGCAGCGACCTCGCCCGCGAGCTCGAGGAATTGGGCGAGCGATTGGAGGAAGCCGGTGGCGCGACGTCCGCGCAAATCGAGCTTAACAAGAAACGCGAGGCCGAGCTCAGCAAACTCCGCAGAGACCTCGAGGAAGCCAACATCCAGCACGAGGCCTCCCTTTCCAGCCTTCGCAAGAAGCACAACGATGCTGTCGCCGAAATGGGAGAGCAGATCGATACCCTCAACAAGCTGAAGGCCCGGTTAGTATCTCAAAACTCGTCGCCTAAAAATCAGTTTTCCAGCGAAATATTCACCGGTTTTTCCAGTCGCGAATATTTTTTGTCGCGCGACGAACGCAATCGCGGTTGTTCCAAGTCGTAGCTCGATTTTTACTCGACTAAAATTAAAGCTCGCGACAGCCTCTTTATTTCTGGAAGGGAAACTCGTAAATTAACCCGTGGGCTATTTTTGCCAGAGCCGAAAAGGGTCGTCACGACATCCACGCCGACTTGAACGCCGCTCGCGCGGCTATCGACCAAGTCGCGAGGGAGAAGGTAGATCAGACACGAAACCCCCGAAATTGTCGTTTTTTTTTTTGCATCTATTTGTCACACGGTTTCATTGTCTCGCGTAATTTTTTCCCCAACTTTACGAATGTGTCATCCATGGAATGTTTTTTTCTTATTTTATGTTTCGATAATTCTTGCCCGCAACGACGATAATTTTCGTGACCCTCTCAATGTTATCCACGCCCGAACGAATTTGATATCTGTGTCCCGATTCTTTTTTAAATTTGTGATTTAAAAAAAAATCACGTCAGGTTTTATTCCACATCCAGCAACCGTTTCACCCATGTTCGATCTAACGTACTTCATTTCCGTCTCTCGTCTGTTTTCATGTGCCAATCACAGAATTGAAAAGGAGAAGGTTCAGTACTTTAGTGAATTGAACGACCTTCGCGCGTCCGTCGATCACTTGAGCAATGAAAAGGTAAACTAACAGACTCTCATCTTCAAGCCCGAAAAACCCAAGCGTTACTAATGCACAATTAACCAACCACGTGACTCACCGGCAAAATCCTCGGCCGAACGTCGATTTTCCGTGAGTAACAAAAATTTACCTTACACAATTTTCCCGCTTGCTTCACGAAATCCTGAATCTCACAAAATTAGCTCAAAAAAAAATCGGAAGAAAAATCGAAATGCCGAACCCAGGTTAAAAGATCCGATTAGAACCAATAAAACGAACAAAAATCCGATTGAAACCTGTTTGAACTGATTATTTGTCAATCGGAATTTTGTCCATTTGATCGGTTTCTATCGGTATTAATAGGAATTACTAAGCAGGGAAGGCAGAAATTTCTTCCGAAAAACCCGAGCCAAGTAAAAAAAAAAACCAGAAATTAACCGAGGAATTTATTGCGCGCAAAAAAACAGGCAGCGCAAGAGAAGATCGCGAAGCAGCTGCAGCACCAGCTGAACGAGACCCAAGGAAAGTTGGAGGAGGTGAACCGCACGGTGAACGACTTCGACGCGGCGAAGAAGAAGCTCTCGATCGAGAACAGCGATCTCCTGCGTCAGCTCGAGGAGGCCGAGTCGCAGGTGTCGCAGCTGTCGAAGATCAAGATCTCGCTGACGACGCAGCTCGAGGACACGAAGAGGCTCGCCGACGAGGAGGGACGCGAACGCGCCACGCTTCTCGGCAAGTTCCGCAATCTCGAGCACGACCTCGACAACATTCGCGAGCAGGTGGAGGAGGAGGCGGAGGGCAAGGCCGATTTGCAGAGGCAGCTGAGCAAGGCGAACGCCGAGGCTCAACTGTGGCGCACGAAATACGAGTCGGAGGGAGTCGCGCGCGCTGAGGAACTTGAGGAGGCCAAGCGCAAGCTGCAAGCCCGCCTGGCTGAAGCCGAAGAGACCATCGAATCCCTCAACCAGAAGGTCATCGCCCTGGAGAAGACGAAGCAGAGACTCGCGACCGAGGTCGAGGATCTCCAGATCGAGGTCGACAGAGCGACCGCGATCGCGAACGCCGCGGAGAAGAAGCAGAAGGCCTTCGACAAGATCATCGGCGAATGGAAGCTCAAGGTCGATGATCTTGCGGCTGAACTCGACGCCAGCCAGAAGGAGTGCCGCAACTACAGCACCGAGCTCTTCAGGCTCAAGGGTAAGATATCAGTTTTTTGCGTTTTTTTAAATGTGTTTTTTTAAGCCTTTCTGGTTGGGACTAGCGTTACAGATATTTTTTATGAGCTGTTATTAGAGGCAAAGGAAATTCTCTTACGTAGATAGATGTTTGGAATTTGATACACAAGTGAGATATAAAGTTAAAGCCTTTTTTACGAAATTCCATGAAAATTAGAAAGTTTGATATACAAAATTTGTAATTTTTTTTACACTCCTGTATTAAATTTAATACACTAGGCGACGAATTAAAATTCCGAGCCATATGAATTTGCAATCAATTTTAACAGTCCAGAATTACATGTGAAATTTAGTAATTTAGCAACTGGTAAATTTTACCCAGTGTGACCAGGAAGGATTTTATAATGAAAAAACGACGATCGTGCTAAATTTTAATTCGGCCCCTTAGGAGCTTACGAGGAGAGCCAGGAGCAGCTGGAGGCCGTTCGCCGTGAGAACAAGAATCTCGCGGACGAGGTCAAGGATCTCCTCGACCAGATCGGCGAGGGTGGACGCAACATTCACGAGGTCGAGAAGGCGAGGAAGCGGCTGGAGGCTGAGAAGGACGAGCTCCAGGCTGCCCTCGAGGAGGCCGAGGCCGCGCTCGAGCAGGAGGAGAACAAGGTGCTCCGCAGCCAGCTCGAGCTCAGCCAGGTCAGACAGGAGATCGACCGTCGCATCCAGGAGAAGGAGGAGGAATTCGAGAACACCAGAAAGAACCACCAGCGCGCACTCGACTCTATGCAAGCTTCCCTCGAGGCCGAAGCCAAGGTGAGATCAATTTTCCTTATTATTTTCAAATTTCCCATTTATTTTCCTTATTATTTCCAAAATAAATCAATTCGAAATAAATAAAATTAAAAAAAATATGATTCGAAAATATATTAATTCGGAAAAAAAATACGATTCGAAAATGAATTAATTCGAAACAAAAAAGAATAAACAAAAACGATTCGAAAATAAATATATTCGAAACAAAAAGAAATAAATAAATACGAATCTAAAATAAATCAATTCGAAATAAAAAAGTAAATAAATAAATAAATACGATTCACTCGCTAAATTATTCGTTTGGTTCCGTAAAAATTTCAGGGCAAAGCTGAGGCGCTGCGCATGAAGAAGAAGCTCGAGGCCGACATCAACGAGCTCGAGATCGCTCTCGACCACGCGAACAAGGCCAACGCTGAAGCGCAGAAGAACATCAAGAGATACCAGCAGCAGCTGAAGGACGTGCAGACCGCCCTGGAGGAGGAACAGCGCGCCCGCGACGAGGCCCGCGAACTCCTCGGAATCTCCGAGCGTCGCGCCAACGCTCTGCAGAACGAGCTCGAAGAGTCGCGCACGCTTCTCGAACAGGCCGACCGCGGCCGTCGCCAGGCCGAGCAGGAGTTGGCTGACGCTCACGAGCAGCTCAACGACCTCGGCGCTCAGAACGCGTCCATCTCCGCCGCCAAGAGGAAACTGGAGGCCGAGCTTCAAACCCTCCACGTGAGTTTTTTTTTCTTTTCTTTTTCACCCATAAATTTCCAGTAATATTTCAAATTTTTTTTTCTCTCTTCTTTTTCATCCACCAATTTCCAGTAATACTTAATAAATACTTTTCTCTAACGTTTCTCGTTTAAAAATTCGCAGTCCGACCTCGACGAGCTTCTCAACGAGGCGAAGAATTCCGAAGAGAAGGCGAAGAAGGCGATGGTCGACGCCGCGAGACTCGCGGACGAGCTCAGAGCCGAGCAGGATCACGCTCAGACGCAGGAGAAGCTGCGCAAGGCGCTTGAGGCGCAGATCAAGGAGCTCCAGGTCAGACTGGACGAGGCCGAGGCCAACGCGCTCAAGGGAGGCAAGAAGGCCATTCAGAAGCTCGAACAGCGAGTGCGCGAGCTCGAGAACGAATTGGACGGCGAGCAGAGGAGACACGCCGACGCGCAGAAGAATCTTCGCAAGGCCGAGCGTCGCATCAAGGAGCTTAGCTTCCAGGTGAGAAAAACATTTTTTTTTCTTTTTTTTTCAAAATCCTCCAACAATCCTCTCTTAAATTCTCTCTTAAAAAAGTCGAATATATCGAAATACTGAAGCCACTTTTCAAGCGTTCTGATTGGTCAGCGGCGGCTTCGATATAAACTCGATTTCGGACTGTCATCCCCTATGGAAATAAATCGTATTCAAGATATACGAATTATATAAACTGTATATATTTTATATATCCACCGGATATATTTTAAATAGATAAAAAACATTTTTTTGCACGACGAATCACGACGAATTTTTGCAAAATTCTCTGATTTTCTTAGCGTTCAATAAAACTGACCTCTGAATTCTTTCCACTCTAAAGGCCGACGAGGACCGCAAGAACCACGAGCGCATGCAGGATCTCGTTGACAAACTGCAACAGAAGATCAAGACGTACAAGAGGCAAATCGAGGAGGCCGAGGAAATCGCGGCGCTCAATCTCGCCAAGTTCCGCAAGGCGCAACAGGAGCTCGAGGAGGCCGAGGAGAGGGCAGATCTCGCTGAACAAGCCATTACGAAGTTCCGCACAAAGGGACGTGGAGGCAGCGCCGCGCGTGGTCTTAGCCCAGCGGTAAGATAGACATTTTCCCTCCTTCTCTCGCGTTCGCCTCGCCAACGATTAATGCGCGTTACGTTTTTTTTTTTTTTTTAATTATGCCGAGTGCAATTTAATTGACATCTTATTTTCTAGGGCGGTTTAATATAACCAATGAAATATATATAACACAATTTCATACGTTCGCGATAAAAAAAAAAACCTGGCGAGTCGCCAGATTTTTTTGCTCGTTAAATGCGCGAAGCTTCGAACTCAAATTCCAGTTAGGCAATCGCGGAGCTTTTTAAGTCTCGGTTGCTCGCGATTGCGGTGAGAAAAAAATGGGACGTCGGGTTAAGAGAGCCAGAAATAATGATTATTTTTTTTTTAATTCGACTTCGATCCCTTGAGTTGAGCGCGGAATGAAAAAAGCGCGGTTGAAACCCTCGGAAATCGAGTGAGAAAAATTAGAGTAGCCGAGGTCCATCGAAAGGACTGATCAGATTGATATCTTGTGTGCCCCCATTGTAGGCCCAGAAGGGTCGCAAGGCGCCCGCCCTGGAGTAACCCCCTGCACTGGTCCATGTAAGTGCGTGCAAGTCAATGTAATATCAATGTGTGTGCGTTTCACGTACGTGCGGGTTGAAAGCCCTCTCTTCACAAAACACACACGCACATTACGTATTTTTTTCCACACACACGGGGAAAGGAGACGGTTGGGTCAATCAAATCCAGCGATCGCCGGCTGCCAAATAAATGTTTATTTAGAGCAACGACATTTTTTTTTGTTTATTTAACACGGTTTTTCGATTCAGCAAACCAACCGATGGTTAAGGTGAACAAAAACCGATGGTCAAGGTGAACAAAAAATACTGTTGAGCCGACTAAACGATTTACTTGACATCCGCCGACTGTTGGATTTGTCGAGTCAACGAATCTCTTTTCTCAGTGCACACGCAAGACCATTTGTTTTGTGAATAATAACGAACTGAAGGATTCGCACAGACGCGTTTCCAAAAAAAAAAAAAAAAAAACAACTCGGGACACCACATAGCGCGCTCATATTAACGCTCACAGATAAACATCGCCACCATTGAAATTTTCGCACCCCCCAATGTACGTCGGGTCACCCGAAAAAAAAGAAAAAAAAATCGTCCAGAGTTCACGCACATAAAATCCGTGTATAACGTGCAGTTTATGGAAAGAAAAACAACGACCTTTACCCCACAAACTACGAGGTACCATAAATCTCTGTGATGCGGAGGATAAAAAAAAACATTGATCACCACATTGAAGCAAATAGATGAGATTAAAAAGAGAAAGAAAAAAACACAGCGAACGTGTCCGACAGTCCTGTAATACAGATTCCGTTGTGCTCATTTCTCCTGTAACGAGGAATTTCACTCTACGCGCACTCGGAGAAAAATTCAGCGTCGGTGAATCGCGAAGCCAGCGTCGATTTTTCGACTGCTCGACACTTTTCGTTCAAGTTGCTACGAAAATTGTCGAGCGAACTGAAAAATTGGCACCACTTTGCGGTTCAGCGAAACTACGACTTTTCCGAGTGTGGACCATGTATTTTTTTTATTTAAAAAAAAGGTTTTTTTTATATTAAAAAGAATGTTTTTTTTTATATAAAAAAAGTTTTTCTTTTAAATATTAAAACAAAAAATGTTTCTCAACCCGCTGTAGGTGCGAAAATCTTCGCGAACTGGGTTCTAATTTCGCGTGAATATTTTTACAGCCACACCGACCTGCGTTCAAGCCCCAGTTTGATGGTTCCGCATTCCCTCCACGCTTCGACCTCCAGCCGGACGGTGACATGTAAGCTCAGCGAGTCAGCGACGACCGCGCATTTCACCGATGCCGAACCGATCAAACGCAAACCATCTTCGCGACGGCGCCCTCGATTATTTATTCACTCGCTCTCTCCGCCACCGACGCACGTAACGACACGCTGAAGCACAACGGGAAACAAACCAAAAAAAAAACACATAAAACACACGAATGTAAACTGCAATTGGCCGGCGAAGAAACGCATAATTATGTCGAAATGTTCACTCAGAGGATATTCTTCGTTTTTTTTTTCTGATGTTACGAAATAAAATGATTTTATAAAAACAATTACTACGCGGGTGGTGTTGGGATGCTTGGATTTATGTGAAAAGAGCGAACGAGCCAAAACGATCATCAGAGAGAGGGAGACACGGGGGACGAGAGGCGTCGCACGACGCGGATACTAGATGTGTTAACGATGAACACAACCATCGTCGTAAATTTAAGCTGTCATCAAATGCTATCCTATCCTATAAATTAATTTAATTTATAAAAAACGAAACATGTATTTATTAAAATAAATAAGCAATAAACGTACATAAAAACTAACTCTTGGATCCTGCTGCATTTTTTTTCTTTCATCCTTTTTCCTCTGTGAATCCTGAAAAAACTGAAAAATCAGAAAAAATGTATTTATTGAAATAAATAAGCAATAAACGTACATAAAAATTAATTGATAAGCGAGTATTTCAGGTTCCACTGAAAAAAATGAAGAAACATTAAAATTCGGGATCTCTCGAGGAAAGCGGAATAAACATCGATGACCACAACCAAGACAACGTGATATAAAAATATTGCGAAATTCTAACTTCTTTATCTCACGGAAATTCCATGGCCCTGAAAAAAAATGAGATAAAATCCGATAGAATGAGACACCGAGATGTATCTAACAAGTTGAATGGTTTACGCATTTGTTGGATTGATGAACTCAACCGTCGTCGAAAAATTTAAGCTGTCATCAAATGCTATCCTATCCTATAAATTAATTTAATTTATAAAAAACAAAACATGTATTTATAAAAATAAATAAGCAATAAACGTACATAAAAACTAATTCCTGGTTCCAGGTGCATTTTTTCTGTCTTCTTTTTCCCTCTGCGATTTATAAGCGAGTCTTTCCGTTTCCACCGAAAAAACTAAAAAACCATAAAAATGATATTTATTAAAATAAATAAGCAATAAACGTACATAAAAACTAATTAATAAGCGAGTCTTTCCAGTTCCACTGAAAAAATAAATAAATAAATAAAAAATCATAAGAATTCGGGATCTATCGAGGAAAGCGAAATAAACATCGATAACCACAAAGTATTGTGAAATTCTAACTTCTTTATCTAACAGAAATTCCATGGCCCTGAAAAAAATGAGATAAAATCCGATAGAATGAGACACCGAGATGTATCTAACAAGTTGAATGATGTACGCATCTGTTGGATCATTAAATTCCCGTGAATTGCGATAAGGTGCGATCGATACTATTGTTTCTGTATTGTGTGTCGAGTAACCGTTGAAAAATATAGGCGATCTCGTCAATGTCATGTAAACCGCGAGACATAATTCCGGAATTATTCGATTATCAGCACAGATTGCCTCTGCCACCGATTGGCCGCCGAGACTTTGATCTCGCGTCGCGCGGTTCGTATCCGCTGTATCAGTTGTTGAAGTTCGCGTTGAGCATCAGTACAGCGAACGATTTCGGAAGTCCAGGTACATCGTCTATGGATAATCACAGACGCTTGAAATGTGTTTCGCGGTTCGCGTGTGTCTCACGGTTTTCGCCGTTATTTTGATTGTACTCTCGTTGGTACTTTCGTTGTACGTTTTTCCGTTAGTCGTGAATAATCGGATCGAAGACGTGAGTAAACCGAAGTCACGGATTTTGTACAAATTAACGAGACAATTAAACAAAATATTTGCACCACGATTTTTTCGTTTCCCTGTTTTACACTTTTCGTAAATATTTTCGATATTCAAATTTATATTCAATATTTTTAATTTGAATATAAATTTAATTATATTCCAATATTTTGAATTTTCCAATATTTCCAATATCTTTCTATTTCATTTGTCAACAAGAAATTAATTAAAAAATGGAAGTGGAAAACGAACTTCGTTATTTCCTTCATTTCTAATTTGTAGAAAATGTTATTTAATTTAGGATTAATTTTTAAAATGAGGCGAAAACATTTTCCAATAACAATATTTTTGGGGATTATACTCTACAAAAATAATTGTGATAAAATAGATAAAGATTCGTGTGGAACATAAATATACACGCTGTTATCGCGTCATTCAATATGCTTCAACGATTTCGCGTTATCTGCTCGCTTTCATCTGATCGATTACTGGAACTTTTTGGCAACATAATCGCGCACCGAGGTTCGTCGCTTCGTCGAAAAGAGTCTCTATTATCTGCGCGAAATGTCAATCGCGTTGCACCCTTTGGATACAAATTGATTTTCAACGACGGTTACGGAGATAAAAAACGTTAATCGCCTGAAGCACCTGAACGGAAAGTTCCGTTTCGTTTCAGACCGTAAAATTGACGAACGGAAGTGACGCGTACGCGATATGGGAAACTCTGCCGATTCCCGTTCAGTACAAAATCTATTTCTTCAATGTAAGCAACACCGAAGAAGTCCAGGGAGGTTCAAGGCCGATTGTTAACGAAATTGGTCCATATGTTTATAAGTAAGTTTAAAAAAAAAGTTAAATTGTAAAAACAAAAAGAAAAATTGTTCTAAAAGAAAAGTTAAAAAGTTAAACAGAGTTAAATTATGGAAAATAAAAGAAAAATTGTTCTTTATGTTTGCATCGCTCATTTCTTACAGTCAATATCGAACGAAAACCAACATCAGCGAACACGAAGACACTTTGTCGTATTTGCAAAATCTGTACTTCGAATTCGACAGCAACGCGTCGTATCCTCTGCGGGATACGGACGACATAACGATAGCCAATGTGCCCCTCATGGTGGGTATTTCAACAGTGCAAAAATCTCTCTGCCTCTTTACGAATACGAAAAACATTTCGAAGGAAATTACAAAAAAAAAAATAAATAATAATTGCTGACCTGCAAAACATTTCGCAAAAATTCCAGGCTATAGTTACGATAGCGGAGAGGGTCGTGAAACCCCTGCTACCGATATTGGACACGGCGATCGACCAGATATTCGGATCGCCTCAGGACACTTTTCTGCGCACGACACCGAGAGACTTTTTGTTCGACGGAATTTTCCTCGGATGTGACTCGAACGACACGTTGATCGACATTGCGTGCAGGATCATCGATAAAATGGCCCCTCCGACCCTCACGCGAGTCGCCGACGGGCGCTTCAAGTTTTCCCTCCTCGCTCACGTGAGTAGCGGCTGTAAGCAGAATTTTCGAAATCTCGAAAATGGATTCTCGAGGATTTGAATTTTGATTTTTTTTTTTTCTCGATTTCTCAAAATATTTAAATTACGCCATTTCAATTTCGGGAACGACCGACGAACTGATTTTTCAATTCTCGTTCCCCAGAAAAATGATACCGACGAAGGACATTTCGTGGTCAACAACGGAAAAAATGACATCGGCAAGTTGGGGCAAATAAGCGAATGGCAAGGATCATCGACGCTGAATAAATGGACGCCGAAGAGCACGTGCGACAAGGTAATCGGCTCGGACTCGACGATTTACCCGCCTGCCGTGAATCCGGACTCGAAAATTAACGTCTTCTCCGTGGACATTTGCAGGTGAAATAAAAAATATATATAAATAAATAAATAAAGAAAAAAAAATCATTAATGAATTAAATTTTATTTTTACAATTGGAAAAAAAAAATTCCTGGACAAACTTGAAGGGACGAGAAGATAAATCACGTTGGATGCGATTTTTCTTTCAGATCTGTAGCCCTGGAATATTCGAGCGGCACCGAGTACGCCGGAATTTACGGTCACAGATTCGTGGCGGGAGGTAAAATGCTTCAGTCGCCTCGTTCGCTGCCGTCCAACAAATGTTACTGTTTAAACATGACGAAAGGAGTCCTAGGCGAGGACGGCTGCTTGTTGGACGGAGCGATGGAGCTCTGGACTTGTCAAGGTACAAATTGAAGAAATAATTGGGTGATGAAAAAAAAATTGGGTACTTGATTTGCCGATCTCTTCGCGCAGAGGCTCCGGTTGTGCTGTCGCTGCCGCATTTTTATTTGGCCAATTGGAGGTATCAAGGCGGAGTGGACGGACTCAAACCCAATGCCGAT
This sequence comes from Pimpla rufipes, assembly GCA_963932165.1. Taxonomy (NCBI): domain Eukaryota; kingdom Metazoa; phylum Arthropoda; class Insecta; order Hymenoptera; family Ichneumonidae; genus Pimpla; species Pimpla rufipes. The sequence continues at coordinate 24,223,079 of OZ010632.1, forward strand.
TTGCACGAGATGTACGTCGACTTGGAACCTGTAAGTGATAACGATGATATTAGTGATATTCTACAGGAAAATATGTTGGTCGATTGGAGTTCATGTTGTCCTTGAATTGAATGTAAAATATTCGTTCCTTTGCCTTTTTTATTCCTTTTTCTTTTAGTCCTTTCTTTCCTTTTTATTTTATTCCTTTTTTTCCTTTTTATTTTATTTCTTTCTTTCCTTTTTATTTTATTCCTTTTTTTTCCTTTTTATTTTATTTCTTTTCCCCTTTTTATTTTATTCCTTTTCTTCCTTTTTATTTTATTCCTTTTTTATCCCTTTTAATTTTATTCGTTTGCCGCTTCGCACGCGTTGTACTCAATTTTCATAACGTGTCTTTTTCTTTTCGCCCAGCACACTGGAACCCCGCTGCGAGGTCACAAAAAGGCGCAGTTCAATATATTTTACCGGCCTATAGAGAACATCAGTTTGACGGAAAACTTGGCCACCACGTTGGTGCCAATCGTGTGGCTCGATGAAGTGAGTAGCCGGTTTTTACAATTCGGTTGTACGAGGCTCAGCGGAAGCGGAAGCCGTCCAAGAAATTGTTTAATAATAATTCGAACCTTTGTATTTTCCAGGGCATTGAACTCCCCGACGAGTACGTCGACAAACTCAACGAAGCATTGTTCAATGTTCTGGATATCCTGGATATCGTCTTTTGGACCCTTCAGGGCGTTGGAGTTCTTCTCCTTATCGTTACTCTAATCTGGTGGCTCGTGATGTGGTGCAAAAAACGCAACAACAAATGAACAAAAAAAAAACAATCTGGAGATTTAGATCGAATACTCGTCCGTCGTGGATCCGCGAAAGATGCGCCGATTTTCGACGAAAAAACAAAAAACATTCCAGCTCATAATTCAACCACTGGACGTAGCGAAATTTGAATTTGTACATTCCACCGAAAATCGATGATTTTCGTGATCGCCCTGAACAGGCAGTCGCGAGTCGTCTCAATACTCAAGCGTCTTATGATATCCGGACAATTAAATCGTTGCGCCTCTTCCGCGTGGCAATGCGATTTGTACAATAAAACGTAGCTTTACAGCAGGATTTATGCATTTTTCTCGATGTGTGTATTTTATTTATCCTCGATCAACTTTTTGCCCGTCGTACGCGCGACGATATTTTCCCTCGAAGTCGTCGTATGGACGAAGAGGCTCAAATTCCTCGGTCTTTCACTCGCACTCACGTGTAATTTTTATTACAGCGCCTCGCGACGTCGATTGGCACATGTCGACGTCCCGACGCTTCGACAGCGGAGTCGAAACTGGCCGGGCGGACTGAGGGCATTTTTAATGAGGCCTACGGATCGGCGCGAGTCAAGAACGAGGGTGGCCGTCGATTAGAGACTCGGTAATGAAGCGCGTGGATTGCTCGATGGACATTTAACGCTCGCGTGTCGCAAAAGGCGACTTTTTCCCCGGTGTTTTTTAACTATACATTACAGCCGTCGTTTGAAGTCCGATAAAATGTATTCGAATTCTCGCGACCGGCAGACATCGAGGAGACGCGGGAATAACCGCGAGTCGATATGGACTTCTTTAACAGACCGCACTATCGGCTCAACAAGCGGCTGCTCTTCTACGTCGGACTGTGGCCGCTGCAGACGCAGAATGAGCGGAATTTTTACAGGACCACGACGATTATTCTCTACGGAAGTTTGCTCGTTCCCAAGGTGAGAGGAAGCCGCGTTTTTGCGGCGCGACGCCGCGACGCGAACCGCGACAACCGAGGATCGATTAACGATCGTCGAATCCGCGAGAGCCGAAAAATAATTCCGACACTCACCGATCGCAGTTGATCAAATTCACCGAGTGCCTGGGCGACGTGAACCAGATGATCGAGTGCCTTCCAATGCTGGGCCTCCATTTCCGCAGCGTCGTTAAGTTCATCAACGGCAACGTAAAAGTGACAAAGGTTCGAAAACATTCGCCTCCAAGATTGTGGCCGTCGTGAGTCAGTTTCGTAGTGACGTTAAACCTGAATTAATGTGAACAAAAAAAAAATGAAATCTAGATGAGAAAGTTGACCAATCGAATAAGGGAGGATTGGAGCGTGAGAACCAGCAAGATCGAGGAGGAAATTATCCAGAGTTACGCGGATCGCGGCAGGCTACTCACCGTCGTTTACACCGGTGAGAATCTTCTCGCTTTTTTTCCTTCCAAACGAGACCGACGAATTTGAACCGCCGACTCGCTGAATTTTCCTCGTCCTCAGTCTACATGTTTTCCGCCCTGGCGATGTATCTGTCGATCCCGCTGATACCGATCTTTCTGGACCTCGTGGCGCCCTTGAATCAGACCCGCGAGCGGGTTTACCTCCTGCAGACGGAATACTTCGTCGATCAGGACGAGAAGTATTTCTACCTGATGGTCCACGCTTACTTCACGATGCCCGTCGCTCTCGGCATCATCATAGCCTACGACACGATGTACACGGTTTACGTTCAGCACGCCTGCAGCATCTTCGCGACACTCGGGTGAGGCGACGGCTGTAGAGACGAAAACCAAAACGAAAAACTTGCGTCGATCTCGCGACGAGAAACCGTGGATCCAATTTTTGCTCAGAGCCCGATTACAGAGCATCGGGGGATCGGCGAACGTTGGCGATGTGGAGACGCGCAAAGGCGCGGAAAGACGTCCGGACGAGGCTTACGAGGACATCGTCACCTGTATAAAGCTGCACAACGAGGCCCTCGAGTGAGTCACAGCTACGATTTTCGTCTACCGATCGTTCGTTTCGCTCGACGCGGTTTACGAGCATGTGAAACATCCACGTTGAGCCCAATCGGAATTAAAGACTGTAATGAACTTTTTTTTAAAGCATATTTGCATTTAACGCCGAAAGAAAAAATTCATCGAACGCGGATATCACCAGAGCATTCGATGAATTTCTTCTTGAAGCTGTAAGTGGAAATATGCGTGGAAAAAAAATTGATTACCGTTTTTGATACCGACTGCGGTCTTTCACACGCTCTTAAGGATCTTTTGGGTTTTTTGAAAGGGTCGCGACGCTCATCGAATCCATGACCTGTATCACCTGCTTCTTCGTCCTCGGAGCGTCGATGCTGACGATCACTGTAACAGGATTCATGGTGAGTTCGATCGTTGATCGACAAACGCATCGAGATACACGAGTTTATTATTTATTTACGACAAAGACGTTCCGTTTGTTTCTTACCGACGACGAAGATGGTGAAGACTCTGGATCAACCCGGGGAAGCCATGCGATTCGTGGTCTTCGTGATCGGCGAACTGATTCACCTGTTCTACATGTGCTGGCAGGGTCAGGTGCTCATGGAGCACAGCGAGGAAATTTTCATAAACGCGTGAGTAAATCGCGAAACGTCGATCGAGGAACCGCCCGAAGAGGGCAAGAAAGGGTCTCTCGTGTCGTCGTGATTTCAGGTACAACGTCAAGTGGTACGACACTTCGCTTCGGACGAAAAAACTGCTGATCCTGATAATGCTAAGAAGCATGGAGAGCAGCAAACTCACAGCCGGAAAAATATTCGTTCTGTCGATGCAAAATTACGCCGCGGTGAGCAAATTTTGTGACTATTTCATGGTTTGAAAAATCTCACGAAAACAAAGCTTTCTCTACGAGTTAGCAAACGCTCATAATTTTTTTCTTTTTTTTTCTCGTAAGGCCCTGAAAACCTCGATGTCCTACTTCACCGTCCTGTTGTCCATGCAGTGAGCGACGGACGATGCAGTTCGAAAGCCCGAAAGATGCACCGATTTTCGAAAAAAAAAAAAAAAAAAAAAAAAATCTTTATCTCATAATTCAACCTCCGTCTCGACGGGACGTAGTGAAATTTCATTTTCTACATTCCACCGAAAACCAATGATTTTGAGAATCATCTCAATACTCAACCGTCGTACGATATTCGGATAATCAAATCGTTGCGTCTCTTCCGCATGGCAATGCGATATGTACAATAAAACGCAGTTTTACAGCAGGATTTATGCATTTTTTTCGAGACGTGTATTTAATTTATCTTCGATCAGCCTTTTGCCTTCGTCGTGATCTCGTTCACAGTTCATCGCGGTGGAAAAAATTACAAGAAAGATCGTAAAACGGACAAATAGCCCATTGCCGTTTTTAGTACCTGCGAAAATATTTTCATTCAATCAAAAATTAATTACATGGAAAAATTCTCGTTGACTCTCGCCACCAATTTTTTTTTTTTTTTTTTGTCAAAGCAAAACTCACGTCCGTCAAAGTGCTGAGACAGAATATCCCAAATTTTCCAGCGGTCAGACAGAGCGGCCTCTGCGATCTCGCCATGCATATCACGATTATTCGCGCCTTCCTCGACGGCATTTTGTACCACTCGCAGTTGTAGAACGCGTCGCACACGTTCAGACTCTAAGGACAAACGATATATTTTTCGCGTGAGCGAAACGATCGGAGACGAAAGTTTTCGCGTTTACTTGAATTATTTCGATTATTTCTTTTAATTATTTTAACAGGGGATTTATTCCCATGAATTAAAAATAAATATATCTAAATAAAAAATTATTCGGCTGTAACCTCGGTGAGAAGACTCTCGCCGACCGTGCAGTGAGCGTAGAGCACGAGGAGAACCAGAAACGCGAACGTCACGAAAGTCCCCAATTCGGCGTTCTGTCCTTTCGCGTAATTCTGCAATTCAACGTTTCAGCTGTGAGTGAATTGCAGCTTTGTGATAAAGAGTTTTCTGTTTTTTTTTTTTTTTTGCGGAAATTCGTTCGTCGATCGCGACGAAAATTCACGTAAACATTAAGATCGTTAGAATCGCAAACGAACCGTCAGGCACTGATATCCCAATATACAAACGAGCGAAGTCGCACCGATCAAATGACCCAAAAGGGTCTCGCTGAAAGCCTCTTGAATGGTTCTTCCCATTCTAAAAAAAAAAATTAATAATACAAAACTAAAACCGAAGCGTCCCGCGATTTTTCGTTGCTTCTACTGACTCCAGAAGTCTGTCGTGATGCTTGACGATGCTGCGAAGTTCCTCCTCGCATAAATCGGCGTCGCTGCTGATTTTACCGATGCGAATGGCCAATACGGCCATCTGGCCGCAGACGTGAAATACCAGAGTGACCATCAGGCAGTCCGCGGCGCTCTGGCCGAACCCGCTGACGAACACGAACGGCAATTGCGACGCGTACGTCAGAACGTAGGTTCGCGAGTCGTTCACCTCGTAGAAGAGGTGAAAGCGATACGGAAGTTCGTACAGAGCCGACGCGTTTTCTTCGACTTCCGATAAGTCTAAAAAATTGGATATTCAGAAGATAAAAAAAAATACACTTTTAGCCTGTGAATAAAACAAAATTTCAACAGTGATTTAAACCACGAGTAGAAAAAATACGAAACTCACAAAATATTTTTTTAAAATCACTTTTAGCCGATGAATTAAAAAAAATGGGAAAAACGTGAAGAACGAACCTTCGGGCGGGTTTCCCATTAGCGGTTTCACAAAATACGAGGAAGCCGTGAGCACGACGAAGGCGCAAAGAAGCTTGACGAACAACTTGGACCTGGTGTTGTATCTGATGAAGGCTTCGCTCTCCTCGGCCGATTTGTAGCTGCTGGCGTCGAAGTCCTTCAGGGCGTCGTTCACCACGACGCCCAGCCGATAATTGTATCGTCTCAGCATCGCCATTCGTATGAGAATCTGGGAGAACGCCATGTTCTCCGTGAGATTCATTATCACGTGTTCCAGATTGCCGATGAACAGACAGAGATCGAGATACTCGAGTATCATGTGATAAACGAAGTACCCGAAGTTAATGGCGAAGCAGAGGTCGCTAGGATTTATCGGCCACAGGCCGAGGGTCATCAGGAGAAATTTGTTCCATTTTATGACCTTCGCGGCGTCGTCGAATTCGCGTTGAGTCTGCAACAGCAGATTTTTTTTTTTTAAATAATTATTCGTGGATATCGAACAAAATTGCCCGATTCGAGGAGAACTGAAAATCGGAGCTTCTGATTCCGTTGCGATGGATTTTTTTTGCTCGGTTCCAATTTATGTATTTTTTGTATTTTTTTAATTTTTAAATAAAAAAAAAAGTTTAGTTGAAAATTTTTATTTTTTATTTTTTTTTTATTTGAGTTTGAAAGACTGATTAGACCGCATTTAACAGCGAGACTAATCGGTGCTTCTTACTTTTGCCAGGTGAGTAACCGCCGACATATTGCGAGCGGTTTTGTCGTTCGAGTGCTACGAGTGCCGGGAGAGCGGAAAATATTTTCCACGCTCGTGATCGATAATATCGCAGTCTCGGATTACCGAAGACAAACCTGCAATCAGCGGCGGCTGCGTGTCGCTTTGGAGTTTGAATTATTGATAGTTTCGCAACAAACTCTCGTGTTTGTTGCTTTTTGTTAAATCGTTCTTCGTGCGCGCTCGTGAAATTGCTCGTGAATTATCCGCAAACGACTTTTGTGCTTACGCAATTTTATCGCAGCACGGAGGATTTTTATTACTGTTTTTTTTTTAAATCACTGATGAAGTTTTGCGACTGAAACATTTTCTTCAGATTATACTGAGGATACAACTCGAACTGAACTCATCTGAACTTCCGATACGAATCAATTTAACGTAATTATTGAACTTGACCCAACTGGACCCCAAAAATCCTGGGACTTCTTCAAGGTTTTAATTTTTTAAATACAAAATTACACTCTTGGTAAGTGCATCAAATTTCTGTGGCAGTGTGAAAAATATTTCAAGGCGTACAAAATTGTTTCAATTGTATTAAAATATTTTTTTACATACTTTTCTTTAGAAGGCGTCGTCGACCTCGATGTCCTCATCGTCATGTTGCCCGTGGGATATCTGCGAATAAAATTTATTTAATTTAAATTCACTGTATGAGAATTTATACAACAACTAAAAAATACAATAAAAATATTACGTTGTTCAGCCGTATTTATTCTGCCCGTTGACACTGCGGCGAAATTTGTTGGAATATCAAGGAAACCCTCGGCTTACTTTTCCCAGAATCCCAACATTTCGTTCCCACTTTCCACGCGATAAAATTTTCCCTCAAAGTCGTCAGACGGACGAAAAGGCTCAAATTCCTCGCTTTCAAATTCTCTCGCACTCCCGTAATTTTCATCGCTGCGCCTCTCGCGCTCGTGCAAAGGCTGACATTGTCGTCAAGCGCGCAGAGACGTCGATTGGCACGTGTCGACGTCCCGACGCTTCGACGGCGGAGTCGGCACTGGCCGAGTGGACTGAGGGCATTTTTAATGAGGCCTACGGATTGTCGCGAGTCAAGAACCGAGGGTGGCCGTCGATTAGAGACTCGGTAATGAAGCGCGGTGGATTGCTCGATGGACATTTAACGCTCGTGTGTTACAAAAGGCGACTTTTTCCCCCGGTGTTTTCAACTATACATTACAGCCGCCGTTTGAAGTCCGATAAAATGTATTCGAATTCTCGCGACCGGCAGACATCGAGGAGACGCGGGAATAAACGCGCGTCGATATGGACTTCTTTAACGGACCGCACTATCGGCTCAACAAGCGGCTGCTCTTCTACATCGGACTGTGGCCGCTGCAGACGCAGAATGAGCGGAATTTTTACAGGACCACGACGATTCTTCTCTACGGAAGTTTGCTCGTTCCCAAGGTGAGAGGAAGCCGCGTTTTTGCGGCGCGACGCCGCGACGCGAACCGAGACACAACCGAGGATCGATTAACGATCGTCGAATCCGCGAGAGCCGAAAAATAATTCCGACACTCACCGATCGCAGTTGATCAAATTCACCGAGTGCCTGGGCGACGTGAACGAGATGATCGAGTGCCTTCCACTGTTGGGCATTCATTTTCGCAGCGTCGCCAAGTTCATCAACGGCAGCGTAAAAGTGACAAAGGTTCGGAAACATTCGCCTCCTGAATTGATGTGAATCCTGAATTAATGTGAACGAAAAAAAAAAAAAAAAAAAATTAAATCTAGATGAGAAAGTTGACCAATCGGATAAGGGAGGATTGGAGCGTGAGGACCGGCAAGATCGAGGAGGAAATTATCCAGAATTACGCGGAACGCGGCAGGCTACTCACCGTCGTTTACACCGGTGAGAATCTTCTCGCTTTTTTTCCCCCAAACGAGACCGACGAATTTGAACCGCCGACTCGCTGAATTTTCCTCGTCCTCAGCCTACATGTTTTCCGCTCTGGCGATGTATCTGGCGATCCCGCTGATACCGATCGTTCTGGACCTCGTGGCGCCCTTGAATCAGTCCCGCGAGCGGGTTTACCTCCTGCAGACGGAATACTTCGTCGATCAGGACGAGAAGTATTTCTACCTGATGATCCACGCTTACTTCACGATGCCCATCGCCCTCGGCATCATCATAGCCTACGACACGATGTACACGGTTTACGTTCAGCACACCTGCAGCATCTTCGCGACACTCGGGTGAGGCGACGGCTGTCGAGACGAAAGACAAACGAAAAACTTGCGTCGATCTCGCGACGAGAAACCGTGGATCCAATTTTTGCTCAGAGCCCGATTACAGAGCATCGGGGGATCGGCGAACGTTGACGAGGTGGAGACGCGCAAAGGCGCGGAAAAACGTCCGGACGAGGCTTACGAGGACATCGTCACCTGTATAAAGCTGCACAACGAGGCCCTCGAGTGAGTCGCAGCTACGATTTTCGTCTACCGATCGTTCGCTTCGCTCGACGCGGTTTACGAGCATGTGAAACATCCACGCCGAGCCCAATCGGAATTAAAGACTGTAATGAACTTTTTTTTAAAGCATATTTGCATTTAACGCCGAAAGAAAAAATTCATCGAACGCGGATATCACCAGAGCATTCGATGAATTTCTTCTTGAAGCTGTAAGTGGAAATATGCGTGGAAAAAAAATTGATTACCGTTTTTGATACCGACTGCGGTATTTCACACGCTCTTAAGGATCTTTTGGGTTTTTTTTTAAAGGATCGCCACGCTCATCGAATCCACGACCTGTGTCACCTGCTTCTTCGTCCTCGGAGCGTCGATGCTGACGATCACTGTAACAGGATTCATGGTGAGTTAGATCGTTGATCGACAAACGCATCGAGATACACGTGTTTATTATTTATTTACGACAAAGACGTTCCGTTTGTTTCTTACCGACGACGAAGACGGTGAAGAATCTGGATCAACCGGGCGAAGCCATGCGATTCGTGGTCATCGTGATAGGCGAGCTGATTCACCTGTTCTACATGTGCTGGCAGGGTCAGGTGCTGATGGAGCACAGCGAGGATATTTTCATCAACGCGTGAGTAAATCGCGAAACGTCGATCGAGGAAGCGCCCGAAGAGGGCAAGAAGGGCTCTCTCGTGTCGTCGTGATTTCAGGTACAACGTCGAGTGGTACGACATTTCGCCCCGGGCGAAGAAGCTGCTGGTCCTGATAATGCTGCGAAGTTTGGAGACCAGCAAACTCACAGCCGGAAAAGTATTCATTCTGTCGATGGAAAATTACGCCGCGGTGAGCGAATTTCGTGACTATTTCTGGTATAAAAAAAAACTATAAAAATGATCTATAGATTTTAAATAAATTAATTAATTTATAAATTAATTTATTATATATATTAGAATATATAATACATTTCTTATAAATAAAAAAAAATGTAATAATTTTTATACATTTTTTTCTTACAAGGCCCTGAAAACCTCGATGTCCTACTTCACCGTCCTGCTGTCCATGCAGTGATCGACGACCGACGCAGTGCGAAACGCCCGAAAGACGACAGCAAATAAAATCCTTTTGCCTCACCTTATTATTGTCTTGCAAACATCAACAACGTGTAAAAATCGTCTTCGAATAGCGCAGCAGATTTCGTTAATTCCGTGTCTCGTCTTCCTTCCCGACGTGCGAGGAGCGACGTGAAAAGGCGATTTTCTTCCAGGCTTTTGATTCGAGACGCGGGAGAAAAATGAGCCTCGCACCGCGTTTACATTTTGCTTCAAAGTAGCGCCGATAAAAAGTCTCTCCCGTGTCGACCGGACGTCCCGGCGGCGCGGCTCGAACTGCCGGCGAACTGAGAGAATTTTTAATGTAATTACGCGTCCGCGCCGATGCGAAATCGAGGGTGACTACATCGCGGGACTGCGCGATGAGGTTTATGGATTTCTCGGAAGATATTCGAGCGGCGTCACGAAAGGCGCCTCGTTTCGGCGCTGCTGCTGTGTGTATTTTTTTTTTTTTAACTATACATCACAACTCTCGTTTGATCTCAAAAATTGGTCTCTGAATCTTCTCGGCCTCGTGAACTCGGAACGGGAACGCGCGAGACGACGCGACGACATGGATTTCTTTGATAGACCCCACTATCGACTGAACAAACGGCTGCTTTTCTATCTCGGATTGTGGCCGCTGCAGTCGCAGAATGAGAGGAATTTTTACAGAACGACGACGGTTCTTTTGCTCGGCAGTTTGCTCGTCCCCAAGGTGAAGGAGAGGCGAACCGAATTTTCACAGTAAAATACATATCATCGATAAAAAAACTATTATTTACTATTATTAAAAACTATTATTTTTTACTATTCAAAAACTTTTTTTGTTATCAAAAAATTAATACGTTTAAAAAACTATTATTTTTAAAATTTTTAAGAACAATTTTTTTATTCAAAAATAAATACTTAAAAAAAGCTATTATTTTTTACTATTTGAAAACTTTTCTTTTAATAAAAAAAAAACTTAAAAAAATTATTTACTATTATTAAAAACTATTATTTTTTACTATTATTAAAATAATAATAATAATAATACTAACAACAAATAATTTTGAAGCGATACTAATACCAATTCAATGATTTCTCGTTAATCTCCAATGAATCTGTCGATCGCAATGCCAGTTGATTAAATTCGCTGAAGTTCTGGGCGACGTGAACGCTATGATCCAGTGCCTTCCGCTTCTGGGCGTGCAGTTCAACAGCGTCGCCAAGTTCATCACCAGCACCGTTAAAGTGACCAAGGTTTGATGATTTATCCGTGCCGCTGTCGATCGATCGAGCTCGTTTAAAATCGAAGAGAATTGAAAACGTGACTTTAGATGAGGAAGTTGACCAATCGAATTAAGGACGACTGGACCGTGAGAACCGGCGAATTCGACGAGGCTATTTTGACGTCTTACGCCGAACGAGGCAGACTGCTCACCGTGGTTTACACCGGTTGGAATCCTTCCGATTTTTTATTTTTATTTTTATTTTTAAATTTTTATTTTTTTTTATCATTTATTATTTTTTTTTTTTTTTTCAAGCCGATCAACCGATGATTTATAGTGTTTGACTCACGTTGAATTTTCTTCGTCTTCAGTGTACATGACGACGGCTCTGACGATGTATCTCTCGATACCCCTGATACCGGTTATCCTGGACGTCGTCGCGCCCTTGAACGAGTCCCGAGAGCGGATTTATCTCTTCCAAACGGAGTATTTCATCGACCAGGACGACAAGTACTTCTACCTGATGATCCATGCCTACGTCACGATGCCCTTCGCCCTCGGTATCATCATTGCTTACGACACGATGTACGCCGTCTACGTTCAACATGCCTGCAGCCTCTTCGCGACGCTGGGGTGAGATTGAAACTGTAAATTAAAAAATCCGTTTTAGCGTTAACAAATTTTTAATTGCGTTTTTTGAGGTTTTCGTGAAAAATATCGAGTTTAGAAAAAAATTAACGACGGATACGTTGTCGCGAAAAACGCGAAAAATATATATATTTTTTTTCACCGCAAAAAGAATAATATTATACAATATATAAAAACAATTGATAACATTTTCTCTCAGTGCCCGATTGCAGAGCATCGGAGCCCCTGGCCCCAGTACCGAGCTAAAAGTCTACAGAAATACCGTAAAATGCAAGGACGAAGCTTACGACAACATTGTCGCTTGTATAAAAATACACAACGAAGCTCTGGAGTAAGTAAAACGATATCTCCCATCTGAAATTAATGTTTGTTTTGCCCGGCGCATTTCCAAATTTTGGTTTTCGCTTTTTTGGCTGAAAGAAACGTCACGCTTATAGAGTCCTGGAGTTGCATCACTTGTTTCTTCGTAATCGGAGCGTCGACGCTGACAATGACGATAACAGGGTTCATGGTGAGTTTGATTCTACTAACTTAAAAAAAAAAAAATAAATAAATAAATAAATACATAAAATAAATAAATATATAAATAAATAAATAAATAAAAATAAAAAATGTGTCCTATGAAAAAGTTTTGGTTAATCACAGCAAAAATCTAATATTTTTGTTAGACAGTGACAAATCTGGATCAACCCAGTATATCACTGCGATTCGTGGTCATTGTCATCGGTGAACTGATTCATTTATTCTACATGTGCTGGCAAGGCCAGGTGCTGATGGAGCACAGCGCTGATATTTTCGTGAACGCGTAAGGGAAAATCGCTGGCCATCCGAGGAGTCTCGAAAATCCCTGAAAATATCACGATTTCAGGTACAACGTTGACTGGTACGATATTTCGCCCCGCGCGAAGAAACTCCTGATTCTGATGATGCTGCGAAGCCTGGAAACCAGCAAACTCACCGCCGGCAAAATTTTTATTCTCTCCCTGGAAAATTACGCCACTGTGAGCATTAAAAAAAAATCGCTACACGAGTAAAAAAAATTAATTTATGCCTGAAACACGTCTCAAGGTTGGTAAAAAAAAATGATTCCTGCGTCCGCTTTTTTGTACTCACAGGTACTGAAGAACTCGATGTCCTACTTCACCGTCTTGTTGTCCATGCAATGAGCGACGACAGTCGAAACTGTACGAAATTTTCGCGAGCGGAATCGTTTTGGCTCGCAGTTAAAACTTTGTGATTGTAAATGATAAAGTTTAAAAAATGTTTACGCGCCTTGTTCTCGCATTCTTGGCCGCACGTTTTTCTCTCTGAACGCGAGGGAAAATAGTGAACCGCACAAACCTGTACGAACCGGTGCGAACCTTCCAGCGCAATGTTGCTGCGCGCCACACGAGTTTACAGGCACTGCGCATACCCACTCCTCGACTTCAAGCCATCGGCGGACTTGTGACACAGAACTTCCGGTTCTGCTCTTCATTTTTCATTTTCATTCATTTTTCTCGTGACAATTTTTGTGTTGTTACGAAAAATGTATCCGAATGTGTTAAATACGTCCGCCAAAATATTATCCGTAAGATATTCGATATTTGTAAGTCAACTTTGGGACATCAAAAATTGTTTCTTCCGTCCGAATTCGAATATTCGAATTCGTATTCACATTTCCCGCCGCAACTGGGTAACCACGGCTTCGGCCGGATGTTCGGAAACAGCGCGCGACTCGATCGGTAACACAGGTCGCTGCACACAAACGCCGCCTCTCGCGGAAACGAAAATACACATTGACCGGCGTGTTATTCGGGGGAAAAAAACACTCCACGCGATTGATGCATAACCTCAAATTCGGGCGCCGTTCGTCATTTTCCTTTTCATTTTATTCGACGTCTGTTTGATAAACCGTCGTGATTGTTCGTCGGGTAACAGTAACAACGATTTCAGTAGCGTTGTACAAAAATTGGTATTTTCATAATCAAGGGTCGAGAAAGTATCGTACTTAGGGTCGAAGCGCTGCCAAGTTTTTGCTACGTTCAGCGAGGATTTCATGGCTTTTCCGCAACCGAATTCTCGAGGTAATATTTCATTATATATTTTTTAGATTTCCCTTGTCTATAATAATAATAATCATTATTATTATTATTATCTTTATTATTATTTTTATTATTACTACTTTATTTTATTTTAATAATAATAATTATTATTATTTTTATTTTATCAAAAGCTTAAATGTCTATAATAAATAATAAAAAAATAGTGATAATAATAATAATTATTATTTTTATTACATTGTTTAATCAAAAGCTTTAACTTATTGCAGAGGCCCAAAATCGTAAAATCTTGGAGGAGCTGCAGCTGAAGAAGCAGATGCTGCTGAAGCAAGGGGTGGCGCCTTCGCTGGGAACTCCACTGGCCGCACCACCGGCGACGTCGGCCGCGAGTCTCGCGCCGACCGCGACGACCGACGGCGTAGCGCTGAGCGCCTCGCAGCGCGCGGCCCTTCACAATGCCCACGCGGCGTCCGCGGGCTACTTCGTCACGCAGGACTCGTCGTTCGGAAATCTGATTCTCCCGGTTCTGCCGCGATTCGACGGCAAATAAGGATCGATTAAAAAGTCACCGAATTTTTAATCAAAGCCGCGATTCGACGGCAAATCAAAAACGAAAAAAAAAAAATCAGCGAAAAGACGGAGAATAAAAGAACGGAGAAAATGTCTTGCATGCGAATGAGAGAATTGGAGCAATATCTGCAGCAGCTGGACGGCTTCGAGAGGCCGAAGATTCTTTTAGAGCAGTACCCAACGAGCCCCCACATCGCCTCGTGCCTTCTTCACACCGCTCAATCGCAGTACGACGACATCGAGAGCCGCGCGGTCGCCGACCTGGGCGCGGGCTGCGGCGTCCTGTCGCTCGGCGCGAAGATGCTGGGCGCGAGTCACGTCGTGGGCTTCGAGATCGACGCCGACGCCGTCGAGATATTCTCGCGCAACAGCGAGGAAATGGAGCTCGCGGTCGACGCCGTGCAGTGCGACGTACCGCAATTTTTGCCCGGTACGAGTAACGATTTTTCACAAATATTTTTCGTTTTTTTTTTAAGTATTTCTTTTCTTACGATTTTTCAAAAATATTTTCGTATTTTTTAAATTAATTCTTTTCTTACGATTTTTCAAAAATATTTTCGTATTTTTTTAAATTAATTCTTTTCTTACGATTTTTCAAAAATATTTTCGTATTTTTTAAATTAACTTTCGTTTAATTAACTTTTTTCTCACGATTTTTGAGAAATATTTCTCGTATTATTTAAACTAATTTTTATTTAATTAAGTTTTTTTCTAAGATTTTTGACAAATATTTTCGTATCTTTTAAATGAGTTTTTATTTAACAATCGTTGTTTTTCCTAAGATTTACAGTAAAAACGATAAAAATGAAATTTACAGGAAGATTCGAGAAGGCCTTCGAGACGGTTATAATGAATCCGCCGTTCGGCACGAAGCGCAACGCGGGGATCGACATGAAGTTCCTCGAGGCGGCGATGCGGCTCGCGAGCCGCACGGTTTACTCGCTCCACAAGACGAGCACGCGGGATCACGTGTTGAAACGCGGGCGTCAGCTGGGCGCCGAGGGAACCGTCGTGGCAGAGCTGCGCTACGATCTGCCGCAGGCCTACAAGTTCCACAAAAAAGCCTCGGTCGACATTCGCGTGGACTTTGTCAGGTTTCAGCTGGACTCGTGACGAATTTCAGGAGTCTCCGAATTTTCGATGTATCTCTCGGTATTTTTTTTTTTTTTTTTTATTACGTAGTATGCGTAAAATTCGATTTTACGCACTGCTTTCGGTGCGCAAAATGAATTTTTACGCACAGTGCGCAAAATTGATTTTTTACGCATAGCGCGTAAAATGGAATTTTTAAGCACAGTGCGCAAAATGGAATTTTTACACGCAGTGCGCAAAATGGAATTTTTCACATACAACGTCAAAAAATATGGCTATGCTCTTTCTTTTTCTCTTCACTCGAACTTTATGCCCTGAGCGAGAGGCAACTCGTTGCCGTGATTGATCGTCACCGTCGCCCGGCGCATGTATTGTTTCCACGCGTCGCTTCCGCTCTCGCGGCCTCCGCCGGTCGCCTTTTCGCCGCCGAAGGCGCCGCCGATCTCCGCGCCGCTCGTGCCGATGTTCACGTTGACGATTCCGCAGTCCGAACCGTGTGGGCCGATCCACTGGAGCAAAAAAAATATGTCGCACGTTTAGCGACTTCGAGAACGAGAGACAGAATATGACGATGGAGTTTACATCGTTGGAATGCAACGAAATTCGGAAATAATTTTTTCTATTATCCCAAATGATTGAGTAATAATCTAATTACTAAATAATGATTCAATTATTAAATAATGAGTTAATTAATAATTTAATCATTTGGGTTAAATAGAATTAATTTTTTTTTTCTAAATTTCGTTGCATTTCAATTATGCAAACTCCAAAAAATCGGGGGTACGTGTCAAACGAAATCGTTCGAATTACCTGAAAGACGTTGGACAAATTTTTCGTGAACAACGAACTGCTCAGTCCCTGCTCGACGCTGTTGTTCACCGCGATCGCGTCCTCGATCGACGTGCACTCGAGGACGTAGACGATCGGCGCGAAGGTCTCCCGCTGCACGACGTCGACGTCGCCCGGCAGGCCCGATATTATCGTCGGCTCCACGTAGAAGCCCGGACGATTTATCACGTTTCCCCCGAACTCCAGGACGCCGCCGCTCGCCACGGCTTTTTTCACCGTCACCTATGGGAAAAATCACTCGTTAATTAAATGACTTCCAATTGAAATTGCAAAACCGGACGAAGAGAACGAAGCATTTTTTTTTTTTTTTTTTTTTTTCTTTCAATTTTTGATTATTAAAACGTTGATTGAAGGAAGGAGATACAAATTTCTAATTAAGCTGCGAATTGATTGTAATAACGAAAAAAATTATTGTGGGTCGCGCGATTGGAAGAATACAAAATACATCGTCGTTTACCTCGTAGGCCTCGACCGCCTGTTTGCTGTGCAAGGGACCATAAAGTGTGGAGTCCTCCAGAGGGTCGCCGATCCTCGTCATAATACTTTTAAATGCCTTCTTCAGTCTCTTGATGAACTCGTCTTTAATCTTGTGGTCGAGAATGAGTCTTCTCGTCGTTGTGCATCTCTGACCGGCGGTCCCGACGCACGAAAATACGGCGGCGCGCACGGCCATCTCCAAATCTGCGTCACTCGCGACTGAACGAAAAAAAAAAAAAAAAATTAATTAATTTCTTCGCAAAATTTATTTTACAATTTCATAGAAATACCAGAATTTCTTCTTACCTATCAACGCGTTGTTTCCTCCGAGTTCCAGCAGGGACTTTCCGAATCTCTCCTGCACCTTCAGGGCGACCTGTTTGCCCACCTTCGTGCTGCCCGTGAAGGATACGAGAGGAAGACTGAAAGAAAGAAAAATCACCATAAAATCGCATTAATATTAAAATACCATAAAATCGCAATAATATTAAAATACCATAAAATCGCAATAATATTGAAATACCATAAAATCGCAATAATATTAATATACCATAAAATTGCAATAATATAAAAATACCATAAAATCGCAATAATATTGTCCTCGCATTAAAAATTAAAAAAAAATTTAAAAAAAAATGCGAGGGCAATATTTCACCAAATTACCGTTTGTCGTTGACGAGAGTCTCGCCGACGTCGGCGCCGCCGGTGACGAGAGACGCAACTGATCCGGGGATCCCGTTGCGCTCGAGGACGCTGGCGACGATTTTCGTCGTGGCGATGGAGACGAGGGGAGTCGTCGGCGAGCCTTTCCAGACGACGGCGTCGCCGCAGACCATGGCGATCGCGGTGTTCCATCCGTAAACCTGTGTAAACGATAATTAATTTAAGTTTTCGGGTTTCTCGGCGTATCGAGACATTTCGCAACGTCGTACATAAATATAAATCGCTCGGGCGCAAATAGCGAACGATAAGATTAATCGGGTTACGCACAGCGACGGGGAAGTTAAAGGCGGTGATAACGCCGATGACCCCGAGAGGATTCCACTTCTCCAGCAGCGCGTGGTTCTTGCGCTCCGAGGGGTAGATACCGCCGGGCAGCATCCTCGAGAGTCCGACCGCGTAGTCGCAGATGTCGATGAATTCCTGCACCTCGCCTATTCCCTCGGGCAATATTTTACCTAGTGAGAAAAAATCGTGCGACGTGTCATGAAGGGAGCCGAATGAGAAAAAAAATTATCGTTTTAAATCATCTTCTGGTAAATAAATCGCGTGAAAAATCAGAAAAGAGACAAATGGGAAAATAATTAATATCGTGATAAATAATCTCCTGATAACTAAATCGCGTGAAAAATCAGAAAGTAGGCAAATGAGAAAATAATTGATATCTTGATAAATAATCTTGTGAAACATCAAAAGGTTGCTGAATGAGAAAAAAAAATATTATCGCGATAAATAATGTTCCGATAAATAAATCGCGTGAAACATCAGAAAGGACACAAATAGATAAACAATTATTATCGTAATAAGTAACTCGTCACAAATAAATGACGAAACATCGGAAAGAAGGCGAACGGGAAATTTGCAGCATTGAACACAATTTTCGTGTTTACTGACTCGATTTTGTGTTTACAGAGCGAAGTCGGTTGACTCGAGAATGGAGAAGCTCTGTTTATATTTACCCATTTCGAGAGACACGAGAAGTCCCAGCGGTTTCAAATTTTTCCTCAACTCGTCGCCGATCTGGCGAACGATCTCGCCGCGCGCCGGCGCCGGCAGCGAGGCCCATTGCGGCCAGGCCTTCCGCGACTCCGTGATCGCGTTCGCCGCCTCCTGGGGCGTCGACTCGCGGACCTTGGCTATCACTTTTCCCGACGACGGGGAAATCGACTCGATCACCTGGCGCGCGGAAATAAAAAAAAATAGCGAACACAAATTATCCTCCCGTGTCTCGTTGTGTCAATATTTGTCCAGATAATTTTTGAACGCTTGAAACAAAGTTTCATACTTATATCTTCAATTTTTTTTAAGTCAATATATTTTTTTTTATCAAGAATTTTTTCTTTTTAAGTCTAGAATTTTTTTTTTAATTCTATAATTTTATTTGAAAGTCAAGAATTTTTTTTTCAAGTCCAGAATGTTTTTTTTTAAGTCAAGAATGTTTTTTTTAAGTCAAGAATGTTTTTTTTAAGTCAAGAATTTTTTTTCAAAGTCAAGAATTTTTTCTTTTTAAGTCAAGAATTTTTTTTTTACATCAAGATTTTTTTTTTAAATCAACAATTTTTTTTCTTCGTGAACGCGATTTTCAATTACCTTTCCCGAGCCTCCCCATCGCCCGTCGTAGAGTCCCGCATTCTCCTGCGTTATTCCCAGCTCCTTGAGAAAACCGTGTTTCGCGTCGTTCACGAGACTCCTCGAGAGCTGAAGGCGCGCGTCGCGCGCGACTTTCGCAAGCAACAGACGCGACATCGCGGCTACGACTGACGGAGCTCGGCGTGGAAAACACGACGCTCGGCGCGTTCTTATCGGTAGCGCGGCGGCTGTGTTTATCAGTCCGGAGGAAATTATCAGTGGCCCGAGATGAAAGCGTCGCGGGAGATAAGCGAGGAAGAAAAAAAAAGTATCTTATCTCTCGTTTGACTATCGGGCAGAAAGTACAACGAACGCTATCGTCGCGTGTTTCTTTTCTTTTTTGTAATAAAAAAGGACTTTTATTCGTAACAATGAATTGTTGAACGACATTCGTAATTCACATTATTCGTAGTAAATTTTTGTTTGTTTTTTTTTCGCCTCCATTTTCGTCTTTTCATTTTCATTTTCAAACACGGGCAGTGCACGTACAAATACACGACACGACGGCGTCGCGAGTGGACTGAGAGAAAAAGCCTCCGCAGCGACTCGCGAGGCGACGTCTCGATAATGCAGCGATCGCCGGTCACGGGCTGCTTGGACGAGAAAAAAAATATCCAAGAGCCGGAGATTTATTTATAATATATATATATATGTATAATTTATATATACGTGTCGGGATTTCGCTGACGAGTCGATGGGTTTTCGTGGGTGCGACGCGGAGCCTCACGTGCGACACATCTGGTAGCAACGCAGGTCCGAGACTAGCCGTAAAACCGACCGCGTCAGAGTCGGCTGATCCTGGTAATGAGAAATTAAATTTTCATCGATTAATTAAGAATTTTTTTTATTGCTGTTAAAATGAGCGAACGTCTCCCTTTTCTTCCCGTTAGATTTTGGAACAAATAAATAGATAGACAAATAAAAATTGAAATAAAAATAAAAATCGAAATAAAAATGAAAATTAATTAAAATTATTATTAATTTAAATTAATTAATTAAATTGTTATTAATTTAAATTAATTAATAATAATAAATACTGTTTCATTGAACAGTTTTCTCACCGTAGATTTGTCGAAACTCTCGAGCAACGTTCCGCGCTGAACGTCGTCGAGTCCCTCGCAGCTCGTCAAGAACGTCGGTAGGAAGTTACCGAAGAACCAGGCGATGTTGACGGAAGCGAGGCTGTGTATCGCCACGGCGATCTCGTCGGCCAGCAAATTGTGAGATCTGCGGCGAAAATAGTCGAAATTTAATTCATGATAAAATTATCATTTATATTTTTATATAATATAAATTTTAAAAAATATTCGAATATTTTTTTGCGACGGTTCGTCGAAATTCACCTCTGAAAGAGAACGGTGAAAAGCGCCATGAGAAATCTCTCGAGCAGATGACTTTTGAAGACCGCGCGCTGGTACAGCCTCCACCGGGAATTCAGCTGCTCGAGCGACTGCAGACTCTGCCGGAAGA
Organism: Pimpla rufipes; assembly: GCA_963932165.1. Classification (NCBI taxonomy): domain Eukaryota; kingdom Metazoa; phylum Arthropoda; class Insecta; order Hymenoptera; family Ichneumonidae; genus Pimpla; species Pimpla rufipes. Next base: position 24,243,552 of record OZ010632.1, read on the forward strand.
TGTTGACGTCCGGCTGCAGCAGCGCCTGGCCGAAGGCCTCGAGAATCGCGACCAGCTCGTCTTTGTGCTCGACCGGCTCGTCGCCCTCCGGGTGGCCGAAGGTTCGCAGCACCGAGGTGTTGTAAAAGTATTGCCAACGGTGCATTAAAATACTGAAATCCGTATTAATTGATTATTCGAAAGACAAAAAAAAATCTAAAAATCTCTCATTCATATCGCAAAAAATTTAAAAAAGAGAGAATTGCAAACTCTTCTCGATGGTATAAAAATCGAAAAAAAAAAAAATGATTCACATTGAAGATACTGACAAGATTAATTTTGCGTAATAATAATTCGAAAATGTTATTAACAAATTGATGAAAAAAAATTGTTTCACAAATATTCCGATGACCCAAATTTTTTTTTGTGATTCGAAAAATGATTCCTATAATTTTTCTGGATACGTATGATTTTTTTTTTTTTTTTCAGATTTTTAAGTTCACTTTGAATTTTTTTTTATATGTAAAATACAAATAGCGTCGAGATTCACCTGTGAAAAAGTCGCAAGAGCACGAGGGTCGTGTCCGGATGCGAGCAGAGATCGTTGCCGACCGCGGGCCAAACTTGGCCCAAACAGAGTCCGGTGACCGAGGGAACGAAGGCCTTGAACGCGCTGCTCGGCGCCGAGACGACGAGGATGAGAATCTCGAGGAGCTGATCGAGCGCCGGACCCGCCGAGATGTTTTCCCGCGTGTAGATGTGAAGCATCCCCTGGACCGCGTTCTGCGTGAACTCGGGCCCGAGTTGCTGCTGAAGAACGAGGAAAGTCGCGTGCAGGAAACTCATGAGGCACTCGCACGTCCCTTGGGACCTGACGAGGTGCGGCAGGAGCTCCAAAACACGATTCACCGTCGGCTCGAGGCACGCGTGAAGCATCTTCTTGATCGTGCTCGACGACGAGCAACAGTCCTCCAGCATCTGTTTTATCGGCGTTACTGCGCCGGAGACCGACGACTCCGGGGGTATCGACTGGCCCTGGTGACCCAGTGGCTCGGCTAACCCGGCCACCATCGTTCCTGTTGGGTATTGAAAAGAAATCAGAAAAATTCGATTTCATTTATTTATCAATTTTAAACAAAATTCACGAGCCCCATAATTTTTTTTCAGAAAAATTCTATTTTATTTATTTATCAATCTCAAGCAAAATTCACAATTCCCACAAATGTTTCCTGATTAGGATAGACAAATAAAAAAAATTCTATCTAATTTATTTATCGATCTCAGACAAAATTTACGAAACCCACAATTTTTTTTTTCCTACTTAGGATAAGCAAATTAGTGAAACTCAATTTCATTTATTTGTGAAACAATTTTCGACAAAATTAGCGGATCTAAAAAAATGTCATTGTGTAAGAAAAACGGATAGGAAAATCCCACCTCATTTATTTATTGCACAATTTATTTATCGAAATGACGAAGTTAATTTATTATATATAATTTATTTGTATAAAATTTATTTATCGAAGAAGCGAAAATGACATACCCATTAGCCTCTGCCGCGCGGCCGCCTCGCCCGCAGCCAGAACGATTCCGTTCACCAGAGCTCGTCGCAACACTTTTACGGTGTCGGGTTTGAGATACGGATAATTCCCGACGCACAGGAGATCCCGGAAGGCCGCCTGGTCCCAGAGATTCGGCCGCAGAATCGCCGTGACGCTCTGCAGAAGATGCGCGGCCGAGTGAATGAGACTCGCGGGTGGCGCCGAGTCGCAGGGCCTCGAGTAAGTCAGCGCCCACATGCACGACTGGATGCAACGGTGGCAGAGACTCTCCTTGACCTTCTCCGGCCTCTTGGCGATCCAGTGGCACCAGGCCTGGAGCGACGCGAGAAGCTGCGAATGTCTGTCTCGCGCGAGATTTTTCTACGTGTTAAAATCATCGTTTCCTCCCAAATCGCAAAAAAAAAAAAAAACGAAGAAAGTTTTTACTTTTTCTTCACTATCGAATAACGCGCGATTCGCCAAACGGGCCGGCGGTACGTTTTTAAAAATCGCAAATTTTCACCTTTTTCATTTTTTCAAATTTTTAAATTCACGGCGCCGCAGTGCTAAATATTTTTTACGTGCGGCGCGCATGATTCGCAAATATTCATCTTTTTTTAAATAGTAAAATCGCAAATATTCATATTTTTTAAAATAGTAAAATCGCAAATATTCATATTTTTTTAAATAGTAAAAACGCAAATATTCATCTTTTTTTAAATAGTAAAATCGCAAATATTTGTCTTTTTTATGTTTTGGAATTTTCAACTTCAGGACGCTGCAGTGCTAAATATTTTGTACAAGCGATTCTTCCGTTGCATAAAATTTGATGAAACTCGATGAAGAAAAAAATAAATAAAACATCTAATCCAATTTTTTTAACAGGATTTCAGTGGCTGGAGACAAAACTCACACTTCGATGAGATCGAGGACGATGGCCGCGGGCTGGAGAGCCGCGCGGTGAAGCTGATTGTCGCGTGCGAAGGCGCAAGCGTCCAGGCTCTGAGTGACCAGTTGCTCGGCCAGCGAGTGATTCGTGTCCGGTTGATCGCCTGTGAACGAAGAAAACCTGGTGTTACGGAAATCATTTTTTATTTTGTCTGAAGCTCAAATTTTTTACTTTGTTCGAAGTGAAAATTCGAATTAACTGCTTCTATAAATCGGGAATAATCGACGAAACTTGCCGATGAAAAGCGTGTAAAGCCTCGCGAGCGCCTGAGTCGTGGACGCGAGATCGCGAAGATGCGCGTGAACGTTGGAGGCCTCGTTGTCGGCGAGGAGGATCACCTGGCGATTGGTGATCGCCGCGCCGAGCTCACCGTAAACCGTGAGATCCTCGCGCCACGAGCGGTACAGCAGCGTGAACACCGGGACCGGGGAAATGTCCGCGACTTTGGCGAGACACTCGATGTTGCAGCGGAGAAAATGTTGCCACTCGGTTTCGTCCTGACGCGAGTCGTTCGATAATAATTAATTTTTTTTTACGTTTGCAAAAATTCATAAATAAATAAATAAAATAGATAAATTTGAATTTCGAATTCAAATTTATAAATCTCCGTTTATAATACAAAATATAAATTTACATATTTATTTACAAAAATAATTAAATAAATAAATTTGAATTTGAAATTGATAAAAAATAAATAAATAAATAAATTTGAATTTGAAATTGATCCAAAATAAATAAATAAATAAATTTGAATTTCATATTGATTTATTCATTTATTTCGGCTCCAACGATTAAATCGTAAACGCGACTTACGTTCTCGTCGAGAGTCTCGGTGTCGAGATCCTTGAGGGTCTGCGAGTCGAGCTTGAAGCTCATTTTCTGCAAAACCCGCTCAGCGAGCGCGAGAGCGACGTTCGCGTAACGCGACTGCGTGCTCTCCAACAGAAGCGTCCAGACTTCGAGGCAGCGCAGATAGCCGACGACCGTCGTGCACTGTTGAAACGTGTGGTGATAGAGAACCTCGAGAAACGTGTTAACGGGAAATTTCGGGCACGACTCCACCCGCTTCAGATGATTCGTCACGAACAGTTGCAGAAACTCCGTCGTTTTTTCCATGTAACTGAAAGTGGGGAATTCGCGTTTTCCTTCGTCAATAAAATAAATTGCATCGTCGAAAAAAATCGTTACCTCTCGTCTATGGAATCCAGACGTTCCATCGACTGGAAGAGGCCGACTCCGTTCTCGAATATCTGCAGGAGCAGCCGGTCCGTCGTGTTCGGCGACGAGGGACGATACAGGAGTTCGTTTATCGTCGTCATCGCTTGCACCGTCATTTCTATCTGCCTCCCGTTCTTCGGCGTAAAACGTTTTATTAATTCGGAAAAAAATATAATAATAATAATAATAATAATAATAATAATAATAATAAAGTAAAGAAATAAAAATAATAATATAAATAAAAAAGCAAATACATAAATGAATGAACGAATTAATTAATAAAAAAAAAAAAAAAACAAAGAAAGAAAAATAAATTTTTGGCTATTTTACCCGGAGAATTTTTATTTTTCCCACGGGATAAAATCACGAATTAAATTTCATTTACCATCGAATCGTGATATTTGGCACAGGCGAATATGGCATCGAGGAGATTTTCCGATATGAGATCGGTGGGGACGATCCAGCTGAATAGATGGGCTAATACTTCGAGGGTGGCGATGCAGACCTCGTTGCTGCCGGTGGCGAGGCCCTCGACGTCGAGGATCGCCCGAACGGGCGGCAGACTCTGGCCGCTCGTCGGCGAGGGCGGCGGCGTCACGGTGCCCGAGCGATTCTGACCCTTGATCGTCTCCTTGAGAAGCCCTTTCGATTTTCACACTCGTCGATTATCGTCGTCGATCGTTGGATTAACAAAAAAAAAAAAAAACGCAATGAATCGTCGATCGATTTACCGGTCAGAGTGTCCAGCGTGACCGACGCCTGGGCGCTCAGCAATCTGAGCAATTCAGTCTTTCTTTGTATGGGCAGATCCTCCCTCGGTGTCGCCAATTCCTCGGACGCCGTTCGCAGGTACACGAGACCCAAGAGGCGAGTGTGTTTGTGACTCAGGAGCTACAAAAACATAGGGCATACCTTTATTATCTATTTTTTAATCTTTTTTTACAGGCAGCTTCAATTTATGGTGCCTCACAAAAAGAGTAACAAAAAATTGACTCCAAAAATAGGGGAAAAAATTATGTACCACATGTAAGATTTCTTTTTTTGCCAGCGACTCGACTTGCTTGGAAAATATTTGGAAATGTGTTTGTGGCTCAGTAGCTACAAACATAGGGTATATAGTTATTATATATTTAAAAAAAAATTTACAGGCAGCTCCAATTAATTTAGCGCCCTTAAAAAAAAAAATGATGTACAAAAATTAAAAACAAAATTATGTACTAAGATAAAAAAAAATTATACACAAAAAAAATGGTGCAAAATTATGTAAAAAAAAAAAAAAATGGTGTAAAATCATATAAGATTTTTCTTTCTTAACCAGCGACTTCGACTTGCCTGTAAAATATTTGGAAAAAAGTCGGGATAGAAGTGAGGCCAGTCGTGCTTGGCAATATCCACCACGAGTTTCACCACTTTGTTTCTGACGAAAGGCGCCACTCTGTGCTCCAGCGAGAGAGTATAAAGAGTGGATCTGATGAGCGCCCTGTCCTCCCAGGGCAAAATTGGCCACCGCCTCCCAATAGTCGTCTAAAAAAAGGCAAAAAAAATTCTCTCGATCCTCCCATCTTTGCATTTAAAGAAATCCAAAAGGACAAAAAATTGGAAATAAAAAATATGTAAAAAGAAACGTAAAATTTACCTCCAGCGTCGATAGCGCGAACATACTGACATAGTGATTGCTGGTGGACGACAGAAAGTGCAAACACGGCCTCCACGAGTTTATCTGCGCGGTGAACTCGTGAAGGCTCTGCTCGATCGTTCGTATCCGCTCGTTGGTCGCCCCGGCGGAGAAGAATTCGGTCATGAGATGCTCCAGTCGCTGGAGAGCCGCGGCATCGTCGTCCTGAACAAAAATATTGCAGCGGCGGCTCTGAGCGTGAAGAAAAAAAAAAGAAAAAAAAAAAAACAAACGAAACGTGCGACCGATTTCGGAATCTTCGCGGGTGGTGGAAAATCGGCCGAGGGAGATCGGGAATTTTTTTTGCTAGCGGGAGAGGGAATTGAATTTTTGCGACAAAAAAGTCGTAGCCATCGGTTTTTATTTACCATTTTTTAAGCTGCGAGTTTACAGCTATTGTGACGTTTTAAGTCGAACGAGATACATGGATAAAACGGGAAACGAGGTTAGATTCCGGGCGTCCTGGCAGATGTCAAACGATTCTCGGACTCGACGGCGAGTCGGGGGCTCCGAAGGATCTGGAGAAAGGGTTCATCGTCTTTCTCTCTCTCTCTCTCGCTCGTCGTACACGCGCGGCGGAGGATTTTTCGTGCAGGGAGCATAGGAAGGTCGGTGGATGCGGGAAGTAGGCAACTCACGTCGATAAGTTAGATATTCGTCGATAAGTTAGATATTAGTCGATAAGTTAGGTATTCTGCAATAACAGTAACATTTTTATTGTTTTATTGTAAGACTTTTATTTTTCCTGGCATGTGTCTAGTTTTCCGTGTATTGTTGGTCCGAAAATGATTTTCTATCTCTCTCGCACTCACGGAGGATTCGCCTCTCCTTATGGCGATGTGAAATACCGACTTTGCACCTCAAAATTAGTTGATTAAATTTTTTTTTAAATAAATTCGTTTATTTTAAGCAGGTAAACAATTACAAAATGTAGTTGGAAACATAAACGGGAAAAAACCAAGGAGAGTAAAGTGAATTAACCGAATGGCCCTCTTCAGGCTCGCGTCGGTTGAGAGCTTGTAGAGCTCTCCTAAGCTATATTGTAAATGTTTTACCTGTATGCATGTAAAAAAAAGTTGTGATTACAGATTTTTATACCGATTGAGCACGAACACGGAAGAGGGGGGGGGGGGAGTGAAAATATCCATGCTCTTAGCGTTACCTGGGCCTTATCGCTCTTATCGGTGCCCGTTGCATCCGTATCAATTTTTTATCTTTTATCAGGTGCAGCGTCGAGTGCACGAAATTAAAAAAAATGTTGCGCTACATTTTTAATAATAATAATAATAATAATAATAATAATAATATAGACATAGACAAAATATTAAAATATAGACACAGCATAAATAAAAAATATTTGTCGCGGGAGGGGAGAGTGCGGAATCGTATACATATATGTGTATAAATATACAATAATAATATATAGACATAGCGTAACTCGCGTTGCCTCCGTGACGGCCGCGCGGTGACGTAAGCGCTGCTGTATCACTTTTATTTTTGGCATTCGGCCGCGCAAGGTGCGTCCGTCGTGTGTTTTTCCCGAGGCGTCCGCGGAACGGCGAGTCAGTCGCTCGTCGGGCATCGCGCGAGAAAAACCAAGAATCCTCGCTCTTCCTTCGTCGTTTTTTTTTTTTTTTCCTCCCCTCAACGAGAAGAACAATCCGGGATGACCGCGCAAACGGCGACGAACGGAAAGCAAAACGGCGTCGTCGGGGCCGGCGACGCCGGAATCTCGGGGACGCCGAGATTCTGGCGAAAACTCCAGATCAACGAGTGGACGTTCAGTTTGTTTTTGTTCGCGCTCTCCCTGGCCATAGTGGCCGGGAAAATTCTCGTCAATTACGGTGAGTGGAAATTCGAGACGATCGACGGCGACGCGGGGAAAATTTTGTCCCAAAATATTTTTTTGTTTACGTTCCCCTCGGCTTTTTCAGGTTATACGCTTTTTTTTGTTGCTTTTTCGCTTTTTTTACCGTTTTCATCGAAATTGTTGTTATTATTATTATGATCATTATTTCATTTTTTTTATAATAATAATAACAATAATTTAAAAAATTATTATTATTTTTGTTATTGTTATTATTGTTATTATTATTAACCTTTTTTTTAAATGGCCATTTTTGGTGACCGTTTTTCGCCGAAAGCCCATCCAAAATAGAACCTCAAGGCTCTTGCGTCATCGATGACCAAATTTGTCCAGGGTCGACGGTGACGGAGCGTTTGGCACTTTTAAATACATCCTTTTTGCTCTTTTAACCTATGATTTGATTATTATCAAATTAAAAACTTGACGTTTTATCTTTAACATGAAATCCTTGAAACACATTATTGATGATCAACATAATTTAAAAAAACATCATTTGTTACTTCTGTTTGTTACATTCGCTTTCCTGAATTTTTTTTTTTTTTTTTGCAACGTTTGTTGCCAAAAATTTGGGTCACGAAGTTTCCATTAAAATAAAAAAAAATAGAGTAAATAAAAGAATAAAAAAATACAATCAAAAAATTAGAGTGAATAAAAAAATAAAAAATTAAAATTAAAAAATTAGAGTAAATAAAAAAATACAAAATTACAATTAAAAATTAGAGTAAAAAACTTATGTAAGGCATAGACGATTTCTACTAAACATTCAGGAATAAACAAATAAAAACTGTGTTTAAAAGTAACAAACGCTGCCGATCATTGAGGGTCGAGATTGTCCCTTGAACAATTTTGTTGCATGCCTCACGCATCGTTGTAAACGTGTTTGTGTTGCGTTTTCACAAACGTGAGTGTCCGTCTCCCCCCAGGACACGTCGGCCGCTGGTCCACAAACGTGCGAGGCGCCACGCCGTCCTTGCCCGCGTTTTCCCACGTCTACAACGTCTTCGCGGCGCCGAATTTCCAAGAGTCGTCGCCGAGCTTCGGCGAGGAGAAGCTGCGAGCGACGAGCGAGAGGCTGCTGAACGCGAGTCGCGATTACGGGGACGCGATGGCCGGCGCGGTCGCCGGCATCTCGAACAGGTTCGGCCGGCTCCTCCGGGCGGCCTCGTGCGGCCTCGCGATGATGGGCTTCACCTGGTTCATCATCTACAAGGACAGCAGCGTCCCGGGCGTGAATCCGCCGCTGCCGTTCAGCCCCTCGAAGAAGCTGTAAGTTTGCCTCCGCACGAATCGTCGTAGACGGGCAGATTCCTTCGGTTGGCTCTCACGTGGAAATTGTAATTCGGCAAGCGTCGCGATAGGCGACGAGCCGCGAATGCATTTCCCGTAAATTCGAGAAAAATGAGAGAGAATTTCAGACACTTCTCGATGGTATAAAAATCTGCAAAAATTCATGCACATTAAAGTTGAAAAAAAAGGTACTAAAAATATTAATTTTGGGTAATAATAATTCGAAAATGTTGCTGACAAATTGATGAAAAAGAAAATTATTTAACAAATTTATCGATGACTCCAATTTTTTTTTTATGAAAATGTTTCGTTCATTTTTTTTTAATACGTTTGAATTTTTTCAGATTTTAAAGTTCACTTTGAATTTTCACATAATTTCCCTATAAAAAACGCACAAAATTCTCGCAAAAAAGTGTTTGCAATTCTCTGTCATATTTCTCGAATTTATGCGAAACGAATTCAACACGACCTCCTTAATCGGTGATCGAGGCGCAACTCAGCTAAAATTTAGGCTTTACAATCTTTGGCTTTATGTCCGTGGATGCTGGTAGATAAGTATTGCGAGTTTCATTCGTGTCTTTTCCTCCGCTTGCGCTTTGGCTTTGGTTTTGGTGACCCTGAAAAAATGTGCACGAGAAATTTTCCTTAGTCACGTCGCTTGATGATGCAGTAATTCGATATCGCAGTCGACTGGTAGTTAAGTAAAATTATAGTGAAAAAAAAAATAAAAAATAAAAAATAAAAAAAAAAACGTGCCGGAATCGTTAATACGTGTTTTTTTTTCAACTGTGATTGCAGATATCCTGAGAAGCCGCGACTACAAATAAACTACCTGGTGGGCGCGCTGAACGGCGCTCTGATCTTCGTCTACATGTGCCTCTAGCCAGGAAGTCGCCGCGTTAGCCCCACGACCCAGTGAACGACGTGACCTGCAGCTGCGACGAGAAATCGCACACATTTATCGTTAACGTTAATATTATTATTTATTCAATTCTAATCGATCGCCGTATTCAGTATGACGTAACGTGTTGATTAAAAAGCACGGAGCGCCGAAGCGTCGCGCGATTCGATTCGCGAGAGGCTCCGCGGCGGCTTCGAGTTCCTTGATTCAAAGTTACTATGGATAAAACCACGCAGTTACTATGGAAAAAAAACCATAAATATTCTATGGATAAAACCATAAAGATAACCATGTTGAAGTTTGCATCGTTGGAATGCAACGAAATTCAGAAAAAAATAATAATTGTACTTATGTAACCCAAATGATGAAGGACAAGATTTTTTTTTTTTTTTTTTTTTTTTTTTTTTTTTTTTTTTTCCGACCCTTCGTTGCTATGGTGACTCTTTATACCCATTTTCATCATTTGGTTTAATTACAATAATTTTTTTTTCTGAATTTCGTTGCATTCCAACGATGCAAGCTTCAACATAATTAAAGATTCTATGGATAAAACCATAAATTTACTACGGATAAAAAACTAGAGTTCTATGGACAGAAGACTCGTTTAGTCGATTCGGGAGGAGTTCGAGGGCCTGAAAAATCTACGAGAGTACAAATAGATTTACTCGTGAAAAATCTAACAAAAGCGACTAACGAAAAAAAAATCGTTTTTTTTATAAAAACACTTTTGTCACAACGAATTTGTAATATAATCGAAGACTGATTTAATATCGTCAGCCGAGTCGTAGCGCGTATCGCGATTGCGAGCGAGACTCTCGCGGTGCTGTGGACGGTAGGATTTTTGCACGCCACCGGATTCGAGAGCTTTCTCGGTTTTCCTTCCCCCGCGCCTCGAGAAGCGTCGCGTCTCGCGCGAGACATTTCCTAGCTTTTGTATTTCTCAAACCAGCGAGTTCGGAGCCCCGAAGATTTTTTCCTCGGGGCTCCAGAGCTCGATTTTTTTTTTTTTTCGCAAAGAGATCGGCGTTTATTTCCAGTACAACGATAAGTCAATTGTGGCAATTGTCAATGTGTCGCTTGCCAGAATCAGAGCTGGACTTTGTTCTACGCGCGCTTATTATCGTAATTATTATTTTCTACGTCGACTATTGACTATTTATCAGTATGAAACATCGATATGTGATTAACAATCTTGGATAACTATTAGCCCTTAGTTTTCGTAATTCGCGTCCAATAAATCGACGGAGTTACAGGTGCAGCAACGATCGTCTCTTATTTTTTCCTGAATTTCCTGAATTTGACAACAAAGAAACATTTTTTAATTTTATTATTTCGTTAATGATTTTTATCAACGAAAGAACCGAGATTTTTTTAATTCGAATATTGGCTGGAAATTTCGAATAACGCCTGTTATTTTCCTGAATCCCATGAATTTTACAAAAACCCATAAAAATTGAATTTATTATAATTTATGTGTTTATTTTTATTTATTAGAGTTTATTATAATTCGTGTTTATTTTTATTTATTAGAATTTATTAGAATTTATGTGTTTATTTTTATTTATCAGAATTTATTAGCATTTATCTCGAAATCGAGATTTTCCGAATCCAAATATTGGCGCCAAATTTCAAACGACACCTCGGGGAAAAAAAAAAATCTCAGAAACGATCCGCGCGCCGATTGGTCAATTCCACAGAACTCGGCGCGCTGATTGGTCGCCCGGGTTTTCGAATCGGCGGCTAAACAGCGCGGCGGCCATTTTGCCAAAAGTGGTCGCTGCGTGTTTTCGCGATTTCGCGGCTAACGCGGCGCGAGCGTCTCGTGTGTTGCGTTATATCTCGCAGTCGCGATAGGAGTTTTTCCCCCTACCGAGCGAGTCTCGACGAGGGGGGGAAGGGGGGGGGGGGAGGTAATTCGCCCGTGGCCATTGTCAGACGTCGGGAGCAGCCGATTCCGTCGCCGCTCGTCGTCGTCGTCGTCGTCGTCGGGATTGATCCTCGAGTTCGCAATCCGCTCGCTGCTCGCGGCTAATTTTATCGACGACAGTAATTTTTTCATCCCCCGATTTGTTCCCCGTCGACGATCGCGAGAACCGCGGAAATCGCCAAGATGGATCATCGGACGATCAAGATTTACAATCAGGAGGACTTCAACAGAATCACCAAGGGAATCAAAGTTGCACAATGCATGCAATCCAAATCGTCGTCTGGTAAGTCAAACTTGTTGTTGTTGTTATTATTGCCATAATTTTTTTATATATATATCTTTTTTTTTTTCGATTTGTTATTATTGTTATCAGCGGTCGACGACTTTCGAATTATTATTATTATTAATTATTATTATTGTGGTTGTTGGCGATGTTTTTGGCTTTTTTTTCGGTTCTTTATTATTGTTATCAGCGATCGACGATTCTTGAATTATGATTATTATTATTATTATTATTATTGTTCTGGTTATTGGCGATGTTTTAGGTTTTTTTTTACGATTTGTTATTATTGTTATCAGCGATCGACGACTCTCGAATTATTATTATTATTATTGTGGTTGTTACCGATGTTTTTGGTTTTTTTTTTTTTCGGTCTGTTATTATTGTTATCAGCGATCGACGACTCTCGAATTATTGTTATTATTATTATTGTGGTTGTCGGTGATGTTTTTGGGTTTTTTTTTGCCGTTTTATCGTTCCAAAGGTTATAAACTTGTTGTATATATATATATGTGGAAAATGGAAATATGGAATGCGGGGAGGTATTTATGGGAGTGAATATTGCAGTTCCGGACGCGGAGTCTGTGCTCGCTCAGCTGGAGGAATTGGTTGTCTCGGACTCGCTGAGCTGCTCGTTCTGCAACACGATATTCGAGAACAAGGCGCAGCAGAGACTTCACTACAAGCTCGACTGGCATCGATACAATCTCAAGCAGCGCCTGCTGGACCTCAAGTCCATAACGGAGGACGAATTTGGCCTTCTTGCTGACGACGGTAAATATTTTTTTACATTAAATTTGTATTAAATTATTTTCAGAATTTAATACATAATTTTTATAATTTATTTTCAGAATTTAATACAAAATAATTAAATCTGGGAGCCAATGAAATTGAAACTCTCAAAACTATTATTATTATCATTTTTTAAAATGCAAAGATTTGCATACAAAATAGAAAATATTGAAGAAACGTTTTTTTACTCCATTCGCATTTGACTATTTCACACGAAATAATTTTCAGACGACGTCTCGAGTCTGTCGGGCAGCGAGAGCGAGTCGGAGGCGGAGGACGAGACCGGGAATTCGGAGAGCGGATCTCCGTCCTCGGCGCCGGCGAAGGTCGACTCGGACGGCAAGGGAGCCACGCCGGGGAAGAGTAAAAACAGCGAGAAGAAGTCGAAGCAGAGCGGCTCGATATCGGACAGCTCGGACACCGAGGTGGGCGAGGAGGTTCTGCAGAAGAAGAAGATGGAGGCTCTTCTGGCGATCGCGAGCAGACACTCGAAGGTCTTCTTCGAGAACGAGGAGGGCAACATATTCAGCATCTATCGATGTCTGCTGCACAATAAGAAGGTACGAAAAAAAAAAAAAAAATTTTTAAAATAAAATTAAAAAACGTACAGTCGACAAGGCGATCAAAGTGTATTCGTTAAGGCAATTCAATCGTAGGAAATACCCGAAATAGATAACGAGATGATAGCTCAGGCGCTGGAGAGCGGGAAGAAGACCACGTGGACGGTGATCATGCTGGGCGGCGGACACTTCGCGGCGGCCGTTTTTCAAGGTTCTCGCCCAAACGGATTGGCTCTTTATTCGCGAGAAACAGATTCGTTTTTCTGTAAATTAATTTACATCTTTTTTGTTTTAATTCCTGTTCTCTCAGACGGAAAACCCATCATCAACAAAACGTTCCACTCTTACACGGTTCGCGCGCGTCAGGGATCGTCGCAGAGCTCGCGGGACATGAGAACGATGGGAAGCCACCCGAAGAGCGCGGGCGCGAGTTTGCGACGCTACAACGAGGCGATGCTCGTGCAGGTAAATTTTTATTATTGTTATTAATTTATTTTTATTAATTAATGTTTTTTGTTTAAATTTTCAATTTATTTTAATTAATTTAACGGATTGCTCCTTTACATAGTAGATTACAATTTGTAAATTGCAACGAAAAACACGAGTATATATAATAAAAGATAGTGAGGTATAAATATAAATATAAACATGAAAACTTTTTTAAACATAATAAAAATAGCATAATAACTTAAATTTAAAAGTATTACACACATTTAAAATATATTATTATTATTATTATTATTATTATTATTATTAATTGGAAATAAACTTTCGTAGCGAAAAAAATCTGACTGACTTTTCTGACTGACGATTTTGCAGCACATTCAAGACCTGCTGGAGTCCTGGACGACGCACATAAGCAACTCCTCGCTGATCCTCTACAGAGCCGTCGGACCCTACAACCGCACGGTGCTCTTCGGCGGAAAGAATCCGCCGCTGGACAAGAACGACCCGAGACTGAGACCACTGCCATTTCCCACGAGGCGCGCGACCTTCAGCGAGGTGAATCGCGCCTACGACATTCTCAGCACCATAGAAATTTACGGTAAGCCCGGCTGTACTGATCCGTTAAAGAGCTGCAATTAATTTACCATTGATTTTTCGTGATTTCATACATTTTGTACTTTCATTTTTTATTTCCTTGCTAAAAAAAAAATCGTTCCAACTGATTGGCAGGATTTACCATTGATTTTCATACATTTTGAACACTAGACCTGTAAAAAAAAAAAAATTTTTCATCTTCTTACAAAAAAAAAAAAAAAAAAAAAAACGCTGGATTTAATTGTCATGATTTTCCATAGATTTTTCATGATTTTCTTTCATTTTCTACATTAGACCTGTAAAAAAATTATAATCTCTAATTCTCTTGCTAAAAAAAACGTTAATCAATTTTCGCGATTTCCGCAAAGGCTGGGCCTGCGATTTCACGGACAGCTTCCCGATCTCGCCGCGTCAGCCGATAAAAAAGCGGGTCTCGAAGATCGACCTGCTGGACGAGATACCGGAGCGCGAGGACGCGACGACGCGGCCGCTCGACGACTCGACGACGACGAACGACACGAGCAACTCGTCCCACGAGTCGGGGAAGAATTCGCGTGGAAGCTCGTCGCAGCTCGCCGAGCGGCAACACCGCAGCCCGCGATCGCACATCGATCGCGCGCGGCCGCGAAAAAGTCCACGACGACCGCTGCCCGGTAAGCCGCCCTCGTCGTCTCGCCGTAAAAAACGCGAAAAACTCTATCCGAGTCGTTTGGCGTTCCAGATATCGTCGCCAGACTGGCGCAGTCGTCGTCCGAGTCGGAACCCGATCAGGCGGACGACCCGACGATCGGCGCCACGCCGATCATCGCCCAGGACTTCGAGATCGATTTCAAGGACCATCTGCAAGCATTCCAAAACACGGCGCCGCGTCACGTGCAGAACCGCAAGTTCAAGCGGCAGAAGAGGAAAGGAAAGAAGGAGCGAGTGGAAGGTGAGAGTGATTTTTTTTATTCGCACTTTGCAAAAAAAAGTTCATCAAATAATAATTTTACGCCGGTCATTTAATTAATTAAAAAGTTAATCCCACGTTGGTAATTTAATTAATGTAAAAATGAATTCTACACTGGACATTTAATTAATTTAAAAGGATTAATTTTTTATCTAATTTATTAAAAAATACACTGGTAATTTTACCGGAGTATTTTCAATTTCTGTAGAAAAAAAAGTTGTAAAATTAATCGCACAATTTTTCGCGTATGTTTATTTAATCGAAAAAAAAAATGTTTTCCAAAGAAAAAAAAAACTCACCGCAGTGCATTGATTTCCGGAATAATTTTACCGGCGTAATTTCGGCGCCCGCAAAAAAAAATATGAGGTTCCTGTTATTAATTAGAGAATACTTGAACCATCAGAGCCGCCGGTAAACGAGGTTTTGGCCGCGGCGAAGTTGAAACTCTGGGACGCTAGCAAAGCGGGCGACACCGACGCGTTCGCTGGCGCTTGGGACTCGTTGCTGGCGGAGATCAAGCGGTGCGAGCAGCTCGAGGACCAGGTGAATCAGGACGAGGATCCCGGTGTGGCGAAGCCGGTGCTTCTGCGCGTCGGCGATCTGTCGAAAGCCATGAATGAGTCGAACGAGGACGGCAACACGATGCTTCATCTGGCGGCGATCGGGGGCCACTTGCGACTTGTCACGTGAGTCGAGAAAACGATTGAAAATCATTTTTAAATCATGAAATTTCATTCACGTGAGTCGAGAAAAAAATAAAAAAATAATTTAAAAATAATTAAATTTGATTCATGTGAGTCGAGAAAAAAATAAAAAAATTATTTAAGAATAATGAAATTTGATTTACGTGAGACGAGAAAAAAATGTTAAATAATGAAATTTGATTTGCGTGAGTCGAGGAAAAAGAAAAAATAATGAAATTCGATTCACGTGAGTCCAGAAAAAAATCAAGAATAATTGAAGAATAATGAAATTTCATTTATGTGGGTTGAGAAAAAAAATCAAAAATAATGTTTAAAATAATGGAAATTTAATTCGTCCCAACGTTCTTTTTTTCTCCAGGGTTTTGCTCGAAAAGGGCTCGGATCCCTGCAACAAAAACAAGAAGCTGCAGACTCCCTACGCGGCGGCGACCGACAAGGAGACGCGTAACACCTTCCGACGCTTCATGGGCAACAATCCCGACAAATTCGACTACCACAAGGTATCTTAATTTAATTATCTTAATTTCCCTGATTTTTCTACCGAATCGTCAACCGAATAAAAATCGTTTCCTCGCAGTCGCAGATCCCGGGGCCGCTGACCGAGGAGATGGAGGAGGAGGAGCTCGAGAAGAAGAAGATGCAGAAGCGCGCGAAGCGCGAGCGGGGGAAGATCAAGAAGAAGGAGTTCGAGGAGAAGCGAAAGGAGGAGGAGTCGCGGCAGCGGTTTCTCAGTCTCAGCGATCGGGAAAAGGTTCGATAAATTTAATTAAAATAAAAATGTACAAATTAATTTTTTTATTTTAAAAAATTAATTTTTCTTTTTCTGTTCTTTTTTTTATAATATTAGCTGATAACACGTGTGACATTTTTCGGGTCTCTGAATCCGAATTCGGCAAACTGCGTTGATGCCAACGAAGCGATTTATCTCGTCCTTCTTTTAAGATTAAGAAACGATAATTAACGAACGAAATTTTTTTTTTATCCTTTTTTTCTCAACGAAAATCAACGAACGAAAAGAAAAAAAAAAAAAAATGCTTTTTTTCTCAACGATAATTAACGAACGAAAAAAATGAAAAAAAAAAAAAAAAATCTTTTTTTTCTCAGCGCGCTTTAGCCGCGGAGCAGCGTCTGCAGCAGCAGGGCGCGGTGATCGTGGCGCGTTGCTTCCAGTGCGGCGCCGACATCGGCGGCCTCGTGCCCTTCGAGTACAACTTCAACCGCTTCTGCTCGATGCCCTGCCTGAAGGAGCACCGCCTTCACCACAAGTTCATTCTCTGATGTTACGGCCTCTGCGAATCCTCCAAGGACTCGTCGTAACGTCGCGCCGGTGACGAATTTTGATCTCGTTGTGAATCATCCCCTCCCGCGAAACCGAAACGAATCGAGCGCGTCGTCTATTGACGATCGCCTCGTTCGCCCGAAAGACACAAAGACACAATTTTTACAGCGCTGATACGAGTGTTCAGGCATTTAATCGACGTTTCGTAGGCTAATAGCGTGAATAATAACATTTAAACAACAACAAAAATATATATATAAAGCAAAAAAATCAGGACAGTTCGAGAAACATTTTGGAGCGCGAAGCACGTGGAATCGCTGCTCCCCCTTTATCTCTCTCTCTCTCTCTCTCTTCGCTGAAGGCACAAAAGTTATTCGAAATAAAAGCGGAATTCACAGATCGAAGCTTTTTTAATCTCGAATTTCCGTCGTCGAATTCCCGAGTCCTGATCATGTTTTTTTCTTTCTTTTTTCACATCAGGTAATAATTTTCAAAAAATAAAAGCGGAATTCACAGATCGAACCTTTTTTTTAATCTCGAATTTCCGTCGTCGAATTCCCAAGTCCTGATCATTTTTTTTTCTTTTCTTTTCTTTTTTCCCATCAGCCAATAATTTTCAACCCGATCGATTCTCGAGGTCTGCCGTACCGCACGATCCGCGTTGCCGGCTTCGCCGCTAGGTGGCCGCACGGCGATTCGTTTCCCACAGGCGGATTGGTAGGGTGCGGGCGATATAAACCTCTTGAGTTTCGCGGCAATACAAACGTGGCCCGGTCAAGCGCTTTCAAAAATGGTATAATATGGATATACGAGTATTGCACTGAGTATTGCTGCCCTGCGATGACGAACAATGCCTCATTTTTCGTCACGAGGGTCGAGTAAAAATGATTTTCGTCTTGATCGAGCGTAGGGCTCGATTGGTAAAGGGATCTGCCTGGACAGAAATGTCCGGACTGCCCCGCACAAAATAATAAAAAAATAATGAAATTACGACGAATTTTTAGTCGGTGACTTAACAGAAATATAATAATAATAATAATAATAATAATAATAATGATAATAATAATAATATGGTAGGCCAGGTGACAATAATGAAAAAGCCGAAAAAAGTGGTCTCTCGTCCCACACAATATTTTATTCAGCTTGACTGTCGCGCTCGTTTTTTTTTTTTTTTCTTTTTTTTATTATTCCCGGCGCGACGTTGATATGAGTATCGACACAGGTCACGGGAATTTTGTACTTTCTCGGGTGCTGCGACGTGTCGTCGGTCATACGCAGAACGACATCTCGTCGACGTTGCTTATAATCCTCAGGAACTCGGGTTTTATGATGGTACCGGGTGCGAATAGAGTCTCGTCATCGTCCTCCTCCTCCTTGACGTCGACCTCGTACTGGTCCTTCGCGGTCAGCCAGTAGGTGTTCATCGCGCCCTTGCCCTGAAAAAAGTGCGCGACACAGAGAGAGAGAGAGAGAAAGAGATAGTGACAGAGGTAGAGAGAAAGAGAGAGAGAGAGAGAGAGAGAGAAATTCACTCGCGTCAGCGTTTAAACGCTGATGCGATTAAAATCAATCACTTGATTACCGCTGAGACGTCTGTTTCTCTCACGAACCTTGACTTCCATGCTGCCCCTCAGCTCGATTTTGTAGCCGCCCTCCTCGTCCAGCCCGTCCTTCGTGCTCTGCGAGATGTGAATCTTCATCGCTGCGCGCAATGCGATTAAAATTCTTTTTTTTATGATTTATTTTTTTTTACTCCTGTCCTCAGGATTTAAGGATGTAGGAGCGCGAAGTGTTCAATTCGCATATGAATTTTTTTAATTGAATTGAATTGCATTTTTTTCCGAATTTTTTCAGATATAATCTTTGAAATTTGTGTTTTTTTGTATGGAAAATATGTACAAATTTCAAAGATTAGATAAAAATCACTTTTCTCGAATTTATGCGAATTGAACACCTCGCGCTCTTACATCCTTAAGGGATCGTGAGGGCTGAAGGGAGGAAACACGGCGAGAAGATTTTGTACTAACGCTCGCCCGTGGACTCCATTCGACTCGCGGTGTTTATCGTGTCCCCGAAGAGACAGTAACGCGGCATCGTCGTTCCCACGACGCCCGCGACGCAGGGCCCCGTGTTGACGCCTATTCGAATCTGCAGCTGCTCGCCGGGCCTGTGGGGTATCGCGTAGGCCTTGATGCCCGCCAGCAGGTCGAGCGACATCGTCGCGATCTCGCCGACGTGACGATTTCCTGGGGAGGAGTTCGAGGGAAAAATAGAGAAAAATTCGAAAAACTGAATTGGAGTGAAAAATTGAGCGCAGAATTTAGTCAGAAGAAAGCAGGAAGAATTGGCAAAAATGAGATTGGAATAAAAAGGGAAGAATTGGCGTGAAATGAAATTGGAAGAAAAAGGAAAGAATTGGCACAAAATGGATTGGAAGAAAAGGGGAAGAAATGGCAAAAATTAAATTGGAAGAAAAAGAGAAGAAATGGGAATAAATTAAATTGGAAGAAAAAGGGAAGAATTGGCAAAATATGAAACTGGAAGAAGAAAAATGAAGACACAAATGAAATTGGAAGAAGAAAAATGTAGACAAAAATGAAATTGGAAGAAGAAAAATGTAGAAAAAATCAAATCGATAAAAAAAATGGTCGCTCCAAGAATCGGGTACCATTTCTCTGGGGCAAACCGCTGACGACCATGTAAGAGTCCCCAATGGTCTCGACCTTGTAGACGTCGTACTTTCGTATCCGCGAGTCGAACAGCCTGTACAGAGTGTTGAGCATATTGACGACCTCCATGGGGGTGCTTTTCGCGCTGATTTTCGTGAAGCCCACGATATCGCTGAAGTATATCGTGACCGAGTCGAAATTCTCGGCCGGCACCTGTCGCTGTTGCTTCAGTTGCTTCACGACGCTCGGCGGTAGCATTTGAAACAGCAGATGATCGCTTTTGCCCTTTTCGCGTCTGAAACTCTCCGTGAAGTTTACTCAGTTTCAATTTTAAAACATAAATCTAAATAAATGACTGAGGAGATTCGAGTGATAATAGCGGAAATTTACCGGAGATTTTGGGTGCTGTCGACCAGCGAATCGGCGAATCGCTGAATGGTGAGGGTTGCGTTACGCACTAGAAGAATTATTATGGGCGAGACAATGAGCACCAACGCGAGTATAGCTATTACGACGCCCTGCTGCCTCGAGGCCGATATCATTTCTCTGTAAAGTTGTTGCCTACGCGCGGGTTCAATAAAATAATTCCCAACAGGCTGTGGCTGAGCGAACGACAAACTCACCGAATCATGGAGCGAATCTCGTCCTCGGTGCGCCTCAGGAGGTTCAGAAAGTCGCTCATCGTCGAGTAGTAGGCGAGCACCCGCTTCTTGTTCGGTTTGTTCGTGTCGTTTCCATATATCTCTTGTTCCTCTCTGCGAAAAAAAATAACCACAATTCTCACTCATTTTTCTGTCGTGTTTCAGGCAAAAATTTCAAAGGTTCGTTACTTTTAAATACACACTGATTTTTATTCATCGTATATTTTGTTCATTATTTTTATTTTAATTTTATTTTATTTTATTTATTTCTGTTTATTTTATTTATTTTATTTATTTCTGTTTATTTTATTTATTTTATTTATATTTATATTTTTGTTTTTATACTTATTTTTATTTATCGTAGAATATTTGATAATAAACGAATTATAGGGTAAAGAGAAAAAAAATTGGTATTTCGTAGTAACGAACGCTTGACGTTTCTGGTTTCTGATTTCAGCGACTCTCGTTGCGGTACCTGTGCACCACGTCTCGCCAGTTCTCCGACACCGAACTCGCCGCCAGATCCGGAGCGAAGTGCTGAATCGCCAGCAGATACTCCCACGCCAGAGTGTCGTGCTTGACGAACGCCAGCAGACCGGCGAGGGGTAAATTTCCGCTGCTGTACTTCTGCACACCGAAGACTATGGAGATTGTCACGTGCTCGATCGCCCTCAGGATGTACTTGTACGCAATCATCAGGCTGTATCGCACGCCGTAAAAACGTTCGTTCGTATTATCACTTGAATTTTTTTTACAATGTTTTACCGACTTTAGACAATGAAATCTGAATTTTTTTCCTCGTGGCATTTTGGGCTATTTGGTATCGGCGGAAAATTCAGTTAATTTTCTAATTAATACTTTTCTATAATATAAAGAAAAAAATTATGTTTCTTTATTTATAAAAGTATTAATTAGAATTATCTTCTAATTAATACTTTTCTATAATATAAAGAAAAAAAATTATCTTTGGTTCAGTTTCAAACTCGAGTCCGGTGAGAAATATCTTATATCTCAGTTTTTGCCACCCGTCGATCGAACGAACAGCGAGACGTTGGACAAAAGCCGAAGTTTGCGGTTCGATGTGTTCGTTCGAGCGAAGAAAACCGAGAAAGCTTTGTCCTCCGCGGGCGACGCGAGGAGTGAAGTATCGAAAAAGTTTGAGGGTGAAAAATCTCGCGACTCACCGCCAAACGTCCCCGGTGACGGTGCCGCCTATCCTGCTCGAGATTTCCTTCAGCAGATAATTATTGACATCCACGTACCAACGAGTCGCTCGGGCGGCTCCGTCGTTTCTCAAATCGCCCGGTTCCTGCCTGCGCAAACGTTGCAATTTTAACTGAGAACGTTCGGTCGATTCGCCGCGAAATAATTATCGAATGAATTCATTGAATTAATTATTAACAAATTATTAGACAATATATAAATTATTAATTCGAAAAAAAAATTATTTTCTGACATTAAGAAAAAAGAATTTTTCAAAGGACGTTCGGACTGAATTATTGGAGGACTGAATTAATTTTTAAACGAGTTATTTTTTATAATTAAGAAAAAAATGCCAGCGTTACAATTTTTCGAAGAACGTTTGATCGGTATTCAAGATCCTGAGCAAGAAAAAAATCATAGAGTTAGAATTTAGATGAGGAAAAAGGGAGAAAAAAAAAAGAATCAGAATGTGCGAAACACGTCGGACGGCTGATTCCATAATCAGCCATCAAGCCGCCTTTCCAGCAAAATCCGCGGCGTTCGGACGATTATATTCCCATCGCTTTCGCGAGCCTCGCGATTCAACCCGAGCTATCGATTAACCGGGCGGTACGCATCGACGATTTCACCAGCTTCTCGGCGAACATTGTACGGAACATTTGCGGCTTTGACCCTGGGATTAGGTGGCGATTCGCCGCGTAATCCCCAGATGGGAAGCCAGTTTCGTTGTGCGAAACCATTCGCGATGATTAATTAGCCGCGCGTTCTCGAATTTCCAATCAAGATCCGAGGTTTCGCCATCTGGCTCGTTGCGTTCGACTCCAACCGCGATTTTCGAATAATCCAGACGATTAAATCGAAATTATTGCTGCACTAAAATTAGATTCCAATCGCGGTTTACGAATAATCGAAAAAATTAAATTATTCTTATTATTAAATTTAAATAACTGTAAATTATTATTATTATTTAAATTATTATTATTAGCTTTCCCGAATTTCCAACAAAAATTAAAAATTCGATGGCTAGTGACGTTAAATTTGGCTTCAATCAGAATTTATGGATAGCCGGAAAAAAATCGAATTACCAAAATAATTAAACTGAAATTATTGCGGCAGTAAAATTCTGTTCCAGTCGCGGTTTACTAATAATAAAAAAAATTAAATACTTATCATCTTTGCAGACAAATTTCGTGAGAATTCCGATTCATCATCCGCTTTTCCGAATTTTCAATAATCCCAAGAAAAGAAAAATTGCAATTATCGCCTCGGATAAATCGCCGGGATTCACTTTAAATGGAATCAGCGTCGCCCTCGAACTCGCGCGCGATTTCCTCGAGCCACGAGAGATCCGAATCGCCGGAACGCGACCCTCGACATTAATATGCAAACTCGATCTTGTTTACATCCGCTCTGCCAATTAGCCGATCAACGGGATGAGCTCGGGCTCGCTCGGTGCCCGCCGGCTAAATCGCGTCGCGCGCGCGCGACACGAGGAAAGAAAAAACGCGCGCGCGGCTTTTAGAATCTCCGCGCCCGAGGATATACGGTCGATCGATCGTCGCGCTGGCATTTTTCATCTCTGAAAAACTTACGCCGCCTGGACGATTTCCCTTCTGACGTCGCTGAAACAATTTGTCGATTAGTTCGTAATTTTTAACACCCTGCGAATTATTTATTTTATTCGAAATTATTTTTTTCCATTTTTTACGTTCATTGAGATTTTAAAAAAGGTTTTTTTTTCGCTATATCTTTGAGTAAATCGTGAATATTCTATACAAAATATTTTTATACAACATTGTTTCTGAGGAGAAAAAAAAAAGTTTTTTTTTCGTTATATCTTTGAGTAAATATTTGAATGAGAATTTAAATATATGAATGAGAATTTAAATATATGAATGAGAACTGTGAATATTTAATGAGAATTAAATTATAAGAAAATTCGGCGGATTAATTAAATACCTAACGTTAGCCAATTGCTCGCGAATCGTCACGTCGAAATCGACGCCGCACGCCGTCCAGTCGGCACCCCGCAGAATTTCGTCGGTTCGCGCGAAAGTCTCGTTCAAATTGCTGTTGAAATATAAGGAGAAAAATATTAACGGACTGACGACCAAAGTTTTGTTATAGCAGCTAAAAATTGGCTGTAGTAGCTAAACATTTTGCAGCGACGACTAAAAATTCTTTAATGCAGCAAAAAATTATTATTATTATTTTATTAATTTTAAAGATTTCTGAAGGTAGGTATTTAGAAAAAATGATTTTTAATGATTTCTAAAGACTATTATTTTTGTAAATGATTTTTAAAGATTTCTAAAGATTTTTATTTTTTTATTTTTAAAGATTTCTAAAGGTTATTATTTTTCTCCGTGTAAAAAAAAAATCGTCGATTCCCCGGTTGTCACCTGTTATGTCCCCGCGAGAAGACGAAGAGCGCGCACTCCGCTCGCTCCTGCTGAAACGCGAAGAGCAGTCGTCCGAGTTCCACCGTCAGTCCAATCTGTAATTCCAATCCAAAAATTTCAATAATTTTCCCCGCCGCACTCGCGGGCGAAGAAACTTCTTTAAATCATCTGCAAAACCTCGCGCAGATTTTTCCCAGTCTCTCCATGTTTATGGAAAAAAGTTTCGCCCGCGTATCTCAAAGCGACCTCGCGCCGCGGAGTCTCGCATCTCGCGTGGCCTCTTCCGGCTCGGCGATTTTCATTTCACGTTGGATATATACCGCAAACCCCGGCCGCCCCCTCTCTCACCTCACCTCCCCTTGACACAGTGTTTCGCCTCGGTTCTCCGTTTTCTACGAAGCGATATGCACCCTCTATAAACATCTATGCCGCGCGTGGAATTCTGTCGCTATATCTCAATAGTTCGCGTCTGCTATTGGCAACTTTGCGCTTCTAAAGGCCAATTTGCTGCTGCGGAGACAATTAAACTCGACGCGCCGGTGAATTTGAATTAATTCTATAACCATTTTTTTTTCTTTTTTTTTTTTTCAGATGCAAAGGAACACCTGGATGATTCAGAGATTTCGCGCGAAGCTACGAGTGATTCGCAGCGCCGAGAAAAAAATATTTGGAACTTCATCGTTTGGACTTTTCAATGAAAAAAAATTACAGGTGAAGGTAATTTCTTACCGATGAAGAGAAAATTACCGGTGAATCTAATTTTTTACCTTTGAAAAAAAAAAGAAAAAAAAAACAACCGGTGAAGGTAATTTTTTTTTACG
Organism: Pimpla rufipes; assembly: GCA_963932165.1. Classification (NCBI taxonomy): domain Eukaryota; kingdom Metazoa; phylum Arthropoda; class Insecta; order Hymenoptera; family Ichneumonidae; genus Pimpla; species Pimpla rufipes. The sequence continues at coordinate 24,268,237 of OZ010632.1, forward strand.
CTGCAGTTTTGCAACCTTTGCAAAAAAACAAAAAACTACCAACTTTGTTTCTATCAATTCCCTTTTCGAATTTAAACCAATCGAATTTAACGAAAAAAATCATCCCAACGTTTCTAATTTGTTCCGTGAATTATTTGCGTATCCAACGTTTATCTGCGGGTGTCGTGCGTTGTTCTTCCAGGTCCGAGGAGGAAATCGCGTCGCTTTAAACGGAAGCTGCGTCTGACACGAGGCTGACACGAGGCGATTATGTGTCGCCCGGTTTGAAGACGGTGGGTGGAAGGAAAAAATTACAAGGGCAGCGACAACGGAGACGAGAGAGGAGCGACATTGTTTTCCGACACCGGGATTCTCGGGAAGCCGGACGATTTTCAGGGACGACGCCCGGGAGGAGATCGGGAGCTGCACTCTACCTGTTGCTTGGTGTCCTCGAGGTACCGAAGAGCCAGGGACGCGGAGGTCATGCTGTGACAACTCTGGGCTATCAGCGCTATTATCGGTATGAACGGCAGGAGTATCATCTGTATCAGGTAAATTCTTCGGCCCTTTTTCGTGCCCGGATTCACCGGGAAGCATCGGACCTGCACGGCTATCTGCACAAACATTTGTTGATGATGATAAAGAAATTTATGGTGTTCTTGAAAAATAGTGAGGAAATTAATTGCGTACCAAAAAAGATAGTAAGAAAATTCGTCGCGTACTTGGAAAATCGTAAGGAAATTTATGGCATTCTTGAAAAATAGTCAGTAAAAAAATAGTAAAAAAAAAAATTATCGCGAATTTAAAAAACAATAGGAAAATTTATATCGCACCCTAAGAAGACCAATGCGCAAAATTTCGAAAATTCAAAGTGCCAAAAAATAACACGAATATAACTGATTGCCAGATTGATCGTTTATCGCGCATTTGCAGAAAATCATCGTGACAATGCAAATGCAAAAATGACTATTCACGAGGGCTGATCGTCTCTGTTATTCCGGCGTCTACGTTTACCTCACCCACGACGTCCGTCGTGTCGACGTTAGCGGCACCGGAGGATCGTCTCGGCGGTTGCTTCCCGCCGACGCAATAATTCATCGTCCCTCGCTGCCGCCGCCGCGGATTTCCGCCTCGGAATATCGCCTGCAGTTTCCACACCGGCCGACGACGCCTGCAGCAGCGGCGACGATGAATAAAAATTTATCCCTCTCGAACCGAGGACACGGAAGCGCTCTTTTCTCTTTGCCCGCGGACTCTCGGTTAATTGGGTGTCCTTTGTCAGCGGCGTCGTTAAATCGCCGCTGCCTCGAAGGTCAAGGGAATTTATGAATTTTTTTTCCGCCTCGTTTCTCGCGAAGGGCGCGGAAAAAAATTATCGACGACCGACTGATTTTTTTTTTTCATATATTTAAAAAAATATGCGTGGATATTATTCAAATAATTGGCTTCATTTATGATTTTTTTTTCGCTTCGTTCCTCGTGAAGGGCGCGGAAAAAAATTATCAGCGAGCGATTGATTTTATTTTCTCTATATATAAAAAAAATATGCGTGGAAATTGAATCGTTGACGACCTTGAAGTTGGTGGGATTTCTTATCAGGGATTTTTCACTTTTATTTTAATCACGCGAATTTTTTGTCACAACATTTTCCAAGTGTTCCGAAAAATATGCGAAGAATTATTCAAATAATTGGCTTCATTTTTGGTAAACACGATTTTTCGAAGGCGACGATTGAGAGTAACAAAAAAATTCGACGACGTTTTCGTCTCGAAAGCGAATTTTGGCGGATTTTTCGTCGTTCTTTCACCGCGAACTTCTCGCCGCGAGTCTCGTTATCCGAATTTTCACCGCGGCGCCTCCGATCGTTTTCCCCACGGGCGAACCAGCACGTTCCGCCTGGAAAGCTGAATTATATTCTCACCGCATCCGCGTTGCGCGAGCGACTCGTGGAGATCCTCGAGGACACGTGCGCTAATCCGCGCGCACCTCTCGCATTTCCATACTTTAAAGGATATGAGTTTTGCGGAAGGAGCGTCGCGAAATACCATCAACGGCGCGGCCGGAGAATTACCGAGTAACGAACGTGACGCGTTTGCTTATCCGGTTTTGCCCTGCTTAGTAATCCCCATTGACACTGATAGAAACCGATCAAATGGACAAAAATCCGATTGAAACCTGTTTGAACCGATTATTTTTCAATCGGGAAATGGACAAAATTCCGATTGAAACCTGTTTGGAACGATTCTTTTTTTAATCGGAAAATGGACAAAATTCCGATTGAAACCTGTTTGAACCGATTATTTTTCAATCGGAAAATGGACAAAATTTCGATTGAGAAATAATCGGTTCAAACAGGTTTCAATCGGATTTTAGTACATCTTATTCGTTCTAATCGGATTTTTTAACCAGAGTTGACGCCGAGGCGCGAATTAATTAACTCGGACTTGAATAACTTTCATTATTAAATTCGTATTCAGAAATTGACTCGTAATTTTTAATATTTTGCACCATCGACGCGGTAAAATTAATAAAACGAATTAGTTACGAAGATTAGCGGAAGGATTTTTCGAATCCGCGGTTTAAGAAAATTTGCGAAACGCGCGAAGGGAGCGAAAATCGATGTCGCCGAGAAAATTCGTACCTCGTGCGGCTGAACCGAAGTCCCGGTTACCAGTCCGGATAACGGCGAACTGAGTTCCCGCGCGATGATTTCCGCGGTCCCGTGTCGTGCGGGAAAATTTCATCTCCCCGTTGCGAACCCCCCGCCCGCTCTCGCGTTTAACCCGGAGGATGTGGCGCGTGGCGCCCGCGCAAACACGACAGCCCCACCGATTCTCCCGCCCGTTCGCGGCGCCCGCGCGAAGTGCAAGGTCGATTCCCATATTCGCCACTCGCGGAAAAATCGCACTGATCGGTTTCCGAGAGGGGATATCAAATAAATTATCCGCCGACAAAATTGGACATTTTTTTAAAATAAAATAATCACTCGGTGTTTTATTAAAACTTGAATCAAATAAATCCGGGCGGCAATTAAATTACTAAATTTCTCCAAACGGAATAAAATTATTTCCTCATATTTTCTCCCAATTTCTCCAATCTGAATAAAATAATTTCCTCATATTTTCTCCAAATTTCTTTGGAGAAATTCTTTCAAATTTCTTTGCTCCAAATTATGGAGAGCTTCGCATATAACATCATTTTTTTTTCAACTCACGAAGAAGAAAAAAAAATCAAAATGTTGCCAAATTAATTGTCGGAGCGTTTAAATCGTGCGCGGAATGGTAAATCGATCTTCGCGGTTCTTCGCGACGAGCCCGAGGGAAAAAAATAGCTCCGGAAGGACCGATGCGCTTGACGTGATCTCTAATTAATTTTCATCCGACATCCGTCACCGCTGGATATGACAACAGTGCGCGGATATATCCCACGGTGATTTCCGCTGACGAGACTACGAACATCTGCTGCAGGGGTTGAAATTGCAACCCGCTCGCGTGCTCGTTGGGTAGTGAGATAAAAACACGGAAAGACACAAAAACGCTTCGAAAAAAAAACTGCCGTAAAACATTTTTTGTTTTTTTTTATGGAAAATCGACGATCAATTGATTATTATTTGATTGATTGATTATTTGTCTTTCGTCTGTTGCAGAGACGTCGAAGCGAAAAAGCTTACAAAAAAAATTGTAAAATATTTTTTTTATTTGATTTTTTACGATTTGTAATTTTTATTTGATTTTTTAATGGACTATCGTCAATTAATTGATTTTTAATTATTTTTAACGATTTTTTTTATTTGAAATTGATTTTTTAATGAACAATCGGCAATTAATTGATTATTTGTCTGTTGCAGAGATGCCGAGGGCGATTATTATGCAACGCGACGTCGTCGTCGTCGTCGCCGACGTCTTCCCTATGGATCAGCTCGCCGCCACTTCTCATCCACGTGTCTTCCAGGTAGCTGCGATATCCACGCTGATTATTCCGATATTAGCATTGAAATGCAGATTGCCCTGGTTCGAGGAATAAATCAATAGTTCATTGAGTGCACTGAATGCGGGACCTTCTATTAATTGTGGGGAAATAATCGAATATTCACGCTGTGTCCGACGCGCGCGATCCGATATACGCGCCGCGAACGGCGCGCGCTGACCATTTGGAGCGATTCATTTCTTGATCGAGTTTCGAGTTTCATTTTGAAAAAAAAGGAAAAAAAATGGAAAAATCGGTGGTCGTGTGAGAGGAAAACTTTACGAGGATTAGGAAAGAAAATTGCAAACGAGAGGGAAAAAATTACGAACGCGAAGAACAAAATTGCGAACGCGAGAAAAAAATTACAAACGCGAGGGGAAAAAATTATAAAGGCGAGGGAAAAAATTATAAAGGCGAGGGAAAAAATTATAAAGGCGAGGGAAAAAATTATAAAGGCGAGGGAAAAAATTACAAAAGCGAGAAAAAAATTACAAACGCGAAGAAATAATTACAGAGGCGAGGGAAAAAATTACAAACGCGAGGAAAGAAATTACAGTAGCGGGATTTTTTTTTGCAGCGAATACACGAAATTCAACGCAACTTTTGCTTCGCTGGAACGAAAATTGTGTCTCCGGTGAGCGACGAAAATTCCTGATTCTTTTCCCGAGTAGCTTTTGACGTTGATTTTCCGGCGAATTTGGCTCTCTCGGCTGATCGGATTGGGGAAATGCAATTCGGGGGTTGCGTTAAGAATCGACGAGGCATCGGTATAAAAATTAATATCATTTTATATACGTCACTAGACTCACTACACACACATATCATTTCGTGATAATCAGCTTGAAAATATTACAGGGCACGAACGCCAGAATTGTCGTTACATCGGGCGGTACAGATATTACATTAAATTCTATATATATATAATTTTCCTCCCACAAATTTATATATATATAACACAGCGATTTACGCAATCGCGATTATTATTTTCGTCATTATCGATTCGCATAAAATCGAACGCTCGTGTTTTGTGCCGCTCGCATTCGCGTGGAAATCGGTTTACGAAGGTGAAAAAGAAAAAACAAAAACACGAGAAAACAATCTCGAGACAAATAAAAAAAACACATGAATGACTAGTAGCGCGTTTATCGGTAACGTGAGTTAAAAAAATATAAAATATGAAAAACAAAAACTGCGAGTAAAACGATAATTGCACTCGATTCGTCGTGGACAGGAAAAAAAAGGTTTGAGAACCCTTTTTTTCATCTTTTTTAAAGAAAAAAGGTCGAGAAACCTTTTTTTATTTTTTTAAAGAAAAAAGATCAAGAATCCTGTTTTTTTCTTTACAAAAAAAAAGGTCGAGAAACCTTTTTTTTCTTTTTTAAAGAAAAAAAAAAACCACTGCTCGTCCCACTTGGAGGCGAAAAATTGTGTCCGCGTTGTACAAACGCCGCTTAAATCTCGCGGTGGGTGAAGTTGAATCCGGTGTCGCGCGCTCGATGCGACGAAAATGGCCGTTGGAACGAATGAAAATTCGGTGGAGCCTCCGGGCGAATAGGCCTCTTTCTCCGCGGCGTCTGTGGCTTTCGTTTTGGGGGGTTTTATTTTTTTTATATCCTCTTCATCGTCCCCGTCGCTCGTGCCTCATTTCTCCCTCGATCTCCCTTGGTCCCTTTCGCTCTAATACTCGTTCCAAGCCAGAGAAACCTTCACGCTCGTCAGCTTCATCCCGGCAAAACGACCTCTTCAGTCTTAGTCTCCGGCTAGTAATTTTTGCCCTCGCCCTAAAGTCGCTTTCTTCAGCTTTCAGGTATTATTCTTATAAATCTTCCGTGGAATCCTCGCTGCCCGATTTCTCTCAAATCTTCCGTGGAATTCTTGCTGTTCGATTTTTCGTAAGGTAATCATTTTCATCAAGGAATCATTTGCGAAAAAAAAATTGTGTAATCGGAAGATTTGTTAAGCGATTTTTTTTTTCATGAACCTGTTAATAACATTTTGAATCATCATTACACAAAATGAATCTTTTCAGTATCTTTAATATGCTTGAATTTTTCTTCGATTTTTCTACCGTCGAAAAGTGTTCGCAATTTTCCCTCATTATTCTCGAGTTCATGCGAAATTAATACCAGACGCAACAAGACTACCTTAAATATTCCGCGGAATCCTCGTTATTCGATTCCTCTCAAAACCTCCATAAAATCCTCGCTGTCTGATTCCTCTCAAAACCAATGATATTAAAGTTTGCATCGTTAGAATGCAACGAAATTCAGAAAAAAAATTAACTCTAATTAACCCAGATGATGAAATTACATATAAAAGATAATCATAAAAACTAATTGATATGATGACTTTTTTTTTACCTAATTCCATAATTTGGGTTAATTAATTTATTAATTTTTTTATTCGTTTTTTTTATTATTATTTTATTAATTTTTTTGAATTTTTTTCTGGATTTCGTTGCATTCCAACGAAGCAAACCTCAACATCATCAAAATCTCCATAAAACCCTCGCTTCCCGATTCCCTTAAATCGACGTAGAATCCTCGCTATCCGAATCCCCATCAAAGCTCCTCTCGATCTGCGCGGCCTGCGTCCAGTCGTCAATCTCCACGCTCACCTCATACCTATGTTCCTCAGCATCCCCAGAAGGTTTAATACTAACATACGTGTTCTTCGCCTGCTGCGCCTCCCCAATTCCCGTAGCCTTCATCATCTTCGGCTTCGGCACCCTCGGCTGCAAATACTGCATCTCCTTCCCTCCTCCCTTCTTCGGCGAAGTTTTCTTCCCACTTTTCTCCGGACTTTGCTGCCTCTGCTTCAACTTTTCCCCTCCTTCCCCCCTCATCGCATTTTTCTGATTCGTCCTCGCGACTTCCGTCTTCCTCCCAACCTTCGGACTCTCATTCTCCAAACACTTCTTCATCCACTTCGGCGCCTCGCTCGAATAAACGTGAGTTTTCTTCGTGTATTTCGGGCTGCTGAGAATCATCGGCACCTCAGTTTCAATCACCGTCGTTATCACCTGTTCGTTCTCGTCAAAATTGCTCTCCAGGTATTTTTTTCTCGGCAGCGCGACGCTCAGCCTTCCGATAACCTCAGCCGGCTCGTCCTTCACGTCGTAAGTGTACGAATAATGCCTCTGAATGTGCTTCGGCCTCGTTTCCTCCTTCTTCCCGCCCTCAGCCTCGATGCTTCCCTTCTCAGCCTCGATCCTCGCGAGCTTTTCGATCGCCTCGTCGATCGAAGCTCTCGGCCCGCTGCTGCTGTTTCTCTGCTTCTCGCTCTGCCCCAAAACAAATTCGTGCGTTTTCGCCTGCGACAAAAGGCTCTGCCTCAAATTCCCGGTAATACTGTGTCTCTGTTTCACAGGCGAATCCAAAAGCCTCCTTAGACTGGAATTCCGAATCTCCGGAACGGACATTCGTTCCCTCGTAACCGGAATCGCAGGCTGAGTCGGAGGCGGCGGCGTCGTCTTCAAAATCGGCGCCAAAAACTGACGATCCTGAGGCGGAAAAATGGGAGTCGCGCTGGTGACCAAAACGCTCTCCAACCCCTCGGTCGGCATCTTCGCTTTCAGCCCCATTTGATGCTCGTCATTTTTTCCCTGATGCTCGGAAATCGGCGAACTCGCGATCGGCAGAAGTCGCCGAGTTCTTCCCTCAGGATTCAGCTGACTGTCGAGGCTGAATCGCTGCTTCGGCGTTCCCGCCATGAGCCTCAAGTCGTTCTGAGTCTCCAGTTCAGGAATCGAAAACCTGTCGCGGTTGAATTTCACTGCCGAGGAGGAAACGAAGTCCTTGGAGCTTCGGTAGCGACCGGCGCCGAAATCCAACTGCGAAAGCCGATCGCGTTTAACCGGCGAAGGCCCGAAACGCTTCAGTTTCATCGGCGACTGAAGATTCGCCATAGGATTTTCTCGCCAGGCGGTCAGACATGGCTGGGAAAGTCTCTGCTGCGTTCTGCCTGGATAATAATCACCGGTTACCAGAGTCGGTTGGGAGAGTCTCTCGCGTTTTCCTGTAGCCGGATCGACACGCAACATTCGCCTCACGTCCGGCTGCGAATGCCGTGAACCCTGAATCTCTCTGTAACCGCCTAAGGAATGAACGTTGGGAGTCGAGAGTCTCTCTTCCTCGATCTGCAAATTGATGCTGTTGTCGCCCGAGGCGCGAAGACTCGAGTAGGAAAGTCGGCCCTTCATGCCGACGAAATTGATGCCCGTGAAGCTGGTGTTGAGGGTCGGTTGTGACATTCGGATGCGGCGATCAGGTGAGACGCTGTGACGATGATGATGGGAGTCGCTGTAGGGAATCATGAGGGTCGGGAGGTTCGGTTGGGAGTAGCGACTTCGTTGGCTGGCGGGGGAATAAGAAGGCGGACAGGGAGTCGTGGATTGGGTGCCTTCGAAGGTCAGCGCGGAATCCTGGGATTCGATGCTGGATTGCGATTGTGGTTGGAGTTTTACTGGAGCGATGTGTAAGTTTGGTTGCGATAGGCGGGTTTTTTTCGTATTTGAGGGACGACGAAGGTGGTCAATTAGGTTCGGTTGGGAGAGACGGATGCAGGGATTCGGACGGAGGGGACCTTGACGGTTTAGGTACCACAGATCCCTGCGGCTGTAGGGCTCGCATCAGAGGGTGCCCTCCTCGCGAAGACGGCGCATGAACACCGGGCGAACGTCCTCGAAGAAGGTCGGGAGGTCCAATTCCGCTGCCCGGGCGATTCCGCCGTCCTTGCATTCCAGCCAGTAGGTGTCCATCAGGCCTTTTCCCTGGGGAGAGAAATTGGGGTTGAAAATGTGGCGTGTTTGGGATTTTATTTGGGATTTTGTTTTGTTTAGTTTAGTTATAATGGGCGACGCCTTTTGTTTATTTATTTATTTATTTATGATGAACGGGAGAAGCCCTTGAAAATTAACGTTCAGACTTTACGAAATCGAGAATTTTTTATTTTCGTTTTCGTAAAGTTTGAAGACACTTTAAGTTGCGTTAAAGTTCGATTTCGAAAGATTGATTTCTGAATTTTTTACAGGATGTTAAAGTCAGACCCTCAAAAATCGCAAATTTTTAGAAGGGGTTTCGTTTTTTTTTAATCTTATGAAAGACGCCGCGAAAGACGACTTTGTGTAATTTGATGAAAATTCTGGTTTGCACCAATAATCTGTTTATTTACCTTGACGTCGACGAGTCCGCGATGCTCGATCCGGAAACCGCCGACCGCGTCCAGCGCCTTCTTCATCTCCAGACTTATGTGAATTCGCAGGGCTGCGACGGAAATTGCATCGTTGATTTTCGATGAATATTTATCGATCGTTTCCGACTGGGCGGACGCGTCAGCTTTGCGTTTCGACCTCGTTCCGCGAAATTATTGTCGGAATAATGTTTGATAATTGGGAACACTAATTAATTATCGTGCCCATCGGTACAGGAATGTACGTTTGGATGTAACGATTTTAATTAATTCCCATCGATTTTACTCCATTTAACAAATTTAATAACATCTTGTGCGCATTTTTTTAATAAAAAAAAAAAAATTTCTATCCACTTTCGAGTATCTCGAATTCTACTTTAGTGTTTTTTCAAACGGCTGACGCATCCGCTAATTTATTTATTTATTTATTTATTTATTTATAATAAACGGGGCAAGCCCTTGAAAACAATACAAAAAATAGGCAGTAGAGTGAAAAACAAAAGATTATTCAATATAAAAAATATACAAAAACTGAAAAAGTCAAACGATATTTCAGTACTCGACCTTCTCCCGTGGATTCCATCCGGCTGGCGGTGTTTACGGTGTCGCCGAAGAGACAGTAGCGCGGCATCTTGCTGCCGACGATCCCGGCGACGACGGGGCCGGTGTGAGCCCCACTTCGTATCTGCAGCCGTTCGCCCGGTCGTTTCGGCACCTGGAAGACCGACGAGGCGGCCAGCAGGTCGAGGGCCATCGTCGCGATCTCGGAGACGTGTTTGTCGCCTGTTTCGTATCAACGGACATCAGAAGACACGAATAATCGTCGTTCGCAACGAACAGCCGAGCGGAAATCGACATGCGTGAGCAAAATCAAAATCGCGCTCGGAGGAAAAAATAATCGGTGAGTCGAGTTGATTTTCAAATGTTTAATCGTCATCCGAAAGGGACGATTATTTTTTTCTCCGTGGAATTTGTCACTAGGGTAGACTGGTCAGTGGATAAACAAAATTATATTTTTTCCTCATATATATGAACTAATACATCGAAACAAAATTTTGTTTCGCCTCCCAAAAAAAAATAAGAATAATGCTAATTATTTATTTATTTATTGATTTATTTATTTATTTATTTATTTATTATAAATGGGACACGCCCTTGAAAACAGTACAAAAAATAGGCAGAAGAGCGAAAAACCAAAGGAGATATAATTCCTACAATTTGAAAGCTTTCGAAAAAGAAATTAGTTAAACACCAAATGTTCAGTCATTGGTCGGTCTACCCTGGAAGCCGAGTTAAAAAATTAAAAATGTAAATAGAAAGCGCGTCGCGGAAGCGATTGATAATATCGACCTAGGCGGTAGAGACACGGCGGGCACACCAAGGACACTCCAGGACATGCAGGACACACGGATCGTGTACTCTCGTGGGGCTCGTACTTTTACCATTTCTAACTGGCAGACCGGACGCCACCATATACGAGTCGCCGATGGTCTCGACCTTGTAGACGTCGTAGCACTCGATACGCGCGTCGAACAGCTTGTATATCGAGTTTAGAAAAGTTACCACCTGAAACAAATTCGATTTACTGTGCGTGCGCATTTTTTTCAGCCGAGTAGAGTAAAAAAATCATCAAAATGACAATTGAAAAAAAATTAGTAGAAACAGAATAAAATGATCATCAAAATAACAATAAAAAAAGTAGAAACAGAAAAAAATTATCATCAAAATGGCAACTTAAAAAAATAGTAGAAACAAAAAAAATTACAATTAAAATGGCAATTTAAAAAAAGTAGAAACAAAAAAAATTAGCATCAAAATGACAATAAAAAAAAATAGAGACAGAAAAAAAATATCATCTTTCGATTTAATTGACTGGTGAACATTGAGTCTCACTTCGAGCGGCGTATTTTCCGCGGCTATCTCGGTGAAGCCGACGATGTCGCTGAAGTAGACGGTGACGGCCTCGTAGTATTCCGCGGGCACCTGGAGAAAATCGAGAATAGATTTAGCGGCGGTTGCTCCGTTCGCGGATTATGGGCAGGATAATTCGGTGGACCACCTGTTGAGTCTGCTTCAGCTGCTGGGCCACGCTGGGCGGCAGCATCTGGAACAAAAGCGTGTCGCTCTTTCGCTTCTCGCGCTTCAGCTCTCGCGCCTTCTGCGCCAGATTCGCCGCGTACATCTGCGTGATTACGGATTAACTCGTGTTATTATTTTGCCAAAAACGTTCGTAATATTAATTTAAATTTCATAGAAAAAAGAATAACTAATTAAAATGAGGTACAGAAATATTCATGAAGTTAGATTATAATTAGATTGAAAAATATTATTTAAAATGAGGTACAAAAGTATTCATGAAGTTGGATTAAAATTAGATTAAAAAAAAAGTTAATTAAAATGAGGTACAAAAGTATTCATGAAGTTAGGTTAAAATTAGTTTGAAAAAAAAAGAATTAAAATGAGGTACAAAAATATTCATGAAAATAGATTAAAATTAAATTGAAAAAAAAAAAAAAATTAATTAAAACGCGGTAAATAATATTCGTAATAAAATTAGGCAGAAAAAATTCTATCAAAAGACAGAATAAAATAAAACTCACCTGAATCGTGGCGACAGCGTTTCGAACCAAAATAATAATGATCGGCGAGACGACGAGGACGAGAACGACGATGGCGATGCCGGCGACTTCCTTGTTGCTGGCGTCCTGCAGGGTCGAGTTTACGTAGTCCCTGCGCGACAAAAGAAATTCTATGAGAACACGCGCGTAATTTACCGCACAATTTATTCCTCAAAAATAGCTGCACGCGTGCTGGAAAATAACCGCGCGGCGGATGCCGCGCGTTCCTCGTATCTCGGACGCGAGAAACGCGAGACGATTCGCCGCCCGATAGTCTCTCACCTTATCATGTGACGGAGCTCGCGCTGAAGTTTCCGAAGTTCGTCGACGTACGTGGCCATCGAGTCGAAGTAAGCTATGGCGTCGTCCAAGTTCGGCTCGCGCTTGAAATTCCGAAGAATTTCATCTCGCCTGCGGGAGCGAAACGCGAGCGTGAGAATCCGTATAATGAATTAACGGGAAAAGCCGGACGAAAAGAATATCCGAGAAACAGATTTTCAGTAAAACCCTCATGTTTATAGAAATAAAATTGATCTTTAAGAATTCATAAATTAATTCTTCAAGAATTCATAAATTAATTCTTAAAGAATTAATTCATAAATTAATTCTTAAAGAATTAATTCATAAATTAATTCTTAAATTAATTCTTAAAAATTTACAACACTGGTAAGAAACTCTCTGATCGATTTTTTTCTTTCTTTGTCGATCGTTTTTCTGATACCTGGATTTGATTCTTCCATATTCGGGCATCGTGCGAGTCAGATCGGCGTAGAAATTCTTCAACGAGGGGACGTAGGTGAGGGAGCCGTTCAGGAGGTCCCGGCCGAGAGCCTCGTGGCGCACGTAACTCACGTAACTGTCGCCCATGAGGATTCCACGACCAAAGTAATTTATACCGTAGACCGAGGCAATTCCCAGGCTCTCGATGCTGCGCAGCAGATTCTTGAACGCTATTAAGTACCTGGATGCAGAGGCGATTTTTTATGTAAGACAGAAACATATTAACGGAGTGATGACGAAAGATTTTCTACGGTAGTGAAAAATTTGACGCGGTGGCTGAAGATTTTCCTCCAGGGAGGAGGAGGAAAGAGGAAGGACGGATCTATATAAATTTATTTATAGATTAATATAGATTTAAAATCTATATAAATAATAGATAATAATAGAATTATCTATTATTTATATATATTTATCTATATAAATCTATATAAATTTATTTATAGATTTATATAGATTTGTCCTGTCGGATGTGTTTTAGTCTCGATGGCAGCTCGACCGTAGATGAAAACTCGATAACCAACCTCCACACTCCGCTGTTGTCGGTTTCCTTAATTTGATTGGTGAGATGATCGAGCATCGCCGCGTTGACGTTCGTGTACCAGGTCATCGCCTCGGAGATGCTGCTCTCCTCCGAGCTGATCTTCTGCCTGGAAAAATCCGATTTCATTATTACTTTTATTTTTTTTTCCTTCGCAATAATTACTGTTTTTAATGTGTAGTCGGTATTTCAATTTTTTCCCCCACGCATTAGACACTAAAATATATATAGTAAATTTATTGATTTATTTATTGTAAATCTATTAATTTATTTCTTGTAAATCTATTAATTTATTTATTGTAAATTTATTTATTTATTTATTGTAAACTTATTAATTAATTTATTTGAAATTTATTTCAGTTTTGAAATGATATTTCAATTATTACTTTTATACTTTTTGTTTCAGATCCAGGTACGTGTTGAGCACGCCTGATTGGATTCGTTTGCCGGGAACGACAGACCCGGAGGGAGGATCCGCCCGAGCGAACGCCGGTCAGAGATTTCTTTTTCCCCCGCAATTCTCGGTGAGTATCAAGTTCTACGGACCGGAGAGTTCGGTCAGCGTGCTCTTACATTTTTTTCTACATCGACGCGTCCAATATTTAGACCTGACTATTGCAACTAGCCGGATGAATTTTATCCACAGTCGTAATTATCATTTAGCAACCAAACATAGCCAGATAAATGTTATTCAAAGTCGTAATTATAATTTGACAACCAAACACAGCCGAATTAATTTTATCCAAAGTCATAATTATAATTTACGACAAACACAGCCAAATTAATTCAATCCAAAGTTTTATTTACCACAAATTGGTAGCCAGACGAATCAAATTACTCGAAAATCGTGTTAATTATCATTCGTCATAAACGTCGAATCGGTGTCAGAAGTTCGTGACGAGGATACAGGCGGCTCGAAACAAAAAAAAAGAAGAAAAAAGGAAAACCGGCAGGTGCGCCACGCTGTAACGCTATAAATATGTCGTGCGGGTATCGGGGATAAACAGACACGCGGGACAAGAGGAAAGCTGTGTATGGGCTGGATGCTCCACATGGGCGCTGACGCGATCATCCGTGAGGGCCTCGCGTCCATCCGCGACGAGACGGGACGACGAGCTGGTGCGGATCGAGTCGACCGGCTCCGCGCTCGTTCAAGTTGTCCCGTCGCCCCTCCCGCGACAGCTTCTTTGAGCGAATTTATCACGCCGTTGTGAGTGTCGGGGTGACGCGACGCGATGAGAGAAAATACAACGGGCGATCGGTGATCGATAGCCCCCGACGTCATCGCCCGTCACGCGCAATCAAACCGCGCGCGCTAGTCGCGTCTCTGTCTGCTCACTTTTCCGAAAAATCCTCCCCCCGTTATTTTCTGAGACTCGGTTTTCGAATTCCGGAGAGGGAGAAAGTTGTCGCGGGATTTTTTGGTTTTTCGAACGAATTTTTGTCGGGCTGAGAAAATAATTTGCTGGGGTGGTAAAAAAAATAGTCAGGCTGGCGAAAATAATTTGATAGGCTGACAAAAATAATTTGTTAGGCTGACAAAAATAATTTGTTAGGCTGACAAAAATAATTTGTTAAGCTGACAAAATAAGTTGATAGGCTGATAAAATAATTTGCTGGGCTAGTAAAAAAATAGTCAGGCTGGCGAAAGTAATTTGATAGGCAGACGAAAAATCAGTTTCCTGGCTCCTCCTCATCAGAATTAATTTGCCAGACCACAAAGAAAAATTACCAGTGGCGAATAAAATTGTCAGAAGCAAAAATTGTGATAGCCTAGCAAAACACATTTATCTCTCGTTTATTAATAAATAATTCGTTCACCTGGAATAATCGTTTTCTCAGCGAAAAAAAAAAAATTCCGTTTTCTCTCTCCGAATTGGAAAATTGGATCTCGCCCACTGTGTCCCGTGTTCCCCGGAGACAACTCGTGTTTCCGTGCTCTCGTGCATCCTTAACCATAATCGCGTTTGCCTCGCTAGCTCGCAGTGTCGCAGTTACCCCAAGTTCTTGCCTCCCATTGTCGTGAGTCTCTCTCTCTCTCTCTTCCTCTCCGCTCCACCTCGATACAGTCGACCGGTGGATCTAACTTTTGCTCTCCTACTTTGTTCCGCCTAGTTTGCCGCGCGTCGCGAGTAAACACACGAAAATACGTTGTCGCGAACGAGCTTACAGTTGCGGCAACTTTGGCTCTCCACACGAGGACAACTCGAGACTTAAGCCGAGTAATACGATCAGGTCGAGTATTTATTCTCTCCTCGTTTTTCCGTCTTCTTTATTTCGTGCTCCGTTTCACTCCGCTTTCTGTCCGAGTTTTTTTTCCCAATGGACGATGATTCGAGTGCTTTGATCACGTCAAGTTTGGCTTTTTTCAGGAGAACATTTGAAGCCTTAAATTAATTTTCTTGTGCTCCATCTTACTCCGTTTCTGTCCAAGTTTTTTTTTTTTTTGCTAGGCTATAATTCGACTACTTTCATCGCGTCAAGTTTGGCTTTTCTCATGACGATATTTTGGGCCCTAAGCAATTTTTTATGCTTCGTTTTACTCCGTTTCTGCCTGTTTCTTTTTTTTTTCACCGGGCGATAATTCGAGTACTTTGATCTTGTAAAATCTGTTTTTTTTTTTCTTTTCAGAAGGACATTTGGAGCCTTAAGTTAATTTTGTTATTGTCCATTTCACTCGGTTTCTGTCCAAGTTATTTTTTTTCTAGGCAATAATTCGACTACTTTATCGCGTCAAGTTTGACTTTTCTCAGGAGAACAATTGTGGCCTCGAGTAATTTTTTTTTCTTTTTTCGTGCTCCATTTTATTCCCCCGGACTAACACGCGATTCGTACCAACACAGACGCTTCGCGAGCCGCCTTTATATCCGTCTTACGTTTCCATCGGCCGCGATAATTCAAGCCGCGCGCTTGCGGAAAGCCGACCGGCCCAGTGGTAACGGCCAGTGGCGAGCAGACGTACAAACTACCCGCTGCATTCCGCCGGCAAATATTTGTTTTCGATCGTCGAGGTCCAAACGCGTTTCTCGCGGAACGAGAGGAATATTTCCAAAGACAAACAAGGGCCGAGTCGTCCGGCTAAGCGTATTACCTGCCGGGGGAACAAAAAGCGACCACCTCGCGGACAAACACAGCGCTTTCCACTCGGTTATTATTAGCTAATTTGTTGGGCACGACACGCGAACCAGATGCGCCGGACTTTTTTTTTTTTTTTTTTTTTTTTTTTTTTTCGCGGGCGCCTCCAGTTCTCCTCGGTGAATGGATTCAACCGAGCGGAATTTTCCCCGTGAGCTCTTTGCAATTTAATATTTGCACGCGTTTCCCAGGGCAAATAGAAATATCGCGCTCCGCACGCGGGACGTGACGACCCCGGGCGACGAAAACGCACCGCAATTATTTTTTCCCTGCTCCAGCTTTTTCGACTGTCAATCATTTTTTTTTTCGTCTCTCTTCTCTTTCACTTTGACGAGAATTTAATGAAGAATTTGGGGAGAATTTCACCTTTTTTTACTGAACATGAATTTTTTTTCTGAACGTGAATTTTCTTTTACTGAACGTGAATTTTCTTTTACTGAACGTGAATTTTTTTTTACTGAACGTGAATTTTTTTTTACTGAATATGAATTTTTTTTACTGAACGTAAATTTATTTTTTTAATATTCAGTTAAGGAGTCGCGCGGATTAAAAAAAATTGACCCGAAATTTTGCGTTGTTAATAATTTCGCATGAAATTCCCCATGGAAAAAAAATTCATTACAGATTCCTCTGTAACTTCGTCGCTCTCTCCCGGCCGGATCCAGACGTCGACCTGTATTTCAATTCACCTCTTCCTTTCCCGGTCGCGAACGCTTAAGCCCCGCGAGCAACTCGACTTTCCGATCGATGCGCGCGGCGTGAAAAAAAAAAGAAAAAAAAAAACCAAGTGGAAGAAACGCGTCGGATCAGGCGTTTATTGTTGTCGCGAGGGTCTCGCAAATTGGTAGTAAAGCAGTTACGACACCTCCGATGCGTCTCGGGAAAGTCGCACGTGGTGACATTAAGCGACACCGATGCGGCTTTTCCATCTCACGACGCATTTCCGCCCCCCTTTACGAAGGGCCACGTTGCCAACCTGGTGCGGATATTCACGTGACAACGTCGGGCAACCGGAGCAACCCGAGTCCTTCGGACTCGGACCGAGCAGCTCGTCATTTAATATTAGAATTGCAACCCTGCACTCCGGTCTGCATCTGTTGGCCGGAAACGGCCGGCAAATCCCGGAGGACTTCGCCTGTGTTGCCCCGGCTAACCAGACACGTGCGGGCGACGAATTCAGGGCAATTCGAACCACCGTCATAATCGCACATACGTGTTTCGATTTGTGTCCATTTATTTACTGAAATTTGGATGAAAATCCTCGGTTCACAGTCTGCAAAAAATGTGGTAAATAATAACGAAGATATGAAGGATATAAATTTGTGAATCTAGTTATTGAACGATTTGGTAATTTTTTCCCAAATTTTGGTGTCAATTGTACTTTATTACGTGATAGTAAAAAAAAAATAAAAACAAGAAATAAGAAATGATAGAGATATAAAAATTCGAGAATGAATAAATAAATTAAATTATTCTCGAATTTTTATGTTTCTATAATTTCTGATTTCTTATTATTATTTTTAAATCAATAAAAGACTTAAATAAAAGGGAAAAAAATGTTCACTATTCAGTGAATGTTTTTTCAAAATTTCGTTGATCTTCCCCCGCGGCTTCGCCCGGCCGTACGGAATTAACGTAGTCGGACACGACACACCCCGATATTGATGTCGCGAACCGCCCCATGCGCGCCAATATCGCTCGGGCCTAATGGTCATTCATCAATTCCCCATTTGCACGACCAGCCTGAACTGATAATAACACGTCCCGCGTAGCTTCAGCCACTTCTCCGTGTCGTCAGTCATTCGACAATCAATTTGTTGTTTCGTCGAGCTGTGAAAACTCGTCGAGAATTCCTCGACGACTCGTAGATTGGACTCGATGACTTTTCTCCCTCTTCTTCTTCTTCTTCTTCTTCCTCATCTTCTCGAAGACTTTCGCTCAGCTCCACTTTTTTCCATTGATCGATACACACCGAGAACTTGTCAAAGACATCACCGAGTAACGAGGACTCTGAGCGTTCGAACTCCGAGTACGATAATCGGCACCTTAACCAGCGTAAAACTACAGAGTCTCGCAATATTTTTTATGGGAATTACCGGAAACTTCTTGGGAAGATTTAGAAAAAAAAAATTGATATCAATGACTATTTTTGACTTCATTATTTTTCTGCGATTGAAGAAACTTTGATGCCACAGATACCAAAAAAATTTTAATTTCACAATTTTTCTTACGTATGAAAAAAACTTTGATATCGAAGATATCAACAATTTTTTTATTTCACTATTTTTCTTGTGAATGAAAAAACTTTGATGTCACTATTTTTTTTTAATGAAAAATCTCATCAAGAAAAATGTCAAGAACGTCACGTCCCAGTTATTCATTTATTAATTTTTTTTTTTTTTTCGTCGGGTCGTAGGTCAACAAAATCCCCGGACGATTCTGTATCGATGCGGACTTAGATATCTCATTCGCGGCTGTCCGGAATCCAATGAATAAAATCGAGCGGCTCGTTCGGTGGCGCGACGTCTGCGGTTCGACGCGTCCTCGCGATTATTTATCGATCGCGCGCGTGCGACGATCGTTAGAGAGGCTGATTTTATCGGCGTACCTGAAGTCGTCGAGACGAGCCTGGAAAGCCTCCTTGTTGACGACGTCGTAGGTCTGCGTCTTGAATTCGTCCCTCGGCACCGACATCAGCGGCCACGTCGTCATGTTCCGCAGCGTCTGATCGGTCTGCGCGTATCTCTGGGTCAGATTGGACCTTTGGTAAAACACAAAATTTACTCGGTTTAGAGATCATCAATAATTTTTTTCATTCAATTTTTCATTCAATCATTTTTTCATTCAATGATCTAAAAATAATTTTTTAGTTAAAATGATCTAGAAATGATCTAAACATAATTTTTAGAGAAAATGATCTGAACATAATTTTTAGAAAAAATGATCTGAACATAATTTTTAGAAAAAATGACCTAAAAATATTTTTTTTAGAAAAAATGATCTAAAAATTATTTTTTAGTAAAAGTGATTTTTTTACAACTTGGTATTAAATTTAATCTCCAAGAAAAAAAAGTTAATCTAACCAAATATTTTCAACAATTACTGTAAATTATTTCTACTTTACAAATTTAGTCGCAAAAAAACTAACAAATATTTTCCATGTTCCAGTTCAGCATCCACTCGACCCAAATAAATTCCCTCGAAACTACAAGAAGAATTGAGCACTAAAAACTTCGAGCGATTCTCGTAAATCCCAAATGATTTCGACGCCGTGCAAAATTGCAGTCGGGGGCTTAAAAATACCCGGAATTGTCCTTGGATCCCGTATAAGACGTTGGAATCGAGGCCACCGAGGAATTATCGCTCGTCGACGATTTTCCCGCTTCCGCGGTGGAAAATGGAAAAAACCGGCGGTACCGTTTATTTTCATTGCGTTGTCTCTCGGCGCTGACGCTCGACGCGCGCGGCTACGGGAGTTTCATTGAGGCAATCGCCGACGGCCGCCGCCGCGTCTGTCGTCCCTCGCGAGTTAGTCACGTACGTGCAGAGGGATCGAGAGAACTCCGGCCACGTGCAGCGGCGGCGGTCGCGAAAATTGCTCGGGCACGAGGAAATTCCACGTGGCCTTCGAAAGCCCGCCGAGCGCAGAGCGGAAGAAATCCACGAGGAAATCCTTCCATCGCCGGGCTAACGCAACGTAATTTCGTTCAATCGACCGGCGCGCGCGGAGTCGCAAATACCTGAGGGTGCTGCCGTTCGTGTAGATGAAGAAGGCGACCTCGGACCGCTCCAGCTGCATCTTCGTCACCACTTTGCCCAGATCGGTCGCTATCGTCACCTGGGTGAGAAAAACAAAATCATTTGTATTCTTTATTCATACAAAATCGTCGGCAATTTTCTACCAAAATTCGCTGGAATTCTTGGATCATAATACAAAATCCCCCTCATAATTTTTTACTTTCCCTGTTTTGTGTTTTTTTTTTTGTCTATGTATTAAGTTTATTATGATTTAATTGCCACTCGGGTGAGAAAAAAAATGGTTTATTTAAAATGTATTTATTTATTTATTTACCTATTTATTTATTTATTTACTTTTTTCTAAATAATTTAAGGACCGCGAACGAAGTCGCCCGAACGTCTGGCACGGGCGATATATCGGCTGCAGCGAGGGAAAATTGAGCTTAATTGAGAGACACGAGAGCGTTTGCAGAAGTGAGAGGCTCTCCCGGTTCCTCCTCGATGGCAGCTCGTCGCGCGCGCCCTCGACTATCCCCGAGTGGCTGAGTGCCCGCTCTTCGACATAGTGCCCAACGCGACCGAGGGATCCCTCGCCCGTCACATCCCCGCGACGCGGCCGCCTCGTCCTTCTCGTAATGACCCAAATCCAATTCAAAAGCGTTTCATTTCAGGTTACACGAAATATTTTTCATTAATTAATACCAAGAAAAAAATACCATTTAGGGTCCAACTCAGTCCTCAACTCAATTTGAGCTTTTGATTAATTAACATTAAGAAATCCGACCGAGTCAAGTCTAAATTTCGTCCTCAATTTCGTCAACGATTCAACCGTTTACTCTAAATTAGGATAAACGGAAAAAAAAAATAAATGGGGACAAATTCAAATAATAATAATAATAAATTGATAAAAAATAACAGAAATAAATAAAACGTAATAATAATAATAATAATAAATTGATAAAAAATAACTAAAATAAATAAAAAGTAATAATAATAATAAATTGATAGAAAATAATCGAGCTTTTAATTTAAAGAGAGTCGAAAAATATTGATGGCTGGTCGTTCGAGGATGGAAACACTCGAAGGAGCTTCCTCGAATTTTATCGATGAAACTGTCAAACCGATAAAACTGTGCCAGGACATTGGGGGCGGGGGGAGAGGGGGGGGGGGCAACTACTGTAAAGTCGATCACGATCCAACCCAGTTTGCTCCGGTAAACAGCGAGACGGGGGGTCGCGAGTGGTGCCATCTGTGTGCGCGTAGTATTTTATAAACCGAGCACGCGCACACTTTTGCATCGCTCTCCACGTCCAGGAACTTTCCACCCGGGGGCATCGCGAGCCCGCGCGCGTTAATCTATTCGCTATAACTGCTATCTCCTGTTTACTCGGGGGGCACGTAAATTGCCGGTGAATAAGGCAAAGCGGAAGCCTCGATTCCGGCGAACTTGATGCGCGCGCCGTATAATCGGCCAAATGGACTGTTCGCCACTCTGTTGGGATTGGCATTAGCGCGATGAGTTTTTGGCGTCCGGGGGGCTCGCGGGCGCGCGAGAATCGTTACAGGTGTCTGGGCACTGCGGCGCGAATAGGTAATACGGATGCTTTGAGAAATTCCGATATGTCGATGCGTGGATATTGCCATTTTTCAATATTTCGATGCGTGGATATTTTCATTTCTCTATATTTCGATGCGTGGATATTTCCATTTTTCAATATTTCGATATTTCAGTTTTTCGATATTTCGATATCTCAATATTTCAGTTTTTCGATATGTCGATATTTCAATATTTTATTTTTTCGATATTTCGATACTTCGATATTTTAGTTTTTCGATATTTCGATATTTCGATACTTCGATATTTTAGTTTTTCGATATTTCGATACTTCGATATTTTAGTTTTTCGATATTTCGATACTTCGATATTTTAGTTTTTCGATATTTCGATACTTCGATATTTTAGTTTTTCGATATTTCGATATTTCGATACTTCGATATTTTAGTTTTTCGATACTTCAATATTTTAGTTTTTCGATACTTCAATATTTTAGTTTTTCGATATTTCGATATTTCGATACTTCGATATTTCAATTTTTTGATACTTCGATATTTCGAGAGTTCGATATTTTATTTTTTTGATATTTCGATATTTCGATACTTCGACACACACAAAAAAATAAATCCAAGCTGTTTACCTGACTCTCGATGTCGGAGACCTCCTGGCGATAGATGAGAATGTCGTGCAGGGTGTTCGCGGTCTGCACGATGAGCGCAAGGATCGGTATGAACGGCAGCACGAGCATCTGCAGCAGCTGAATCCTGCGGCCGCGTCGATGGGCCGGGTCGGTCGCCCGCGCCCAGCACGACTTTTTCCTGCTCGACTTGGTGCCCGAGACGTCGTCCGACGAGAGGCTCCGCACCGAGCTCACCTCGGCCACGCAGGAACCGTTCCGCGGCGACATGCTGCAACACCCAACTTCCCGTTTGATTGATGTAGCCACACAACGCGCGCGTATCATGGGATGCATGGGCGGATGGATGGGCTTTGTCCCCCCCTTCTCCCCCCGTTCCCCTTTGATTGCGCAGGATCCATTATCTTAACCAAGACGCACACCCTCGTGATACCCCAAGCACATGGTTATATAGACGGCCTCTTTGCATTATAGACGTTTCGGCTGGTATAATCAATAATCCATTTTCCGGCCGCTACACCCAACCGATATAGTCCCTTATCCTGTTGACACTAAGGCCCGTCAGCTCACGTTCACGTAGATTCGTTATTTATCGTTATTTCTGTCGTTTGGAAATAGTTATAAATAATATCAACTGAGTGATACATTTTTTTGTGGTAGATAAAAATGTTGCTGTGGTAGCTAAACAATTTTCTGTGGTAGCTAAAAATGTTGCTGTGGTAGCTAAAAATTTTGCTGCGTCAACAAAAAATTCGTTAATACAACAATTGATTTGTTATCACTACCTCATTTTTTTCTCCGTGTAAAAAATCTGTTTTCATGAAAATTATTTTCACCGTGGAAAACATTTTTTTTTTTTTCTCTTGATTCAGAAGAAATTATTTTTGCTGTTTTTTGTCAAAATTCATAGATCCAACTATCACGCAAAAATGATAAAATCAGCCCCCTCATTTTTTTTCTCGTTCCACTTTTCAAAGTAGATTTACCGGATTTATCATTTGACACAAATTACGTTGCTCTGTCCTGACAAAAAAAAATTGACAATTTTTTTTTCGGCAAGCCAAATGCCAAAGAACCGAGGGAAAAAAATTCTCTTGTGTTGCAGAATCAACTTGTGTCGTCCCCACTCGGGTATTTGTTGCCGCGATCGGAGGCGGCTTTGGCAAGAACGAGCGGTAATGACACGGAAGAAGAAATAAGGGGCGCTCGCTCGTCGCCCATCCCGTGCAGCTCGCGCGCTCCACCCACGTTTCGCTATCGATGACAGAGCCATTCGCGACCCCCGGGGGTCGCTTTTTATTTTCTTCCACCCACGACGCTTTTTTGCTTCGCTCTTTGATGCACTCGGGATGTGTCTTCGTCGGCTCACGCGGGACGTGGGAATAAAATTCCCCGCGGTAAATCAAAAGATGAACGCGGGAGATCGAAGGGTGCGGATTCGAGTGCTATTTCCGCGATCCCCGTGAATAGGCCCCTTAATTCCGCTCGCCTAGGTGAAATTACAAGCTCGCTTGCTCCTCGTATATTTCTCAGCCGCTGCCGAGACGATATTCTTGGGAAAAAAAAGAAGAAAAAAATATATAAGGCGCTGTGCAACCTTATGTAGGGGTTGGGAGGGCAAAATGGGACGCATAAGCGAAAAATCATTTTACGATGAAGACCCTATTTTTTATTACTTTTCACTCCTTAATTCGATTCCAATCATCAATTTGTGAGCGTCGAAAAAAGAAAAAAAAACCGCTCGGAATGGGACAAACCACAAATTCGGTAATTTGTTTTTTTTTCAACCAGTTGATGTTCAACATCTTTAGCAATGATTATATAAAAAAAAAGGTTTTGTTTATAAATATATATATTTTTTTAAATTGACTTTTTAAAAGCCAAACTGCTTGAAACACTCAAAATGCTTTAAAAAAAATTGTATTCTGGTAAACGTAATAAAACAATGTTTTTTTTAGCTCAGTGCAGGAAAAATTATTTGCACTGTTTTTGAAAAAGAAAAACAAAGTTTCAGCGATAAAAAAATTATTTGCTCTACCTTCGGCTGTGAAAAGTTATTATCAGGAATATCGAGGGCGAAGAACAAGATTTTTCTTTTCCTACCAAAAAATCGTCAAGCTACCCCGGGAAAAAGACCCACGTGTTCCGACGTATTCGAGGGAACAATAAAAGTGTATAATATATTCGAAGCGTCGAGAAAGTTTCGCGGAAAAACCAGCGTCGCCGGGAAGCATCGCGGGATGTTCGCTTTATTATTTTCCTGTGGAAGACCCGATCGTTCTCGAAGACCGTCGACGGGGTCTCCCACCTCCCCCCGGACAATTTTCCTCGCGGTTCCGCGGAAGCCATTGAGTCGAATACACAGGGGATGGGCGGGCAAAACGGGACAGCGTTTTTTTTTGTTTTTTTTCTTCAGTTTCGATTATTTTGCGGGGCGAAATGGGACAAACCCCCATTATATAATGTTTTTTTTAGATTCAGCACTAAGCTAATTTTTTATTTATTTTTTATTAAAAAATATCATATAAATAATTTCTTGTTAGATTCTACACTAAGCTAAACTTATTTATTTTTTCTTTAAAAAAATTATGTAAACAATTTCTTATTAGATTCTACACTAAACTAAAAAAAAACAATTTTTTATTAATTCAAAAAAAGGATGTAAATAATTTCTTATTACATTCTCCACTAATCTAAAAAAACAATTTTTTTCCATTTAAAAAAAATCACCAATAATTTTTTTTAAGATTCAGCACCGAGCTAAAAAAATGCAATTATTTATTTGATCAAGAAACAAATTGCGTACTTAATTAGTGCTTACAATTCGTGAGCTCGACGACAATTTCCGAGAGGAATTTCGAGCAACAAGCGGGTTCGCCGAGTTTGATCCGGGGTGACGAGGGGGTTGGAGGGGTGGAGAGGCCGGTGGAGTCTCGTTTGCCGGGAGGCTCATCGACGTCGCGCGTCTCCGGGAGGAAGGCAGCTCGCCATTGTCGAGCCAGCGGAGCGGCAGAGTCAATGCTACACCATAGAGGGTTCTCCGGGCGGTCTACATTATTGCACAGTGCGCAGTCGATACAGACGACGACGACGACGACGTCGGCCACGACGACAATGCCACTCGCTCCCGGCCGGCGGCTTCCGCAAAGGAGCGTCAAACAAAATGGTACCCTCGAGCGGGGAACCCGGGGCCCATTGAACGCGCTTCTCGCGTTCTCGTTCTCCGGTTACGAGGAGGCAATAAGCCACAGACACGCTCGTGAGCGGGAGAGAGAGAGAGAGAGACGGAGACTTCCGAGTGATTAAACTACCCTCGGTTCTCGCGTCAACGGTGGCAAATTATCCGAGAGCAGAGAAACTGCCTCTTCACCCTCTGCTTCCGCTTTCCACAACTTCTTCTTTGGCCCCGTTGTAGCGGGTATTGTGTAACTCGGCTTGACAGAAAGTTTGAGCGCACTTTTGGATTTTTTAGACTGGTTCATATTTGGATTTTTTTTTTTTTTTTCAAAGTTACACTGAGAGAAATCCAGCATTGGTAACCATATTGGTTACGAATATTGGTAACTAAATAGGTACCAATACTGGATTCTAAAAAAAAACCAATACTGGATTTTTTTTAAGTTACACTGAGGACAGTGAATACTGGATTTTTCTCTTATTCCAGTATCCAGTATTTTTTTCTCTCAAATTCAGTATTCAGGTATTCCAGTGTAACTTTGAAGAACAAAAAAATTGTTCCAAATATGAAAATTGTTACAACAACTATACAAAATAATTGTCACTTTATAAATATTGTCGTAATTTAAGGGTTTTTTTTTCCAAACACTAAAAAAGAATACGTAGAAATAATTTGATGATCGTAATTTTGCATTGTTATGATATTGTGACGCAGTTGAGCAAAAAAGTTGAACCACTTTTTATTGTTTTTTTATTTCAAAGAGTCTAAAAATAAATATACGTGAAAATAATCTGAAAAATGTGATGTAATTTGAAAATTTAAATTTCAGAGCGAGAGCCTAAAATGTGGGTCGCGATGGACCGGGACTCTTCAGGCTTGCCGAAGGGAGACGAAAAAAAAAGAAGAGAAAATTAAGCTCTCGCAGGTAGAAAATCGAAGGCTGCGTAAGGGCCGCTCGTCGAGGATACACGAATAGCCAATATTTACCCACTGGCCCCCTCGTGTGTATCGTTGCATAGTGTTCGATTACTGCGAACAGCGGCGACGGCAGCTTCGGTACAACGGAAACACGATGTGTGCGGAGGGAGCAGCCAGGACCTCGGGTTTCATTAGCACGAGCCCATCTAGCCCGACACTCGTGGTACATATAACGTGTAACAACGTTGCGCAAGAGGGAAAAAACGAGGAGAGGAGGAGAAAAAAAATTGATGGAAAGTCGCCTGTCCCGTATTCAACGACCCGCCAGTCGCTTTATTTATTTTTTATGATCTGTTTTTTTTTTCTTTTCTTCAGAAATCGTCGAGGACGTCAGATTGAAAACAGGCTTCACGTTCGATTCGTGAGTTGAAAGATTTTTTTTTATCTCGAAACGTAATATATATTTTTATTTTCCTGGGGGTAAATTTTAAGAATCTTAAAAATAAAATGAAAAACTAAAGATTAAGAAAATTCGGATCGTTCGATTAAAAATAAATAAAAATTCATTGAGGTGACAAAAAAATCCGACGAAGCCTTTATTTAATTTTTCGAATTACTCCAATTCTTAATTAAATCGACGTCTACGTGGGGAAAAAATTAGACCACCACGAATAAAATCCTCCACCCACCCTCAACACCCACGCAAAAAAAAGCGAGACGAAAAAACGAGTCTCGCACCGTCGCGTAATTTTTTCCAATGCGAATAGCAGCGACAGTGCAAAAAAAAACGGTAAAATCCTTAAATAAAAACGTAGCTCGCGTTGCTTTGTCGGGGCGTTTTAAAGCAATATATAAAACCGGTCGCTCGGCTCGCAGGATTATTAATAAAACGACAATTTCACGGTTGTCGAGGAAAATTTTTGCAGCGGCTCGGGCGATGCATCTCGCTCGGTCGAGCGAGCGATCGAAATAACGTAATGCAGCGGCAGCGCGCGGGGCAGACGACGACAACGCGACGGTGACGAACCAGCGCGCACACGATGCTCCAATTAATTGTGCCCCCGTGCACGAGACGAGGGCCGCGCGCGCGGGGTGTGTAGACATATAGAGTCGTGTAGTTATGTATGGGCCGTTCCACCGAGTTTCGACCTGGTGACGACCCTTGACCCTTCCGATACACCCGCAATCTTTTGTGCCATTGATACAACTATAAAAAGAGCTAATTTTTTTTACTGCCCCATCGACGTGCATCGCTTATCCAATTGATAAAAAGAATCGAAAATAATTAATTTTTTAAAAATCGATAATAATTAATTTTTTAAAAATCGATAATAATTAATTTTTTAAAAATCGATAATAATTAATTTTTTAAAAATCGACAATAATCAATTTTAAAAAATCGACAATAATTAATTTTAAAAAAATCCACAATAATTAACGTAAAAAAATCGACAATAATTAATCAAAAAAAATCGTGAAAACTATGGCGTTTAGAAATGTTTTTTTAGTATGAAAAAAATCGATAATAGCGATTTTTTTTAAGTTTCGCCCTAACTATCGCGTTTGTAAAAAAACTTCCGGAAAAACCATTTTCGAGCAAATAAAAAATTTGTTCACCGTGCCGAAGTAAGCCGGCGATTTTTTCTATTTTTTGCGCCTTCTTTCGACAGCAACGAAAATGCAACAAAAAAGGGTCAGACTCTTGCAAAAAATGGTCGAAATTTGATCGAAATTCCTGGTCGAAATTCGGTGGAATGCCCCATATATATATGTATATAGGAAGGCCGGGACCGAGCGTCGTCGCCCTCGAGGCAGACGATGCTCCGAGCGAGCTCGACCATTAGATTACATATCGACAGGGGTAGTGGTTTATTACCGTGTTATACGTACCCGTCGTCAGCAACGACGACGCGTCTGCCGCATATCGGACCCGCGCGAGCTCGCAATAATAACGCGTAACGTCGACCCCCCCCCCCCCCACTGGTCAAGCGCATAATTACGAAAGGGCCGAGCGCTTCTCCGCCTTGATTGACGTAGGTGCTCCGAATTTTCGACACCCTTGCGAACGTTTTTCGCAGCTTCATTATTTTTTCACAGAAACGTGACATTTTTTTAAATACGAAAAAACAAGTGGTAGATACGGATATTAAAATTGCTGAGTTTCATTATTTTACGTCAATTTCTTTTTTAGTTTTTTTTAGCAAAATCAGAGTTTATTATTTTCCTTTTTTATTTTTTATTTACCTTTTTTTTTGGGAAATACGACCACAGATGCAGATACGAAAATTGTGATAAATTTCACTAATCTAATATGTTTTCTAGTTTCTTTTAGAGTTCCAAAAATAAAAACTTAATCTTTTTTTTTAGGAAAAATATTACTGGATGAAAAGTTTCGATACAGCAAGATTTTTTTTTCGCTTTTGGAGCCGCAGAAATGAAAATTCAGTGGCGTCAGTGGATTTGCCAGAGTGACTATATTGAAGGCAGATCGTGGTCGAGCTTCGTGCAGTGGCAAATCCGTCACCAGGACACTCGACTACAGGCCGAAACGACGACTGGTGAAATTCCTTCTCGGAGGGTCGAAAAATCCACGTCGCTTGGCTCGGCGGACGTAAATCTTCGTTATCGGGTCGTGCGAAGGGACACGAGACACAGAGGATGCTGGGGGATGCGGCGACATCATCGTGGACACGAGTAATAGGGAAGGAAATAAGACAAATCGAGGGTGGTCCAGGGCAACACAGGTATTCATAATAAAAATCGAAACACGTAGAATGTAAAATTCGCAGGCATCGACAGATTTTCAATTCACATGCGTCGTGTACTTACGTTGCATTACATAATTGCTGGAAAAATTAATTAAAAAACTAAAATCGAGGCTATTTAATTTGTTTTTTAAAGACACGTAAAAATCTCTGATATCCATTGAACAATATTTATTTATTTATTTGGTTGCATCGTCCTCGTTTGGCTTCTGATATATTTTTTTATAGACAGAAAATAATTATAGCCAAAAAAGTTTTTTTTTATTGTAAGAGCCAATTTTTTTCTCATCGATGAAATTTTTTTAATTAATTCTATTCTTATAGAAAATAATTGGTTCAAATTTTCAAAAGAAAATAATTATTTCAAATATACGCGAGCAAAAAATATATCTAAGATACATCCGAAATATATTCAAAATCAATTTTTATTATATTGTCGCCCAAAAAGTTGGATATGTCAGATACATTTAATTTTTTTTTCATCAGTTAACGTTTCCGAGTCTCCGAGTTGCAATATTTTTAGCTTATTACCAATTAATAATTAACACAAATAATTAATGACAATTTGTATGAATTCACGATATAAATATTCGGATACTCACTCGTCGTGAATGGTGAGCATGCCGAAGGCAGGCGACGCCGCTGGCCGCACGCAGCCTCACCTCGGTTTTTCGCTCTGACAATTCGACACGAACGACGGCAGCAGCAGCAGCAGCGGCAGCGGCAGCAGCAGCGAAGGACCTCGGGGCCCGCTGAATGGTCAGCACGCAGACACGACGCGCGGCAGTCGTATTATCTCATAGAGACCGACGACGCGGAGAAGAGGCTCGTCGTTCTCAGTTGTCCATTTAGTCTCGACACAAAGGTACGTGCTCGGGGCAGGGGGTACCATAAAGTCATCTCAATGGCAATTACTACCAACACCCATGTACACATCGGGTTACACTGTGCGGATAATGGGGCGTCTCGCTCGTGGCGTCATGGCCCAGTGTCACGACGACACGGTGGCCACTCGACGCGGCTCAAATATATATATTTTTCTACATCGAGAATTATTTTCACGTTTTTTCCTACTTCGAGAATTATTTTCACGTTTTTTTCTCACCAAGAGAAATATTTTTTTGGCCTCTTTACACGAGTTTCCAATTTTTCGAATTTTTGGAGTTTGTTGAACTGTTTTTGGAATATTTGGAATATTTTTTTTTCTGCTTCGAAAATTATTTTCGAATTTTTTCTCACCAAGAGAAATATTTGTTTGGCTTATTTCTACGAGTTTCTGATTTTTGGAAAAATTGGAGGTCGATTAGTGGATTTTTTTCTGATAGTTCCAAATTTTTTTTTGGGAACCTTCGACGAGTTTTTGATTTAAAAAAATGGGGTTCGATTGACAAGCTTTTTTTTCGGTCACACGAAAATAATGGAAAAAATTACGAAGTTCCACAATTTTTGTTACCTAGATAAAGAAATATCACAGAGCGTTAAAATTCAAGAATTAGTCAAAAAAATTAGAGAAGAGAATAGAGAAAATAATAATGCAAAAAAATCGAATTTTCAGTTTCCGAGAGAGAAGGAAGAACGCGGAAGGAAAGTCGATCCGCCGTGTCCGCCGCGGCCACGTGCGACGTACGGATGTGTCGAAGCGTCGGTGGAAAAGTAATGAAAAGTAGCCGTAATAGCGGATCCCGAGATGGCACTCGACAAATCTTCCGTACACGTTTCCCTCTGCCCTCCCCCCTCGTTTCCTCTGAATTGGCTTATCCCGCCCAGGCCAAGGAACTTTCTTATATTCGCGCGGTCCGCGCGAGCCGCGCTCGATGAAAGCCCACTACGATTGCCGAGCGAGCGAGCTCAATTTACGGGAGAGTTATTTGCTTAGTTGCGTCAGCGCGTTATAACCCGAGCGCTCGAACGCGGGTGAGAGAGAGAGAAAATAATAACGTCAATCGCTCGTGCAAAACTTTTTTACTCGCCGACGATAAACCGCATATTTATTTTTTATTTTTCTTGTAAAAAGAGCATATTTCTTGTTTATCAAGAAAAAAGAAACGAATTTTTTAATGCGTCACAAAAAATAATTGCAAGCGATAACGTGAAACGTGCAAAATTTTTTTGTTTTATTATTTTTTATTTTTCGCAAAAAAAAAAAAATGTTTTGCTTATCAAGAAAAAACGAAAGAAATTTTTTGATCCATCACGAAAAATAAATTCGCCAAAAATTCCAACAAATTTCACCTATATTTTGCACCAGCGACTGAATTTTTTTTTTTCACCTTCAGACTGAACAAAATCCATGTCGCGGATTTTTAATTACATTTTTTTACGGTATAAAAAAATTAAGCTCAAAGTCTCCGTCAATTCCGATCGACAATGCGGACGTTGTGAGATTAAAAAAAAGGATAAAAAGAATTTGTGCAAGAGGGAAAAGAGAAAGAAAAAAAAAGAAAGTCGTTTACGCGGCGAATGGGGGCCGCGATTACAGCGCGAAATCAATTTTTTAATCGCTCGGCTTTGATTCAGCCCCGCCGACGATTTTAAATTATGGAACGCGCGAGCGTTGAGGATAATTGAAGTGACGTAGTTACGCGCCGAAGGGAGAGAGAGAGAGAGAGTGAGAAAGTGCGAGCAGGGCGCCGAGGGCCGGGCAACAAGTAGTTGAGCGCGCGGTTCATCGCTCAGAGGGCCGAAAGCCGCGCGAACCTTTTCGCGAGCCTCTGTATTTTAATGAAGCTTCTGGCTCAGCGGGTTCGCCTCAACTTTTCAGCCTCCAAACTAGTTTAATCATCCCTCTGTCTCCCTCGGCTCGCCGATTTTACGTAACACCCTCGCCGTCCCTTTAATTAATTAACCACCACGCGCGACTCTCGTGACTCTCGCGACTCTCGCGACTCTCGTTGCAACCGGAGAAGTAATTTTTTTTCTTAATACTCGAATTTCACATATGATTTTCGAGCTTTTTAGAAAAAGAGACGTTTTTCAATCAATTTTCATTTTTTCGAAATTGGATTTTTTTTCAGGATTTTTTCTCACACTTGAACGAAATAATTTCAATTATTTCTATCAAATAAAAAAAAAATTTAATTATTGAGCGAAAATTTCGATCAATCGCGACTTGTGGATTATTTAAAAGAAGCAAACGATGATTCTTTATTCTTTTTTCACTGCTTGGAATTAAATTCGATGAACAAATTTAAATTCCGAACGAATGTGAAATAGACCGAGAATTTTTAAAAAGAGTCTTTAATTTTTTAATCAATCTTCATCTTTTCGAAACTGCAATTTTTTTCAGAAGAAAAAGAATATCAAAAAAATTCTTTCTTTTTTTAAAGAATTTCAAAATTATTGTGTGAAAATGTTTATCAATCGCGACTTGTGGATCATTAAAAAAAATTCTTTATTCTTTTTTTAATGCTTGGTATTAAATTCCCTGAACAAATTAAAATTCCGAACGAATGTAAAATTGATCGAGAAATTTCTCGCTGTCGCGGGGCTCGTTGTTAAGTAACGAGGGTCTCCACCCGAGGAGCCGCGACGCAGCCGCGGAGCGCGTAACGAGGGGAGCGCGTAAATTACAAGCGGGCCCGAGCGACGAACTTGGTTAGCCAAGTGCAAAGTTCAGACTTGCCGTGATGACAAAGTTGTCAGCCGAGAGTGTCTCACGCACGTGTCCCTTCCGTGCGGCCAATGCGGCGCGACTTTGACGCCGTGTGTCGTGCGCAAAGTTCAACGAACTCTCCAAAGTGAGCTATTAATTCTCTATCCATTCGTGCGGGAGAAAAAGAAACGAATTCTCGGCGCATCAGACTTGACACATAAATACTGGACCAGGTGTAAAAAAAAATGCGTCTCCGGTCCCCCAATTTTTTTACCGCAACGCGACAAAAAAAACCCCTTTAATATATTTTTTTTCAATTTACATTTTTACCACGAAAATAAAAGTATTTCTTTAAGCACCAAAACTCCAACGCGACAAAAAATCCCAGGTCACAAAGTGACCTTAATCTTTTTTTTTTAATTCACATCTTTACAACGAAAATTTGACGAAAATAAAAGTATTTTTTTAATCACCAAAGCTACTGGAATAATGACGATAATAACAGCAATCGACCCACAATTTTGTACCGCGAAAAAAGTTCAACGAACTCTCCAAAGTGAACTATTAATTCTCTATCCATTCGTGCGGGAGAAATAAAAAAGAATTCTCGGCACATCAGACTTGACACGTAAATACTGGACCAGGTGTAAAAAAATTCGTCTCCGGTCCCCCAGTTTTGTCACCGCAACGCGACAAAAAATCCCAGGTCACAAAGTGACCTTAATCTTTTTTTACAATTCACCATTTTTATCAAAAATATTTACAACGAACATTTTGCGAAAACAAAAATATTTTTCCAACGACCGAAACAACCGGAATAATAAAAATAATAACAACAACCGTCCCGCAATTTTTTACCGCGAAAAAAACATGAAATCACAGCCGACTCAGCGTGGAAACTGGGTCAGCGGGCGGTAAAACCGGGGGTGACGGGGATGGTTCGAGGGTTGCACAACGGGGGATCGTCGGACGTTTATCAGAGCCACAGAAAAAAAAATTGACATTCAGTAAAAGTGAATTCAGAAATAAAAAATATATATCTTACGTCTCAGCTGTGCGAGTCGATCCTCGACCTCTCGAGTGTCCTGAGAAAAGTTGGCTTTTTTTTTTTTTTTTTTCAAACCAATTACAAACTTTCTGTCGCACCAATTTTCAATTTCACGACGGTAATTTTATTAACAATTTATTTTCAATAATAATAATTATTATTTTTATATTAATTACAGTCGGACGATAATTTCGAGCACGATTTTTCCACGGAGGGGAAAATTCGACGAGGACGATTTTTCGTTCGCCGCTTCGACAAAGTTTTCGCCGCGGGAGAAGAGCTAACAGGTGTTCGCCCGAGGAGCGCGCGGTCGCATACTGAACTCCCGAGGAAGACGCGCGAGCGAAGCGCAGCGGCGTCGTGCACGCGGGGGGCGCTCCCCGCTGACGAGAGGCTCTCCCGTCTCCACCGCGCGCATCGGCCGTCCAGTGCACAGGCCGTCCCGCGTAAGTACAGCCCGGAAATCCTCTCACCGACTTTCCACCGAATTTTAATCCATATAAAAATAATAAACATCAGCGACAAATCTCGTTTGTGGCAGTCAACCACTGGGATACCAGCATTTAAAAATGATATCAGCGACAGAATCTCGTTTGCGGCGGTCAACCACTGGGACATCTGCATACAAAAATTATATCAGGGACAGATCTCGTTTGGGGCGGTCAACCACTGGGACACCTGCGTTTAAAATGACATCAGCGACAAATCTCATTTGGGGCGATCAACCACTGGGACACTTGGGTATAAAACTTGCCTATCCCGTCTCCACCGCGCGCATCGGCCGTCCCGCGTAGAACAGCCCGGAACCAGACTGGACGCGATATAGATTGGCCTTATCGTCGATATATGGAAGGCGGATGTGTTCCTCAGGGGGGAGGGTTTTACGGCTGAGCCATAAACTCGGGGAGAAAAAAAGAAGTCGCATCGGTAACTTGGCAACGTGTGGAGCGACGGCTGTCAAAAGTCCACGTGGTTATTTTTATTCGTTTTTTTTTGTGCGGTAAAATAGATTTTTTTTCTCAGCAGTTACGGAAAAGTGGAAAAAGGCGCTACGTATCGTCTTTATTTTTTTCATATTCCTGAGGTAGTATATTGAGAATTCGTTGTGGTTATTTTTTTATAGTCACTTATTCATTTATTTCTATTTTGGTAATATCGAAAATCGTTTTTTTCTCCCGGTTAATGAAAAATGCAAAAAGTTCTACGTATCGTCTTTATTTTTTTAAACATATTCCTCAGGAATATATTTAAAAAATGTCGAGGTTGGGGTGGCTCAGTTATTTCGCTGCACCGTAGTAAAAATGTTTATTCGTCGGTCGTCCAAGGACTCGGCGACTCCACCTTAGACCCCTCGCGAGCCTGCGGACAAAAGAGGGCGCATAGCGATGCCACTATGGAATGCGCCTCGTATATTTAGAACCTCGGTCCACTGACAAGGGAATCGCTGTTCGAGCCGTGGGAAGCTCCTCGCTAGCGATTTCCCATTTTTTCGTCAATATATCAATCTTACGTCGGTTCAAAACGTGTCCCAACGAAATTGAAAATTCTTTTCCGGCTCGTCATTTTTTTCGCGGCTCCCGCGTCACATCGACCTATTTACAAATTTTGCGGAAAGTTCATCGAGCTTTTAGTCAACATTTTACTCTTTTTTTTTTTGCCCCCAATTTTCCCTTAAGTGAAAAAAAAAACAAAAATTTTGTCAACCAAAAAATATCGCATTGTCGAAAAAATAAAATAAAACAAAATAAAATAAAATAAAATAAAATAAAATAAAATAAAATAAAATAAAATAAAATAAAATAAAATAAAATAAAATAAAATAAAATACAAGGAAAGGAACGAAACGGCAGATCTAATTGCCGAGGGTTGCAAGGTTTAACCGGCCTAACTGGCGTAACTCGATTTCGGCTCCCGACGAGGGGGCGGAAGTACCGAGCTCGCTCGAAACTCCCGGCGTCCCGCCTCGTCCATTTGCGTCCCCGCTGAAAGGGTTTTTCGTCGCGTTATTTATTTTTTTATTTTTTTTTCCACCCTCCAGCGAATGTCGAGCCGTGTGTCGCACCTACGCGTGGCCCACACACGAGCCGACGTCTCGTGCTTCGGGTTCGTTTTGCGTAGTGGCAAACGTGGCTGTTGACACGCGGCGATGTTCAACGTGTTTGAAAAGTCGTCCCTCGCTATTTTCCACGCCCATTACAGATCGACTGGACCGCAAACTACCCCCGTGTATTCCCGGCCGAGAGTTTGCGTCACTATGCGGCACGTACTCGTCTCTTTGCTCGCGGCCCGCCGAGCTTTGTGGCAGCGGAGACTCCCTTGCGTCATAAAGAATTTATTAGAGAGAAACCTCGTGTGTCTCGAGGTTCGAGCGGCGCGGAAAAAAAAAACATTAATTCCGTCGCTCTGCGTCACGATAATGTCGGTGTTCACGAGGGACGCGGGGGACACCGAGAAAAGTCTCGGAAAATGGCCCAGGCGGCCGTTGTCCCAGTAGTTGACCGCTCGTCTCAATTTTTTTTTTTTTTTTTCGGCCTGCAAAAATCGTACCTGTGATTTTTTTTACATTTTTCTGGCTCGAAAATCTATTTCCGACGATGTCAGGCATTTTTTTCCGCCGTCTCGAATGGCCGAATTGCAGGAAGAGGCCATTAGTTAATTAGCGTGACTCGATTGAATTTAATTTGAGGTGAATTTGTCGATTCGCGTCACGATAGCGTGACACAGCGCGAGTGGGAGTGACGATGAAACTCGTGAAATGGGTTTAAAGACCGATGACCCAGTCGTTGACCGCCTGTCGATGTTTGAACGCTGATTGTTTTGATTGTTCGGCGTCGTTGAAATATTTGCCCGGCGATAGAGAGAGAGACGAAAGTTTTGTCGATCTAACTTGAAAGGTCATCGACTGTTCAAATATTTTTCACCAGTGAAAACGATACCCGTGACAGTCGACGGGGTCATTGACCGGGACCGTAACGTTTTTCTGACCCTCGGATAGAAAACACGTGTCCGTCGATTCGAGGAATTCTTCGACCGTCGAGAAAAGACAATTAATTCATTCGTGTAATTTCAGTTATTTCCTACCCATTGCGTCACGATGATGTAACAATGTACAAATCGGACTTACAGAACGCCCTGTAAAAACGGTTCTAAATTCCAATGTCCCCGTGTCAATATTTGAATGACGATTATTCTGATTATTCTGCTTCGTTGTAGTATTTTCCCACTGACCTCATTTATCACGTGACTGTGACTATTCGGATCCTCTCACGAATTTCCCACCGAATTTTAATGGACGAAAATAGTAACATTTTTTGGGCGGTCAACCACTGGGACAGTGACGTATAAAAATATCAGCGACAAATCTCGTTCCGGACGGTCAACTACTGGAACATCTGCGTATAAAAATAATATCAACGACAAATCTCGATCAGGGTGGTCAACCACTGGGACATCTGCGTATAAAAATAATATCCGCGACAAATCTCGATCAAGGCGGTCAACCACTGGGACATCTGCGTCATACAGGACCATCGAGCGCTCCTCTCAAGGATATTTGCCATCGGCAAGCGGGATCAAAGCTGCCCAGTGATTAAATCCCATCTCCGAGGCTTCGCTATACCCTCTGATTGGAGACTCGCGTCTGTCGACTCGAGGAACTTTTTCGTCCGTCAGAAAAAGGCAATTATTTCATTCACTCCCGTTGACTCGTCGCGCGGGAATATAACAGGGAAACAGTCGGGGCGAATCCTTCCCGCACCGCGCGTCGATCCCCCTCGATAGACGTGGATCCGGTTGGCCCATATAAAAAAATAAATACACACACGAAGGACGTTGTGTTTGTTTTTTCGCGTATTTGCTCGATTCCCCGGGGTGGATCGCGTCGGCAGAAACTTCCCCTCGAGCTTTCGGCCGATCGGGAGCACGAGCGATGCACCCTCCGAACTTTCGCCCCTCTTCCGTGCGTCCTGCGGATCTGTTGATCCGGTTAGTTCGGCTCCTCGATAATCAGCGCGTCGGCCGGAGAGCGGATTATTATTCCACCTTTATGCCCGCCACACGTGTGTTTGGTCGCGTTATTAGATTCGTTCGGGGCAAAACGAATTTGTCCCAGAATACCGCGGATTTATGGATGAAAAATATAATCATTTTTTTTTCGTTAAAAAATGGTTTTTTCGTTTAAAAAAATCACGTAAAAACTATTTTTTCTCATGATTTTTTTTTCGTAAAAAAAAAAATCCGGACAGTCGGTTGGCCCGATAATTTGATTTTTCATGCATTTGGGACGAAAGAACAAAACGATACTGCGAGGAAAAAAAAAATCGCGACTCTGGACCAAAAAGGCGACTCATCCGGATTTTTTTTACAACTTTATTTTCCAACGAAGTCGACGCGCATATTTTTTCCAATCGCTCGAGCTTGAATAAAAAGAGCTGCGAAAAAAATGGCAAATTTTTTTCATCCGTTGATCCGGAGCTCCGCTCGCTGGACGAGGGTCGGTCACGTTCGAGCTCGAAATCCCTCGGTCGATGGACAGCGAGCAGTAAAAACCGGAGCAACGCGCGAGGAAAACGTAACGAAAATTCTCACACGTGTACTTAATAATTTATTGTCATTCGTCGTGAATTCGATCGTCGTCGTATACAACACATTTACGTATCGCGTTTCTCGCAGTCGAATTATTATTCGTAGTCCTGCGATTTTTTTATATTTAAAAAACAAACGTATCTTTAGTATGATATGTAAATCTTTCGACGGTTCTGCGTGTTCGTCTCTGACTCGAGGGAGGCACTAAATGTGCGTGAAAAAATAAATACTCGCTAATCGGACAAACTGCACTCGGAAAAATCGTGGCAGTCCTGGTAAAATCGTAAAACAACGTCTGGCAATTTTTAAATCGAGAGACAATTTCATAAAAAAAGAAGAAACTAATTTCGCCTTATGAGAATTATTTTACAGTCCTCATAATTATAAAATAATAAAACAAAAATGTTACCTGTTGCTGCTGTTATTTTACGCAAAAAAAAAACAATAATATCGTGTTTACAGCAGCAAAAAAAAAAATTAATGACCGAGAAATCGATAACCATCGCTTAGTTACTAACACTGCATTTTTTTCCGAGTGCCTCGTTAAGTCTAATAATCGCTGCTAGTGGATGCGGTGCAGTCTCATTGTCGTCGTTACTTCTGCGCCTCAAAAAATACCTTCTCGCCTCGTCGCAATTTCGTCTCTACCCGAGCAAACAAAAATCTACTCCACAACGTGTCAACAACAACAACAACAAAGTGCTTTCCCCATTTTGGGAGAGCAACAAAAAATGGAATGATTGAATGAAGGAATGTTAATCAGCTGCTCATGGAAAAAAATAATCAGGGAGTGATGACGAATTTTTTTGCTGCGTCGACGAATTTTTTTTGTCGCAGCAAAATGTTTAAATTTTTATTTAATCATTTTGTCAAAATGTCAAAATGTTTAATTTTGACGTAGCGAAACTTTTGTCGTCACTCCGTTGATATTTTTCTCTGCGCCTGAATTAATGTGGCGCCTCGAAGCGTCTTTCGTGCATTTTGTTCGTTCAAATCTGCGGCTTGGGCGGGATATAGGTGACGACAGTCGGCTGAATCAGACTGTTCATTTCGTGGAGCGGCTCCTTCATGACCTCCTCCTCGGTGCTGTGCAGCGGCTCGGTGCAGTATTCCTGTCCGCAGAGCTTGCACGACTCGAAATGTGGCTTTATGGAATTTCGCAGTTTCTGAAAAACACGCGAATTTTTTTTTATTCATTTTTTTCAAGGCGTAAATATAATTTTTAATCGACTTATTAACAATTGGAAGAAAATCACTTTGTTCCAATTTAAAATCAATCAATCAAATCAATAAAAACAATTTTCTTCCAAATAAAAAAAAAACATTTTCTTCCAAATAAAAAAAAAACATTTTCTTCCAAATCAATAAAAATAATTTTCTTCCAAATCAATCAAAATCTTTCTGTTCCAAAATAATTTCGTTCATTTCGTTTTACCTCGTACAAAGTGACGCCTTCGGATCTTATGAGTACGTAGATCGCGAAAGCTGGAAGACAAATTAGTGAGAGCGACGCGATTCCCCATCCCAGAGCCTCGGCCCACCAGGGATACTCGTAGGCTCCGTTGTGGAAAGTCGGAGGCTCGTAGTCGATCAAGCTGAACACCCACACGGCCTGGAGAAGGAGCAATTTTTTTTTAATCAGATATGCGAAAAGAAAAATTGTATTTTAAACAGAATCGTAAATCCTCATTAGTTTAAGTAATCAATTTTAAAGTACGGTCTGTTTTGTAGGTGTGATTGAATAATAATAATAAAACAAATAAAAAATTACCATGATGAGGAGAGGTGCGGCAATTAGCCAGCAAAAACGAAAGTACATTGAGGGAACGCGGCCTGTCATTTCCTTGACGTTGCTACAGAGTCTTCGCACCCCGTAGAACCAGGATATGGCGATCACCTCGAAGAAGGCCAAAAACATTATGGATATCGAGGCGGCGTAGTGATCTATCAGTTGGAAGAAGAATATTCCACCCTGAAAAAATAGTATTATTTAATTATTTATTTATCAATAATTAATTATTAATTATTTATTTATTAGTGATTAATTATTAATTATTTATTTATTAATGATTAATTATTTATTGATTATTTATTATTTATTGTTTATTTATTTATTCATTTATTTATTTATTTTTGGTAAATTGCAATTTTTCTAATTTGACTTTATTTCTCTATTCCATATTACCTGCGTGACGTTCGGCAGTCCGAACAAAAACGACACAGCGCAGATCAGCAGGACCAGCATCTCGTGGCACAGCAGATGATTCTTCACCCAATTTGGAAATCCGTCCTGTATCGACGTCACGACGACCTCGACTATGGCGAACTGGGAAGAGAGACGGCGAAATTAGGACAAAATTGTAAGTTGAAATGATTCTTTTTCTTCTGCATGGGACAATAAATTTTACGCACGATTTTTTTTTTTTTCGTCAAGCAGTGAAAGTTTTCTGGTCCAGGTGGCTCGCAAAATCACGTTTTTTAAATCGACAATACATCTTGAAGCGAAGCTGCGAGCAACGCGCAATATTTATTTTTAACTCGATCGTCGAATTCGCGTCCCGAGCGTGATTCACATGTCCCATTTTGATACTCAAAGGCACCTTGATATTTTTCGGTTAAAAGGAATTTTTGACAAGTTTTAATTTTATTTAATTTGATTGATGATTTTTATAACAAGTTTTTATTTAATTTGATTTAATCTGATTTCATTTGATTAATGATTTTTATAACAAATTTTGGTAAAGACGAGCAAAAAACCTACCGCATCCAAAATGTGTTAGACCAGCGGGAAATAAAATTGAAAAATGTCTCAGTAATCTCAGTGATTAATATTCATGATGAGTCGGCGATGGTTCAAACCGATAGACGATTTTATGACGTAATTACAAATATACAAGTGTCGAGTGGTCAGCTCGTGTCTTCCCAGCTCAGCCGCGATAATAGTCGATGGACTTGCAGACGGTTCGTAATATGCTAAATAAACGTTTAGGCGTTATATGCACACACCTGACTGTTAAGTGAGAGACAAACCAGCATGAAGAAGAACAGAACGGCCCAGAGTTGCGAGGCCGGCATCTTGGCTAAGGCCTGCGGGTAAACGACGAACACCAGGCCGGGCCCTTGAATACAAAACGCAAGAGATACGTGTGAAATAACCAACGGGCATTGCCAATTAATATTTCGCAATTTTTTTATTAATAATTATTTTTAAATTAAAAAATAATGATTTTTTCGTAATAAAAAGAATTAATAAAATAATTTCCATGAACATTTTTATCTGATTTTAAAAAATAAAAATCAGAAATGAATAATATAAGTGATTTGATGAAATCTTGATCTGCTTTTTTCGGTATTAAAGAAAAATTAATTAAATGTTTGATTCGACTAAAATCTTCCGATTTTTTTCGGTAATAAACAAAAATTACTTAAATATTTGATTCGATCAAAATCATGACCTGATTTTTTC
The DNA here is from genome assembly GCA_963932165.1 of Pimpla rufipes. Classification (NCBI taxonomy): domain Eukaryota; kingdom Metazoa; phylum Arthropoda; class Insecta; order Hymenoptera; family Ichneumonidae; genus Pimpla; species Pimpla rufipes. The sequence goes on from OZ010632.1 coordinate 24,309,924, forward strand.
GGTAATAAATAAAAATTAATTAAATATTTTATTCGACCAAAATCTTGACCTGATTTTTTTAAACGATAGACGAAAATTAAAAGATGATAAAAATATTCGTCTGAATTTATTTATTTCGATAAAATGACTTATTTAGGACGTACCGTCACTGAGCACATCCTCGACCGACATGTTTTGCTCGAGCGCGATGTTGCCTATTGTCGCGAACGCGAAAATCCCCACGAGGAGGCTGCTGAACGCGTTGATGAGCGACACAGCGACCGCGTCTACGAGGATGTTGTTGTGAAATTTGTTGTAACTCGCGAAGCATATCATCGAGCCAAAGGCTATTCCCACGGAATTAAAGATTTGCGCCGCCGCGTTCACCCAAACCTGCAACGGGACGAAATCGCTCGTTGTAAATAAAAAAAATCGTTGGTGAATAAAAATATCGCTCGACTCGCGGTGAAAAATTTGCGAGTCGAGATTAACCACGGGAAGCGCGGTGAAATTTTAGACTCGGATAAAAATTAGAATTGCATGGAATAATTAGCGGAATAATTCGTCCCTTGACGAGTTAACTTTTTTTTTCATTTAAAACATTATTTTTCACAAGGATGGTCCACTTGTTCTCATTCTAATTTTCTGTGAGGCAGATTTTTTTATTGACAGATTCTGTTATGCAGATTTTTTTATTCAAAATTTCCTAGAAGTAGATTTTCTATTTACAATTTCTGAGTAGTAGATTTTTTTATACAAAATTTCCCAGAAATAGATTTTTTCTAAATAAAAAATTCTGAGTAGTAGATTTTTTTATTTAAAAGTAGTAGATTCTTTTATTTAAAATTTCCGAAAAGTGAAAAATACATTTTTTTTTACTTTTAAAATTTTGTAATTACTTAAATTTTTTTTATTTAAGGTTTCCGTGAAATAGATGTTTTTTAACTGTACCTGCGCGTCTCCCAGGAGTTCCCACCGAGGCCGGAAGAAATATTGGAGGCCCTTGTCAGCACCTTCGAGTGTGAGTGACCGTGTGAGAAAGACGAGAATTAGAAGGAATGGGAGTGTGGCCGTGAGGTACCTGACTTGTGCCGACGACTTGATGGACTTCCATATCGAAAAGTAAACCATCACCCAAGCGGCTATCAGACAAGCGACAATCTCCCACCTCAGAATTCCCGGCTCCTCGATGCCCGAGCTCATCTGGAGCACTTTGTTGCTAAAGTACGCGGGACACACAGGCGGATTTTTCTCTTTATCGACGAGTCGCTTTCTGCCACCTGTTCATCTTTCTTCGTTTCCAGCAAAAAAAAATTCTACTCATTTTCCTCCAACTTCCAGCGGAGTTGGTCCATTTTTTAATCGCCATTTTGGAATATTAATTTAATTTTTTTAATAATCAAATTCTTTTTCTCGTAATAATTTTTTTTGTTATTACAGTAATCAAAATTTTATCTTTTTTTCATGATAACAAAAATTTTCTATTTTTTAATGGTAACAAAAATTTTATCTTTTTTTCATGGTAACAAAAATGTTATTAATAATTTTTTAATAATTTGCAAAACGTCCAACTCCGCTGTCGACGAATTGAGGAATATTTCACGAGAGTAGCGTGACGAGGAGTTACTTGAAAAATTCCTCGGAAGGTGTCCTGGAGTAGTTGGGCCTGGTCCGGTTGCCGACGGAGCCGAAGGACGGCAGCCAGCAGGCCGGCGTGTTCCACGAGTTGTCGCAGCCCGACCACGGCTGCTCGGACTTGAAAGCCGTGAAGAAGTAGTAAATAGCGTAGGCTATTATCACGTTGTGATAGGTCGACATGAGGAATGATATCACGACCGAGGAAAGTCCTGCTCCTGGAAAACGCGATCGAGTGGGGTTAAACATTATTTCCATGCAGAAAAAAAAGATTTCTATGCTAAAAAATGGTTTCAATGCGAAAAAAAAAAATTATTTCTACGCTGAAAAAAATTGTTCGATGCTAAAAAAAAATGTTCTAAACAAATTATTTCTATGCTAAGAAATTGTTTTAATGCGAAAGAAAAATTATTTCCATGCAAAGAAAAATTATTCCCATGCAAAGAAAAATTATTTCCATGCAAAAAAAATTATTGCCATGCAAAAAAAAAAAATTTCCATGCTAAAAAAATATATTTTTACGCGAAAAATGCCCAACCACAAAAATCCTTAAAAAAAACGTTACCTTTGAAAAGTGGACATATCTGTCCCAGAGCACCGATCGGTCCACGCCGGGTGAATTGCCCAATGGCGAGCTCCATGTAGAGCAACGGGACCCCGCATACTATGAGTATTAGAAAGTAAGGTACGAGAAACACACCTGAAACACACGAGCGAGCAAACGATTACCTTCGGTGACGCATCGCACCCATTAGTCGTGCGCGCACGGGGCGAGCAATAAATTGTCGTATTTGTCGAGCTGGCCGCGCGATAAATGACCTATCATCGTCGCTCCAGCTCCAGGAATGACAAATAAACTGAGGCCAGTGAGTAAAGCCGTGTGTGGTCAGCCACTGGACTTGACGAACGACCCAGCTAACACGTCGTTCCTCTCGGCACACAGTGGGACAGAAATAGCGAGAGAGAAAAAACGAGACGGAAAATACGACGAGTTACGTATGTATAGCGCGATTGTTGCACACGTGAGAGGAACGCAACATTTTTTTTTTTTTTTTTTTCAAGGCAGAGCAGCGTGCATTACATCACCGCGGAGCCTAGAATCAATCTTTGTCAATTATCACACTGGATTATTGTGGCACGTGCTTGAGCACACAGTTTCAATTTTATTACGTTTTTCGTGTGGATTACCTGTATATAAATGTACAGGGTGATTCGAAAGATACTTTTTTTTTTATCTTTTCGCGGTTTCTCGTAAGCGATGCGTGGTTCAAAATAGTTGGTCAATGATGAGCGTTATAAAATTAGGCGAAAAAAAAGTTGTTGAAATTTTGAATCGCCCTGTATAGGCATAGGGTCTCTACTGCCGTTTCTCATAAACGACGGATGGTTCGCAATTGTTGTCCAACGATGGGCAATATAAAATTAAGCAAAAAAAAAGTTGTTGAAATTTTGAATCGCCCTGTATAGGCATTGGGTCTCCACTGCTGTTTTTCATAAGCGACGGAAGGTTCGCAATGGTTGTTCAACGATAAGCATTATAAAATTAAGAGAAAAAAAAAGTTGTTGACATTTTGAATCGCCCTGTATAGGCATAGGGTCTCTACTGCGTCTCTGGGATTCCGCGGTTGCGAACGCGAGCCACGCACTGCCAAGGCCAACTTTACGCAAGACAGACGCGTGCGCGGATATTTATTATCGCATAGGTAACACCCCGACAGGTACATGCGATTTTTGTACCTAGCACTCGCGCCCCGTTACAGCGACTTTTCAACGCGCCTCTGTCGCGTTACGTGTGCACACGCCACGACCGATTGTAATTCAAACCACCCACTTATGTCCGCACCACGACACTGATACGACTCGTAAATCGTCCCGTTTTTTTTTTTTTTCGCCGCTCTCCAACTTTGACAGCCGCCGGTTTTGTCATTTTTTTCTTCAGACTCCGCGGCGTAAAAAAGATCAGAATCCATAAAAATTAATTCAAAACATTTTTCTGACGAAAAAAAAACAAAAAAAAATGAACCAAATTTTATCCGCTGTGAAAAATACGTCGAAATGGAATATTTTTTTTATAAAAAAAATAATAATAAAAAATACAAATAAATTCAAAACATTTTCCTGCCAAAAAAAAAACCCACGAAAAAATGGACCAAATTTTATCCGCTGTGAAAAATACGTCGAAGTGGAATATATATTTTTTTTATTGACAATTGCTATTTCGAGATCCTCGTTAAAGCTTTTTGAACTCAGAGGAAGAGGTGATAATTGCTCGACGGCCGTTTTATTTTTTCAACCCGGCAAAAAAAAAGAGTATCGCGTGTAAGGACAACGCATTAGCGTGGTCGACGTCGAGGACTGCGCGAAGCGAGATTGAATCCACACGTCCGATGACGTAGCTGACGAACGCTTATTGCGCTGACACCGATAAGGACACGAGGTGTTTATTCTCCGCATCATTGCCGCGGCCGACTCTCTTCGCCCGGCGCACAGTGCGTGATATGTCGCTACATGAATGAAGAGATAATGACGAGTACACTGTACCAACGAGTGACACACACATTTTACCTCCGCGCATTATCACTCGAGATTCCAGAAGAGACTTTCGAGCATCGAAGTTCATAACAAATTAATTTTTTTAATTCTAGAGAAAGATCTGGAGGTTTTATTTAATAAAAAAAATCACGAAGTTTTTTTTATCTAAAATATACGAAGGTATTTAAAAAAAAATCACGAAGGTATTTTTTTAGATAAAAAAAAACACCTTTGCGAATTTTTTATCTAAGTAATTTAATCTAAGTTTTTTAATTCTAAAAAATACCATCAGGGTTTCTAGTTAAAAACTTTCATCAAGTTTTTTCATTAAAAAATTTCATCAAGTTTTTTTTTATTAAAAAAGATCATGAATGTTAAAAAAAAATTCTAAAAAAAATTGTTTCGAAAAAAAAAAAGTATTTCTCAATATTTTTCATAAAAAATTGAATCCCACGATGCGCAATTTTTCATTCAGACATTTTATTCCAACACTGAAAAAAAAAAAAATCGATATTTCTCGGCGGTGAATTTTATTTCTATCGGAAAGACGATGAGGGAGAAATTCCCGTGCGAGAAAGCCAGCCGGACAAGAGTCCAATCAGAGTCGCGGTGCAGCGCGGGACGTGTCGCGAAGGAGGAGGGAGTGGGAGAGGAGGAATAAAGAAGGAAAAAGCGAGGTAAACAGCTGTATCTCCCGAGCGCTCGCGGATTCCACGGAACTGGCATCCTCCGTCGCGTTATCTGAAACAACGCACGTTATATCCGGAACAAGGGCACGCGAGAGTTACAGTTCCCTCGTTTGCCAGAGTCAACCCATTCCCGACGCCGCAGTAGAAACAGCCAGCAGCGTCAGCCGGCTGTAGCTACAGCTGTATAGCCGTGTGGATATAGATATACGGGAATACGGGGCAAAATGGAACGCTGGGGCAAAATGGGACAGTTTTTTTAATATTAAATGATTTCACGTGGCAAAATGGGACGCCCGACATTTTTGGAAAATCGCATGAAAAATGAAGAAAAAAGTGACTTAAATTTTTTTTTTTTTTTTCATGCTATAACTGAACGCGAATGCGAATAGTTGATACTTCTGGAAAACATCCATCCATGTCTCACTTTCATTGCCGAATTTGGGGAGTGACCCATTTTGCCCCAGAATTTTTTTTTTGACTTTTAAAATTGAGTTTTTGGGTGAAAAGTGGCGAATATACACTTTGGGTATTATCGTAAAATAATTTTTTCCTTACGTGTCCCATTTTGCCCCAGATTTTTTTTTTTTTTTGCCGACTCAAAATCAATTATTGGAATCGAGTTTTTGGGTAAAAAGCGGCAAATGTGCGCTTTGTGTACCATCGTAAAATAATTTTTCGCTCACGCGTGCCATTTTGCCCCGCGTTTCTCCGCGGCACTCGAGTCGAGCCGAAGAAACGAGGCACTCGAGTCGAGTCGTCGTGAAGCAAGTACGACGTACGTAGGCAGTTGGGTGTTGAGTTACGGATAATTTTCAAAGTATATGAAACACGCCCCGCGCGCGCGCGCGCGCGACGAGCGCTCGAAGTAGGGACCGACTGTACGGAACGGACGTGGCGCAACACCAGGAACTTGATACATGACCTTGCCGCGAGGCAGCACGGCGCGCGACTTCCACCGAGCGCCACGATCTCTCGCAGCGTTGTACACGCTGTAACTTACTGATGCGCTCGTAACGCAATATCCCTCTCCAGTGATTCCAATTATGCCGGTGGAAATGCTCGGCGTCTCGCGCGCTCGTCTCTCTCTCTCTCTCTCTCTCCTCTCGCTCGCCGCGAGCGGGAAGCTCGCAGCGAGTCGTCGAATCACATCCTGTGCCCCGCCGGGCGAGGCCGGAATGGAGCCGACGAGCAGAGAGAGGGGACATTTTTTTATTCTTTTTTTATTTCATTAACAACAATCACGAGGTTTTTTCTTATACTAAAAAAAATCACGAGGTTTTTTTTTATTTAAAAAAAATCACGAGAGTAATTTTAATTCTAAAAACAATCACGAGGTTTTTTTTATTAAAAAAAATCACAAGGTTTTTTTTTATTTAAAAAATCACAAGGTTTTTTTTATTTAAAAAATCACAAGGTTTTTTATACAAAAAATCACAAGGTTTTTTTATACAAAAAAATTACGAATTTTTTTTTTATTCTAAAAAAAATAACGACGGTAATTTTTATAAAAAAAAAAAAAACGAATTTGCCGTTCGATTTTTTTGTTTTGTAAACGCGATAGCTTTCACGAAACATTTTAAAAACTTGATAATTTTGGATTTTTAATTTTTTTTATTTGACATTTCTGTCGCGCACATTTTGCAAACGATATCTTGATTGGTCGGTCGAGGGGTCGACGTAACGAGCTGGAAAGTGCAATCGCTCTATATTGGATCAATGAGCTTCGTGGGGGTCGATCAGTCGTGATCGGATTATCAATGAAATCTCGTTATCCTCGTTAAAAAAAAAAAAAAAAAGCCACAGCAGCGACATCACCGATCGCGGCGAAAAATCGCGATTATTTCCGCCAATTTCCTCGCTCGTCCGGGAAAAAATCAGTGACGGCGGAAATTGCGCCGCGTGCGCCGCGAGAGTCAGCTGACTCAGCCAAGGTCGTTCATCTCGGCTGCGAATCATCTGCTTCGTGCGGGTCGCGAGCGAGAAAATCAGCGACACGCGAAGAGCGAGCGCCGCGTGCGTGTTTATAAGCCTCTCGCGGGGCTGCGAGAGTGAAAGGATCGTCCGTTGCCACTGCGGACTGCAAATAGTCGACGAGACGAAAATACACGCCAAATTCGTCGCCACGTAAAAATACATTTTTTATTTATTTTTTCTCCCTCAATATTTATTTTTTTCTCTCAAAATGTATTCAATTTTTGTTCTCTCAAAATGTATTCAATTAATTTTTTTCTCTCTCAAAATGTATTCAGTTAATTTTTTTTTGTCTCAAAATATATTTAATTAATTTTTTCTTCTCTCTCAAAATGTATTTAATTAATTTTTTTTCTCTCTCAAAATGTATTTAATTAATTTTTTTCTAAACCACGTAACGAGTGATTAAACGAAAATTCAGATAAAAAATGAAAACACAGAATCCACGTAACGAGTGATTTAAAAAAATCACGTAAACATTTTTAAAAATATCCACGTAATTTTTTTATAAATATCCACGTAAAAAAAAAAAAATTAAGTCCCTTAAAAAATAAAAATAAAACGTCCACGTGTTACAAAAAAAAAAAAAAAATCCGCTCCGAAAATCGCGTTTTCGTCCCTCCGTGCAATATTCGCGGCGCGCTGTTTGCCGTCATCGACGTCAATTAACCGACTATCGAGTGTCGAGAGGGGTGGATTAAGTTCGCAGATTAATTGGCCGATCACGCGGCGGCGGACGATGACGCGAGTGGCCCGATAAGATTAGAGATTACGAGATTGCCGAGGTGATTTAAACGCGCCGATCCGTCACCTGTCCCCGAGGCCGCTGCGCGCCGGCGAATAGCGAGATAACTGCGGCGCAGCGCAGCAGCTGGCGAAACGTAAATGCGCTCTCGGCGCGAATTAACGGGTTATCAACGCCGCGTTTAACCGCGACTAAAGAGTCACATCCACCGACCTTGGCTGCTCCTCCTGCGCCCACAGAGTCCGAACGGTCCTAATCCGGCCGCGGCGCAACGAGGCGAAATATTTCCAGAGGAGAGACTCGCGATTAGCGCTCGAGAGCCCCGCGATTAGGCAGCTCTCGACTCGCAGTCCTCGGGACTTTAAATCGCGTCCTCGGGTTTCACGACCGTGAAACGCGCAACCCCTCAACCTCCGGCAGCCTCGACAATTTGTCGGAATTCGCAACCTCGATTTTTTTATCGTCGAATTTTATATCGTTGTAAATGATTTTTTTAAGGGGACAGAGAGCAAAAAAAATTATTTTTATTCCAAGTGCTATATATTTTTTTCTTCGGCGATGAAGAATTGAAAATAATTGTATTCTTTTAGCATCGCAGCTAAGGATTTTTTTGCAGGATTTTTTGGCACGGAGAGTCAGACAACAAATTTTTTATTACAAGAGCTTTTTTTTTTCTTCGACGATGAAAAAAATGTTAATAATTCTATTCTTTTAGGAGTGGAGCGAAGGATTTTTTTGCAGAATTTTTTGGTACAGAGTGTCCGAAAAAAAAATTTTATTACAAAGGAAAAAAGTAGCCCTTATAATAATTTTTTTCTTTTTTTACTGACCTCCTTAATCGACACTAAAATCTGGAGTGCGAGATTATTTTTGAATTAATTTCGTGATTGTTGGTGTTGTTGTAAATTTCGGAACTCACCGCCACCGCTCTTGTAGCATAGATAGGGAAACCTCCAGACGTTGCCGAGTCCCACGGAGTAGCCGATGCAGGCGAGCACGAATTGTACCTTGTTCGCCCAGTGGGGCCTCTTGGGCTGCCTGTAGTCGCCGGGATCCTCGGCGTCGCCGTCGTCGAAACTCGTGCAGGTCGACAGATCATCATCTATAGGTCTTTAATTCAGAAAGAAAAGAAAAATCAATATTTAAAGATTAAAAAATATAAACAAAAAAATTAACTTATATTTAATCCTTGTTTATTAAATTGCAAAAACATTAAACACGTGAGTAAAAAAATGAACACCTCTTTTTGCAAATATCAGTCAGTCGTCAATTCGTGTTGATCGATCATAAATAATACTTCACCGAACTCCAGTGATTTTTAACTCTCACAAAAAAAAATCATAATAAAAATAAAAAAATTAATATCATTTTTAACTCTCACAAAAAAAAATTAAAAAATCATTCACCGCACAACGAGCTCGGTTCCCATGAAAACCTACATTCCCATCGCGTACCGAGCCTCGCACAGACACGTCCGGCTTTTACAGAGATAATTACTATGGTACACTGGCCTACAAATAGCTTCCCGTCGACTCGTGTCCCGTGCCGGACTACGAATGCCCGTAACTACTGTCCGCCCAACAAAAACAACAACAACAACAACAGCCTAACAAATCGAACCTTCGTCAAACGTCGCGGATTCCGTCGTCGCAATTAATTACTCGCTCTTGACCTTCGCCAGTCTCATCGTTGAATATTACGCAAGTGGATACGGTCGACGCTGGTCAGACGTGCGATTGAGATCAGCCGGATGATTCAGAGTGATCGATTAACTCGATTATTTCGCAACGCGAACACGTATGAAAATACATGGAAATAAATGCGTGCATATCGCGTGCATATGAGTAGAAAAAGATGAGGTAAGTCGCGCCCTGGATCTATGGATCTATGATCTATGGATCGGTTCACAGCGTCAGCTGGAAACGAGGAAACGTCTTTCTGGCCTCTATTGAATTCTGTTCTGTTCTGTAGGGCCTCAGGCCGGTCGGCCTGACAACGGCCGAGCCTTACTAACCACTACTACTACTACTGTCACCACTACTACTGGCTATACCCCCGATGCGTATTCGCGGCTATTATCCACTTACGACTGTGGGACAATACGCTGAAATTGCAGGCCCTGGATGACGAGTCCACGACGCTGGACAAGTGGTTCAGACGTACACTGCATTTCTTATCTGACTTCTTCTTTGCTTGTATAGGTGTATGGAGAGAGTGGGGCAAAACGGTCCAGCGAAAAATGACCTTATTGGGACACCCGCACTGAGAGGGAAAAAAAGGTCCGGGCTAATAGCGATTTTTTTTTACTTTTCTTTCTTCCACTATTTTTCTTTTCTTTTAAGGTAGTCCTTGCGACCAATATTCATTTCGCACAAATTTGAGAAAAACGAGAGAGAATTGCGAACACTTCTCAATGGTATAAAAATCTGAAAAAATTCATCCACATTAAAGGTTCTGAAGAGATTAATTTTGCATAATAATAACTCGAAAATGTTATTAAGAAATTGATGAAAAAAAAAAATTATTTAACAAATATTTCGATGAACCAAATTTTTTTTTTCATGAAAATGATATCTTCGTTTTTCCGAATACGTATGAATTTTTTCAGATTTTAGAGTTCACTTTGAATTTTGTGCGTTTTTTATGGGGAAAATATGTGAAAATTCACGTTTTGTCGAGATTTTTGTGGGTGAACGAAAAAAAAACTGGTACAACGTTTCACTCCAGCTAGCCCGTTTTGCCCCACTCTTTCATATGTTAAAAATGAGCTGTTTCTTTTTCGGGCGATTATCCACGTCGTCGATAATAATGACTGTCGAACGTTTTACGAAACGTTTGCACCTCATTCACTTAGTCACAGTCTTTATCGTTTTTTTACGTGCGGCTCACACGGGGTACCCGGAATTTCTTTCAACCGCGGTACGATTTTTTTTTATTGTCGGGAGACAAAAAAAAATTTGCTCGGAGTGACAAAACGAGCGGTTGGTGCTCGTTGCCCGACGATGGAAAACTGGCGTCTCGACGGAACTCGCGTCGTCTGTTATGCACCTGGAAAAATTATCGAGCCTTCGGGGTCGTCGGTGAGTTTATTTTTTTCTCGATGTGTTTTGCCATGAGGTCGGTAAATATAGGCGAAAGAAATTAGGACGGCGATCTTGTCTATTTTTGTCAGGTGTTTTTAGACGGCAACCAGGAAATTAATTTGTTCGACTGGTAAAACATTTTTTATTATTTTTTTTTGTAATAACATATATTTTTATTAGGTTACATTTTTTTTCTCCTTAAACAAGAAAATATTTCGTACAAAAAAAATCATTTTCCTTCATGAGGTAGCTGATAATTTTATTCAATAATTTTTTTGCGTAACAAATATTTCTGTTAGACAATTTTTTTATTTTTTATATTAACAAAAAAAATGTGTTGGTAAAAGAAAACATTTCTCTCTATGTGGCAGCTATAAAACACGTCATGTTCGATAAATTTAATTGACTCCGCACGTCGAATTTAATCCTATCAATATAAATAAATCGATTATAATTTATTACCCGAGTGATTTAACGGAATGTCAGTTCCCCGCGGTCACGCTACATAGTTACGGATTATTATCGCAGTTTGTTTGCGCAGTGCGCTCGGTCTGTATTTAACTGGGCGCGCGCGCGCGAGCGACTCGCGGTATTCAATGTTGCGCGCTGTGCATAATCGGGTCCCGACGGCCAGTGAAAGTGATCTCCGCGGTTAGACGCGCGCGATATCATATAGATAATGAATAGCGCAAAGTGGCGCACGCGGCTCTATGAATAGTTCGCGTCCGTCCGGCTCGGCAGCGCGGAGACGAAAATGCTGGCTTTAACGTCAGTCAACTGGGTATTTTATTTTATTTTTTTTATCGACACTAAAAATTGACGATTGGACTCGAATTTTTGGGTGAATAGCAATAAAAATACGGTCGTCGTCACAAACCCTAAATTTTCGCTTCCTCGCCCGCAAAAAAAGTAAAAAAAAAATTGGCACCAGTGGAAAAGATCGACTGTGGTCAGACAGAATTTATTCACCCGTCCGCAGCCCCCAAATTGAATTCAGTGGAAAATGTCGACGGTGGTCAGACAGAGTCGATCCTCCCAGCAGCAAATAAAAATCCGCCGCAAAAATTGCCACCAGTGGAAAAGGTCGACCATGCTCAGACATATTTAATCCTCTCCACCCACAAAGTAAAAAATGACGCCAGTGGAAAAGGTCGAATGTGATCAGACAAAGTCGATCCCCCACCACCAAATAAATCCACCGCAAAAATCGTCACCAGTGGAAAAAGTCGACCATGCTCAGACACATTTAATCCTCCCCTCCCGCAAATAAAAAACCCCGCAAAAAAAATCGATTAAGCTCAGAAAAAATTTAAATTTCTCCTCCCGACCGCAAAAAAAATCCCCCCACAAAAAATCCAAAAAAATCAAAAAACTCACGTGGGCGGATGAACCATATTCAGTAGCTCAGAAGGCGAGGTCGGCACTCGTCGTATGGTGAGTTTCCTGCCATCGGACGACCCCATGCCAATCGACGCCAGCGATCTTATGGAAACCGAATCAGGAAAAGGTCTCACTGCCTGATTATTGACATCGCTGAAGACGATGGATGCCCAGCTGGTGGCGGGCGGATGATTTCCATGGGGATGTTCCTCGGTGGCGTTTGACTTGAGGGACCTCATGCTCGGGTATCGATGGTGTCTCGGCCCGACCTGGCCGCCGTAGAGCTCGTAGCCCCTGCTGATTCGACCGGCGGCCGAGTGGGCGGAATTGTCGCGGTACAAACGTGGCTCAGGCTCCAAACCCGCGAGCCGCTGTTGACGCGATGCGGCGGAGGACGCGTGGCTCTTGTCGTGGACGCTGTCGGTGCTGCTGTTGCCGCTGTTGCTCGAGCGCTTCGCGCCGTTCGTCGAGCTCGTCGTCGAGCCGATCGCGGCGGCGCCGAGCGGTGATATCACGATCTTCCGGCTACCGGAACTCAACAGACGGACCCGCTCGCGCTCGGTCTCGCTGGGGGTGTCCGAGTCCGCCGCCTCGTGGCCGTGATTGTTATTATGCTGATTGTGATGATGGTGATTAGCGTCCCGCTGGCGGCTCACCGTCGGCTCGCTGTCGTCCGAGCCGTCCTCCTCCTCCGGCATCGTGCTCATCTTACGCACGCTCGAGGGCTTCGACAGCGCCCCGTGACGGCCGCCCGGCGGCGCTACCTGCTGCTGCTGCTGCTGCTGCGATTGCGATTGCGATTGCGATTGCTGCTGCTGCTGGTGTTGGGCTTTTAGCAGGGCCGACTTGTTCGAGCCGCAATCGGCCGTCGGCTTCGCGACGCTCGGGACGCTCGACGGCTCCATTGTTGGGCCGACTGCGGAGCAGAAGAGTGTGTTATTTTTTTGTTTTTTTTTGGGGGTTTTTGAAAGGGGTTTTTGGAGATTTTTTTTAGGGGGTTTTGGGAGTCTGTAGTTGGGCAGGTTGGGAATGATTTTTTTTGGGAATATTTTGAGGTGTTTTTTGAGATGAAAAAAGTTTTTTTTTAAAGGTTTTTGAAGGGGGTTTTCAGAGATTTTTTTTTTTGGGAATATTTCGAGATGTTTTTTGAGGTGAAAAAAATGTTTTGTCAAATCGTCGAGGAAGTTTTCGACGGCGGAGCTGCGGACAATAATTTTTTTTTTTTGGTTGTTGGTGAGGTTTTTTTTAAGATTTTTTTTTTTTACAAAAGTAGCTTCGGGAGCTACGTAGTCGGGCAGGCTGGGGATTATTATTATTATTATTATTATTATTATTATTTAAAAATATTTCGAGGTGTTTTTTTGTGAGAAAAGTGTTTAGATGAATCGTCGAGGATGTTATCGACCGCGGAGCTCTTGATATGAAAAACGTGACCGTCGTGTATGTAGGCCGGAGTGTTTAAGTGACACACGACGGATTCGAGCGTGGCTGCGGTGGTCTCGGTGGACCAGGTCGTAATTAACCATAATCGAGTATTTAATTTGTTTACCTCGCTATTTTCCATCACAATTTTCTTCCCACATAACCATTCACAAAAACATAACATCCTTCGTACATCAAAGAAATAATACAAAAAAATATTTAATAAAAAATATCCATTACGTTTCCTTCGTTGGTCCATTCGTCACAAAGGTCTCAACTTTTCCGCTAAATCGTCCATCCTATCACAAATAAACAAAAAAAAATGTGTGAACCAAAAATCAATTTTCAAAAGCTAAAAAAATACAATGAATAAATTTGTCGAAGTTTAATTAAATTAATTAAATTAAATAAATAAAAAATGTCGAAATTTAAATAAATAAAATGATTAAAATTTGTCGAAATTTAAATAAATAACATTATTAAAATTTGTCGAAATTTAAATAAATAACATTATTAAAATTTTTCGAAATTTAAATAAATAAAATAAATAAAATTTGTCGGAAGCTGAGAAAAAAATTATCGGAGGCTGATAAAAGCCGTGATAAATCGGCCGAGTGTCGTGATCTTAACTAGATCGAGGGAGCGCGAAAACACGACACTCGGGGAGAGCGAGAGGCGTGACGCATAGTTCGAATCCGCGGGACAGACTCGAGCGAGTCGCCGGGCTCTGGGTCGTGAACCGTGTCGCATGCCGAGCGCGCTCAGCGCGTACCGCGAACGCCCGGAGGCGAAAGCGTGGCGCACGCTTGGCGCCAAATCCCCCCCTCTCCCCCGTCCCCCCCGCTCGTCGCCTTATCGCGCATAGTCCGACCCATAAAATGCAATAAAACGTCGCTCGAGCAAATCGATAAATTGTCGATAATTTCCTATCTCACTCGATAATTGAAATATCCCGTTTTACCCCCCCCCCCCCCCCCCCCTTCGAACCCCCATCGCAAATATAACACGGAATTTATCGCTTGGAAATAAAAAATGAATATAGACACGATAAGAAGCCCGAGAGGAGCAGAGAAATAAATAAAAAGAAATTGCATCGGAATTTCTGCAGACCGAGCGCGGGATGAGAAACCGCGGATTATCCGTGCAGGCAGGCGTGAAACCGGATCGCGCCCTGCGAACCGGTCGACGCGGAAGAATTCATTCGATTTCGAGGGAGCGGAAAAAATTAAAATTGTCTACAGCGAGCTTGAAATATCTTCTTATCTCGGTGTCGTGTACCGATTTTTTTTTGTGTGAATACCCGAAAAAAAAATTATGTTAATAATATCGTTTCACATTTGCACTGGTAACCGCGACAGTGTAAATCATTTATATTTCGTGTTATCGACGGAAAGAGCGAGCACATTTTTTTCCCCCGGAAAAAAGGATTTTCCAAATTTATTATTGTTGCAAATCGTGACGACTCGTTTCGTTCTGAGTACAAAAAAAAATTCCTCCAAGCGTCATCGATAAACCCGATTATTCTTCAAGCCGAAAGAACTAAAAAAGAAAAAGAAAAAAAAATCTTCAAAATTTTTCCTTATCGAATATTAATTTTAATCGCATTTTGCATCAAAGAAAAAAACAAAAAAAAAAATCCTCCAAGTGTCACCAAGAAACTCAATTTTCCTTCACCCCGAAAACAGTAAAAAAGAAAAAGGAAAAAAAATGTTCAAAAATGTCCCTTCTCAAATACCAATTCTAATCCTATTTTGCACCGAAGATAAATAGCTAAAAAAAACGTATAGCGAGGCTGGAATGTCCCTCGTTGTACCTGTCAGATGTCGTCGCTCCTGCACGCGGCCACTGTGCTTCGCATCGGAATGACGAGCGCACTGAAATGCATCGGTCTTTCTCCGGAAGGCACGAAGCTCGTTTTAATCAACGCACGGAGCTGCGCGGAGTTGGAAGGAGCGAGAGGGTCCGCACAAACGCCTCGTGTGCCTAAGCGCAGCGGTGGTAAAGTACCGAGAACGTGTGTAGATATATATATACAAAAATATATATATATATATATATATATATATATATATATTTCTCTCTCTGTCCCTCGGGCGAGGCTGCACATTCGCCGCGTCCGTCCGTAGCCGCGCGGCCAAGTGGATAGTGTGCGTGTCGGTCGGCCACACGTCCGCGATCGGCACAGCAGAGACGTCCGGCCTCGGCGTCGCGCGATCCGCGCACCGAGCTGCCTCTCAGCTGTGAAGATATTCGACGTTCACTGTCACCTTAGCCACGATCGTGGAAAAAAAAAAAAAAAAAAAAAAATTATATCGAGTAGTAACGACCGGTCATTCACTGACAGCGGGGTCACTTTGTCGTCGCACGTGGAGAACCGGTGGCCGGTTAGAATTCGACCGGGACGGTCGATTTTATGCGGCTGGTCGACGTTCCTCTCGGTGGGATGAGTCACTGAATTTTTTCGCCTGGCTGTTTTCACTCAGAGGCGAAAAATTCGCGCCAGTGGAAAAGGTCGGATGTGGTCAGACGCGGCGATTTTTCGGAAAATCGCTGGTGTCCCGCTGTGAAATCACGCGACGCGGTGTTTCGTGACGCGACCAACCGGGCGACCTGCCGACGACCGACTAACCGAGGAGTTTTGCCACGCGGCGCGCGGCATCGGCCCAGCGCAAGAGCGGCGTGTTTGTCCGCCGCTCGGGCTCTGTAGGCGCTCGAGATAATGGAAACACGGCGCGGCTGCCTCTGTGTGGTGGTGACTCGGCCCGCGGAGGCGTCGACGAGTCGTGCTCTCTCGCTTTTTTGTTGGCCTCTCTTTCTCGCTTTCGAAGACTGCGAGGGAAAATCGGCGAGCCGAGAAATCGATCCTACAATCGGTATCGAGCCGACCGTCGAACGAGAAATTTTCCCAATTAATTTTATCCACGGTTTAATTTTTTTTTTTTTTTTTCGTTGTAATCGGGGGAGAAATTATTTCTGATTTTTTGGTTGCATTTTTTTTTCTTTATAATCGTTTCACTGGTATTTTTTGTTTTTTAATATTTTTCTCGCAATCGAAAGAAACAATTTTCTATTTTTTTCGATTTTTTTTGTTGCTACATTCGATGGTAGCTAAAATCCTTTGACATTGTTCTGGGTCGTTTGGCCTTTTAAATATTCGTCGGTGAGAGTCTCGTTTGGCTGGCTGCCAGACGCAACAGGTAAGAAGCCGCTAGACAGCTCTGTTTTCGTTTCGACGTCTTGTCTGATGCTGACGTCGGTTACCACTCGCTCGAGCCGAGTCTGCGCAGCGCCAACTTTTTTCCGTTATCACTGGAGCTCGTTGAGGCCGACGGTGACGTCCGCTCGGTGTGGGATTTTTCCACTGGGAATCGAGGCTCCGCCGGTCTTGCCAATTCCTGCCTTAACTACTGCGGCTAGCAGCCGATTTGTTCATGGGGATCAGGCCGAAGAATGTTCCCCAAATTTCGTGCAGAGAGCGCCACACGCTGTGTCCCATATTACGAAATAATTAAGTTGCATCGCACCTCGGTGTCATTTTATTTATTTATTCGATTTAAGCTGTTTTTATTCTTTGAAAAATATTAAAATGTTTATTTAAACATTTAAAAATATTTATTTAAGCTGTACGAAAAAAAAAAATTTGCTCGTCACGTGGAACGTCATGTAAAAAATGTGTTTTATTCATTGAACATTTTTTTTCAAAATGGAATTTTTTTTATTGCACATTCATACATAGATAAAAAAGTGCGTGTTGCAATTTTCGCAACACACACTGACTTTTTCGTTTTCTAAATTCCGCGAGGATGAAAAGTCTCGTCCTCGGGCGAAGGACCTTGGAGGATGGTGAATTGTGAGGCAAACGAAGGCGAGAGACCGAAGAAGACGTCCGTCCCGCGCGAACAGAAGTAAAAGGGCCGGGAGGTGGACCTTTCGCGGAGAAAAACGTTCGCCGACTCTCGTGTCTCGGCGGCCGCTCATGCCGGGTGAATTAACCTTGTACCACAGGCCACTGCGGCGCGATACCGGTTCTCACGCTAACGGCGCCATCGACAATGGCGTCTCCTGTCGTTTCCCATGACGTTTTGCGTCGTCGAGACACACTCGACACTTTGTAGAAATTTCCTCTGACTAAACACTTATAAATTAATTAATTGTATTTATTTTTTAATTCATTATTATTATTATTTTTTTTTTTTCAAAAATAATTCTGAGGCCTTAAATTTCGTCCCGGAGTGACCCAAATAGTTCCACGCCATCTCAAACGTGACGCAATTGAGTGGAAAAAGAATCTCAGGTCCTCAGGTCCTAAAATTGTAAGTATGGACTTACAACAAAAATAAAAAAATAAAATATTAAAAAATAAAAAAATATTTTAAATACGATATAAAATAAAAAATATAACACATTTTTTTATTTTTTTATATTAAATATTAAAAAATAGAAAATATTTCCGGGCCCCAATTACGTGTCATTAGTTCTCTTGGATCCTGCGAATTACCCACGCAAACGTTTTTCCCGTTATTAATAATAATTCACCCGTGACGAAATTTGACATCACGCGTGGCAAGCGGGTCAACGTCCTACGTAATATTTGACACATCGGTAAATAACGAGCGGTTGACGTGTGTTGTCTCTCGTTTCGCGAGGCCTCAACGACTTCTCGGCCCGTACGTCAAAACGACGATGACGATTTTGCTCCCCGCTCGGCTCTCGGGGCTCCGGTGTCGCCGAGCGGCGATTCCGAGGTTTGCGTAATGGGAGATATAATTTATGAACGTGTCCTTACCAGAGACACCTCGCGGGCCCGCAACGAGACCATCCGCCAATATTATTTACGCAACGACCGACAGTTAACTGACATCTCGTTTAATTTCTTTGCTATTATTAGTAGTAGTAATGGTTGATTCATTGACAATATATACATCATAAATGTTGTCCACATTGTAAGCTACAATTTCTAATTTCCTATATTCTACAATGCCAATTGGCCATCAGCCAAGGTCCTTCAGCCTTCTTTGCAATTATTACTGATTTTCTTCGAAAAAAAAAGGCTTGAAACAGTGAACGAAAATGTCTGCCCACTGTGGATCAAAGCTCATAAATGTTGATATCTAATACAGGATTTTTTAGGAAATTTTAAAATTTTTTTATTCAGGCAAAAAAATACATTTTAAGAAATTCGTCAGGGCGACAATTGGAATGGCACACGAGTTTGTTTCTCTTGTTATTATACCAGACCCTGGGGACAAGTTTACTTTTCGCAACGTGCATATTTACACGAATTCGTTTTTTTTTACTTGGGTGACCAATCACAGTGCCGCTGCGGCTACAGGTGCGAAAATGGTAATTTAAGGATTGAGGTCCTGCGTAGGATGCATTCCGGAGAAAGTTTCGAGCCACGTGAATGTGTAACGAATTCCCGGGAGTCCTCGACGGCTTCTTCGAATCTTTCTATAATATTGCACAACGATGATTTACGGATTACTATCATTATTATTAGTTCTTACGATCAACAGGTAGATCATTTTTCATGCGAATGACGAAATTCATTAATACAGATACATTTAACACGGGGAGAAATCTGGCCAATCTGTTACCATTAATAATAGGTTGGAAAGAACCTCAAAAATGTTTTTCTTGTTTAACGATCACTTTCTTGCAAATGTTCTCATGTTTAACGATCTTTTGCCAATCACGATTTTGCAAAATTACATTCTACAATGTATCATTTAAGTGGGAAGAATTTCAATGTTTATTTATATATATTTTGCCACGTGGATAAACGGCGAACTGAAAAAAATCGCGCGTAAATAGATTTCGTCTGCTTGGTCCGCTCCCAACTGTGAATGAGAATTTCTCGCGAGGTCCCCTCCGGCGTCACCGACAAGTGGTACCTTTTGTCGCGAACTCGTTAAACGCCGTCGAGACAGTCCGTGTAACCTGCGGAGACTCATCGTGTGCACCTCGCTGAGAAGTGAAAGTACAGTTGCCACGATGACGCAATCAAAGGTCGACTCATCTCGCGCCGAGGGAAGCAGAAGAAGAAGCAGAAGAAGAGGATACGAGTGCCAGTAGCAGCGGCAGCAGCATCAGCGTCGCGGCCCAGCGCGACAGTAACAGGCTCCTCCATCAACCTCCGAGCTATTTAAACCTATCGCGAGCCTCATGAAAGACGCGTTCTCGATTAACGTGGAGCGGGGGGAACACGGGAGAGAATAATCAACACGAGAAACGGCCCCCTCGTGAATTGAAGCAACGAAACGTTCATTCAGCGCCAACTCGACGTATGCGCACATTTAATTTTCCACCTATTTATATATTTGCTGAATACACATTTTGTGGATGCATCAATCACTGTACACGTCTCGCTTGTAAATTAACTTCGCGCAATTTACCGCCTGTTTCATTCTATTTTTCATTTTTACGATTTGTTTTTATTCTTCTTGGGATTACGAAATGGAATTTTATTTTTTTATTTTTCCGGTTTTCTTATTTTTATTTTGTCTTTTGTATTCAATCGTTTGGCGATGCTTGACAAATAATTTATTTTATTAACATTTTTTTACGGTGTTGCACGTGTTGATATATACAGTTCGATTGATTTACATAATCTCAATTTGCAAATGCAGCTCATTAACGTGTCAATGACTGGATCATTCGGGTTATATTTTGTGAGCCGAGAGAGGGGATTTAAGTACTCGAGGCGAACGGTCCACTCATTGACACCTCGATTCTAATGAAGCTGTCGTACGACGCATTTGTGGTCACCGAACTACAATTTCACTGATTTTTGTTACGCAACCGTGTTAAAATATTCATGTAAAATATTCAGCACGTCAGTCATCTCAAAAGACGATTAGCGTTCTATGAATAAATTGACTCGCTTTCGATCCATCGAATAATACCAAAGTAGCATATTTTATTATTCAATATTTCATTAGTAATTTTGGCAATTAAATTTTAATCTCGTTTCAATCACACCATAATATTTAATTAATTTCACCTCAACATTTCACTCAGGCGGATTTTTTTCTCCTTCGTTAAATACACAGTTTTTGTCATCGAAATGTTTAAAAATATTCTACAATTTTGCAATACAGTTTCCTAACTTTCGTGCCCTCTGATGTGGGCAGCCGTTAACCTTGAAAGGGTTGAGAAATCTTATCGCGTGATTCACCAAATTTGTCCGTCGTGAGAATATCACGTTGAAACTTGCCAAATCGTCTTGGTGGAAGCGCGTGAAGATCCGAATTTCCATACGGTGTGTAAGGACACGAAGTTACCAAATAAATCGGGCTCGCGGCCTAATAATGATTTGTCGTGTTGCCCATTGACGTGTGGGTATCTCTAAAATATTCATCTCAAACCTCGTACAACGCATAATATATTTCGTTACGAACGATAAATTTTCTCGGGCTTCAAGGACGCGCGGACGAGATGACACGCTGTGTGCAATAAGCGATTGTAAAGCATTTGAAGTGTGTCAATTCGACGGATAATGTGATATTAGAAGATGCAGATGAGGATTAAAAAAAAACATTGAAGAGGAAGGTCAAACGGGCTGATTAATATTCCAGAGGCTGCTCAATTTTTGACACCCCGAAGTTACACAATTATAGTTACTATGTTAATGGTCCATCACAAATTTAATGTGGGTATTAAATTTAATTCTTGAGTAGTTCAGTCGGTAGAGCATCAGACTTTGATCCACAGATGTAAAATTTAATTCTTGAGTAGTTCAGTGGGTAGAGCATCAGGCTTAAAGCTAAAGATGTAAAATGTAATTCTTGAGTAGTTCAGTCGGTACAGCATCAAGCTTATATCTAAAGATGTACAATTTAATTCTTGAGTAGTTCAGTCGGTAGAGCATCAGGCTTATATCTAAAGACGTAAAATTTTATTCTTGAGTAGTTCAGTCGGTAGAGCATGAGGCTTAAATCTACAGATGCAACATTTAATTCTTGGGTGGCTCATAAAAAAATCGTTCTTACAATTTCTCTTTGCGATATTTATTAACACGTCTTCCACTCGGGCGACGAGCCATAAAATTCACACATCTCGTACCTCGGGCGAGATTATATTGTGCATTATAATAAATAAATAAATGCGTGCACGCGGGACACGCCCGTTGCACGTTGCCCGGCCGCTGCACTACCAGCAGCGCGATTAGCGCCGTGGGAATTGAACTCCGTGTTGCGAATATTACTCGCGAGGCCTTGGCCCAGTGCTCCTACCGGTTGCCACGGGATATTAGCCGCAACGACCGTAGGGAAGGAAATGCACGCCGCGACGCTCGTGATCGTTGAGCGAGAACATTTTTCCGACCAGGCTCCATTAAACATTACACCTCGCGTGTGCCTCGTTATGTTCAACGAGCGCGAACATTCATCAGCTAAATAATAAAAATAAATAAAAAGCAACAAAACTTATCGACGGTGAAAGGAATTAACCGTTTGCCCGTCGATTATCGATATTCCAACGCCTGCACGGATAATATCGTTTTCGTGGAAATTGTTTTCCATTCAGTAATACAAAAATTACGTCCTTTCGAGACATATTTAAAAAATTTCGTTTTACCTCCCCATCCATTAAATTCCCAAAATAAAAAAATAACCCCCAAAAATAACCCAGGAAATTCCAAAAACAAATAAAAAGATCCCTGAAAAAAAAATAATAAAATAACCCCCGACACCATCTCACAATTAACCCCCGCGTGGATCCCCGAGGTTAACGTCCTGGCGGCCCGCGTGGGGATCAAGGATCCCGCGCGTACCAATCGCATCTCTCGTCTCGCGTAGCCGCGAGTACCGCACGTCTTGCGCAATTGTCGCAAAGTGCGCGCATTTGCTGCACGGCGAGGGCTTAAACGGGGGGTACCGCGTCCCGGACGGTCATACACGTCGCGCACCTCGGGTACACACGACGTTCCACGAACAATTAGACTCGGCGAGTGGCTGCGAGCGAGCGAGCGAGCGGCAACGAGAAACGCGCGTGGCGAGGGAGAGAAAAGACACATCGGAAGGGCATTGGTTATCGCCGGTCGGGGAGGAAGATCGTCGAAGGTTCTGTAGTACCGGGACGCCGCCGCGAGGGGCGCTGCAGCAGCTGCGGCGACGCGCGACAAGGAGGTTAGGGTGGCGCGAAATCATTTCAGAGGGAGGAGAGGACGCGCACGCCGAAATACACACTTTCCCGGGTTATGTAAACGGCCTAGACTCGGTGTAGACCGAGAGCGAGGTATAAAGGTCGGCTCTGCCCCCAACGGACCAAGAGTTGCTCGCGAACTTCACAACGGCAACCATCTCGGGCACCAGTGTTGATCTCCCGTGTGTGACGCTCCCGCGGTGACTACACACTCGGCCGAGCCCCGCGATCCTCACGACTTTGTAACACACACACACACACACACACATATATATAAATATATATCTATATATATATCTTATATATCTATATAAACTCACCGGCCATCCCGACGCTCATTCCACTTTCTCGTCCGCACGTGCAGCCGTCGTCGACGCATCAGCCGCGAACCATCAGCATGCGTGTCCTCGTGAGTATAGCCAGCGTCGAGCGCGTCCTAACCTAACCCCCGTCCCCACCTCGTCCTAACCTAAGCTCGGATCCACCGGGACGCACCGCGGTTATGGTCGATTTTTTACGGTTTGGATTGATCTGGACTTGGGATGGGATTCAGATTGATTGATGTGGGGGAGAGAGTTGGGAATTTCGTGGGAACTTTTTGCGATTTTTTTTTTTTTTTTCGATTAGTTTTCGACTCTGTTTGAGCTGCACTTGGATCAGTGGATTCAAGGTCACTGGGAGGTTATGTTTGGAATTAATTTTGTTTGGGTGTTTTTGGTAATAAATTGAGCTTCTGAGGTCGAATGATTTAACGGTGGTTTTGGGACATGGGATATTTTTTATTTGGGAGAAAAAAAGAATAGAGTCATTAGCGTCCCATAAATTCAAGGTCATCGCGGCTTTGGGAGGTTAAATTTAATTCACTGAATCGTTTTTGCTGTTTGTTTATTATTATTGATTTTTTTTTTTTTTTTTCAAAAATATAGTTTTCTATATCATATACGAATTCAAATAATATACCACAAATTCAAGGTCATCGCGCACTTCCGAGCCTCTAAATTTAATCGACTGTCCTCAAGGACAGATCAATAAAAAATACAAAAATTTGCGTCACTCGTGTGACGGTCGATAAATTGGCGAAAAAAAAGGCTTAAGCGTCGAACGTCGATATCGTTGCAGCGACGACGAATGTGGGACACCCGAGAATCCTTTCACCTTGTGACACGCCAGGCGATCCTACGATCGGACTAATCGATTGAATTTCACATAACCGATAAACGCCGCGGACTCGTCCACTCGTTGTGCGCGGGATATTTCTCGCCGACGCGTCTCCCCGATGTGTCGTGACCTTTTCCGGGGAAAGGGGCCTGATACACGACTCCAACGCGATCGTGCAGCCCCCCCTCGCGTCGTAACGCTAAAGTTCAAGCGATCCCCGCGCCAACGTCGCGCTGCTTGGGCGCTGTTTGTTTTTCTTTGTTTGTTTTTTTTTCCTGCCTCCTACGACCGTTAGACGCATAATAACTCTCGCTCGCTGCGTCTCCCCCTCCCCCCTCACCCCTCCCACCGCAACACCGTCTCCCTTCCACGTCGACTGCGGCTTCCCGTACTCGTTATTCATCGCACCCGATTTCCTTGATCAAGATAACCGTCCATTTTTTTTTCTCGTCGCTTATACAAATTGATTTTCGCGTTACTAGTTACACAGATTTACCGACCTAGAGACTTTTTTGTTTTTACACAAAAATATTGATGAGAATTTAAAAAAAATCGTCTAGAAATTTCACTAAAAATTTCGGAAAAACCTTTTAAATTATTCGCGAAAACAAAAAAAAACGAATGATTGAAAAATATATAAAAAAAGAATTACGGTAAAATAAAAAATACATAATTATTCATAAAATAAAAAAATCCATAATTATTCATAAAATAAAAAATACATAATTATTCGTAAAATAAAAAATACATAATTATTCGGAAAATAAAAAAATACATAATTATTCGGAAAATAAAAAATACACAATTATTCATAAAATAAACAAAATATAATAATTCGTAAAAAATATTAAAAACTCACCACAATTCTTCATAAATACTTATCTTTTTTCTCCGCAAAGTTGTCAGTCGTCGCCCTCGTCGGCGTGGCGCGGTGCCAGGATCTCTACTTCCGCGAGCCGGAGAAGCTGGTGAGCGAGTCGCGCGCGGTGGGCGACAATCCCGGGAGCTACGCGTTCACGTACGAGACCGAGGGCGGGATCCTGCAGCGCGAGCAGGGCAGCCGGAAGTACGCCGGGACGCCGGACGAGACGCAGCTGATACAGGGCTCGGTGCAGTACAACGCGCCGGACGGCACGCCGATCTCGATCAGCTGGACGGCGGACGAGTTCGGCACTCAGGTGTCGGGCAGTCACATCCCCACCCCGCCGCCGATTCCGCCCGCGATCCAGAGGGCGCTCGACTGGCTCGCCAAGCAGCCCTCGACCACCGAGGAGCCCGAGAGCTCCAACGACTACTCGCGTCCCAGCAGCAATACCAACAACAACAACAACAACAACAACAACAATATAATCAAGAATCAACAGCCGCAACAGTTCGGAGCCCCGAAGAAGGCCAACAGACGCAACTGATGGACAACGAACGGCGGGAGATACGCGGGGACAACGATGGAATTCGCCAATTTAGAGTTTAAGCGCAACGACCATTTTTTGTAGAGCTTAATAAAATGTTTTTACTCTTTTTTTATACACCGAGACTTTTTTTTCATTCTCAAGCAAGGACGAATTTTTGGCGGGCCAAAGAAAATTTTATTGAGCAAAATGAATTTACTTAGCTCAATAATTATTATAATAACAAAAGTAATAATAGCAACAACAACAACAACAGTAATACCAATAATCATAATAATCATAATCATAATAATCACAATAATCGTAATAATCATAATCATAATAATCATAATAATCATAATAATAACAATAATTATTGTTATTATAATTATAACCCATAATATTATTAGTGGTAGAGAAATAATTTATTCGTGTACGACAAAGAAAGAAAAAATAGTACCGCAATAATTACCTAATATCGGAGATTCTCAAAAGACGAAAATCGAAGGCCAACGTGATCGTTACGTCCAAGGCCAAATTCTCGATGTTATTCACGAGCGTTAGACAGTCGATGACGCTCGGCGAGGCTTCTTCGTCCGACGATGATGATATTTCCCGGCGCACTGTTTCATCATGGATTCTCAAGGTTACATCGCCTCCGGGAACCCACGGCTCAATGGTACCTTCGGATGCTCCACGGCTACCGTCGAATTACCCTAATTTACTGTGACGAACTGTGAGGATAATAATTTTTTTTTTCCTCTTTTTCAGCTACCAAACAAATATTCGCCGACTCGGACGAGCAGCCGAAGGTCGTGAATGCAGCTTCGTCACGCTGGGATTCGACTGAAACGTGCTGAGAATTGCTTTTAGCGTCCTAATTACTAAATCACTCATATCTCGAATTTATGATGTGAGCAATTTTTATTTTATTTTAGGCTCAGTCATTTTAGGTTTTATGAGGTAAACCATTTTTTTTAAGACTTTATTCTCAGTTATTTTTCATTCTATAAAGTAAATTTTTTTTTTAGACTTTATTCTCAGTTTTATTTTTCATCCAACGGAGTAAACAAAATACCTCTGCCTTGGGGCCGAGCGACAAAAAAACAGGAAACAACTTTTTCCATAGAAAATTAACTACGCGTGACGTCCAAACACGTCCAAACATCCGTTCGGCCACGAGGCTCAATTATCCCACATTTCTTTCTCTCCACGTTATGAAAAAATAATCATAATAATTCGTCGCAGAAAAAAAAATACAGCGTTTGTACTTGCAACACCCAATCGCGTCGCGCGATCGAGCGATTATTTATTTACATTCAGCTTTACATAAGACAACTGCAATTATATACATACATAATATCTGTATATACGGCGACACCGGGACGAAAAAAAAGCGTGCGGACCACCGGAATTCAGCGAGCATCGACGAAGAAATTTCGAGACGAAAATTTCCTCGTTATTCGCACCGCGAGACATTCCGCCAAGATCGTGACGACATCGATCGTTGATCTCAGGTGAACGTGTAGCGACAGTCGGCGAAAAAAAAAATCTCGTTTTTAATTTTGGCCGGATTTTTCGTGAAGAAATTCACGATGGTCAACACACGATCCATAATTGTTACATTTTTTTTAGAATTTTTATTTAGTTATTTAAATTCGATTCTTCACTGAGTTATTTTTTATTTATTTTATTTTATTTTATTTTATTTTTTTTTTAAGATGAATTTATTGCCTGGGCGCGTCGATGTCGTTTTCCTCGGGATGAGCCGCGATGTACTCGAGGGCGCGAAGAATTTCCTCGGGGATCGGCGGCGGGGTGGGAAGATGGGCACCCTGGGGCTGGAATCCGTTCTCGTCGGCGATGTACGTCAGCTCAATGGGCGTGCCGTTCTCGTCGGTGTAGCTGAATCTGCCCTGGGCGGACATCGCCTCGTTCTCGGTGCCCACGTTCTTCAGGGCTCCCTGCTCCTGCGCCTGAATACCGTTTCCGGTCTCGTAGCTCCACGAGTACGAGCCGTCGGGGTTCGGACCGTCCTGGGACTGGCTCAGGATCGGAATTGGGCTGCTGTTGTCGAGCGGCGCCGCCAGCGCCACCGCCACGAGGGCCGAAAGTACCGCTGCCTGAAAATAACGAGAAAGTCAAATTATTTGTCGTCGTAACAAATTAGTTCAATTTTTTTTTAATAAAGAAAAAATATTTTAATTATTTTTCCATTTCATAATTAAGAACAAAAATTTTCAACAAAAATTGGTCTTCATATTTTTAAACCCGAAAAAAAAAAAATCTTTATGTAAATTTATTTTTCATCTCGTAATTAAAACAAAAATTCTCCATGAAAATAATTGGTTTTCCGATTTTTTGAATAGCATAAAAGAATTCTCCATAAAAATTTGTTTTCCTATCTTTTTATCAAGCAAAAAAACTCATCGTAAAAATTAGTTTACTATTTCTTAAGTAAACGAAAAAAAAAAGATTTTCATAAAAATGAATCCACTATTTTCTTAACAAGCAAAAGAAGATCTTCATAAAAATTATTTTTCTTTTTTTTCGATTCATTTAATCCAATAATTGACACGACTGTTGACATCGAATATTTAGTCATCGGACAAAAACAACCGGGATGCCGTAACGCGCGGTTGATTTTAATTCGAACAAACTCGCATTTGCATAACCGCGATAAAACCTGGATCCACCGGTTTTCACAGCGATCATCGTTAAACACGAGCGTTAGAGGGAAAACGCGTGTACGATTAATTACATCGTTCAAGTCGTACGTGCGCGTTCGATTATCTCACGAATCGCTGGGCTTTGTCATCTCCCCAGTGAAAGCGGCGATGATGATGTAGCCAGAGGCAAACGGAATACCGAGAGGCTGTTCTCACCGTCACGTTTGTGATTCGCGTGGAATTTGTTATTCGCCACTGTGAGAAATTTCGTCGCGTCGACGGCGACAAAATTGCTCGACAATTGAACAAAAATTATCACACGAAATTTCGACTCCGACGATTTTTTTTTTTTTTTTTCGCTTCTCTCAAGCCCAAAGTGCAGCTCCCGAAAACGCGAACGTCACAATTCCGCGGTCGAATCGGCCGGCTCACTTTCTACCTCGACTGCATTTCGCTCCCTCTCCTCGTCCACTTTCTTTTCCTAACATTACGACAAATTGAATCCCCGTAACATCGCAATTTTACGATTATCTCAATCACAATTACATTTCTCATCTCAACTAAAATATTCTCATTGACAAAACGTCGCGCACCGATCGTAGCACAAATTTTCCTCGTTTTTGAAAAAAAAAAAAAAAAAAAAAAAAAATCTCGTTTGAATTTTCAATCCAAACGATTTTCCTTCGAACTAATTTTTTTCTTTTTCGCCTCATTTATATTTAAAAAAACAGTTTTTGAATAATGTTTCCGATTCAATTTGCATTAAAAAAACAGTTTTTAAATAATGTTTCCGATTCAATTTGCGTTAAAAAAAATATTTCCGATTCAATTTACGTTTAAAAAAATATTTCCGACTCACTTTGCATTTTTCAAAGATTGTTTTTAAATAATGTTTTCAATGCAATTCGCATTTTTCAAAAGCTGTTTTTAAATCGTGTTTTCAATTCAATTCGCATTTTTCAAAAACTCTTTTTGAATAATATTTCCTATTCACTTTACATTTTTGAAAAATTGCTTTTAAACAATATTTCAAATTCACTTTGCATTATTTTTATTGTTTTCGAATGACGTTTCCGATTAATTCTAAATAAAAAAAATATATTTTTGACTAACTTTTCCGTTTCAATTTGCGAAAAAAAAAGATTAAAAAAATCGTTTCCTATTGAATTCGAGACCACAGTGAAAACCGACTACTCACCAATCTGAACATTGTTGGATTGTTTTGTTATTGTCGTTAAGCTTGGTGTGAGCCTCACTGCGCACTGACTTGTGACTACCCGGTGTAAGTCTTCCGCTTTATATATCCTCGCCGCAAGATTCACGGATCTTCGGTAAGGTAATACGTACCTTATTTGAGACGCCCCCCCACCACCGCAAAGCGCTCGCTTCTATTCTGTGGATCTTCCACCGTGGCTCGCGCGCTCCATGCGAACCACCATGTGTACCCCCTTCCCGCGCACCCTCCGCGCGGTGCCCGCCGGCATTGACCAGCCGGATGCCGGCGGCTCGCCGCGCGGGTCAAGCCAGATGGGCAACAAAGGTCGTCGCGGGACCGACAAAAATTCGCTCCTCAGCCCAGAAGCAAAATCCTCTCGTGCCACCCGTCGTGACTTTCCTGCCGGGTCTCGGTTACCATTTTTGCCCACCCGGCTCGACGGTTTTGATGCGATGGTCTAGTTTCCGCACATAAATCGTTCATTGTTTCCGGCGTCGATTGACTTCAAGATAAGGACGACTTTCACGCTGATTGGAGAGAGAAATGAGCGTGACACGATGTGATCGGAAAGATATTTTTTTTGTCCAAAGGTGGCTAAATGGGAACGTGATTTTTTCGGTGTCTCGCTTTCGGTATTTAGATCGCTGTTTAAAATATTTTCCCGATTGGATAATTTTTTATAATTGTTTTTCATAAAAACCCGTTTTTTTGTGTTTGACATTTTTTTTTTTTTTTTTTTTTTTTTTTTTTTTTTTTTTTTTCATAGTTAAAAATATGTTGTAGTTATTATGATTTTATTGCACTAGTACCAACTGCCATTATTTTTGTATTTCAGATATTTAAATAAATAAATAAATAAATAACTTGGAATTTATTTGTTTGTTTGTTTGTTTGCTTGTTTTTTTTATTCCTAATTTAATGCAAACGTCAGTCGATCCGAGCCATCCGGAAAAACCTGTAAAGACCTTGGAAATTTTATTAGCTGGAGTAAAAAAAATTTGGAGGTGTAATTAATCGTCCTCATGACGTTCTGGATTTATCGAGTTCGTCTTGGGCCTCGCCGATTTTTTTATCGGCGATTCAAACGTGTCTAAATGCGAATTTGAATTTATTTGAATTTATCTGTTTGTTTGCTTGTTTTTTATTCCTAATTTAATGCAAACGTCAGTCGATCCGATCCACCCGGAAAAACCTGTAAGGGCCTTGGAAATTTCATTAGCTGGACTAAAAAAAATTTCGAAGTGTAATTAATCGTTCTCATGACGTTCTGGATTTATCGAGTTCGTCTTGGGCCTCGTCGATTCGTTTTTATCAGTGATTTATTCAATTCTACCGATATTCAAATTTCACACTGACAAATTAGGCATTTACGTTCGATTAATTGCCTCGTTATTGACCCTGAGACACGAAACGTCAATTATCAAGCGACCGATCTGATTGAGTAACAACAAATTAAAAGAAGCCAACAAATTTCGTAAGACGCCGCTGAAAATGTTTTCGCCCGAAGTCTAGTTTTACCCCATAAATGATTCATTATAGTTCAGCAACGATGAACTTTGGGATAGGACGGCTTTCTCATCCACAAACTGGGAAGATGAGCGCCGGGTAAAATGAACCACCCTAAAGTTAATTGCCACCAAAAATTATTAATTCAGATATCGAATTTCAAACTGCAACAACCTAAAAAAAAATTATCTCCCATTCGACGAGCGACGACCAAAATAAAATAAATTTAACAAATATATAAATAAATAAATAAATAAATGTAACAAATTTAATAAATTAATATTAAAATGTTAAATATAAAAATTAATTCATATTAAAATTAAATAAAATAAATTTCCGTCTAACCAAGAAAAATGCAAACCGCACGCTAATTGGATTCGTCATCAATGCAATCGATTATCCAATTTCCAGCGTCACAGCTAAACACCGCAGAAATCATTAAATCATCGCAATCAATCATCGCCAAATACCAGCGAATTTCGTCAACCGATCGTCCCATCAATCGATCCAAAAAAAAACAAAAATTCCCAATAAACAACCTCAGGAATTTACGACAAAAAAATTCCTCTCCAATCTCCGCCGTGCGTCCGAGTGTTCCGTATTGACTCCACGCGTCGTCAATCACCTATGAACTCGTCCTATGATGACCCAGCACCCACGGCAACAAACTTTCGCCGTCTCTCGCGGTACTTTCAGTTTCGTTTGACTCGGAGCATTTCCAAACTCGATCCTCCCATATCTTTCTCTCTCTCTGTCTCACGTCCAGCTGGTCATCGCTGAAACAGAAAATCCGATACATTATTTTACCCAAAGTGACGATACTTAATCAGGCAAATTATGCATAATGAGGCGGAATTCCATCAACGTCATCACCAAACCAGACTGTCTATAACACTCGATCCGAGGTTATTTCGCATCATGACGCAACTCATACAATAATAATAATAATAATAATAATAATAATAATAATAATATAATAGTCATATTAATAATAGTAGTAATAGTAATAATAATAGTAATAGTCATAATAGTACATTTTTTTTTAATAATGGGGTCCATTATTATAATTATAATTATTATAATTTTTACTATTATTATTACTATATATTTTTTATCGTGGTAAAAAAGATTCGCCCTACCTTTGTACCACGATAAAAAATAGTAAAAATTATAATTATTATAATTATAATAATGGACCCCATACGAGCATTCAGAGAAACTTCGGAGATTGATCAATGTGTCTACGTGTAACGCGTTACAAGACGCAAGATTGCCAAGGATTACCGTGAATCCGTTTCGTTGTTGATTTAATCGTTATTCAAATTCAACATCTTAACCTCAACCGCCGCGCGGCCGAGAGATGAAGAAAAAAAAAGAAGACGATGACAAAAACAGAGAAGAGCAAATAAAGAAACTTCTCGCAAAGCGATTCTCGCGATTCCCCCGTATTTCGGTCAGCTGATCTCACTTTGCGGTCGCCGCCACGATTGCGCGGCTCATTCCGCGTGCGAGGACTCAGGAAGCTAAATTCGCGAGATCGACGCGGGGTAGTAAATTTTTTTTAATTTTATTTTGCAAATATTTCTCTCTTAATTGCACTGAAACGTCCATTATTTTAATTTTTTTTATTTTCGGAGACAGCAATTTTTTTTTTTTATTTTTATTTTGCAAATATTTTTCTCTCAATTGCACTCAACGTCCATTATTTTTGTTTTTTATTTTCGGAGACAGTAATATATATATTTTTTTGCAAATGTTTTTTTTTATTTGCAACCCAACGTCTATTATTTTTTTCAATTAATTTCGTGACAAGGTATTTTATTTTTTATTTTGCAAATATTTCTCGTTTAATCGCACTTGGCGTCCGTATATATTTTTAAATTTAATTTAGCGAGACGGTAATGCATTTATTATTTTTTTTTTCTCAGCGTGAGTTCTCACGCCAGCCGCGGAGTGAGTCAGCCGGCCAACGACTGTGCCCGGCGGGTTTGGGGCGCGCGGTGAAGGATGCGCCGACGGCGTATCGGGCGGGAATCTCGGGAAAATACGTCAGACGATCGCCGTCGGCGATAAACGTAATCCGCGCGCGGGGAACGTTGCGTTTTGCCGCCTTACGACGATTGCGGCACCTGCGAGTGTCGATGCCGCCCGGTGAATTGATGAACGGAAAAAAAAAAAAAAAAAAAAAAAAAAAAAAAAATTGGAAGCACGAAAAAGGACTTTCGTTCGGTGAGCATCTTCTTCGCCGGGGACCAGAGGTGCAATCGGCTCCCCGAGCCCGGGAAACGTATCTGCCGTTACGATCGTCGCTCGAGCTCCGGTACCCCGGGGATGATGTACTCGCGACGCTCCACCGTTAATTACAAGTGTTGCGTGCGCGAACCGACCAGTTTTTTGTGGGTTTTTTTTTGCATTTCTGGGCCAGCGGGGGACGTCGATTTTTTTGCGAAACAAATTTCGCCGCTGGTCGTCGAGGATTCGCAATTTGGCACAGTCATTGGCATGGCTGTATATGCAAATTTTTTATTTTCATTAATTGATTCATTGATTGATTAGATTTCTTTACGACGGTTCAGGGCAGGTTACTAATAGGGCGGCCAATCACTGTGCTGCCCGTTCCGCAGCTTGCTGCAACCGAATTTTCGACGTGGCTCCGTCGATTAAAATATGTGCACTTTTTTCAAATAATTACACCGTTCTTTTTTAAATATTTTTTAAAATACAATAATATATTTTTTATAAATTATTACATTAATTTAACAAATATAATTAAAATATACTTAAATATAATTCAAAATATATTTTTTAGAAATTAATAAATTAATTTAACAAATATAATAAAAATATAATTAAATATAATTAAATATCATTAAAAATATATTTTTAATATAACATTTTTTAAATATTTTTTATTTTTTTTTTATAATTATGAATAAAAATGACAAAACAGATATATTTCCAAAAAATTCGTGGATTCACAATTCTGGTCGTTAGGACTCGAGTGGCCAATCACTGTGCCGCCGGATTTGCCGCTCGCTGCAGCCGAATTTTCGAGGTGGCTCCGGCTCCACCGCAGCAGCGGCGGCGGCGTCGATATCAACGTCTTCGCGGAACGCAGAGCCAAAAGGATCCGTGACGTTTCTTTCTTGGTCGCCTCGCTCTCTCGGGCCGGCTGCTCTCTTTGAGACTCGTCTTCTCGGTACCCGAGGAGGTCACTCGGTCGCCAACCCAAATACTACTCCGCGGCCTCCGGGGAGCCAGAATTTTGCTTCTTACTTTCACGCGCCCGGCAGATGCTCTCTCGGGTATACAGAGCCGCATCGGGACGCCCGAAAGACGTTCGTTTGTTGCGAGCGCAGCCGGAGAAAGTGATACAGTTGTCGGCCGGATAGGCGGGGAGTGATTCACGCTTCATACATAATTTTTTTTTTATTCTTATTTTTATTTTTAAGAAACTCAAGAGTTTCACGGCCATAAAAGGTCAACGAGGAAAAAAATTACGAGCTGCGAAAAATATTTATTGGTTTGTGTATTTATTTTTTTTAATCAGTACTAATTATTAGTTAGCCTAATTCATCATTTATTTTTATTTTATAAAGTTCAACTACTTTATTAGTTGTTACATCCCTCTTAAAAAATCGTATCGAAAAACATGCGATTTTTGAAGAGTACAGCTTTAATTTTTTTTATATTTGATTTTTCAATATTTTGGTATTATTTTAAAAAATGTAATTTATTTTTTTTATTTAATTTTATTTAAAAAAATAATCAATCTACTACAGGCGATTGGTCAAATGTTTATTTATGTAAAATCGTATTTTTCATATTTTTTTCATTTTTTTAGGATCTTTTTCAGATTTTTCCGAACTATGCAACATTTTCAAAAATATAATTCTCGAAATCAAAAAGAAAAAAATTCGCAAAAAATGCGAGGGTGAAATGAAACGATGGAAATCTTTCGTATGGAAAAAAGTGCGATTTTTGAGGAGTACAGCTTTAACTTTTTTAATATTTAATTTTTCAATATTTCGGTGTTATTGCAAAAAAAATTAATTTATCATTGAAATTTCGTGGGCCACGAGTCGCGTCACGAATATCCGATAACGAGACTGCGGGACGTTCCGCAACCGGCGATTATGTTACCAGCGAGGAATACTGAAATTCCGCGTGCATTTTGCCCCTCACGCGAGTCGCGGGCAGCCCGGAGTGTCTGGGCGCCCGGAGATGAGGCTTCTACGTTACTCAATAATTTGTCGTTTGGCTGTGCCCGGCGGCAATTGAAGCGACGATAATGTCCCGCAGTCCGCTCGATCAAAGGCCTCGTCTCCCTACGGTGGACCATTGTCATTAAGTCCATTATCGAGCCCGAGTCATGGCTTTTTATTATTTTTATTATTATTATTTTTTTATTAGGCAAGTCGAGCGAGCGAGTCACAGAGATCTCATCTAATAGCTATTATAAGTGCTGAAATCGATATATGAAAGAGAAATCAATCTTTTTTTTTCAACGCTGCAAGCGATTTTCTCGCCGTCGTATTTACCATTCAGACATTTTTTTTTTTTTTTTCAGCCATTTATCCGTTACTCAATAATTTTGATCTCGTGCGCCGGTTGAAATGGTCATCCGGGCGCGAGAGAAGAGTCCGCATTACATGACGTGCTCGGTGAATCAAGCGACTTCACCGACTGTCTTGTCTGCCCGCCTCGCTCGCCCAGCAATCCTATTCATTCCCCTTTCTATTACGCAGCATGGGGCGGACAGTGTTTGACTAATTGCGCGATAATTGGTCGTCGCGCTTGGCTCGGCGGGCCCCGCTAATTAGATCTCACCGCGGGGCGACGGTGGCTGAATGATGACAATTTTTTTTTTGACACTCAACTGGTTTTTTATTAAATCTATTTCTGGTTTTATTGTGGAGAAATTAATTTTGATACCTGTGGTAAAAAATCGCTTTATAAATTAAATTAAAATAAATTGAATTAAATGAAATTGTCGATTACTCTTTTTATCAATCATAATTTTTTATCACAAGAAATAATGTGGTGGATGAATGATGATAATTTTTTTGCCACCCGACTATTTTTTTATTAAATCTGTTTCTGTCTTTTTTTGTATAGAAATTAATTTTAATACCTGTGGTAAAAACTCGTTTTACGATTTAAATTAAATTTTCGATTTGTTACCAATAATAATTTTTTGTGTCAAAAAATTACGTTGGCTAATTAAGTAATTCTAATCAACGAAGCCACGCGATTTAAACCATTTCACGTCAAAGTCGTCCTTGATATTAGCATAATCCACAACATGCCGAATATTTTTGTTCGCCTTCTTTGCGATAAATATAGTAATTAGAAAGTCGCTAGTATGGCTATCGGACTCGCGACAGCGAGAACGATAAATCTTTTGTCACGACGAGCATCCCGGTGAGTCACGTTCGCCGCGTCCCGACGACGGATCCTCGATTAACTTTGAGTTTCGGAAGGACAAAAATGTGCGTCACGGCGAAGGGCAGCCTGAATTTACGGCAACAACGAGAAAAATCCTGCAAGACTGATGATTCGGTGTTTCTCTCAAGGCTTATTCAACACCAAAGTTGCATTAATTGTCGCACTCCCGGAGTGCTCTAACACGTCCCGAGCCTCTTTATTTCCGAAAAGAGTCAACTCGTCGTTATTTTTATAGTTTTTATTAAGAAAATTATCGGAGCGATACAGACACGTCCGCTCTCTTCGCGACGTTTTTTCTAAACAACAGCGTTCTGTTTATTCCCGTGGCAACGACCACTCGTGTTCTGTTTCGGTAAAATAATGTTCCGCAATTCGGCTGTCCTGACGATTATCGGCGTCCTCGGCGATGGTTTATCACACGTTATTCTCCTCTGGGAATAATCTTCAATCGATCGATAGCTATGATGCCCTTGTAAATTCGTTGACTCTGTTGTTCCCCTTCGATGTCTTGGATGAGGTACCGATCATTGCCGATTTCTTTCACGACCTCATATGGTCCACGGTATTTTTCGACTAATTTTCTGCTCTCTCCAGTGGAAGGTGCTTCGTACCGTACCAAAACCAATTGTCCCGGTTCCAACTTTTCCGCGTACTTTCGTTTCTTGTTAAATTGCCTGCTAAGGGCTTCTTTGTTTTTTTGCAGTAGACCCGAAACGTCTTCGCGTTCTTCCTCTACTCCGAATTGTTCATTAATTTCTTGTATTTCGCGAGTGAGCAGCGAATCTCCTTTTCCAGCTTGTTTATAATTGAAGATGAGTTCGGCCGGCGTTTGCTTCGTGATACGATGAGTACTATTATTTATCGCCCACTGAACCTCGTAGATCTTCTCATCCCAGTCGCTGTGCTCCGTATCGCTTGTGATGGTCGGTAAACAATTCAAAATGACGCTATTCACTCGTTCGATCTGGCCATTTGCCCTTGGAGTCCCCGCTGCAATGAGTACGTGAGTTATCTCAAACTCAGTGCAGAACTCCTCGAATTTCTTTGAAATGTAGGCAGCTCCTCGATCGCTGATGATGCGCCGTGGTTTCCCGTAATGGTGCATCAGTTTTCTCAACGCTGCAATTGTTTCGTCCGTTCCCGTGCTCGCGACGGCTTCCAACGCGACGTATTTGCTGTAAGCGCAGATTATACCCAACACGTATTTATTCTCGCGTGTTGTCCTTACGAAAGGTCCCAAGTGATCGACATGCACCGTATCAAAAGGAACACTTCCTTTTTCTATAGGGTGAAGGTATCCGGCCTTTTTACCCGTTTGCGCTTTATAATACAAACAATTGATGCAACGGTTGACGTACGACGTGACGTAATCTCGCATTCCGGGGAAATAATAGGTTTCCTTCAATTTCGAGAGGGTTTTGTCGATACCGAGATGAGCGAGGCTCTTGTGAGCCGTTGAGACCACCTCGTGTCTCAATTCCTTGGGAACGAATAGACGCCATCGTCCCTTCGTAACTCGATACACTCTTGCATTGTACATCGTGAATTTTTTGTGCGTCTCTTCATCTCCATCTTCGAGTTTGTCTCTTACGGCGAGAATTTCAGGGCTTGCTCGCTGCATCGCTGCGACCCAATCGGTATTCACGTTAATACCAAGAATCGGCATTCCCACAATCGGAGTCTCCTCGGCCGGATTGACCGGAAATCGGCTCAATCCATCGGCGACAGAGTTATTCTCTCCTTTCAAATACTCGATGTGGTAGTTGAATTCTGACAGTCTAATAAACCACCTGCCGATACGAGGATTCAAATCCCTTTTACTCTCCAAGAGTTTGAGACTATTACAATCAGTTTTAATCGTGAATTCTAGTCCGATTAAATACACTCGGAACTTTTCCAGTGCGCACACGATTGCCAGGGCTTCCAACTCATACGAATGGTACTTGGCTTCGTCGTTAGTCGTCTTTCGACTGAAGTAGCTGATCGGGTGCATCCGTCGGTCCTCTTGCTCTTGGAAAAGAACTGCGCCCAATCCGTGCTGACTGGCATCCGTGTGGACCTCTGTCTTCGCAGTCACGCTGTAGATCGCCAATATCGGTCTCGATGACAATCTGAGTTTGATCTCGTCAAAAGCTCTTTGTTGTTCCGAAGTCCAAACAAACTCTTCTTTCTTCGCCAATAAATTCGTCAGTGGCTTAATAATGCTTGCGAAGCCTTTTACAAACCTGCGAAAGAAACTGGCCATTCCAACGAAGCTTCTCACGGCTTTAGTGTTCGCAGGCGTCGGGAATGATTTGATGCAGTTCACCTTCTTCGTACCTGGTTCGATTCCCGATTGCGAAATCTCAAACCCGAGGTAATCTACCTTCGTTTTGAAAAAGTGACATTTCTTCAAGTTGAGCGTCACTCCGGCTGAAACGAGAACGTTCAATATCTTGTCGAGCTTCTCCAACCCGTCCTTGAATGTTCGGCTTCCGGAGATGATATCGTCCAAATAGGCCATTGCGGTATCTCCTTCCAACGAACCGAGGATGACGTTAATCATTCGCTGAAAAACGG
This sequence comes from Pimpla rufipes, assembly GCA_963932165.1. Taxonomy (NCBI): domain Eukaryota; kingdom Metazoa; phylum Arthropoda; class Insecta; order Hymenoptera; family Ichneumonidae; genus Pimpla; species Pimpla rufipes. The sequence goes on from OZ010632.1 coordinate 24,348,448, forward strand.
CTGGAGCATTACAAAGCCCAAACGGCATGCGTTTAAATTGATATTGTCCGTTCGGCGTGACAAACGCAGTCTTGTCTCTGGAATCTCGAGCTACCGGAACTTGGTAGTATCCACTAAATAAATCGAGGCTGGTGAAATATCGGTGACCTCTCAGCCTATCCAGTTGATCGTCGATCAGTGGTATCGGGTACCTATCCTTGACTGTGATTTTGTTGAGCGCGCGATAATCCACGCACATTCGGATTTCTCCAGTCTTTTTACGCACCAAAATGATCGGACTTGAATATGGAGACGAACTATCCTCGATGACATCCGCCTTCTTTAAATCCGCGATCATATCCTTCACCTGTTCTTTCTCATGGTAAGACAGTCGATACGGTCGATAACAGACGGGCGTCTCCGTAGTCAGGTGAATTGACATTTCGGTTATGTTCGTTTTCCCCATTTGGTGTACATTTCTGGCGACGACTTCTCGATACTTGTTCATCAACTCGACCAGTTGTGTATGCTCTTCGTCTTCCAAATCCGAATCGACCTCGTCCTTGCGTATTTCTTCGTTATTTTTTTCTCGTGTGATTTCTTCCTCGGTGCACACTTCTCCACGTGCAATTGTCTGTCCCCGTTTAACCGTAATCTCGTTGCTACTCAAATTCATAATTGGAATTATGGACTCGCCTTTCTCGTTTGTGCTAATGACACATCGTGGAATTATGTCACCCGTGTGTCGCGTACTGCCGTCGACGTAGAAATCATTCTCGGGAATATTTCCGATGACAGTGATGTGTCCAAGGTAATTTTTCGGGATGACGATCTCCTTGTCAGCCACGAATTTGCTTTTGCTCGGTGTTGCTGTCTCGATTTTCAACAATTCGTCGAGATCATTCGCTATGTTCAGGGCTCCTTTCGTGTTCAGGATGTGAACATTCTCCTGCTCCGTATAGGAATGTCCGACCAGCAACGGTACGACTTGCGCTTCGTTAGGGACGACGAAAACATTACATTTCGCTTTAACGCCGTCGATTTCGATTTCCACGGTCATCGCGCCAATTGGAGTAACGCTTCCTCCACCATAACCTGTGAACGGTTCAAATTTAGTCTCGAAGTACGTCAGCTGTAGATTATCAGCATAATCTTTTCTCAGGGTGGTCACTCCGCTTCCCAAGTCGACGTAGCATCTAATCACGTTGTTATTAATCTGTGCTTCTTTGAAAAATTTTGCGTGAGTGTTCCCTCCTATGTGCAAAACTTTTTCGCCCTCCGTTTTTCGTACGTCTTTACTCCGTTCCTTCTTCTCAGATTTTTCAGGACAGTCCCGCGCGTAGTGACCCGCATTACCACACTTAAAGCACGTGATCTCTTTCGTCTCTCTTCTTTTCGTCGCGGCTTCAGGTTGCTCGGAGGTTCGATTGGGTTTCTCTGGCTGTCCTGTTCTCGGTGGATACGAACGGTACCCTTCTTTTTTTTGAAACGTAGGCCTCGACGTTGGACGTACGTAGTCTCCTATGAAATTATCGCCACTCTTCAAGTCCGGCAATAAATCCGATGGTTCGCTGTACCGAGAAAGGGGCCCCAAATAGGAACGATATCGAACGTTATCCAGCCCATCGACGATCCATTCGATGACTTCGCGTTTTCCCATTCGAGCGTTATTGCATCGTGACAATTTCTCGTAGAAATATTCGACAATATTTTGGCCCGACTTTCTTTTATAGTTTTGGGCGTCCAAAACTTTCTTGATTCCCGATTCTTCGCCTAGGAACGTTCGTGTTAATAATGTTTTCCAGTCGTCCCAGGATCTCTCGGCTCGTTCAAGACTATCTTTCCATTTTTTCGCAACGCCCTCGAGCTTCGACAGAGCGTAGTGTTTTGTAGCCAGGTCGTCCCAGCCGTACATGTCCGAATATTCCTCGATTTTATTGATCCATTGATAAATATCAGCATCTCCGCTCACGGGATCGAAACTCGGTAGGACTCTTGACAGATCCATAAAACTACGATGTCGGTTTGTAGTATTGTTCGTGAGACTCAGTCTGTCTAAATCAGGAAAATTGGGACCCAAATCCAGCAACGGAATTTGATTCGGAATAATTTGTCGAGCGGCTCCTCGCGAATCATTTTCAGCTTGCTGCGCCGACGTCGACTGGATCTGAGTTCGTTGCAACCTTCGTGCATCCAAATCTAACAACGAATCTCCGTTTGCCGTACCTTGATTCATCACGTCTTCTGCATTTTCGTCCGTTTGCTGCACCGACGTCGACTGCATGAGGATCTCAGACTCTACTAAATCCCTTTGATCTGTTCCGAGGTCTGCTGTCTGCACTATTGAGTCGATTGGAATCTTCCTCGGCCGACCTCTCTTTTTCTTCTGCGGCGTATTCTCAACGTTAGGATCCACGGTGTTTTATATTTTTCTCGATAGGCCCGATTACTCCAATATCTCGAACGACCGATTGAAAAGTTCCGTTATTTCAAACCGATCGATGAATCCCGGATTCATTCACTCGAAATTCGCGCGTATATCAGGTTTCTATCCCACTTCTGAAATAATTGTCGCACTCCCGGAGTGCTCTAACACGTCCCGAGCCTCTTTATTTCCGAAAAGAGTCAACTCGTCGTTATTTTTATAGTTTTTATTAAGAAAATTATCGGAGCGATACAGACACGTCCGCTCTCTTCGCGACGTTTTTTCTAAACAACAGCGTTCTGTTTATTCCCGTGGCAACGACCACTCGTGTTCTGTTTCGGTAAAATAATGTTCCGCATAATATCTCAATGTTTTTTTTTTTAGGGAGATGCAAACGAGGTAAGTGAAAAAACGTGTCTGTATTTTTTAAAGATAAACAAAATTAAAAGTTTATGATTTATAATGGTTTTTTGATCGCGTGTAAAAATCTTTGAACTCGAGACGAAAATTCGAAAATTAATTTCGTCAATAAATTTATATTTATTTTTAGATTATTACTAATAAAAAAATATATTTTAAAGAACTGTATTAAAAAATAGTGTATTTATTTTTGGGTTATTACTAATAAAAAAAAGTATTTTAAAACCCGTATTAAAAAATAGCGTATTTATTTTTCGATTATTACTAATTAAAAAAATATGTTTTAAGAAACTGTATTAAAAAAGTGTATTTATTTCTCGATTATTATTACAAAAATGACGACAGACGAATCGTCCTCGTTTCATGAGTTATAATTTGCTCATCCATTGCAATTTTTCTGCATTTGCGTATTCGCGCTGCGTAGTCCTCAAGGATTCGCCAAACGGATTTACTGGCGAATCGCGAATATTCGTGGAGGCTCAAAATTCCAGAAATCGTGCGAAGATTCTGGAGGCTGAGGAGAGAAAAAAATCGCGGGTCAACGATAGCGCGTGCGTGGGCGAGGACGACGAGACTGACGCAAATTTAGTCGCGTGTGTTTTTCTGTATTAAAAGTTGAGAGAGAGAAAAAAAGTCGACGATCGAAGAGATCGTTAGCCCGAGATGCTCGTCGCTCGGCTCGTTATCATAACGATAAATATGTATATCCACGATGAATTCCGCGAATAATACGACGAGCGGGGAATTAATTTATGGGCATTCCTAGATCGCCGTCGGCCATTGCCAAATGGATCTACACGTTTTTGGCAACCGGTGAACTATTGGTAAAAAAAAAAATATATATCTGTTATCGTGTTTATTTTTTTGTATAAAAAATAATGTGAGTCGCGAGAACTAATTTCAGGGCTAGAGACTTATCGCCCAAATATCACGTGTATCGATAGTTCGGTGGACAAAAAAATAAAAAATATTAATTATCGCGTTTATTTATTGTGAAAAAATTGTCTGTCCTTTGGTTTTCTGTTTCACCATTTTTTGTTAATGATGGCATTAATAAAAAAAATAGTGAGTTTCTAGAATTTATTTCAGGGCCAGAAAAAAATTGCCCAAATATTTACATCACACGTGTCGATAATATGAAGAGCAAACGAAATTTTTAAATATTAGTTATCACTTTTATTTATTGTGAAAAAATTTCCTGTCCTTTGGTTTCCTATTTCACCATTTTATGTTGACGATGGCATCAACAAAAAAAAATCCTGTGTCGCCTGAATTCATTTCATGGCGAGATAAATATTCCCCAAATATTTATATCACACGTATCAAAAGTAAAAAAAAATAAAAAAATTGCTATTGTCAATACAAAATGTTAGTCAACCAAGTCGAGTCGATCCACAGCTTCAATGAGACTCCGAGATGTTTTACGATATTATTTTTCGTCACTGTTGCATCACTCAAGTATTTTGTGAATTCACTTCAAGTTTGAGTCTTTGCAACCGCAGCGTGAGAAAGTAAACATCAATGGGGCCCTTCGCAAGCCGTTAGACGGTCTCATAATTTTTCGTGTGCCTCGTTTTTTTTCGAGTCACTCGATTGGCCGAAATCCAAACTTTGGGTGGGGATGGCGTTTTCAATGGGCCGAAACGAGGATGTCGTAAGGATTTTTCGTGCGCGCGAGTGTCAAGTGTCGGCTGTTAATTTGTCGTGTGTGCTCACGGCGGGGGGGAAAAAGTGTCCCGCGTCGAAGATGTCAACGCGTGTTAGGCGAGAGGGAGGGAAACCTGGACAGCCGCGAACCCGGTTTGCCGGCACGTAGCGCGAGGTTTTGGCTCCGATATAAAAGCCCGACGTCCCCTCGTCGAGCCACCGAGAACCGATCGACAACACAAGTGTCCAACATGAGCATCCTGGTGAGTGCGACGACTCCACCTAAAAACAAACGACAACGACTAAAAAATAGTGTTATAAAATTATCGAAAGAAACGAAAAAAAAAGTGCCAATAGGAATATCGAACTGGTGAATTTTTGCTCTGGGAGCGAAAAAGTGAAACCTCATTTTCTCATCGATTCAACGTGATTATTAATTTTTCAATAAAATTAATTTTTCGAGTCTCGTAATTTTTTTTTGCTCCAATTTTTTATAGAAATGAATTATTCGAGTCTTGTAATTTTTTTTGCTGCAATTTTTCATTAAAATGAATTGTTGGAGTCTCGTAATTTTTCTTGCTGCAATTTTTCATAAAAATGAATTATTCGAGTCTCGCAATTTTTTTTGGCTGCAATTTTTCATAAAAATGAATTGTTCGAGTCTCGTAATATTTTTTGGTGCAATTTTTCACTAAAATGAATTATTCGAGTCTCGTACATTTTTTTTTTTGCTGCATTTTTTCTTACGTAAAACGAATCGTTTTTCGAAGGACGAAGATGAGATCGACGAGCTATTCGTGCGTCTCGACGTAAATTCATCGGCCAATTGGATGGCTAATTATTTATTATTTTGCGTTGTTTTTTTTTCTTGATTCTTTTGGTCTTAAACGCGCACTTAGTCCTCGAAATATTGCTCGCGGGTATAAAGAGCCTTACGCAATATCAATCTCTCCGCGACTCCCCCCGGATAATCACGCGGAGTCGGTCAACAGCCGCAGTCAGCTGGGCATCCGCGTGCCCGATCGAAATGTCAGTGAAACGCTCGAGCGTCTTCGGCCGGGCGTCGCGGGTATAAAGTCTAACAGAAATTACGTCAATTACGTCTTCATAGGCACCGGTGATTTGCGGCCGAAAGACGCGCCGAGGGTCCCGACCTTCGGCGATAGAATGCACAGAAAAAAAAGTCAACGGGGTGACGACAAAATTTTTGCTAAGGCAGCTGAAAATTTGCTGTGGCATCTAAACATTTTGCTGGGGTAGCCAGAAAAAATTCTGTGGCAGCTGAAATTTTTTCTGGTGAAGCCAAAAAAATTTCTATGTCAGCTGAAAATTTTTCTTTGTAGCTGAACATTTTTCTGTGGTAGCTAAAAATTTTGCTGTGGTAGCCAGACAAAATTCTGTGGCAGCTGAAATTTTTTCTGTGTCAGCTGAAAATTTTTCTGTGGTATTTGAAAATTTTGCTGTGACCACAAAAAATTAATGCAACTGTCGATTTGTTATCAATCCCTGATTTTTTTCTCCGTGATTTATCGACGTTCCAATGTAACTTTTCGCGAATCTCCGATAAAAATGCAGTAACGAAATTTCGTACCGAAAAAAAGAGCCATAAAATCGCGAAATTGCGAATAACCGTCAGTTCGGTGGCATCTTTAACGTCTTCCCGCGCGGTGCGTGCGGGTCAGAACGTTGCAGACTCATTATTGCATAAGACACTCGCGCGAGCGCTTCTTAAGTCATAAAGTTTATAGCCCGGTGACGCGGCAGGTGGTAACCGGCGAGGCGTCGAGGCGTCGAGGAGCCGAGTGGCTGCGGTTGTTTACCCCTTGAACGGGGCCTGGAAAAAATAAGATAAAATTAGCGTCTTAATGACAAGAAAAATGAATATTTTTGTACATATTAACTTACTTATTTGTAACTTACTTATTCATAATACTTTAATATGTTTTGTATCGACAAAACAAATTAAATATTTAATAATAAATAAATTGATAATTTTTCGGTGCAATATCCAAAAAAATTATAATAATAATTATTTTTCAAATAAAAAAGTATAATAATAATTATTCTTCAAATATAAATAAAAAAATAAAATTATTTTTCGAATAAAAATTTATAATAATTATTTTTCAAATAAAAAATGATAATAATAATTGTTTTTCAGAGAGTATCATTCCTCGTGGCGTTGGCGGTGGCCGCGGCGTCGGCGGCGCCGGTTGACGAGCCGATCGCGATCGTGAATCAGTCCCAGGACGGTCCGAACCCGGACGGCTCGTACTCGTACAGCTTCGAGACGGCGAACGGCATCCAGGCCCAGGAGCAGGCGTCCCTGGTGCCGTCGAAGGACGGCAAGGAGTCGGCGATCTCCGCGCAGGGAAGCTACGGCTACACGGCCGAGGACGGGACTACCGTTCAGCTGTCTTACATCGCCAACGAGGACGGTTTCCAGCCGCAGGGTGCTCATCTCCCGGTCGCCCCGGAAATTCCCCCAGCGATCCTGAGGGCCCTCGAGTGGATCGCCGCTCATCCCGAGGAGGACAACCTGCGGAAGTGAAAGAATTATTTTTAAACGATCGACAAAAAATATAGACTTAGGATAAAAATTTGGAAATTTTGCTCAAAAAATCGACGGCGGGAAAATGATTATTTGGACCGATTAATTAATTAATTTGGTCAGGAGTCAATTTAAAACACAAAAACAGCGCCGTGATGATAAAAAAAAAGAATGTTCAAAGTATCGGCGGAGACAAAAATTAATTAATTAATTCATTTTCTCTGGAAAAATATTTAATTAATGAATTGTCTCTGAAAAAATAATTCATTAATGAATTAATTTTCTCTGAAAAAATAATTCATTCATGAATTAATTCTCTCTTAAAAAATAATTAATTAATTAATCTGGACCGATTAATTAATTAATTTGATTAGAAGTCAATTTAACTAAAAAAATAAGTTTGAACTGAGGTTTTTTTTCTCTCCGTGTGAGACAATCGTTAGTCGGCAACGACAATGAGCAGCAACTTTTTTTTTGTAATTTGTTTTTAATTATATATATAACAAAAAATGACGACATGACTCTTTGTGAATTAGTATATAGAATATTCCGAGTATAAGATTAGGGCAACGTTTATATTAAACGACTGTTCGACAAAAGTGGTTTAATGTTATTAATATTGCAAAGAGACCCTACGATCTTCCAAGCGCCTCAGTGTCTGAAAAAAAGAGACACTGAGCCTCAAGTCCTTGGGTGCAAATGTATTCTGAATACAAATTTATGAATTTAGCAGCGACGAAAATGTGGAAAGACCATCGTCGGCCTCGTGACCTTTTTTATTGCGTCACGCGCGCCGCTACCACGAAAACCACCGACGATAATATCGATGATATCGCATGCAGCACGATAGCCTTTGATTTCTAAATTGCAATTGTGTGGCGCGCCAGATGAAAATCAGTCGAATTATTTCGGTCGACGAGCGCGAGTCGCGATCGTGAGGAAGCCATTTCTGTCCGAGTCTCGGGATCCTCGGACGGGTCGAGAGCGTTGCAGCCGTCGGCAGCCCACGAAGATTCGACTACGAATTTTTTTATTCATTTTTTATTTATTCCACGTCAGGAAAAAAAAATTATTTCATTTCTTTCATTATTAAAATTCCTGGCTAGAAAAAGTTGACCAGAAAGTAAAATTTAACCAACTCTTATAAATGACATAAAAATCTGAAAAATTTTTTGCATAACAGTAATATAAAAAATGTATCAACAAATTAGTGAACAAATTAACCGCCAACCCAATTTTATAAAAATGAACATTTTTCTGAAAACGTACGAATTTCTTCAGAAAATCGTAAAATTTTTTTAAATTACAATTTTTACCCTTCATTTCGTCTAAAAAAAAGCAGTTCAAAAAATTCGTTTGAACTGCCGTTCACCGTTATTTATTTTTTCTTTATTCCACGGCAGGAAAAAAATAATTTTTTTTTTTTTATTATTGAAAAAATGTTTATTGTTGAAAAAATCTATCTGGACTGCCAACCACCGTCCCGCATTTAAAACCCAGACCGACTGCGATCTCATTCGTCCCGTAGACTCGTGAAATTGTGTCTCAGTCGTCGCGGACGTCGTGACTAGGAAGCCTCGACTTTCACAGTCTTCTCCACGTTCATCCAGCGAAAATATTCCCGGGACGAAAACACAGCGCGGAGATGACGAAAAAAAAAAATTCAGCAACAACAACACGGAGCCTCCAGTCGGATGATAATTGCACGTCATCCGCGCGCTCCAGATTTGCGCTCGAGTTGAGCCGCACCTCGAGGATCGCGAGGATTCGAATACAAACCGATTGGAGCCGATCGATCTTTTTCCGCAGCGTCGATCGACGTGTGTAATTCGGTCTGGCTCGTCATGAGTGAATTATCCATGGGCGATCGACCGGGCAATAAAAGCCTCATACGAGGTCGCAGCGGCTGATCCAGCTTCCAAGGCTCCCAGGAAACCCAACGAGGAATAATCGACTCCCAGCTATTTCTGCCTCCCCGCGTCGCCGATGATTTAATCACAGCCTCCTCCACCTCGACGCTGCGCAACTCGATCTGCAAAACCATAAGTGAATTATTATCCAATCTGGGTTAGAAAAAAAAAGAAAAAAAAAATCCTCGGAGGATATTTTCGCGCAGCCCGCCGAGCGGAATAATCGGCCGGCGAAAATTCGAGCCCTTCTCGGTGAGATAAGAATCTGAAAAAAAAATCAAGCACGCTGAAAAGATTGATTTTGCATAATAATAATTCCAAAATGTTATTAACAAATTAATGAAAAAATTAATTATTCAATCATTTATTCCTCAACCCAACTTTTTTTCTGACGAAAATTATTCATTGATTTTTCCGAACACGTACGATTTTTTTCAGAATTTTTACTAATTTTCCAAAACTGCCTTTTTTAAATTCTTGGTTGATTCGTAAATGACATAAATGTCGCCAGAACCGACGACATTATTTAACGATTTATTCGTCGTTCTCTCGACGCTTTCCGGGTGTATACAAAAATATCGACGAAACTGGTTTCGCTCGTCTGTGGAATCGCCGGACGAGCGGGAACAACACGGGTCCTGCCGAAACGGTCGAGCCACGCGCTTCCCACCCGAACCCGCACCTATTATTTGTATAGCAGGTCTACGCACATCCTGGTTTCTCGAAGGGGCAACGCCCGAATTATTCGCTCGCGTCTAAAATGAATAAATTATGGAAACGTTGACTAAAAAAAAAATGTTAAACGTGATATTCTTTGCTTGAAATTATTTTCCGGAATAAGACAAAATTATTATTATTTATTATTATTATTATTATCATTATCATTATTATTATTTTCATTGTTTTTATCATTTTCATTTTTATTTTATTATTATTATTATCATTATTATTATTTTCATTGTTTTTATTCTTTATTATTAAAAAACAACTTTTCGCTTTTTTCTCGTCGAAGTTTCTATTTTTTCGGGTACACTACGGTGCTTTTCGAAATCAGCGGGAAATATCCCATCGAATAGGTTCTTCAAATTTTACGAAACCGAAAAAAAAAAAAAAATTCTCGAAAAACATACTGTCAGAGTTTCTTGCGATTTTTTTTTTTTTGCTCGAAATCGTAAAAATTGAAAACCTCATTCGATGGAAAATTTCGCACCGATTCCACGCAAAAACTCGCGAGCTGCTGCAGCAGTGGCGACGCCTGCGGAATGTTCGTCGGGCGCGCGGCAAGCAGGCTGGGAAGCGCGGCGGGTTGCCTGTCGCGAGGCGCGCGCCTCAGCCCCGCCTGTGGAAGCGTGGAAACACGACTAAGCACGAGAGGGAACAAGAGAACGTGGCGCGTTCGCGAGTCGGCACCTGCGCGTGGATGCGGAGGATTCAAGCCGCGACGATAAATCGCGCTCGTGCGTTGCGCGCGCCTAGCGCATCGCCTCTGTACACGCGGATATGTATATAGTATAGATATATAAATAGTGTTAAACGTGAATGCACAGATGGCGCGGAGAAGGGAGAGAGACGCTCGACGAAAATGCCAGGGCGCAACAAGTTCATGGAATCGCTGCCTTTGTATTTCGTTACCGAGATTTCCAATCGACGTCGATTAATCCACGATTTTTTTATTTCTTTAAGTGATTTTAATGGAATTCAAATTAGACTTGCGAAGATAATTCTGGGCACTCTTTGGTCGATCCTGGATTTTTTCTAACATCGAGCTCGCAATCCTTCGTTTCGGAATTTTATTTTCACGCGTTGGTTTGGTAGAAAATAAAAAGTAATGTGCAATAAATAAAGTAAAATAAATAAATAAATAAAAATAATAAATAAATAAATTAATTAATTAAATAAAACGAATCCTTTTGTGGAGCGAAAAAAAATTCTGCAGTGAATTGTAGAACGAATAAAACTAAAATAAAAATAGCGAAAAAAAAAATTATAATAAATAAAATAAAATAAAGAAAAATAAAATAAAATAAAAATAGCGAAGTAAGACAGAAAATATATTTTTTTATTTTTCGAATTTTGTGAATGCTCGAACAATTCTTTTTATTTTTTTTTTATTCGAAATTTCCCAGGAGGTCTCGAGCGGCTCGACGATTCTAACGCCGATACTCGCGAGCATCGCAATTCGCCCGTAAAACGGCGGCGGCCGCAAAGACGCGATCGATTGTCGAATGAATAATATATGAAAAAAAAAAAAAAAAAAATGTTTATCGCTGCGTAGCGGCAAAGTCGGCGGCGTCGTCGGTATAAATAAGCGAGCCTTTAAGTACGTAAATAAGAAGATGCGGCGGATGACGACCTTGACATATAAGAGTGGATCGTACGAACGCGCGTCCGACGCGTTCCGCCGATCGCGCGCCTGTGGCTGCGCCGCGCGGCTGCTGCGAGCCTCTTACAGCCCCTGGGGGCAAAGCGAGAATCACGCCGAATTCAGTTTTACTTTCATTTTGCCTCACTCGTCGCCGCTCGCGTCGTTTCCCCCACTCTCTCGTTATTCCGTCTCAATCCGCAATGTCGCTTGTCACAATGGAAACTCGGGGCAATTTTTCAAAAATAATTCCAACGAAATATTCATGATTTTTTAAATCGGTATTCTGGCAATCGAAATTTGTAAACTCTCTCGAAATTTCAGCGTCACAAATTGACACGAAAGATGCGAATTAGGCCCAACGAAATAAATCTGAATAATTATTTATTTATTTATCAAAAGAAAACAAATTAAATAATAATAATAACGATAACGATAACGATAACGATAACGATAACGATAACGATAACGATAACGATAACGATAATAATAATAATAATAATAATTATAATAATAAATGAAATGAAATGAATAAAAATTGAATAAATATTCATAATTTGAGCTTCAGTTTGAAATGAAAACAAAAAGGAAATTAAACACGTAATTAAAATCTGGAATTCGCGGAACGCTGTGACCGCGAGATATTTTTCTCGAGTGTCACGAGACACAATTCCGAGCTTCCAGTCTCGTGAAACCTCGCGTTTTTATTTTTTTATTTTTTATTACTCGCTCCGCATTCCCGTCGAATTCCACGCGTTGCATTTTTTCGGTGACTCAACCCGATGACCCACGTGCGGCGCGCGCGTCGCGAGACTCTCGCGCGCGATTGGCGTGCGCGGAGCGTGCCGATCGTCGCGTGCGTATCGCTAATTTCGCGGCTGTCGTGTGGATCTCGATCTCGTGTATTTATCTCGATCGAAGATGCGGCTTAGCGCCAGATCCGATCGACCGGGAATCCTAGACCCCCTGCGACGATCTCGAGATCTTCTCGCCTGACCCTGAAATTCGACTCGCGGATGTCGATCGAGCGTCCCGGTTGACCTTGACGTTACCGATCGCGACCTTGGCGCGTCGATCGGGCGGCTTCAAACTCGTCGTGTTATTCTCGCGTTGATTAATAACATGCAATTGGGTCGCTGCCGCTTCTGCCACTGGATACGAGAATATTCCGTCACGTGTCCGCCGTGAGGCCTGTGATTGATATTTAATTACACAATTCGCCGCTGAAAGACGAGAGACACCCGTAAGAGTTTTAAACGTCGAGGCATTTCATTTTCCACTGCGCCACCGCGCAGATTATCCCGCGGGGGAGAATCCGACATTTACAATTCTAATGCCCGACAAACGCTGCCCGATCGCTAAGTGATTTCAGCGATACCGATCGCTCGCCGGGACTGTGTTTATTTTTTTTTAACCGATCGCCCGGCGCGCGAATCCACAGCCGGAAGCGGCTTCCAGTAGCGCGGAGGAAGAAAAAACATGAGAAAATGAAGGAGGCTGAATTTTCCGGAAAACAAAATTTTTTGTTAATTTTTGGCGGGCTTGTAATTTAATAATTTTTCATTACGACTTCGCCATTCGCTTTTTTTTCTAAAGTTTATATAATAGTTAATAAACTTAATAATAAAGTTAATTATTTTTAATAATAAACTTAATAATAACAATAGACTTAATAATAATAATACACCTAATAATAATAATAAACTTAATAATTTTTTCTAAAGTTTATAATATAAACTTTATCTAATAGTTTTCACGAAAAAAAAAAAACTTCATTTTTTCGATTTTTTTTTTTGCATCGACTTGTTAGATTTTTGCTAAACTTCGATTGTTACATTTTATTTCCAGAACCGTCGATCGGCTGTCGCGGAGAAATAGCCGATGCTCTCTCCTCGCGAGCCCGTCGCGTATATTTGCAAATTGGCATTCCAACATATCGATGACGCGCCGGCTCGAGAGTGATGCGCGGAGGAAAACTCGAAAGGCGACTCGTCCCGCTCGCGGCAGCCGTAAAACATTCTCCGGCAACGGTAGTTTTAATTATCAGCCGGTTAATTAACGCGCGGCCGAGCAAGGTCGTCGGAATCCGGCGGGTGCAACGCGAGCGAGTATTTCTATTTATTAACCCGTGATTAATAAATCGGTGCACATGGGTCACACGTATCAAAGAACAGACAGAAATTCTTCAGCTTCTATGAAAAAAAATGTAGCCCGCGACATCAGCGACTTTTCCATCTGAGTCTTCTGAAGTTGTGTACTTCATACATCCCCGTCCTCACCTGAAATTTTAAAAACTTATTTTTTTCCAAACTATTAGGCAGATTGAGCTCAGGTTTTGAGAAAATCCGCAGAAATGTTGCACAAATGGACTTAGCTTCTGGCTCCTCGATACTGAAAGCCGTTTGCCTAGGAGAAAAGAAAAACCAAAAAGTGAGGTTAGTTGCGAGAGAGACAGCCCTACAGGCGTTTAGCATTGAGCGACGAAATTATATACTGAAAAATAAATTGTATGCCTGTCTGCTTTGCGCCCGATTCGAAAGGTCCCAATCGTTTCCGGTGCGCGCGCACCTGCCTTCCGATTGGTCTACGCAGAACCGTCAGCCAATCGGAGAGCGCGCGAGCCGTAGATGCAACCATAACCTCAACTGCCGTAGCGACAATTAGTCAAGCAAACTGTCTATTGTATTTTATCTTTTGCAGTTATATTTATTTTTTGCTTTAGTTAATTTTTTATTTTTATTTTTTGCTTTTGTTTTTTTTTTTATTGTAATCTTTCTGTTCGCTCATGCCTCATATTTGCTTTTGTCTCGCCCCATTTAGGTTAAAATCATTCTCTATACTGTCTTCTTTTCGCTTGCTGTTGTTTCCTTTTTTTAATATTTTAATTTTTTTATTGCTCTGGTCCTTGGGGGGATGTAATATCTCTAATACTCTACTCTCTCTCTCTCTCTCATTCTTTCTCCTCATTAGTATTTTCTCCCCGGTACCAGGGTTGCTAGTCCTACTACCAACAATTTCCCTATCCACCCATCTCTCTCTCCCCACCAAAAAATCGCAAAAAAAAGCGCATCAACGACAATTGAGTAAGCCTCGCGTCGTTTGCGCCCGAAGGGGGTCCGCGAGGGCTGCCTGGCAGCCTCACACTCGTTCAATCGGGCGAAGTCGCGAGGGTCGAGAGGGGAAATTGTACACAGAGACACGATGACATTTAGCACTGCCGCTGAATCTGTGACACGGTGATCCCTCCGAGAAGGTACACAGAGCGCCGTATGCAACGACTCTCATGTAAACCGCCTTGTTGTCTGCTTCCAGCGGCTCCCCACACACAAACAACTCGCACGTTGCGCGATTCCTCCACTCTTACCACTCGACCCAACGACACTCAACGAACACACAGAAATAAATCTCCCTCCGGGTCTGCAACAAAACGGTAGTCGTGAAAATCCCGCGCGTGTGTGGAAGACGCAACAAGAGACGACGAAACGATCGGTGTACCCTTGATGGTTTCTGCTGCTGCTGCTGCCGTTGTTGTTGGCTTAGCCGGCGGTCCCTAGCGGCCGGGGGGCGAAGCGCGGGGAGTCGAGGAACATCTCTGCCTCCTCTGTGTCTTCGGGCTTCGCCTATTGGCCGTCCTCGTCGCTCCTCACACGTGGCGCCACCACGAGAATCTCTGTGCAGAAGCGTTTCGCGCGCCGCGATATATGCATAAAATACCGCCTAAGGTTTCCCATGCACGCGACGACGATGCTCGTGATGTCGTTGTCGTTGTCGTCGTCGAGCGTCTCTTCCTCTTCTTCGGCTCGGCAGCCGCGTGGATATCGGTGGCTGCTGACAAACGTCCCCGGGGTTGTGTGTGTGTGTTTGAATATTTTTTTCTTCTCTTTTTCCCGCGCGTTTGTGTTTGTCCCCGTCGGTGGCGTCGTGTGTGTCGTCGCGAGGCGCCTCGACCCGGGGTATATATATCCCGGCTCCCTCGGGTCTTGATAAACACTCGACCATCAGAGATTAACGCCGCAGGATGTACGCACCATTGGTAAGCTGAACAGCAAACGAGGATTACGGATTTAACCGGGAGATAGAGAAAAAAAAATCGGGCTTTTTTTGCGGGCGGGAAAGAGGAAGAAAATATAGGCGAAGAAGAAATTGCGATAATCGACGCGGGGGCGGATTTGGGGCTTGAATACAGTGTGTGTGTGTAGTAACTGGCTTGTGAAGCGAGATCGGCGATCGTTGCGGGTTGGTAAAGCGTGACGAGGGATAAGTGAACTGCTGCAAGGGGGAAGGAATGATTGGGGCAATCGTGACCGGTGGGTGAGACAATTGGGTGGGTTTGATCGGTTGACTGGGCGGGGAGGCTGATTTGTTGGCTCTGATCGGTTAGGCCGATGGATCGGTTCGAGCGATAAATCGGTTGAGGTGATAAATCGGTTGGGCCGATAAATCGGTTGGGCTGAAAATCGGTTGGGTCGAAAAATCGGTTGGGCCGATAAATCGGTTGGGCCGAAAAATCGGTTGGATCGAAAAATCGGTTGAGACGATAAATCGGTTGAGCCGACAAATCGGTTGGGACGAAAAATCGGTTGGGCCGAAAAACCGGTTGGGACGATAAATCGGTTGGGCCGACAAATCGGTTGGGTCGACAAATCGGTTGGGTCGACAAATCGGTTGGGCCGATAAATCAGTTGGGCTGATAAATCGGTTGGTCCGATTTATTGCCTGGAACGAATTATCGCCCTGACCGATTTGTCAACCTTACCGATTTATCATCCTTACCGATTTCTCTGCTTGGATGATTTATCGGCCTAATTTATTAACCGATTAGTTATATAATTTATAAAAATGTGCTGAAAAATCGTTATCGAGGGGACGAATTCCACCGTCGAAGATTCGAAATAAGCGACGCGCGGCGGCCGCGCGGTGCAATCGGAGGTTCTCGCATAAATCGGCAGCGCGGCGCTGATACCGATCTCCCGCCGCGAGGGGTCGCGGGTTCGCCGCGAGACGTGGCCGACGAAATCGTCGCCTCTCGGGGTGTTCGGGCGATCCGCCGAATCGGCGCGGAGAGCTACCGGCGCGCACGTGGCATATAACATTCGCGGACGGCGCATTGGGACCGCCGAACGTATCGATAACTTTCCCAGCGGGTTGCACAACGCGCGCAACACATATTGGCTCGTTGGTTATAGCGGCCGACCTACCGGGGGCCCCATTCAAACGTGTAGGATAATACGAGCCGCACACATTGCGAAACTCGGTGGAAGCGAGAATAGAGAAAAAGAGAGGGGGAGGGGAGGGCAGGCAATTGTCGAGTCGCGAAAGCGAGAGAGGCGAATCGTTAATTGAATTACGAAGATTTCTCTCTCTGGTTCTTTTTTTTCTTTTCTTCTTCGCGCCTAAGCGCTAAACCAAAAAAGTGAAAGTAAGTACTGAGAATTAAAAGCGAAAGAGTCCGGCAATTTTCTCACCGCGAGTTATTAAAAAGCCATCAACTCGGTCGCGGGTCGCGCACCGACAAGTCGGCTGTAAAAGAAGCGGGTATTGCACACAATTCGCGCGGAGCGAGAGGAGGAATTTTCTATAAATAATTCTCCGTCGACGAACGGAGGACGATGAATTAGTCATTGACTGATTTTTTTTTTTTTGCATTGCGAGAAGAAAAAACGAAGATGGTGATGATCGGTCGTGATTGCGATTGAGCTTTTTTTGAACGATTTTTTGTTCTTTTGTTTGTCTCCAAGTTGTCGTTCTGTTCTATGTACAAAAAAAAATTCCCTCTTCAGAAAATCAGTGGGTACGATATTTTAGTGAAGTGATTCGTTGCCTTGGATGAATTATCGGCGTAACCGATTTATCGGCCTTACCGATTTATCAACTTGGACGATTTATCAACCTTACCGATTTATCGACCTTACCGATTTATCAGCCTTACCGATTTATCAACCTTACCGATTTATCAACCTTACCGATTCAACAACCTTACCGATTTATCAACCTTACCGATTCATGAACCTTACCGATTTATCAACCCTACCGATTTATCAACCCTACCGATTTATCCACCTTACCGATATATCAACCCTACCGATTTATCCACCTTACCGATTTATCAACTCTACCGATTTATCCACCTTACCGATTTATCAACCCTACCGATTTATCCACCTTACCGATTTATCAACCCTACCGATTTATCCACCTTACCGATTTATCGGCATACCTCAATAACGTTCATTTCCATCCGCAGATAGCAGTGATCGCGCTGGCGGCGTGCGCCGTGGCGGCGCCGGCGGAGGAGCCGATACCGATCGTGAACCAGAGCCAGGACGGTCCGAATCCGGACGGTTCGTACAAGTGGTCGTACGAGTCGGGCAACGGGATCAAGGCGGAGGAGGAGGGCTCGCTGGCGAACGCGGGCTCGGAGAACGAGGCGATCCAGGCGAAGGGCGCCTATTCGTACAAGGGCGACGACGGCAAGGACATCTCGCTGACGTACACGGCCGACGAGAACGGCTTCCAGCCGGTGGGCGATCATCTTCCCGTCGCCCCGGAAATTCCCCCACTGATCCAGAAGGCCCTGGAATGGGCGGCCGCCCATCCGTCCAAGGAGGACAACGCCAAGTAGACGACGACGACGACCGATCGGCCGATTTTTCACGTCGCGCCAAACGCAGACCGATCGATCTCAGTCCAATCGGTCGTGGCGAAAAAAACAAAAAAAAAGAAAGGCTATACACAACTCTGGCAAACGCGAATACACCCGACGTCCCTTAAAAAGCGAAAAAAAGCGAAATGCAACCACTGCAACCAATGGCGAGTGTTGCGTGTTTCTTGCGAGAACTGCCAACTTTAACCGCCGATCCCTCCAACTAATTAATTAATTAATTAATATATATATACGATATATAATATATAACAGATGATTGATATATATTTATATTGATATATATAAATATATAATTGATGTGTCGTTTATACTCACTATACCGAACAACCACACCACCAAATGATTATTATTCTCCGTACTCTGGTTCAAATTTGTTGTACATATTTATTGTTTTACCGTCTAATCTCTCTCGCGTGCGATACGACAACGTATTGTGAATAAACACGTTGCATACCCACGAAATGTGATTGTGTGATTTTTGGGTTTCCTGGTTTTGGGAGGAAGGAATTGGGATCGATCGATTGATTTTATTTCTGGTGAAATTAATTGGGGTTGATTTATTGATTTTATTTCTGGTGAAATTAATTGGGGTTGATTGATTTTATTTCTGGCGAAATTAATTGGGATCGATCGATTGATTTTATTTCTGGCGAAATGAATTAGAATCGATTAATTGATTTTATTTCTTATGGGATTTTCCGATTGGGGTGATTCGTTTTATTGGTGGGAGGATTTTTTTAACGTCAAGCGTGACATCAGATTTTTTTTTTTTTTATAGTGACGGTCGTGGCATTGAGAAGAATTTCCGGAATGCTCGTCGAGAGTCAGGAAACTCGAGTCTCGAGGTGGCCTTGAATTTTTTTTTTTTTTTTCCAAGGTTTTCGAGAAACACTCGCGGTTCTCACGCTCCTCGCGTGAATCTTTATTTGCCGTCGGAATTCCACTTCCCGCGTAGCGCGGAAACATTTAGCGAGACTTAGCGAGTCGTCAAAACGTGGCTTACAAACGTCGTTCAACGCGTCGCGAGTCGTTCGGGATTTTTAATGTGACTTAATTTGGAATAAATTAGACAAATCCAGTGTCGAGGAAATACGTGGATGGACGGCGCAGCGTGAATAATTATTCCACGGCAATTTAACGCCGTGTATTCGTTTAATTGAATTAACTTCGTTTTAAATTAATTTTATGAAGGCCAAACGTGTTCGATAGGAATTCTTTTTTTATCGTTTTCAAATTTGTTAAATTATAGTAACGACATTTCGTCACCCAGACTGAAATTTGAATGTCCATCAGAGTTGATATCAGGAGAGGCCGAAATAATTCACAGAATTAAAAACTATTGAGCATCTTTTTATTCTTTTTATTCTTTTTAGTCTTTTTATTCTTTTTATTCTTTTTATTCTATTTATTTTTTTTATTTTTTTTATTAGGTACAGAAAATTAATCTCTGACCACGTTGAACTGATCAGAAAATTTTCATTGCAGGTGACGGATAATCCAGGTGTGCTAAAAATCCGTGGATTCTAATTCTGGTTCGATGGTTCGATTATCCAAACTTAGACATTTTTTCTTTTTTTTTCAACAATAAATTCACTTCAATTTATTTTTATCGTTATCAAATTTGTTAAATTAATTTTCTAAATTTTCAATTTGTTAAATCAAATTTGAAAATTCTTCACCTACAAAAAAATTCAAATGTCCATAAAAAAAAAAAAAAAAAATGATATCGAGAAAGGTCGAAATAATCCATAGTATTACAGACTACTGAGCATCTTTTTATTCAGGCATTAGGTACAGAAAATCAAATTGATCAAAATTGATCAAAAAACTTTCATTGCAGGTGTCATTTAATCCAGGTGTTCCAAGTTCGAATCCGTCAGAAGAAGTCCTTAGTGCTTGGGTTCTTCGTAAGGATGAGTAGCGATCCATTCAAGAGCCCTGGCGATCTGCTGGGGCACAGCGGGTGCAACCGGAAGATGAGCTCCCTGAGGCTGGAATCCGTTCTCGTCGGCGGTCCAGGTCAGCTGGATGACGGTGCCGTCGGGTGCGGTGTGGCTGGCCGAACCCTGGGAAACGACAGCGGCGGCATCTCCGATGGGCTTCAGGACTCCATTTTCCTGGTAGACGATGCCGTTTCCGGTCTCGAACTTGTTGACGAAGCTGCCGTCGGGACTGACGTCGGCCTCCTGGCTGATAATCGGCACCGGTCCGTCAGGAAGAACTCCGGCTGCGGCGACGGCCACGAGGGCGAAAAACACGACTGCGAGTTTGTTCATTTTTTTAGGAATTTTTTGATGTTTTTTCTGACGTCGACTGTCTCGGTAGTTCGGCGCCTGACGACTGATGATTGGCTCGGACCATTCCCAGCCCTTTTATACTCGTCCGGGACTGTCGAAAATTTCACGGGAGTCGCCGCACGAAATTCTATCGCTGGAGGCGGAATTCTATCCAAGCCGGTCTTACGTGATATCAGCCGGCACTGAGAATAGATTTTGAACTCTTCGTCTACATGTCAGTAAATCATAAAGCTGGAAGCGGCGGAAGGTTGGAAGGTAGGAAGGTAGGTACAGTCCCGGCAAATCTGAGTTCCGGGGAAAATTTTCGAAGACTTGTCGATGAGAGAAAAATTGGAAAAAAATTCGAGCGTGTGGAAGATGCTGGAAAGATTGATTTTGTGTAATAATAATTCCAAAATGTTGTTAACTAAATAGTGAAAAAATTAATTTTGAGACAATTTACCCGGCAACCCAACTTTTTTTCCTGGTGAAAATTGTTCATTCATTTTTCTGAATACGTATGAATTTTTTCGGATTTTTGTCGAATTTTTTTTTTAATCGCGTT
Organism: Pimpla rufipes; assembly: GCA_963932165.1. Taxonomy (NCBI): domain Eukaryota; kingdom Metazoa; phylum Arthropoda; class Insecta; order Hymenoptera; family Ichneumonidae; genus Pimpla; species Pimpla rufipes. The sequence continues at coordinate 24,369,247 of OZ010632.1, forward strand.
TATTTAAATAAAATGAGGGGGCGAAAGCCGCGATTTAAAAAAATTAGTCAAAATTATGAAAAAATTCATAGGGATTCAGAAAAATGAATGAACAATTTTCATCAGAAAAAAAAGTTGGGTTGCCGGTTAAATTGTCGAAAAATTATTTTTTTTTATTATTTTTTGAATAACATTTTATACAAAATCAATCTTTTCAGCACTTTCTACACGCCTAATTTTTTTCAAATTGTAACCTCACGGCGAAGTCCTCAAAATTTTCGCCGAGACTCACATTTGACGTGACTGTACCTTGACGACTGCCTTAATGACCTCCAAAACGCTGGATGGCTCATAAGAGTCATAAAGAACGAGTTGGGAGATCTAACGATTGGGATTATAACACAAATCCACAGAGACGCAATCTTATCGACGGACCATCAATTTGGACTTCCTCTTCTTCTTCTTCTTCTTCTTCATTTTTTTCTCTTAATTATTCGGTGACATTTGTGCCTAATTTTTCGATTTTTTTTTTTTTTTTTGGGAATGAGTCGAGTATAAAAAGGCTCAGTGATCTCCGGTTGATCATCAGTCGATTCTCGTTTCTTTCGCAGTCAATCCGTGGTGACTTTTCGAGACTCGAGATGACGAAAATCGCGATTGTTGTCCTCGCCCTGGTGGCCGTCGCAGCGGCCGCAGCTCCTCCTAAATCCGACGACCCGGTGCCGATTCTCAGCCAGGAGGCCGACGTCAGCCCGGACGGCAGCTTCGTGAACAAATTCGAGACCGGTAACGGCATCGCCTATCAGGAAATCGGCAGCCTCAAGCAGGTCGCCGATGGCGCCGCGGTCGTGTCCCAGGGATCGGCCAGCCACACCGCCCCCGACGGCACCGTCATCCAGCTGACCTGGACCGCCGACGAAAACGGTTTCCAGCCCCAGGGTGATCATCTTCCGGTCGCCCCGGTAGGACCGGAAATTCCGCCGCAGATCGCCAGGGCCCTCGAGTGGATCGCCGCTCACCCCTACAAGGAACCCGAGCACTAAGAAAATCGGTCTCACCGGCGTCAATGGAGTCTCGAACCTCGGCACCTGAATCTGATAGTCACATGCAATTAAATTTAAGAAGCCATTTAGAGATCAATTTTTCTGATTGAATAATAAAAATAATAACATCGATAGTTCGTAATTCTGGAATTTTTTTGTTTCACCCCCCCCCCCTCTCCTGATTACAATTTAAATGTAAATTGAAACCTCGATACGATGTGGGTTGAGGATTGACATTTTTTTATGTTAGGAACTCGTAGCATTTTTTTTTAATTTTTTTTTAATTTTTATTTTTGTTTCATGAGACTGCGACCTTTGGTCTGTAACATCGTTTTGAGATTACGTGTTGTAGCTATGGAAAGAGTTTCTTACTTGGTTTAGAGAAAAAAAAAATTCGATTTTTTGTGCATTTTTTATTGTTTTTTAGAATTCATAAAACCGGTCCCAGTCGAAACTTAACCTCTCGAGGACTCAATTTTTTAAAATATATATATTTCTTAAATATCGACTTTTAATCTATACCATCGTTCTCAAGTTTTGGTGACAAAAAATTTTTTTTTTTTTTCACCACAAGCACATAAAATTATTCAGTACCAAACCGACTTAAAAAAAACCAAGGTAAAAATAAATAAACAAAATCAGAAGGTCCAGGATCATTCAACGCATTTTATTGAATAACGAGTAACGAAGACATTTTTTTTTTTTTTTGCTTTACCGCAGATTAATTACAACACTGAAGCCTAGGGTTTCTCGGGATGCGCAGCGATCCAGTCGAGGGCGCGTTGGATGGCGGCCGGAATTTCCTGCGGCGGTGGCGGCGTCGGCAGATGGGCGCCCTCGAAGATGGCGCCGTTCTCGTCGGCGGTCCAGCCGAGGGAGATCTTCTCGCCGCCCGGGGCCGTCCACGAGGCGGCGCCCCTCACCGACTCGGCCTCGTCCTTCTGTCCGGCGTTCTTCAGGACTCCCTCCTCCTGGAAGCTGATCCCGTTCGCGCTCTCCCATCGGTTCGAGAAACTTCCGTCCGGGCTGATGTCCGCCGACTGCGCGACAATCGCGATCGGGTCGCCCGCGCTCAGCGTCGCCGCCAGTCCACCCGCCGCCATGCAAACCAACGTCAACGCCTGGATGAACATTTTTTTTTCGACAGACCTGGAAAGCGAATTTCATTTTTGGTTGAATTTTTGAAATTTTTGACATTTTTTTTCATCATTTTTTCTAATCTATTTTTTGCCTGGCATTTTTTTTACAGTTTCTACATGATTAAAATACCACTATTTATTTTACTATAATTATTTCTAATCAATTTTTTTAACCAACGTCAACGCCTGGATGAACATTTTTTTTTTTTCGACAGACCTGGAAAGCGAATTTCATTTTTTGGTTGAATTTTTGAAATTTTTGACATTTTTTTCATCATTTTTTCTAATCTATTTTTTGCCTGGCATTTTTTCACAGTTTCTGCATGATTAAAATACCACTATTTATTTTACTATAATTATTTCTAATCAATTTTTTTCTGGCCTGTTTTTAAATTTTCTGCACGATTAAAATATCACCATTTATTTTATGGTAATTTCTTCTGATCCATTTTTTTTTATTCGGCCTGTTTTTGAATTTCCTGCGTGAATAAAATATCACTATTTATTTTACTATAATTATTTCTAATACGTTTTTTTATTTGGTCTGTTTTTAAATGTTCTGCATGATTAAAATGTCACTATTTATTTTTCTATAATTTCTTCTAATCAATTTTTTTCATCCGATTTTTTTTTACGTTTCCTGCACGATTAAAATATCACTATGTATTTTACTACAATTTTTTCTAATCAATTTCGTTCATCTGGCCTATTTTTAAATTGTCTGCATGATTAAAATATCACTATTTATTTTACTATAATTTTTTTTTCTTTCATTTTTTCCCTGACAGATTAAAAAATGGTCTGAGTATTTAAAATATCACAATTCGTTTCGAGGGTCCGGGGATTCACTAGGAAAATTTCGTAATTACGTCAGGGTCATTGACCTTTCGCCTTGCACTTTTGTAGATTCTACCGAATTCACGAGCACATTTTTTTTTTTTTTTTTTTTTTTTTTTCGTTTCGCAGGTCACTCGAAATTAATCGCAAATTTTTGTCGCTGTTTTAATGTAAATAAATTTGTCGTCGCTGTTTCAGTGATCGCAAATTTTCCTCGCTGTTTTAGTACCTTCGAGAACTCGGTGCGAAGTTTCTAATACCTACTGATGATCCTGGAGGAATCGCGTTGGGTTTATATAGACGGCGAAACTGCCCCTGTGAGCCTCGCGATGTGGCTCGAAATGTCATCGAATGCATGGGAAAACCTCTCGATACTGGTTCGATGGCGAGTAATGCAACATAATGCGTTTGACCATCGTCTGAGCGGCGCCTCCTCCCTCGGCATACCACTCGCAACTTCATGAATGTATATTATCCGCGCGCCCGCGCGCGCGCTAAATATCGTTTACTCGGTCGCGGAGACGAAGAGGATTTCGCCAAGGGCAGCCATTCACTGCTTTCACCGGTTAGCAACAATGTTACACGCCTCGTTCGACCCGTCGATCCCCGCCGCGAATTGGATCACGCGAGACGTCCTAATTCGCGACAATTTGCCTACATTTTTTCCTCGTCAAACAAAAATAATTCACTGGAGACCCACATTTTTTTCGACACAATTATAAAACATTTTTTATTCGTTAAAATCATTTTTCGAGACCCATTCTTTTCGTGACAATTTTCTAACAGTTTTTGAAAAATAATTTTTCGACTCATTTTTTCGTGACAATTTTCTAACAGTTTTTGACAAATAATGTTTCGACTCATTTTTTTCGTGACAATTTTCTAACTGTTTTAAAAAAATAAATTTTCGACTCATTTTTTTCGTGATAATTTTCTAATAGTTAAAAAAAATGTTTTGACTCATTTTTTTTTCGTGACAATTTTCTAACAGTAAAAAAAATATATTTTTTCGCGACGATTCGCCGAAGCTGCTCAAATTTTCGCCACGCGAAGATGATCCCAAGGAAGGCAGACGCGAGTTGACGTATTGCGCAACGTTCGACGCGTGGGTTCTCCCTAACGCCTGGACATTTATTATCACTTGACATTAGTGAAACTTGTCCCACGAGCCTCCGGGTTACGCAATCGCGAGAACCAACGTTCTCCGCGCTGACGACGAGAGCGCGCGCGCGACACGCCTGTTTTCGATTTTGTACAAAAATCGTCGCCGAGCGAAGCAGCGACCCGGAGTCGGAGAGCGGGATTATTCGTCGCTGCCTCTTACAATGATGTGTAGTGACACCGAGATGTTCATCAGCCCGATAATTTCGCGGCTGCGCGCGTCGTTGCAAAAGGTGCTTCATCCCGAGTAAAACTTTCTAGCGATATTGAAGAAAAAAAAACGGTGTTCGTGGAAGTTCGAAAGGTCGGCGAAAAACAATTGGTCGGTCTGATCGATTTTGTGGTTACAGTTGGGCTTCATCAAATGGTCAGATCTAACTAAATGGTCAGATCTAACTAAATGGTCGGATCTAAATAAATGGTCAGATCTAACTAAATGGTCAGATTTAACTAAATGGTCAGATCTGACTAAATGGTCAGATCTAACTAAATGGTCAGATCTAACTAAATGGTCAGAGCTAACTAAATGGGCGGAGCCAACTAAATGGTCGGAGCCACCTAAATGGTCGAAGCCAATTAAATGGTCGGAGCCACCTAAATGGTCGAAGCCAACTAAATGGTCGGAGCCACCTAAATGGTCGAAGCCAACTAAATGGTCGGAGCCACCTAAGTGGTCGAAGCCAACTAAATGGTCGGAGCCACCTAAATGGTCAAAGCCAAGTAAATGGTCGGAGCCACCTAAATGGTCGAAGCCAACTTAATGGTCGGATCCACCTAAATGGTCCGACCAACTAAATATTCCCAATTAACTAAATGGTCGGAGCCAACTAAATTTGATCCCAAACACCACCAAAAACAAAGGAAAGGTCAACACGAACAAAAAAAATCACCCAATGAATTTTTCAAACGTATTCTATTTCAGACACTAGCCGGGCGAATCATCGCTCAGCTCGGAGACATTGTATAAATATTTGCGGTCGGGGTGTCGTCGAAGGCGTGTGATGAACGTCGGCGCGCCTCTCACTGCTGGTACTTGGGCTCCTTGTAGGGGTGAGCGGCGATCCACTCGAGGGCACGGGCGATCTGGTAGGGAATTTCCGGCGCGGCCGGGGCGACCGGGAGATGATCACCCTGAGCCTGGAAACCGTTCTCGTCGGCGGTCCAGGTCAGCTGGATCGGCGCCTGGCCGTCCTGGGACGGATAGCTGTACGATCCCTGGGACACGACCGGCGTCTCCTCGCCGATTTTCTTGAGATTTCCCTGCTCCTCGTACTGAATCCCGTTGCCGGTCTCGTAGCTGGTGTGGTAATTTCCCTCCGGGCTGATTTCCTGGGCCTGACGGACGATCGGCACCGGCGCGGTCGGCAAGAGATCGGCGGCTGCCACGGCCACCAGGGCGCAGAGGACGATCGCGATTTTGCACATTTTTTTTCGGGGGGGTTTTGACTTTCGTACTGATCGAACGATCGACAACTGATGATCGGCTACGAATTCGCCGGGCCTTTTTATACCCGGGCCAGACGACCGGCTGCACCCGGGTGGGATCGAGACGCCGATTTTTCGCCCGGCAATATTTCGGCTAAATGTCAGGACAATCATATATGCACTTGGGATGCGAGGAGACGATGATGATGATGATCGCGACGGGTGTTTTCGAGGATCCCCCTTCACATGTGAAAAAAGAGCCGCGGGCGACGTCGGCCGATCGCGATCGGCGCCAGATGCGATATTGAGAGGCGCTTGGATGCGATATTGAGAGGAGATTTTTTTGATAGCGTTAGATGATGAGTGTCAAGGTATCGCTTAGGGCGTAATTGGGCTTTGGGACCTTCGGAAGTGGAGATCATTTTTTTTTTGCGAATTTGTTGTGTGATCTAAAATTTTAGTTGCGACTTTAATTTTGCCTCACATTTAATTTCATCATTAATTTAATTTTGCCTCGCATTTAATTTCATCATTAATTTAATTTCGCCTCACATTTAATTTCATCGTGAATTCTATTTTGCCTCAACATTTAATTTCATCGTGAATTTAATTTTCCCTCAACATTCAATTTCATCGTAAATTTAATTTTGCCTCGAAATATAATTTTCGGCGGCCAAAATTCCACTAACTAATAATAAGATTTTCTTTGCAACTACTTTTTTATTTATACGAAAAAGTAATAAAAAAAACAATTCTTTTTTTATTTATACGAAAAAGTAATAAAAAAAACAATTCTTTTTTTATTTATACGAAAAAGTAATAAAAAAAACAATTCTTTTTTTATTTATACGAAAAAGTAATAAAAAACAATTATGGAATTTAATTATCACATATAGAGGATTCGAGGTGTAAATCGGAGGCGGATGCTGGAGCGTCAATTGCGAGTTTGAGGAAAGATCAGACGTAGACAACGACCTATGGGACTTTTTGCCACGAATGTAAATTCGTAGGGAATGAGTATGCAGATGTCGCCGCCTATAAATACGGATTGCGTCGCGCGCGCGACGATTTAACGCGAAGTTGCGCCCCATTGCGGTGCAACCAAGGTCGCTCGGTGCAGGCTCGAGGCGCCGATCGGTAATCCGTGATACCTAATGGGCGACCGGGTCACAAATCATCGTTCGTTTTACGCGACTGTCATTCACGTGACGCGCGATGACCGCCTAATGCACTTGACCTTTCGAGCGTGACGGTGACGAAATATGCGCGTCTATCAAATTTTCGGGGGGCGTTAAGGGTCGGCGATCCCTTCGGGCAATCGCAGTGCCTCAGATTAACCGGAGATTAGCGAAGTTTTTATGTAAAAAAAATGAAATGAGTTCAAATTATTCACTTTACAATGCAATAGCGATTTAAAAAAAAGTTATATTGGTATTAATCCGCCCGCACAATTATATTAATTATATTAAGTATATTAATTATATTAAATATATTGATTATATGAAATATATTAATTACATTAAATATATTAATTATATTAGGTGTAATGGTTATATTAAATATATTAAATATATTAATTATATTAAGTACATTAATTATATTAAATTGTACGCGTTGCTTGACCTCTCGAATAATCGTCGAATTGACTAATCGGGCTCGTCAAAAAAAAAAAAACAAAAAAAAACTAGCGTCGAATCCCGTCGCTTATTAGCATTTAAATATCTGTGTTGCGGTACGAATAAACCGAGCGCCTCCGCATAATGTTTTTAACCCTGAGATGATTGCGTAAATGTGCCGCGCATCGTCGGCGTCGAATCTTCGGGCCTCGGGGGCCGAAGGAATCGAGCAAAGTGGCGGCGCCGAGTTTCGTCCCGCGATCGCGTGATCGGTTTGTCGGGTTGCGCGTAAAATTACCTCAAGGACGCGCGGACGGGTAATAAAAATTCGTCAATCCGGGAACCGATCTTTTTTTTTCTTTTTCTTTCCACCTACACCGAAAAAGAGGCTCCTCGACACTAAATTTCTGAAAAATAAGTCTCGACAATACGTTACAAAAAAATCGTTGCGAAATGTTTCCAGTAACAAAACGAAGGAACTTAATAATGATGGGATAAAAACATATGAAATACTCGTGGGAGTTTTAATGACTGACGGCTGCCAAATAATCATCGGCATTAGAGGCCTAATTTATTTCCCCATGAACATAATTATCATCACTAAATGGAGCGTCTAAAAAAAATACTTATCTTTGTTAATCAAATTCCGACGATCAATTCCAAAGACGATCAAGGCCAAATTTGACACCGCGTATTGTAATAATAATAATTAAAATAATGGAGGATAAAGAAAACATTAGTTCACCAAAAATTAATCACTTTTTTAGTGTAATAATACTAAAAAAAAATCTAACGTCGATAATTGTGGAACACCAGCCGTAACTTCAAACTCGCCACCTCCACCTCAATTTCTCGAAGCCCAAAAAAAAACCAAGGTACAAATAATCCTCAACAACCTCAACAATTATAGTGCAATTTTTTATTCAGGAAAAAATTGAATTCCTTTAAAAAAAAAGGAAATAAAATCGGAAGGTCACGTTGGCTTTGGCTTCGACCTCGCTGGTGTCACCCAATTTCCCAAACCCAAAAAAAAACACAAAACAGCTACAAATAATTCTCAACAACCTCAACAATTATTCTGTAATTTTTTATTCTGGAAAAAAAATCGAATTCTTTAAAAAAAAAAAGAAGAAAAAGTAACACCAGAAGTTCACGTTGACTTTGGCTTCGACCTCGATGGTCGCTCTTGTCACCCAATTTCCCCAACCCAAAAAAAAAACACAAAACAGGTACAAATAATTCTCAACAACCTCAGCAATTATTCTGCAATTTTTTATTCGGCAAAAGAAAATACCAATCTCATTGAAAAAAAAAGAACAAGAAGAAGAAGGTAAGACCGGAAGGTCACGTTGACTTTGGCTTCGACCTCGATCGTCCCGCGAGGGGCGACTCGACTGCTGCTGCTGCTGCTGCTGCTGCTGCTGATGTCCAGTGACAGATGTAAAAAAAAAAAATCGGTGAACGACGTCGGTGGTCAGTTGATGGTTTCTTGGTTCATGGTTGTCAAATGGCTTAGTGCTCGGGCTCCTTGTAGGGGTGGGCGGCGATCCACTCGAGGGCCCTGGCGATCTGGGGCGGAATTTCCGGTCCGACCGGGGAGACCGGAAGATGAGCACCCTGGGGCTGGAATCCGTTCTCGTCGGCGGTCCAGGTCAGCTGGATGGGGGTGCCGTCGGGGGCGGTGTGGCTGGCCGATCCCTGGGACACAACGGCGGCGCCTTCGGCGACCTGCTTGAGGGTGCCGATCTCCTGATAGGCGATCCCGTTACCGGTCTCGAATTTGTTCACGAAGCTGCCGTCCGGGCTGACGTCGGCCTCCTGGCTGAGAATCGGCACCGGACCGTCGGGAAGGACTCCGGCCGCGGCGACGGCCACCAGGGCGAGGACAACGATCGCGATTTTCATGACGATTTTTTTTTTTTTTTTAGTGCTCCTCGTAGATCGGCTCGTGGATCACTGATGATTTTTCTACCGACGATCCGGCCTTTTTATAGTCACCTGGCCGCGCGGAGGCGAAATTTTCGGGTGCTGCTCCACGCGGGCCAAATGTCATCCGGTTATCGTGAGACCGCCGATCGCTTCTTACTTTCGTAAGTCGAGAGGATCGAGAGGAGGGGGAACCAGCAGCACGTGGACCAGAGGCCGATGGATCTTCTAACGATCTCTGTTGCAATGAGCGACAAAAAAATGATGTCAAATTTAACATAAGAAGAGGAACGACGGGTGATGGGAGATTTGGGGATTTGTGCAACGTGAGATTTGGAAATCGGTGAGACCTGAAGTTGGCGGAAAAAGGTTGGGACGAGGGGAATAAGAAGAGAGGAAAAAATACAATTTTTAACTATTTGTAAAAAGTTGTACTGAAAAAATAACTATTTTGGGCATTTGTTTAATTATTTATTTTGTGTCATGTGGAAAGAAAAATAACTATAATTTGTACTGTGATTATAAAGTGAATAGAAAAAATCGGAATTTCGATTGTAATTTTGTTCGGATAAGTAAACGAAAATTATTTATTTATTTATTTATTTATTTGGTGGGATGTATAAAGAAAAATTACTTTATAATTTGTGGCGTATTTGAAAAGAGTGCTAAAGTCAAGAAGTTTGCATTCCTGTACGCAATGGAAACTGCCGCTCATGAATTTCGTAACTTAGTATTATTACTATTATTTGTGTTATTATTATGTATTATTTAGATTTAGAATATCTTTATGTACTAGATGCTGTATCACTCTGCAACCGTTCGTATGGGACTCAGTCCCACGAACGTGAATAAATTACATTTCATTACACTACTGAATTTTATTGGTGGTCGCACGTCGTAGTTTGAGGGATTTAAAAAATAATTTCATTTATTCCTTTCCCTTGTACCGTATAAAAAGAAAAAAAGTTATTGTACATTAATACATTAATTTTTTTCATATTGTATAATTATACAATTTTTTTTCGAAAATTATTATATAATTAAACAATAATTTTTATTTTCAAACACCACAGTTTGTGGTGTCTTTAGAGTACTGAAGTTAATTGGGGGTCTCACGTCGTATTTTGAGAGATAAAAAAAATTATAATTTTATTTGTTCATTTATTTTCTATCGTATAAAAATAAAAAAGATCGTATAATACCACGCTTGAAAATATTAGTGCCTGGTATTTAAGTTTCAGAGAAAAAAAATGCAATTGTACGTCGAGGACTCGAGAGAAGAGCGAGTGGAATAGACGCCGAGAGCTGAATCGGATAAATTGGAGTCTCCGATCAGGAGGATCCTGACCCGACCTGACCCTAACCGCGAGGCTCGTCGACCCGCGATGTCCTATCTCGAGCGCCGCCGCAGCTGCACCTATCGGCCCGGCGCGCCGGGTATCATCCGATACTTTCTCTCTCGTGTGGCTTTTGCGGCAGGACGAAACACCGGGAGCTCCACAAACGTGCCCGATCGTAAATGTCGCTGCACTTACGAATCCAGACGTTGCGCCAGTGCACATAGAACCCAGCGAAGATCCACCGGCGGTCGCGATGCATTACTTCATACACGACGGATTTTACCGCGCGATAAACTTCGCTCGGCGCCGCTGAATCGACGCGAAACCGCCAAACGACTGGAGAATTTTTTTTTCTATCATTATTCGACGTAAAATGTTTTTCAAATGGAATAAAAAATTATTTTTTTTATTTGGAAAAGTTCACAATTTTGTTTGAATTTTTTGCCTTTAATTTAATTTTTTTACTCAGGTTTCTAAAAAAACCTATTTTTTATTACTGTTGGGATTTAAAAAAATTACTATTTTAAAAAAATTACTATTAGGATTTTTTTAAAATTCCTATTAGGATAAAAAAATACTGTTCGAATTTTTTTAAATTGCTAGTAGGATATTTTTAATACTATAAATTATTCTTTATTAAGTTAACTGAGTCAGTCGAAGAAGTTTCTTTTTATTATAAGGTCTACTTTTTTCCTCGCCGATGAAAAAATTAAAAAAAAAAAATTTATCATGTTGCATAGCATCTGAACCGAGTAACGAAAGTTACTTTCGCCTGACACTTTTTCGAATCCGTTTTATATATATGTATATATATATATATATATATATTTTTTTTTTTTTTTGCAGGAATAGAAAATACAAAGACACAATAATTCACCAGGTAATATTTCGGTGTAATTCTTTATTTACATACAAAAATCACAAGGCGAGTGATACACCTAATGCGCGCGCGTTCGCGACGCAAGTTGGTTCTCGGGTCGCGCGCGCTCTACGTTCGTCGTGTATATAGCTCGCACTGGCAGGGACCACCGCGGAACCTCTTTATTTAAAAAAAAATATAACAGGGGTCCCCTCGATTATTTCGTCGTTATCTGTTCATTTTTTTTTGTCTTTTCTCAACTCTCGTTTTTGTTGCTTGCAGTTTTGTCTTTTTTTGCGTACCGATAAACGTAGAGGTTTTCGCGGTAACTTATGTTATATATATTAATATGCGGAGTTATTTATGCCGGTAGAATCTCGCGGATCGGTAATTCGTGTATTCTCTATATTAATATACCAACACTAGCGTATTTAGTTTGCGGTTTGTTTTTTTGTTTTAAATCCTGTTTTTCCTTTCGCTGTTTTCATGAGAAGAGCGGGGAGAGCTTGATCCGTGGGGATCGTCTCGGGGTCAGTTTTTTCCATAGCAGGCCGGCTTATTTTGGTCAGGTCACGAGTCGTAGTTGCTTTCTTTTTGCGTTGGTTTAACCTGTTTGAAAGACGATAATTCGTTTTTTGTTTCAGTCACGCGCAAAAAATCCTCGGTATTTTTTTTTACTCCTTACTTAAAATCACAAAAAAATTGTGCCATTTTAAGGACTTAGCAAAATTCTCCCTGCCAAATTAATTCCTCCCAACGAAGGAATTAATTTCCATCAGAAAAAAATGTCTAGTTATCTAAAATAAAAATCTGGCGATTTTTAGAACTTTAAGATAAATTTGAATATGAACGAAGTAATTAAATTCCATTAGAAAATAAATTGCTATTTATCTAAAATAAAAATCTTGCGATTTTGAGAACATTCAGCGAAATTCGAATATCAAACAAAGGAATTAATTTCCATCAGAAAAAAATGGCTAGTTATCTAAAAATAGAAAATCTCGCAATTTTGCGGACTTCCGATGAAGTTCGAGTACCGAAGTAATTAATTTCAATAAAAAAAATTGCTATTTATCTAAAATAAAAATCTCGCGATTTCGAGGACTTTGAGTGAAATTCGAATATCACTCAAAGGAAGAAATTAATTTCCATTGTTGAAAAAAAAGTGTCTAATCACCTCTCGCGGGTGGTCGGCCGCCGGGTTGGCCACCGTCATCCTCCTCGGGGTGAGCCGCGTTCCACTCGAGCGCCCTCTGGATCTCTGGGGGAATTGGCGGCGCGGTCGGGATGTGAGCTCCCTGGGCCTGGAAGCCGTTCTCGTCGGCGGTCCAGGTCAGCTGGATGGGAGTTCCATCGGGCGCGGTGTGCGAACTGGAGCCCTGGGAAACAACGGGAGTCTCACCGTCCACCTGCTTCGGCTGGCCCGACTCTTGGTGGCTGATTCCGTTGCTCGTCTCGAAGCTGAAGAAAAAACAAAAAAAATAATAAAAAATATATTGCATTTGCCAACCTGCCTCTCGCTTCGCTCGCGGAGCGCGCGACGATTATCCCCCGGAATGCACTCACTTGTTCACGTAATTCCCGTCGAAATTAACCTCGAGCTGCTGGGACGTGATCACCGCGTCCTTCTCGCTGCCCGGAGAGCCGCGCTGGGGCGCTGCGAGCGTCCCCGTCGCGCACAGGGCGACCGCCACCAACACCTGCAACGAAATCGACAATTCGAATCTTATTCTTCGTCTTTATTTCATTTTCTATTAGGTACGATTCGCCAGCGTCGAAATATTCGTCGATTCTCAAGAAAGAAAAAAATGAAGAAAAAAAATTCAAATTTCGCGGTCATTTTTCGGGGTCCAATCGGAAGCCTCGTGATTGGCCGGCGAAGACACCGACGTCCAATGGGGAGATCAGAGATTGTTTTGGAGGTTAGGCTACTTTTATTTCATTTTTATTTCATTTTTCAATGATTCGCCAGCGTCTTTTTGTCGAAATATTCATCAATTCTCAATCGGCGAAGAAAAGATTCAAATTTCGCGCTCTTTTTCGGTGCCCAATCGGGTCCCTCGAGTCAACCACCGAAAACACCGGCGTCCAATCAGAAGACCCGAAGTCGTATTTTAGGTTTTTAGGTTATGTTAGTTCATTCTCATGCCGGTCGACGTGTCGCGAAACATCTCCAGTCAATTTGTTCTTAAACACCGCGACACACGATCGGATGACAAGCGATATTCAGCCACGACAAAAAAGTCTGCGCGAATTGCGAGTGTGATACGCCCGAGGCGAGCTCGAAGCCCCGGCGATTAATCAGCCACACGCAACGACCGTCGTTGCGTGCGGCGCGATTGCATTACAATGTAAATACGCGCATGCGCGGAAGGCGTGTCGAGCTTCGGGGATTCAGAGGCGCCGCCGCTGTTGTCGGGCGAAAATCTCCGCGATTCCGAGGATCAGCGGCGACTCTAAGTATTTGGAAGCCGCGAGAGTCGTGAAAGTCTGGCGCACGCGCGCAGCGCCCGAAGATGCGCAGAATCGGCCCGGCGACCATGTCGAATGCGCATGCGGCACAAAGGGCACTCGAATGGGACGATAATGCTCGCCGCGTATTCGCCGCATGCGCACGAGAAGAGAAGACGAGACGTGTTACGTCAGTGCGGCGAGTGAGACGTTACGAAATGCCCGACTGTAATGACGGTAAAACAGCGAGGCGAGACACGTTCGCGATTTTTACCGGGCGAGAGCGCGAAAATTTCAGGACTTTAATCGCTCGAGAATTGCGCGGGAAGAGACGGGCGATGTTAAATCGAGCGAACTAATTCGCATCTCTGTGATGAAAACATTTGTTACGTTGTTAAATTAATAAATTAATTTAAAAAATTTAAAAATTCTGGTGTTTCTGCGTTTAATAAATTATTACTGTTATTAATTTTATTATTATTCTCGAAGTGATGTTACTGAAAAATCGGAAGACGGCTTGATTGATATAAAAGTTTGTTTAAGATTTTCGTTGGTGAGAAAAAAAATAGTGAAATTAATGATGGACTTTTTTAATCAATTTATTCTTTGGTGTAAAAATAAAGACAAATCGGAAAATCAGGAGACAAGACAAATTATATAAGAAAAAAATGTTTAATTTTTTTTTTTTTTTTGGTCAGAAATAAATTAGTGAAATTAATGACGCACTTGTTTTTGCAATCAATAATCTTACGGTACTTTGGTACGAAAATAAAGACCGAACGATGTTTTTTTCAATGTAAACGAATCGAACAACAAAGTTGATTGGAACTCGTTGAGTGATGCAAGTTGAGATGAGTGACAGCATCGAGTGAATAAATTCGCACCTCTTGTTCGCCGAACAACAATTGTTACGAGCAGTGAGAATAAAGGAGGAGAGAAAAAAAAAGAGAATCTCCGCCTCGCTCGTTTGATTCGTACTTGAAACGCGTATCCTTCGCCTCGGTAGATGAGTTATTGTGGATACACCGTAATTGATCGCTCGGCCGCGGGATAAACGCGGGACGATTACGCGAGGATTACAAATCGCGCGGCAAAAATATTATTCGTAAACGCGTCGCGCGGCGGCGACGACGAATTGCGACGGGACTAATGACGAAAGAGACACTCGAACGGCGGACCGCGCGACGCGTAATGAGCGACTCTACGGTTATGAAAGACGCGCGGTGATAGAGGCGCTTTTTGAATTACAAAAAAATTTAATTTTTAGTTTTTATCCAGCAAAATAAAAATGTGTGTATCCAACAAATATTTAAAAAATTAATAAATGCTTATAAGTCACGTTAGTAATTCTAAAAAAAAGTTTGTGAACAATTTTGAAAAAAAAAGTGAAAAAAAAAATCTCGTGAAAAAAAGTGAAAAATTAAAAAAAAAAGTGAAAAAAAACCTTTCATGTTAAAAAGTGAAAAAAAAATGTCGAATGAAAAAAAAGTGTCTACAAAATCCAATTGCCAATTTCCTTTGGCTCAAGATGATGAAAATCACGAGGAAAAGCTTCAAAGATATTCGAAAAAAAAAAGATCTCAATAGAAATAGAATAAAATTCATTTTCGAAATCACGAGAAATTTCGATAGAGAGAAAAAAAAAGAAGATGCACCGCCAATAGATCGTGTCGATGTTCACTTCGCAGCAGCAGAAGCCACTTACCTTAACAGTATACATAATCTCAACACGTGACACCCGGGAGGATAACTTGAGATGCAGATGGGTTGGTACTTGTGCCTCTTCGTCAGAGGCGAGGCTCTTTATATACACCGGCCGTAGCAACGTGGTGCAGTGAAAGGGGTCATCCCTGCCCTCCTCACAATGCACTTCATCTGACCAGTGCATCTTCGGAAAAATCCGTCGCAACCCGTCATCATCGCATCGTTGATATTACATTTTTTCAACGTGCGCGCGGATGCGCGTCGAAGCTGCAATTAAAATTGC
The DNA here is from genome assembly GCA_963932165.1 of Pimpla rufipes. NCBI lineage: Eukaryota > Metazoa > Arthropoda > Insecta > Hymenoptera > Ichneumonidae > Pimpla > Pimpla rufipes. Next base: position 24,385,010 of record OZ010632.1, read on the forward strand.
GTTCCATTTTTTTTTCCTCTTTCAATCAAGGAACCGGAAATGCATCTTCGGAGTCGCCAGTCGCGTTTCCGGTAGCCGTAGGGGAGACGAAAATTCGTTGAGTGAAATTTTATTTGAAACACCTTTGTGACCGAATAATAAATAATTAAATATTGATAAATATTAGAATTAATTTAAAATATGTGTTTCGCTTCTGACTGACAAAATTATTTCTGTATATTTATACGCGAATAAGTATGAAGATGATTTATTTAAATTAATTTTAAAATTAATAAAAATAAATAATTATTATTTTAATTAAATTATTTATTTTTTTATTTAGAAAATTGTTTAAATTATTTCTTTTTTATTTAGAAAATTATTTATTTTGATTATTTATTAAAAAATTTGTCTGAGGTATTTCGGGTACATTTTTTTTAATTAATGGTACCGTTTCTGTTCTATTTATTTAATTTTTTTTCATTTTTTTTCTGCGATTAAGGAACCGGAAATGCATCTTCTGGCAATGCCGTCGACTCCCACCGAGGCTCGTAAGCGGAGGACGACGTCATTCCTGCGCATGACAACAGCATTGTTCGCCGCCTGTGTTCTTCGCTGCGGCCGCGGCGCGCGCGTCTCGAAAAAAATACCCGGAGGCCTTAGACAGTCCTGATTCAACCGGAAATGCAGCTTCTCAGCATCAGTCACTCGAGGCTTCGATCGAGCGATTAGGATCGAAGCTGGAGACAACGAAAAAAAAAAAAACAAACGCGCGGGATGCGGACGTAGGTTTCATCAGAGGGCGACTGGGCAATGTCTAGGTCGTCGTCGTCGTCGTCGCAGTCGGTGTCGTCGTCGTCTCTTGACACAATATCTGTGCGGACGGCCGGGGTCATTGCGTAAGCCGTAAAGAATTACGGTAAAGCCAATCCTACGGTTGTAATGAGTTATTATGTAGCGACGATAATGCACGAAAGTGTCATTTCTGTGCGGAGTCGGCATCGATTGCGGCCACAGTCAATTTCCTTATCATCGTAAACACGCGTAATATAATGCATTTTCGTCCTCTCCGTCTCGCTCGTGCCTCAAAAGTGCCTTGCGACACGTCGCCTGCACCGTAAGTGAATTCTCGCGCCTTCTTCGCGGCTCTTCGGATTTATCCCGTTTAAGATTCTTTCTTCTTCGCCGCAATTATCCTCAGTTGCCTTTTTTGAATTCCGTTTTTTTACCTTCAACGAGACTTCGGGTTCGAGCAAACGACCCGATGACTCAAATGCAAACACCTTTGTGTCCTTTCTCGGTGACGAAAAAATGGCCACTTCTTGTGGCGTAAAAATGGCCACTGCTGACGAAAAATGGCTACTCTGACAAAAATAGCCACTCCTGGTATGAAATGGTCACTGACGAAAAATTGCCACTTCTGACGAAAATGGCCACTGTAGAAAAATGGCCACTCCTGACGAAAATGGCCACTGTAGAAAAATGGCCACTCCTGACGAAAATGGCCACTGTCGAAAAATGGCCACTTCTAACGAAAATAGCCACTGTTGAAAAATAGCCACTCCTGACGAAAATGGCCACTGTCGAAAAATGGCCACTCCTGACGAAAATGGCCACTGTCGAAAAATGGCCACTTCTGACGAAAATGGCCACCGTCGAAAAATGGCCTCTCCTGACAAAAGAAATGGCCACCCCTGCCAAAAAAATGTCCACGAGCAAAAAAATACCCATTCCTGAAAAAATGGCCACTTCGTGTGTCACAAAAAATGGCCCATAGCTCTCGCAACAATTCATATCCCTCAAACGACCAAGTTTAGCCGTCCACAACCGTCTCGTCCGACGAAGAGAGAGACAGAGACGGTGCACCCGGTGATATTATATCTAATTTGCATTCCAATGGATGCGTAAGAGAACTTTCGAGCCCGGTCTGACTCGACGGGGACTGCACTCCTGCTCGGCCGCGTCCCGCGCCGCTGGAATATCACGGTCTCCGCGCGCATGAGGACACCGCGGGTGGCTCGTGAGCTCAGAAATCGGTGGGTAGGTTACGCTGGCTCGCGAGTGGCTGCAGCGCGCGAGCGCGACAGGCGGATGGGATGAGCACATGCTCGGTCGTCTTCGTGCCGAGCGCATCTCGGGCGCGCGCGAGCGCAGCACCCGAGCGGCGCGCCGCCGCGGAGATTCTCGCCGAGGGATCCTCACGAACTCTCGGCTCGGAGCGCTCTGCCCACGTCGTCGCGCCCGCGTTGCGCCTGTCCGTGTCATAATGTGCGTCCTTTGGAACTCCTTTTGCCAATTGCATAATCCCCCCCCCCCCCCCGTATTTTAATAACCTTACGGCGTGTACGGAGGACGAGCCGCGCGCGCCGGCTTAATAGACATAGCTACAGATATACATAAGACGCGAATGCAACGCGCGAGATGTACATGTGTAAAGACACCGAGGCCGGAGAAGCAGAAGCGGCTTCTCGGGTTACCGGATCGGCCCCCTTCCCCCTCCCCCCTTCGCAGGCGACTTTCCAGAGTGCACAATCGACGCCAAGTAAACCCGAGCGGCGTCCACGTGCGGCAGACCCGCAGGTTCACATTTAACTCGGGAGGGGGCGCTCGAAAGCCTCGGCGATCGAACTTGTAACCTATGTTTTAATTGGGTGTACTTTGGACCCCGTTGCGCCGATTTTAGACGACCTTTCGGAACGCACGATTTTTTTTTTTTTAGGTTATTTCAGCCGCGATCCTCGTTAGGAAAAAATATCGAGGATCAAATACCATTGTCGAATGTCTCTGTCGTTTCCTCCTCAACGCCGGTAATTTTCATGGTCATATGACCGTCGCAATTCGCGACGGTAACGATGAAACCCGCGATTAGAGACGTAAGGTCCATTTTGTGACGGTAATTTGACCGTCATATTGTGACGGTCATTTTTTTGGTCTTTTGACCAATTCGAAAAATGACCGTCATTTCGCATCTCCACCCGCGATGTTTTTCGCGAGACGAGGAAGCGCGAACGAGAAAAATAAATAAACAGTGCGAGAAGGCTGCACATATGGATATGTTAAGCACGCGACCATGAAAATCCCGGAAACCCTGCGCACGATGAGACCCACACATATACAACAGATATACACATTTATATATCTATTTATCCACACACGCGGAGATGATTTTTTTTTTTTTCCTGCTAACAACGAAGCGGTCGGGCCTCGTCATCGTAGACGTATTTTTACGCCGGACCTTCGTAAATCATCGGCCGATGTAGCGTAATTCCGCCGATGGTTAATAACGCGTCGCAGTATCGTGTTCCACCGCTGCGTCTCGATGCGATATCGAGAAGTGGGATTTGCCTGTTCACGTAACAGGCAGCGTCGAGGCGGTCAGTCGAGCATGATTTAATCACGGGGCAGAAGCACCAGCAGCGGCGGTTCGAGAGACAGCGAGAAAAAATGTAATGCCAGGAGACCGTCGGATGATTGCAGACGAGGTTATACGGCCGCTACAGCTGTGCGCGCGACGGCAGCGCGCAGCGGCGGCCGACTCGGGCGGCTCGTTCTGCCCGGGCGACAGACCGACACACGCTAAAAAAAAATAATATGTCTGATTCTCCTGAATGTGCTGCGAGGAATTAAATCGTGTTTTCTGGTCCTGTCCTCGCTTTGAACCTCATCGTCCATCTCTCATCAAAGAGCTGATTTCTATAAAAATGGCGACGAAATGGTGAAATACCGACTTCGCACCTCAAAAGTTCGGAAGTGCCGTTTTTCGCGAATTACGAACGGATCAAAGCGAACATTGAAATACAGACGCCAGTAATGTGAACTTCGTACGTGAATTAGTCAGAATTTTGATTTTCGAAAAAAAAATTTACAGATCAATTACCCGCAGAGGAATCTGTAATCAAATTTTTTTTTTTTTTCAGTTTTTCGACAACAATTGAGAAAAGCGAGTAATTCATGCGCGAGATAATAAAAAATCACACATGATACGTGCAATCCGATTACGATTTGGGAGTAATAAATGAGCAAAAGTCACTTCCGAAAGAATTGTCGGTAACGACAAATTTAAGCGTCTCTGGATATTCGTCGGGTTCGACCATCGGTCGCGCAGCCGCGGATCGCGGATCACGAGTCGTGCACCGACATCCAGTTATGCCAGTTTTAGATAAGAAAGTAATTGCGCAAGCGCGAGCCGAGCGATCCACGGCGCATAGGCCAAATAATCATACGATTCTATCGGAGCCGCGAGTTGCGACTCGCGGGCGTCCCGAAGACCTCGGGACGGCGAGACCTTCTCTCGCTATCTATAAGATCGTTTTTTTGCCTTTTTTTTAGGATAACGCTCGACGGACATTTGGCTCTAATGATGCGTGACTCGGTGCGACGGAGCGATGAATATTCATCGACGCACGTAAATTGTGCCATTTAACGTCGTTATATGATTTGTAGGTTATGTTGGTGTCGAACGACACCATAAAAAAGAAATTAAAAATAATAATAATAATAATAATAATAAATAAATTGTGGCAATTAACATCGTTATATGATTTGTAGGTTATGTCAGTTTCGAACGATTGTAAAAAAAGAATTAAAAAATAATAATTGCGACGTCTGTCTTTTTTTTTCTTCCTCGAGTGTCTTTCGACTTTCACGAAGCCGCAGCTCGACGCGGAAGTGCGTTGAATTTTGGCGTCCTCATCTAGGAAGCCTCGCGAAGGACGGGGAATAATGACGAAGCAGCGTGTCTCACGTGACACGAAGAGACGGTAAATGCCGGGACTTGCACTTGATTGTTTTTTTTTTTATTTCGCGTCGCGCAGCATCCACGCGTGACCCCCGCGTCCTCCAGACTCTCCTCAAACATTGGAAAGAATTTTTACTGTCGAGTGACTGTCGCGTCGTTTCCCGCCGCGTCTGGTACTCGAGATGCCTTCATGCCGGATTGCCACAAGTGTCGGGGAGACAGCGGCGAATGGTCGACGAAAATGGTTAACAAAAAAAAACGAAAACGTCCTTTTGTGCCAAGAATGAAAGATGGATGACAAAAATGCTTTACAGATTTTGTTACCGACCGAGCTTATTCTGCACGCAACTTTTATATTTCGAACGGGTTCTTTTGCAATTTATTTATTTATTATTTTATTATTTATTTTTTATTTATTTATTTACAATTATGCGTAAAAAATTCGTTACAGTTTTTGATACCGATAAATAGATAGATAGATAGATAGATAGATATATAGATAGATAGACAGATAGATATATAGATAGATACATAGATAGATAGATAGATGCGTTTATTGGGGAGAGAGGATTACACATGCTCTTAATGTCAACCGGTGCGTGGGCCGGTAATGTCTACCCGCAATTAGATAACGCATCGCCGTTAGTCCAGCCGCCTTCGGTCTCCTCCCTCTACCTCCCGTCTCGCCGAACGCTCGCCGGAGACAGGTGAGGGCTTTAGCTCCGGACGAGCGATCTCGGCACGCGCTCGATTCCCCCAGGAAGCGCTGCCGTCGACTTTCCTCCGCCGTGCGCGCGCTGCGTGCGTATCGCACGAAGTTGGCTACACGCCGGTCTCTAATCGCGATAACGATCTCGCTCTTCCGTAACGGATGCGCGCCCGGAGAGCCGCGATGAATCTCGCCGTATCCCCCATCGACTCTCTTATACGCTGGCGCGCGTGCGCGAACCGGCCCGGCGATCTCTCGTGCGAGTTAATTCGACGCGTCCAAAGCAAACGGGCTAATGGGCTTATTGAGAACGAGCCGGTGTTTAGCGTGCGGGCGCACTGCATGCTGCTGTTTTCTCACGGACGGGAGCAGCGCGGTTTCGTCACTACTCGAGTCTTTCCGCGAGATTGCGACTGCGCGGTGGCTCCCATTGTTGGGAAAAAAAAACACCACGTGGTATATGTGAACATATATAGTCTATGTAAATAAAATAAAAAATCATTAAAATAAAATCATAATCATAAGTCATAAAAAAATAGTCAAAATAATAAAAATAAACAAAATAATAAAAAATAGAGAGATTTTAGATAATCATAAAATAAAAGCGTAATCATAAGTAATAAAATAAAATCATAACCATAAGACATAAAATAAAATAAAATGAAATAGTCAAAATAATCAAAATAAACAAAATAATAAAAAATAGAGGGAGAGAAAGGGAGTAAAATAGAGCAGATTAGATATTAATTCGATAGGGTTATTAAATCCCCCAAGCACCAGAATGCATAAATGCAACATAAAGAACGACGGAAAGGCGGGAGAAAAAACCAAATGGGGCGAAACGAAAGCGAAAACGAGTACAGAGAGAGAGAGAAAATCGAGATGCCTGAAAAACGGGGGGAAGAGTTTCGCGACCGCAGAGGCCAACCGGGTTCATCGCGTTGCGCATGCGCGGGGCCGCCGGTCCTGGGAAAAATCCGCCCGCGCCCTCTGCTCGCGAGCGCGGCGAAGCAGAGAAGCGCGCGGGCCACACATTAGATTGGCACTGAGCGAGGGCGGTGAAAGGTGAAGCGCGCGTCGCGTCGTGCAGTCGTCTTCGGGATCCGCCAAGAGGACGTGGACCAAATGTCACTCTCCTCCCATATGGGGAACACGGACCCGGCCATTGTCTCTACGGCCGAGCATGGGAACACCGGTGGCCGGGATACATCCGCGCATCTCGCTCGTCTCGCGATGAACCAGTTCTATACGACGTCGCTCGGGATTTTCAACGAGGGATTTCGGACGCCGGGTGCGGGACGCCCCTTCGACTCTCGCGCCATCTTGTATCACCGGAAATAAGTTGTGGATGTAGAAAAAAATAATAAAAAATAAGTACCAGCGGAAATTCGATATATTTGTAAAAATTCGATAGTCTGTTGCGGAAATTCGATATATTTGTAAAAATAAAAATTAAATTCGCACCAGCGGAAATTCGATATATTTGTTGACGAATTTTGTCGTGTTTATTAATTTTGTCTTACCATTTTTTTTTTTTTTTTTTTCTTTCGGGTTTCGAACCCACTACCACAGAAGTGAACTGCAACTTGAACGCAGCGCCTTAGACCGCTCGGTCATCCTGAAAATACGTGTTTAAATTATTACGATTAATTAAAACGAAGAGAAGAAAAAAATGAAAATTGATATCTTTCTGATTTCCTTCGAATTTTATTTTGTCGTGTTATTTATTAATACGATTAATTGAAATTAAGAGACGAAAAATAAATAAAATTAGTTCCCTCTGATATCCTCCGAATTTTATTTTATCGTGTTATTTATCACCACGATTAATTAAAACGAAAAAAAAAAAAACGAAAATTAATTCCCTCCGATTTCCGCCTTCAATTGACGCGGTTGTCGGTTGAAAAAAAAATGGAATAAATTATTCTCCGATCGACACAAAGGTCGGACTGTATAAGGTCAATTGGCGCCGATCCGTCGATTCGCTCGTCGCGTGCGGTCGAGTCGGGCTGTTATATTTATCGACGTGGCCGGAGGAAAAATTGAGAGGCCTCACGACCGCGAGGAAATTCCGCGGGAATAAAACGGCGCTCGTGTAACGAGCCGCGAGCGTCGCCGCTGCGACAGGTTTACGAACCGCGCGCGCCAGGCGCCTCCTTGGAAATATATATATATATAAACATAACTCGCGTTCGTATTTCTTATGTAAGTAGAGTACGTTCACCCGATACGTAAAGAGCGCGTCGACGGGCGTTATGAGGCCGCGGCTAAGAGATCAGCTGGCGAGTAGCAAAGGACGTCTGCGGGTTGTCTGGAAGTGCCCCGGCTGCGCCTAGCCCAGACCTTGAGACAGTTCGCTTTCTCGCGAGCTCGCCGCCCGAGAACCGCGAGCCGCGGACTCCGAGCACCGCCCGTCGGCGCGGACGCAGCTTTGTCCTCGAACTTGTCCGGCGGATCGACGCGGAAAGCATTGCATTCTTTTTTAATTCCGCTTTCTCTCGAAATCTTTTTTTTTTTCTTTCATCAATTTTGTTACCACGGGAGGACAGAAATACTTTTTTCGGTCATCGAATTCCACACAGCTGAAAACTAATTTTAGTCCTCGAAGTTATCCAGCGTTTTTTATGCAATTCACTTTCTCTCGACATTTTTTTTTAATTGTCATCCACCAGAGCCAAACGCGTGATATTGTGTTTATTTTCAATTATTTTCAATTTTCAATTTTTTTCAATTTTCAATTATTTTCAACTTTCAATTATTTTCAACTTTCAATTATTTTCAATTTTCAATTATTTTCAACTTTCAATTATTTTCAACTTTCAATTATTTTCAATTTTCAATTATTTTCAATTTTCAATTATTTTCAATTTTCAATTATTTTCAATTTTCAATTATTTTCAATTTTCAATTATTTTCAATTTTCGCGTGATATTATGACGCTGATTAGCTGCATCGCACAAATTCCGCTCGGCCGCGAAGACGCGGCCGATTGCGTTGCGTCGTTCGTCGCCCTCGTTTATTTATCCCATTATGCGAGACTCAACGCGCACGCCCAAGTAAATATCCAGAGATGATCTGATCGTCGTAGAATGTGCGTGCGCTGCGAGCGACGGAATTTCCGCAACGATTCGTCGGCCTATGTGGCGCCGATCGGGCCAGCTGGAAATTCGATTGGGACGCCGCGAGTGGGCGTAGCGCGAAGCGCGAGGAAAGAGACGGTGGCGACAAGTGGCGAGAAAAGGCGTAGGACAGGAATTTGTGTTAGGATGTCGTGAACGAGAGAGAGGAAGACGGAGAAAGTCCCCCTCTCCCCTCCACCCCCCTGCCGCGTTCGTCGAAGAGGCAAAAGACACGGTGACAATATCGCATTGTTGTCCCAATAATAATTAACGGGCGTCTTTGTGCCCCGCGTGTCTTGCATATTCAAACGTCATACGCGCGGACGAGGCCGAAGGTGTCGGGAATTCTGAGAAATGTCCCTTTGTCCCTCGGAGAGTCGCGTCGATCGGTGGCGCAGAAAACGAGACTCCTCGTTCCTTTGACCTATACCGCGCGCGACGCGCGCAGCTGCGCTGCACCTATCGCGCCCGGCGCGGGCCGAGATTCAATCGCCATTATGAATCAAGAAGAATCCGTGTTCCATAGCTGCCAGGCTCCGGGACGACGACGACGAGAACTCGGACGCGAAGAAGAAGCGCGAGGGCAACGCTGATCCGTGTCCTGCGCCTCGTGGGCGAGGGAAATTGCCGCGGTGGCGGCTTCCAAGGTCTCACCGGGAAAAAGTGGATATTTCGAGGGAAAAGAGGGGAAAAATGATCGACGCTGGACTCGGTGATGGCTGGTGATCGATCGGAATATCAGGGGTTACGGATCCTTAGATCAGATGTGCGGAAAACTTGCGTTACTTCTAATTGAAAATTATATTTTTCAATTATTTTCAATTATTTTCAATTATTTTCAATTATTTTCAAATTTCAATTATTTTCAATTTTCAATTATTTTCAATTATTTTCAATTATTTTCAATTATTTTCAATTTTCAATTATTTTCAATTTTCAATTATTTTCAATTTTCAATTATTTTCAATTTTCAATTATTTTCAATTATTTTCAATTTTCAATTATTTTCAATTTTCAATTATTTTCAATTTTCAATTATTTTCAATTTTCATTTATTTTCAATTTTCATTTATTTTCAATTTTCAATTATTTTCAATTTTCAATTATTTTCAATTTTCAATTATTTTCAATTTTCAATTATTTTCAATTATTTTCAATTTTCAATTATTTTCAATTATTTTCCATTATTTTCAATTATTTTCCATTATTTTCAATTATTTTCAATTATTTTCAATTATTTTCAATTTTCAATGAATAACTATTTTCAATTTTCAAGTTTACCAATAACTTGAATAATCGCTGCTGCACCTGCAACAAAAATCATACTTTTTAAGTACCGACAGCAATTCCTTCTCCAAGCGTACAAAGTTGACGTCAGGACCAGACACTTCCTCAATCGTCGAGCCCGCTTCACCCTGCGCGCGAGGTCCCCCCCAATCCGCGGTAGACTCCGTCTCGCCGATTAATCGAGAGGGACATGGCAAGTGGCGCGATGGAAAGGAAGCGAGAGCGTCAATCGACAAGATCGACGAGTCACTCGGTGTGCACCTCGTCGTGGATAGATCATCCGCATTGATTCAACGGTAAAGACCACGTTGAACAATCTCCCGTACGCCTAAGCGCGCGCGTCATGTCTCTCTATGAAAGGTCGTGACTGCTGGAAAACTCATTGAGCCCCGCAACTATAATACTACGGCTGCGATTCCCCCGTTGGAATTTTCATTAGGCCGCTCGTCGTGATCGATCGGACTCACCGCGCGAGATCCGCGGCACCAAATTCACCGCCTCATATAAGTCGTCGCAGCAGCTGCGATTACACATTTTCGCCTCTTTGCGCCCCCCGCGCGCGCATTGACATCCATTGTCTCGAGAGAGAGATTTTTTCTCTCTCTCTTCTCGATCCGCACAGACGTCGGCGAGATGCGCGTCTTCAAGGTCGCGATTGAGAAATCGTCGGGGCTCTGGAACGCGTGGGTGCAGTGCGGATTCCAGCTGGGATTTATCATTCGCTGGATCATAAAGCTTGAGATCTATATAGCGGAGATTTACTCACTCGAGTGCGATTTTCTTGTTCGTACTGACGCTCGACGTATCTCTGTTTTTTTGCGGAGATCGATTGCGACTCGAGTCATTAATCATAATTACGCTCGACAATCGTTACCATTTTTTGTAATAAAAAAAATGTGTAGGCGTTTTTTTTTTAAAATAATGACGTTGAAGTTCGCATCGTTGCAATACAACGAAATTAAAAACAAAAATAAGATAAAAATATATAATGAACCCAAAAAAATATAAAAATATTATTATTATTATTAATATTATTATTGGGTTCATTAAAATATTAATGAACCCAAATTATTATACCGGCTATAAAAAGTAATTATAACGACTTAGAGCATGAAAAAAAAAATTATTTCACCCCCTAATGGTGAAATATTTGAATTTCCATGGAATTAATATTTTGTTGTCTTTAATTTCGATGCAAACTTCAAAGTCATGAAATAATTTACAATTTTTTTTTTAAATTAATTTAGAGCTCAAGATCGAAATAGCAGAAATAATCGCTGATTGACTCGTCGACTGTCAGTCGATAGACGGATCTCAGACACATCTCCATTTCTCGCGAAGATCGCGGAGGACTCAATTCACGACAATCGTCATCGTTGAATTTTACTGCCGATCGACGAAGCAAAGTGCGGCTCGCGCACTTTCCAACTGGAAGGCTACCCACGCACCTTTCGCAGACCAGTTTCTGTCTAATTAATTTTCGTCGCGGTGACGTTACATTAATTTTTTTTTTTTTTTTTTTTTTTCGTCGCCGTATGAAGAAGCGATAGAAGCAAAATACTCGCCGTCCTTATTCGACTCGAGGAAACTAAAAGCCAAACGTCGCATCTGCCGCTCCATGACATCACGAGTCACCCGAGGCGACGACCGAATAAAACTCGTTTGCCAATCGAAAAAATCTAATCGCATCGCGGCTGCCTGTTTTTTTTTTTTTTAAGGATGTTGAAGCGCGAAGTGTTCAATTCGCATAAATTCGAGAAAAGTGCGAGAGAATTGCAGATACTTCTCGATGGTCTGAAAATCGGAAAAAATTCATGCACACTAAAAGCACTGAAAAGATTAATTTTACACAAAAATAATTCCAAAATATTAATAACAAATTGAATTAAAAAAAATTGTTTAACAATATTTCGTTGACCCAAATTTTTTTTTGCATGAAAATGATTCCTTTACTTTTCTGTATACGAATGAATTTTTTCAGATTTTTATCTAATCTTTGAAATTTGTGTGTTTTTTTTTGCATGGAATATATGGACAAATTTCAAAGATTAGATAAAAATCTGAAAAAATTCATACGTATACAGAAAAATAAAGGAATCATTTTCATGCAAAAAAACTTGGGTCAACGAAATATTCGTTAAACAATTTTTTTAAATCAATTTATTAATAACATTTTGGAATTATTATCGTGCAAAATTAATCTTTTCAGTGCCTTTGGTATGCATGCATTTTTTCGGATTTTCAGAAAATCGAGAAGTGTTTCCAATTCTCTCGCACTTTTCTCGAATTTATGCGAATCGAATACATCGCGCTCCTACATCCTTAATTCGTCGCGACGTTATTTACGAGCCGGCGCCGTCGCTCCGAGCGCGCGGATTTCGCGGGGCTCTAATCACCAGGCGAAATGAAAACGAGGATCGAGGAGCCGCAAAAACGAAGAAAAGAAAGAAGAAAAAAAAAGACGAGCAACGCTGAAACCGTTGTTTGAGGTGAAAAGCGATGGTGTAAAGATGGGGCAACCTTTCGCCTTGTAGTTATGTAAGGCCTCGGGCTGACTGACCTTTAGTTCGTTCATGGCATGCGGCATTTACGTATTACCCCCCCAACGATTACGATGTATCAGTCCTTTTCTGCCTCGAAGATGATCCTTGCCTCTCGCGCGCCGCCGCAGCCGCTCGTCGTTACAGCGTGAAGATCAAAGTACATCCGTGCCGTTTGGCCGAACCAATTGTCTTCGGTTTCGCGATATTTCGAAGAAAACAATCGCCCCCCGCGCGAGCGCCGATCATCCCGCGGCAATTTACTCGAACGCGAAAACAAACAAACGTGGCGAAATATTTCGGCCGTCGGGCTTCGAATCCGAGAGTCTCGCGATCGAGATTAAATTCGCGATAGATTAAGAAAGAAAAAAATAAATAAAAAGTTCTAGTTCTAGTTTTCTGCTCAGTCATTAGGCTTTCGTTGCGGTATTGCAATTATAAATTAAGTAATTAATTAATTGATAATTAAAAAATAAAAAGTTAAGAAATTGAGAATAATCAATTAAAAAATTAAAAAATTAGAAAATTGAAAATTTTATAATTTTTAATTAGAAAAAATGTAGAAATAAGAATGTAAAAGTAGGTTAAGAAACGGAAGCCTTGTAACCCTGTGAGGAACAATAAAGGAATACGTAGATACATAAAAAATTGAAAATAAATAAATTATAAAATTGAAAAATTAAGAAATTGAGAATGAATCAATTAAAAAATTAAAAAATTAGAAAATTGAAAAACTGAAAATAAACAAATTAAAATATTTAAAAAAAATTGAAATTAAATAAATTAAAAAATCGAAAATAAATAAAGTAAAAAATCGAAAATAAATAAATTAAAAAATTGAAAATAAATAAAGTAAAAAATCGAAAATAAATAAATTAAAAAATTGAAACTAAATAAATAAATAAATAAATAAATAAAAGGGACGACTTTAAATTTACAATATGTATAGATTTATTAGCTATCAGACTTTCCGAAACCCACAAATCGCTCAGTGCATCCTCGGCTCGCCGCGACCGAGCAGCCGCATTTTCCTCCTGTGCATCTTCGCGTCTCTCAGCTTCGTCGAGAATTGCTTTATCACGCGGCAGAGTCGCGCCTTCTGCTGCTCGAGCGCGAGAATCTCCCGGATGTTGTCGACCCCCTCGGGATCGTCGCCGAGGTCGCGCGCGACGTTCGCGTCGTCCAGCGGATCGGCGATCGGTTCTTCCTCGAAGAAAGTCCGGCCGGAAGTCGAGAGCGTCTCGTCGTCTTCCGTCTCGTTTTTCACCGTGACGATCGCGAAATTCTCGGGACTCTCATTGTTGTCGCCGCGACTCGCGATTTCCTCCTTTTCCGGTTCCACGAATTCCGAATCCTCGAATGGATATCGAATTTTCAGGGTTTCTCGGTCTTCGGTTTCCACGTTGGGCAGATCGATCGGCCCCGGATTCGCAGATCCTTCCGCGTCGCTTTTGCACTCCTTCTCGATGATATTCAATACCTCGAACAGATCCTCGGGCGACAGACTCTCGCCCCGTCCGTCCGACGAGACGTTCGCCTCCAGATTGAACGGCTTTGGCACCGCTGTTCGCAATAGTCGCTGGCGCGTGGAGTTGAAAAAACTGTCTTTGGTGAAGTGGTCGGCGCACAGACCCGAGCGTCTTATCGTCGACCACGACCAGTGGAGCATCCGAGGGTTGCCTGTTGAATCAATTAATTTAATTGAAAGCATTTTGTATTCATTTTGTAATTATTTGTATTAATTCTGTATTAAATTTGTATTAATTCTGTATTAAATTTGTATTAATTCTGTATTAAATTTGTATTAATTCTGTATTCATTTTATATCAATTTTGTATGAATTTTTAATTAATTCTGTATTAATTTTTACTAATATTCTTTTAATAATTATATTCATTTTGTATTCATTTTATATTAATTCTGTATTCATTTTGTATCCATTTTGTACAAATTTTGTACTAATTATTTTTTGTATCAAGCAAATATTTTTTTCAGCATTTTTTTCGAATTTTCGTTGTCATTGAAAATAATTTCTCACCCGCATTCTTGATCCACGTCGTCAACCGAGGATCCGTGATCTGCGGGAACCTGAAGAGATGCGCGCCCGTCGTGAGTTTCCCGCTCTTGCAGTTTATGTACGCGCACCGGTCGTACGTGTTCTCGTCTTTGGTCCTGTAGTACTCGTCGATCATCTCGGCGCTCGACGAATTCCTGCGAACGATCGGGATTTAAAAAAAAAAAGAAAAATCAAACGCCCTCGATTAAATAGGAGCGGAGGCTGCACGCACTTCTCATTATTGTTCCTGTTTTGCTCTCGAACTCTCGCCAATGCGGGCGCGGCTCTCGCCTCCTGAATAGCCTGCCAACTGGACATCATATTTCTGCAAAAATTAATCGACATCAGTCCCAACATCGATTTTTAATTTTTAAATATGTAAACAATTTTGATCTAACTTTAGTTCCCTAATCTTACGATTTCGATAGCCTAATAAATAGTAATAAATATAAAAATATAAATAAAATAAATATAAATATAAAATATAGTAATAAAAAAATGTCTCCATGAAAGCTTTAATACTGTTCTCTTTATAAATAATTTATGATTATTTAAATTATATATATATTTATTTTCTTCATTCGTTTAATTTATATTGAAAATTCGCTGAACGATATATAATGTAAAAAGGTTTTTTTTTCGTCAATAAACAAACAAATAAATAAAAAAACAAAATTCTAATTTCCCACAAAGAAAAACTCACGAAAAAAAAATCAAAGAAAAATCACGTACTCCGGTTCTTCTGTGTATCGCGAAGTGCTAGATGATTCTTCCTTCCTCGGTTCAGCCTTCGTAACGCTAATGCAATATCTCTCCATCCGAAAGTTCGCTTTTTCGTTTCCCTTCGTCGTTTTCTCTTCCCTCATTTCTATCCTCGCGGCGTCGTCGCAAAATTCCGCAAAATTCTCGTTTCTCGCCCTGGAATTGCGAGACTTAAGCGCGCCGTAAGAGGCGGAAATTCCGACTTCCTCGGCGCTCCTCACGTAAAACTTGTGAAAATGCGGCCGCGTTTTTCCGCCTCTAATTTGGCTGCTCGCCGGACACGTTTCGGGATTTCTGCATCTCTCCAAAATTACCGTTCGGCTCGAATTCGCCGCCTGTTCCTCGATCTTCAGTCGTCTGACTTTGCGAAATTTTTTCATCGGCGTCTCGACCGGCTTCGATTTTTCCTCGGCGTCGGTAATTCGCGAAGGTTTTCGCACCTCCTGATCCGAGGATGAGGAAGTTTTTTGCGCTTTCGTTTGCCGATGCGGCAGCGAATTGATCTGCGCGAGAAGCGTCGAACTCGGCTTCACGTCTGCCGTCGTCGCGCTGTACGGCCTCGGCACCGCGTTGCGGCGCAGGCTGCGACGATCGTCGTCCACGAAGCACGAGGGGTCGAAGTGATCGGCGCAAATTCCGACGCGTCTCAGCGTCGCGCTCGCCCAGGTTCGGAGACGAACGTTTCCTGTCGAAAGATCGCGATGTTATTAATCAATGGGATGTAACGAATAAAAATTAACGAAAAAACTAATTTGCGAGAATTAATTTAAAGAAACGAATTTCGCAAGAATTAAGAAAAAAAAAATAATTTTGCGGGAATTAAGAAAAAAACTAATTTTGCGAGAATAAAAAAAAATTAATTTGCAAGTATACAGAAAAAGATGTTACATCAATTAACAGAAAAGAAAAATTGTATGAATTGCTACAAAAATGAGTTTGCAAGAACTAATAAAAAAAGATAATTTAGTGAAAATAAATGTTATTATTTAGAAAAATGTGTGAATAAAATGTATGGGTCATTCCAGGCCAGGGTTTCATCATCGTCTCTTCCTGAAAAATGTAGTTCACAAATTGCATTCAACAAACCAGCGTATCTTATCCACAGGTGGTGCCTAGAGTCGCCGTAAGCTGGAAATCTGAATAACTTGTGGCCAGTGGAGCGTTTGCCGTTGTAGCAGTTGAGATAAGCGCAGCGGTCGTATATCTTGTCGGTTCTCCAGTCTGTGGTCTCCATTGTCGACTCTTTGCGACTGGATACAAATCTGTGAAAATAAAATATTAAAAAAAATAAATAAAAAAATCCCAACGAGCGTGGAAGTTTTCCGGTTGCCAAAAATAATTTGCATCGACTGCTCGAGGCAGGTAAACAAAAAAAATCCGAACCATCGACAGCTAACGAAGGACGTCAGAGCTCTAATTAATTTTCTTACCACCGAATTCCGCGTCCAAAATCTGCGGAATTCGTTGCCGATCCTCAGCGGAGCCGCAGAATATTTCTCAATTATTTTGTCGCAACATCCGAGACGCAAAAACACAAAAATACGATCGGTAACCGCAGAAATCGCACAATTTTGACCGTCGTCGGTGCTAAGATTTCGGCGCCGCCTGCAGCCAAAAGCGTCAACTAAAATCATCGTGAGATCGTCATAATTGGAGGCGAATCCTCCGTGAGTGCGAGAGAGATGGAAAATCATTTTCGGATCAACAATACACGGAAACTGGACACATGACAGAAAACATTGAAATTTGGCATTAACCAGAATCGAACGAGGAATGGTGTAACATTTTTATTTTTTCCGGAAACGTTGGGCATCGTCGGAATAATTGATTACAGTTTTCATTACCGACTGGGCTCGATGTGGATGTTTCACATCGCCTTGAAAAAATAACTCTAAAAGAAGGGCGTGTAATATTTTTTTCGGCGTTGTCGTTTCGAAATTTGGATCGGTGGTGGTTTTTTTTTTTTCGACTGCTTCCTTTCATACGTTAGATCTTATACAGCTTTGTTACCGACCGAGTAGCAGAGATCTGCTCGGTCGGTATTAAAGATGGCGCGCAAGTCAGCCGCCCAACGAGCTGCAGCCCCCGAGCTGTCAAACTTGCCCTAAAGTAAATAAAAACTCATCATCAGCGCCGAAATCTCAACCAAACCCATCGCATCTCAACCATCAAAACCTCGCTGCACCAGAATCTCCAAGAATTTCTCCGCCTATCGTCTCGCAAACCCTCGAAAAACTGCGAAAAGATGCGACCTAACCTCAAAAAAATCATCGCGATTCTCGTCTAACCCCCCCCGGAAATCGCGTCTCCTGCGGCCGCGAGATGTTCGAGCCCGCGGAATGGACGGAGAGCCGGGACGAGGAGATCCACAAGGCGGCAGGTAACGTGAATTAAAAAATTATTTATTTATTTATTTATTTTTATTTATTTATTAATATATTATTATTATATTTATGTATTAAATAAATAAATAAATAAATAAAAAATCTGAACAAAATTCATACATATTCAGAAAAAGGATTAAGTCATTTTCATAAAAAAAAAATTGGGTCATCAGGAGATTTGTTAAGGTATATATTTTTTTTCATCAATTTGTTAATAACAGTTCAGAATTATTATTACGCCAATTAAATCTTTTCAGTATGTTCACCCTGTACATATGTATAAAAAATTCATATGTATTGAGAAAAACGAACAAATCATTTTCATTAAAAAAAAAAATTGGGTCATCGGGAGATCCGTTAAAGAATTTTTTTTTTTTCGTCAATCTGTCGATAATATTTTAAGAATTATTAGTATGCCGAATTAATATGTTCAGTACCTTCAAAGTGCATAATTTTCATTTTTTCAATTTTTTACACAGGTAACGTGCAACTCCGCAAATATGGCCAATTTTTCAACACCCTCGCGTCGTCCCTCTGGGAAAATGTCTCCTCCCTGGAATACCTTCAAGAGGGTCCGGTTCGTCTCGTCTACCAAGTCAATGACGAAACCGACATAATCGGCCTGGTCGACATGGAGAACAAAACCCTCTCAAAAATTCTCGCCTCCGTCGCCGCGACCGCCCGAGAAATCCGCCTGCTGCGTCTCGAGTCCCGCAGCTTCTTCGCCCGTCTTTTCCTCCACGCTGATTCAACCTTCGACTCCGCAACCCACAACTTCGCTCGTCTCTTCAGCGACCTGCAAGATTTATCGATCTACGTAAACCGAATTTTTTCCGTCGTCCATCTGACGATCCAGCAGCTCTCGAGCCTCTCGCGAGGCGCCGGCGAAGTTTATCTTCCCGCATTAATCGAGCGTCTTCTGGATCTTTTTTTACGTCTCGTAACCCTGGACGAGATAATCGAAGCTTCTCCTTCCATCGTCGATCAGTGGAAAACCTACAGAATTCAAGTTCGCTCCGTGATGCACAACCCGGCAAAATTCGCAGTCCCAGAATCGAAGCTTCTGACGCTGGACAAACTGCTGAAGGATCTTCACTCGCAGCTGCTCTCCAAGAGTCTCTTCGCTCGCAGCGTGGAACACGCGATGAGCGTCCCAAAAACTCCCAACATGAACGACCATCTTCTGACCTACCTGAGAAACGCGGTGGCCGATGTAGAAAATCGCCTCCTCACCTCAGCGACCTCGAACCGAAACTGGCTTCGCGCCAACGTCGGCGTCGTCGTTTCCTCGAGATTCTTCGGCGTCAGCGACAAGAAACTCGTTCGTCGCCTCGGCGAGGTCAACAAGCGTCTCTACGCCGCGGCGCTCGTCGGAAACGTCGTTTGGATACCAGGAAAATTCCTCGCCTCAAGCCTTCCTAGGGACTCCTCAATCACAATAACCGCGCAAATAGGCGAAAAATTGTTGGCTTCGAGAGCGCAAAAATTGCCTCTGACTGCTGCAAACCTGATCCAAAGATCGATGCTCTGGTGCATCGAGGCCCAAAATCTGCTAACAAATTCCGACTTCCAAATAAAAGACATAAAAAAACAATGCTCGCTGTTGAAAGACATCGCAGAGCTTTTAGCTTCGATAGCAGAAAACGTCGCTCTGGTAACAAATTTACACGCGAGTCTCAGTCGCCCGATGACTCGGGGAACGGTTCAAATAATTTGTAGGCTTGTCGAGGTTCAAAGAACCCTGGAAACGACTTACAGAAGCCTCGGACCGGTCGTAGTTCAGGCTCAAGGCCGAGCTTTGCAATGTCTGAGCTACGAAATTCTCGTAATTCTGGAGAGCGCAAAAAAAGGTCTCGTTCAACGTGATCAGGTCTACAGCAAAGAGAGACTCGACGCTCTTTCCCTGATGTCTCTCAGCGTGAGATTAATAAGCGGCCCGGCGAGCTCGGATCGTCGATTCGTCGTGCGTTGCGCCTTGGCTTACGCTCGTCAATTGGCCGACACGTTTCGCGATGAAGAAGCGACGAAGCTTCGCCAGAAGTTGGATGACTACGACACGATCGCTGAGCTCGACGCCAGCGTCGCTGAGATTTGCGACTACTCGGTGCTTCTTCATCATCGCAGCATGATTCCGGCTTATTTGGCTTCGATTGCGGATGGAAATCGGGATGTTAGTCACGTTGCTCATTTATTGAGCGCCTTCAACGTGGCTGTTGATCGTCAGGATTGTGAGGAGGTTGAAACGATGAGGACGGAGGAATTGAGGGAGATGCTGATTAAAAATGTTCTTGAGCCGGCCTGCAGGGAGATTGAGACGAGTTTGAGGCTTCATGTTCATTCGCACTTGAAGCTCGACGACGCGAATCCCTTTAAAATTGGGGCTAAGGACGGCGGAAGAATCGTGAGGGCTTCGCCGCTTCCTGTGGCTGATCGACTCGTCAGCGCTAAGAGATTCGTTGAGCACTATTTGGACGATATGTTTTATAATCTCACGACGGTGGCGCTTCACGATTGGAAGACTTATCGGACGATGCATGCTTTGGCGAATTATAAATACTCGCTCGATACGGTGCAGAATCATCTGCCGACGCAGACTCTTGAACAGGGTTTGGATGCGCTGGAGATTATGAGGAATATTCACGTTTTTGTCTCGCGGTATTTGTACAATTTGAATACGCAGACGTTTGTGGAACATCGGAGCGCGAATAAGCATCTGAATACCATTGGGATTCGGCACATCGCGAATTCGATAAGGACTCATGGGACGGGGATTATGAGCACCACCGTCAACTTCGTCTATCAGTTCCTGAGGATCAAGCTTCATACGTTCTCGCAGTTTCTGTTTGACGAGCACATCAAGTCGCGGCTGCTGCGGGACATCAGATTCGTTAAGGTGAGGGACATTTTTGCGTTGCAATTTTAGTGTAGGTGGTGAAGTTAGAAATTTGGGAACATTCATGCGTGTTCGGAAAAAGGAAGGAATTATTTTTGTAAAAAACATGTTTGGGACATCGGGTGATTTGTTAGAGAATTTTTTTTTTTTTTTCGTTAATTTATTAATAACATTTTGGAATTATTAGTGTGCCGAATTAATATTTTTAGTACCTTCAACATGCATGATTTTTTTCAGAATTTTTTTTTTATACCATATTATATCGATATAACTGATACGGTACATAATGTTTTTAAAATTTTTTATTCATCCGTGTTCGGAAAAAGGAACGAGTCACTCTTATAAAAAAATAAAAAAATTGGGTCATTGGGAGATTTATCAAACTATTTCTTTTTGTCGAATAATATTTTGGAATTATTTCATAATAATAATTATTATTTGAACCAATTATTATTATTTTATAATAATAATGGTTAGTTTAAAATTAGTTCAACATTAGTTAAAAATAATAATAATCAATCAAAATTGTACAAAATAAATAAATAAATAAAATTACCAGGTTCAGCGTGAGAACGACGCGACTCCCTACACGTACGAGCGCGCGGAGAAATTCCAAAAAGGCATCCGAAAGCTGGGAATGTCGGCCGAGGGCCTGAGCTACCTGGACCACTTTCGTCAGCTGATAACGCAGATCGGCAACGCCCTGGGTTACGTGAGGCTCATCAGATCCGGCGGGCTTCACGCCTGCGCCAACGCGATTTCCTTCCTGCCGGACATCAACTCGACGACGCCTTTTGAAACGACTTGCCGCGACCTGGAATATTCATCGACCACCCGGGCGGCCGCCAAGCGACTCGAGGATGACGTCGCGAATCTCGTTCGCAATTTTACCGAGGGAATCGAATACTTCAAACTCCTCGTCGACGTCTTCGCTTCGGCTTTTCGTGGCGCAAAATCGCATCATCTTCAACAGTTTTACGCGATCGTTCCGCCCTTGACGCTGAGTTTCGTCGACAACGCGCTGTCGAACAAGGAAAAAATCCTGAAGAAGAATAAAGACGGGGCCGCTTTTACTGACGACGGTTTCGCCATGGGAATCGCTTATATTAATGCGCTTCTCGATCAGAGCAACGAACTCGATGGTTTGCAGTGGTTCGAAACAGTTCAGCGTCACGTAAATGCGGAGAGAATGACGGCGGAAAGCAAAGACGACGCGGAGGACGAGAAGCTGCAGCAAACGAGGGCGCTGACGACGAAAAGGCTGAGTGAGAGGAGCGCCGAGTTTCAGCTGCTGTATTACAGCCTCAGCGGGGCTCGGGTTTTTTTCAAGCAGCCTGATTCGTAACGTCGACGGGACGATTTTGTTTTTTTAAATATCCACCGTCTCAAATCGATTTTGCGTTAAATGACGGAGACGGTGGACGAGAGATTATCTCGTGTTGAATTGTCATATTTTTCCTACTTTTTTGCTCCTTCATATTTTACGTAATTTTTAAGAGTTATCGTCGTGATAAATTGGATACTATAACGATGTACAGATATATTGTGTAATTACGGGAGAATAAAATTTTCGTTACCGTATCTTCGTATAAATTGTTGTGAATTCGTAATTTTGGCGCGAGAATCGTGTAACATTTTTAGGGGTTTTAACATTTTTTAAACAAATTAAAATAAATAAATAATAAATAAAATAAAAAAATTAAAATGTAAACATTTTTTAAACATTTAAAAACCCAAAAAAAATAGATTTGAGGTTTTTTATAAATTATATTTGAGTAAAGTAGACGAGGATTTTCGTTATTTCAATGACATTTATTCATCGTGATAAAATGCGTTATTAATATGCGTCTTACAGTTAAAAACCTGACTAGAATGACTTTCGTTCCGGTAAGACGAAATAAATGTTTGAATAAAAAAAAAAACATGCCGCAGTGGAGATCAGAAATGTCTTTTTTTGATGTATTTTTTTTTACTGCAATTTTCTAAAATAGTTTCTAAAAAAAAAACGTGGATCGAGTGGAACGAGAACCACGCGGGAATTTTCGCCTATCCGCTCGATAAGATCCTACGCTAGTGTCATTTATATATAAATACTTTACGTTAACAATATCGATGAGTCGATGGCGCTGAAACTGGAGGACAAAATTGATGGACGTTGAGCTACGTTTGATCATTTCTGCCTCCCAATTTTAGCGACTCGGTGGGTGCGTTGAGAAAAAAATTACTGGGAACAATGACATATCTTTTACTCAATATTCATCATAACTTTTTTTTTGTAAAGCAATAATTCAGTGAAGTAATGTTTTTTTTTTAATTAAACTTGATGCGCTCGAGTCAATGAAATCAATTTAATTTCACTAAATTACGTCTTCGAAAAAACAAACGAAATTATAGTGATTATTGGGAAAAATATTTCACTGATATCAGTAACTGTTAATTTTTTTTTCTTCTCATTGTGGATAATCAATGACGTTCCGACGACGAACGACGATCACTAGAGACAATGACTAGGTGCGGGACCACTCAAGGGTTCGGGGTGCAGAGACGTCAAGCGTTCGTTACTTTTAATTACACACTTATTTTTATTTATCGTACAATTTGTTTATTATTAAACGTTTGTGCGTATCCTTAAACGCACATTTTTGGTAATAAATTTCATACGAAAAATCGTAAGAAGCAAATGTAACGAGAAACGAGTAACGACGAAAGTAGCGATCGTTATTTTTCTTCGTTACATTTACTTTTTATTATCGTTTTTCACGAAATTTATTGCCAAAAATGTGTTTGAACGATTTTCCATAAAGTTGAAACATTTCCATAAAGTTGAAATACGTTCACTAAACATTTAATAATAAACATTTTATAGGGTAATAAAAAAGTGCGTATTTAAAAGTAACGAACGCTTGACATCGCTGATTCGGGGTGCACTTTGAATCCTGAGAAAATCAAGAATCTTCTTCTTCTTTTTTTATCACGAACAACGTTAAAACTAACGTTTCTGGTTTTGTTTAACAATCAGCCGCCGCACAAGAAAATCGCGCGGAATTTCTATTAAAAAAAAAACATATACGTAAGAATTAAAAAATACGTAACAACGCAGTCCTAACGAATAATTACAACAATTTCTACGAGGTTTCTAACATTCGTAAAACTTCAGTCTCCAAAGTGTCTGCTAAAAATTAATCGGTCTTTTGACTTGTCTTCTCTTCGTCCTATTTCGTCGATATTCCCGGGGATTTCGAGTCGCGATTTTTTTTTTTCGCGGCCAATTTACGCGAACTCGACTCTCGCGACCCGATCTACGACTTCGAATCGTTTCGGTTGTTCTCTTAATTTACTTCTTTTTTTTGTTGTCTTTTTTAATTCAGCTACGCTGTCAACGATATTTACGAGAATTTGGCTAAAAGAAACGCGAACTCACGAATAATAACACGAAGAAATTAGCTTTGTGTTGAGAGACTAGCTGCTGCTTTTTGAGATTCCGCATTTTTCCGTCGAGTTTTCCTGCCTCTTTTTTTTTCTTTCTTTACTCACTGAACCGTTTTTAATTACGGACATCACGACTCGACGATCGCGCTTGTTTTGTGCGCGACTCCTCGACCTTTTTAAGTTTGCGGCCTCGACGACTCCTCGGGATCCAAGAGATCGTCGCACGACGCGGTCGGCGGTAACAACTGACGACCGCCGCGCTTCTTGCTGCGCGTAAAGACTTTTGTGAGCTGCGCGAACTTGCGCCGCGACACTGCAAAGAAGTAAGTTGACAACAATAAAAAAAACGTGTCTTATGCAAAAAAAAAATTCAAAAAAAATAGCAGCTAAAAAACAGTGATAGAAAAAAAACTTCGATTTTTTATTTTAAAAAATCTGACTACAATTTTACAAAATTATTCTCGACTGTTTGGCAAATGAAAATTATGACCTTTTCCCATATTTCTCAGTCTCTAAAAACTTGTCCCATTCACACAAAAAAATTTACAAAAAAACAAAAAATAAAAAAATACGAAAAACATCTACATTTACGAAAAAAATCTACAATTTTACAAAATGATTCCCCACCGTTTGGCATCTAATCATTATCACCTTTTCCCATATTTCTCAATCTCTAAAAGCGTGTCATATGCAAGAAAATAAATCCAAAATAGTGATACGAAAAATACTTAAATTTACGAATAAAAAAAATCTACCATTTTACAAAATTATTCCCCACTGTTTAGCATCCAAAAATCATCACCTTTTCCCATATTTCTGAGTCTCTCTTTAAAGATATCCTCGTCATCGTGAGTGGCAGCGCCGCTGCACTTTTCAATTCCCGTGCCTTGCAATTTAGCGTCTGTCGAAAAAAAACGAGAAGAAAAATTAGCGAAGGTCGATAAATCGGAGGTCAACGAAAAAAAAAAAAAAAAAAAAAATCTTTAGGCTGAAACACTCGAGATGAACAACCGTTTTCTAACGTAGTGAGAAAATCCTCGTTCCAGCGAAGTTCCGCCATGAATTCCTCGTTCTGCAGAAACATCGCGATCCTCTCGTCCTCGAGCATCGAGGTGTCGTGCGCGGCGCTGTTGGGCTCCGCGTTCTCGAGTCCCTCGGTGAGCTGCTGCGGAATTCGGAGAAAAGTGTCGGGCAGAGGGCCGAGAAGCGGCGGCTTCCACTTGTGAATACTTCTCAGGGACTTCCCGGGCTCGGGTTTCGCCGCCTTCGGCGCTTTTTCGGGCTCCTCGTTCTCCTCCAGCTCGCTGCGAATTTTCTCGTTCTCGTTGTCGGTGCTCATCGCGAGGAGCTGATCGATCGTCGTGTTCACCGCGCCCTGATTCGAGCGTAGCACCGCCTGGAAAAAACAACAAATAATTAAATTCAATTGACTTATTATTATTATTATTGTTATTATTATTATTATTATTATTATTGATTTTAGTGACTTTAATAAATAAAAATTCTTCATCTATCAAAAAAAATGTTTAAACTAAGATTAAAAAAAAAATGTCTTGAATGAATATATCACTGTAGAAAAAAAAAACCAAAATCTATATAAAATTATACAACAATTAACACTTGTGCATCCAAAAACAATTATAAATAAATAGATTGTTGTCCTTACTTCAATGACATCATCATCCATCTGCGGAAACATATTCTTAAAATCCGCCATCGCCTGGTAGAACTCCAGGGTGGTTTGATTTTGTTCCTCCGCCGAGGCCATTGTGAATATTTTTATCTCCTTTTTTTTTAAATCCTCTATTGAATTGCGGTCATCTCTGGAAACAGAAGAAACTGTTACAAATCGACCAATTATTTTATGATTCATAAAAAAAAATGAGGCCAGAAACCAACAATTATTCTACATCTCACAGCAAAAAAAATCTAAATTACTAGTCAATACGAATGCAAAAAAAATCTAAAAAATCTAAATTACTAATCAATAAGAATGCAAAAAAAAATCTAAAAAATCTAAATTACTATTCAATACGAATACAAAAAAATCTTCACCCTGCGAGTAAAAAAATTCCCTCCGTCGCTGGATCTTTTTCTCTCCGTCCAGAGTAATTTAATCCCTGTATCCTTACATAACATTGACAATTATCAATGTCATAATTTCGCGACTCCTATCGACGTCCGTTTTCGATGAAGCATAAAAACCTCGAGGAATCCGCGGGCGTTTCGAGATGCGAGAAATTCGGGTCTCTCGGCTGCAAAATGCCCGAGGGAGAAAATCGCGGTGGCCTCCAGGCGTGTCGACGTTTCAGCGCCGCTTCCTCGTCGCTCAGGCGCTGCGAAGGCCGAGCGAAACGTCGCGACGGGGAAGATCCGCGGGCCGCCGGTGCTTCGGTCGGATCGGCCTCATCTGTCAGATTCTGACGTACCAATTATTCCGGGACGATTATGTCGCGCTCGCCCGTCGAATTCACGAGCCGTCGCGCAGCGGCCGCGGCAGCCGGGAGGCTCGATGCGGGAATCGGACGCGATCAAAGCGGCCTCGTGGAATCCGCACCCGAGATTGCGACGAATGTTCGCCACCCGCGCTCGGTCGGTAAGACACGCCGAATATTCGCCGTGAGATTTTTGTCCAGAAATCTACGCTCTCCGTCAATCCGGTAGCTACTGAGATTCTCCTTCGATCGACTCTCGCGCGGCGCACGAGAGAAAAAAAAATAACAACGAACACAAGGAGTCACTTCGGGCGGCAGCCGAGCCCACGTGGAAAACGGAGAATCGATCCCGTTCACGGATAAACAGACGAGGGAACAAAAGAAAACTCGAGAGATTTTTCGGTAATTCGCTTTTCGGCTTGGATCATAATTGTCATTATTCATTGTTGGACGTCCAAAGTTTTCTCCGCTGAAATTTGCCATTCTTTTGTTTACGCTGATTTTTTTTTTTCCAAGCAGGATATTTACTTATTTTCCACAATTGTTGACCTTGAATTTATCTTATTTCAGTAAAAACTAAAATCAGCTTCCATTGGAAGCTGATTTTAGTTTTTACTTGATTTTTTTTTTTTTTTTCAACAGCTGTTTTGGTGGCTTCGTAGATATTGTCAAAGCTGTAAATGGCTCTCGAAGATGACGATATCGAGTTCATCAAGAAGCAGTACCTTTTCTGTGCTCCGATCGACAGATTCAGCTTCACGGTAAAATCTGTTTCACCATTGTTTTTCGCTCGAATCTGCAATTTTTCTCTGTCCGTTTTCGTCTATCCTGAATTTCTATCCCTTTTTCAGGCCAAAAATGCCGCATCCGAGGAGGCCCTGGATTACGATACGCAGATCAAGATTTTTGAAAACACAATCGACGAACCTGGATCCAGGAAATATCCCTCCAGGCTGTCCTACCGCATAGCGTTTCTTCGTATGCTGATTGAAAAGGTTTCGTTCTGGAGTCCCGTAAAATTGTCAAGTTGCAGTTTTCACTTCCCCCAAATTAATAAATAAATTAAATAAAAATAAATCACAAAAATAAATAAATGAAGCTAAATCACGAAAAGACGTTTTTTTTTTTTTTCAGGTGGAAAAGAGCGGCGAGGATGTTTACGATAAATTATACGAGGCGTTAACGAGCTTCATGATGCTCAACGACGACGCGAGCAACGTGCATTACCGTCAATTCCTGCTGACGCAGAAACAAGACGTGGCCGACCGGATCGTCGTGCAGGAGAGCAAAAGTTTGATATCCGAGGGAACCACGGGGTTGCGCACCTGGCAGGTAAATCGAAATACGGAATGCGGTAAAAGACGGCGGAGAAAAAAATTGACTGAAAATATTTTGGCCGATGAAATCGTCGACTTGGAAAAATAATTAGTTTCACCATACGGAGCGACTCTGCCAATTTTTACAACGTCAATTTTCAATTCGATCAACAATCTTTTGATCACAAAAAATAAATTAATTGTTAAGAATTCATTTTACCATTTTTAATGTCATTTATTTATTTTAAATTATTCATGTATTTTTAATTCATTTATTTATTTTGAATTATCAATTTATTTTTAATTTATTCATTTATTTTTATAGATTTATTTATTTTTAATTATTCATTTATTAGTGTTTTTAAATTAACACTAATTTATTTAATAGCATTAATTTCGAACGCAAAAGTCCGCCGTCGTTTTCTCATTCGCGGAGCCGCCTAATAATCTAAGCGATCGCCTCGTCCACAACCCGAAAGTTTCGATTAAACGTTGTCGCTCTATTCCCCGAAATCACCAGGCTGGTTTTGCTTTAGCGGAATGGTGCAACGCTAACGAATCCCAGATCCGCGACAAACTCGTGCTCGAGTTGGGCTCGGGAGTCGGTCTGACGGGCCTCTCGGTCGTCACGACTTGCGCGCCAAAACGCTACACGTTTTCCGACTGCCACTCGAGCGTCCTCGATATGCTGGTGAGGAACGTTCGGCTGAATTTCGGCGCCGACGAGGCGGACAAAAAAATCGAGGCCTCAAGAACCGTCGAGTGGAACGAGGAATCCTATAAAACGAAACATCGCGACACCGACGTCCGGATTACCCGGCTGGACTGGTCGGCCGTTCGCGAGAGCGACGTCCACGACAGCTGGGCCAGTCCCGAAGTCGTCATCGCCGCCGACGTTGTTTATGACGAGAGCCTCTTCGACGAGTTCATCGAGGCTCTCACCGTTTTTATTTCGAGGACCAACGCCCTCGTCGTCGTCGCCGCGACCGTAAGAAATGCCGAGACGATCTCCAAGTTTCTCGACAAACTGGGTAGATGGATTTATTATTAACATTTTTTTTTAAATAAAAAATTTTAATTTTTTTAGAAATAAAATAAAAAAATTAAAAGATTAACGATCGCGATACGAAAATTTTCTTGTAATCGAGAAGAGAATCAAGGTAATTTTTGCGTGTCGCATAATTTAGTGTAATTCGAGAAATAAAAAATGCGAAATTCGCATAATTTCGCATAAATTCGAGAAATAAAAATACGAAATTCGCATAATTTCGCATAAATTCAGGCACATTAAAATCCGAAAATGTCATTAACAAATTGATGAGAAAAACATTTGTTACCGATGACACCACTTTTTTCTTAACAAAAATAAATCTTCTGAACACTTATGAATTTTTTCAGATTTTTCAGTTCACTTTGAATATTGTGTTTTTTTTATGTGAAAAATATGCGTGTGAAAAAATATTTTCTTCCGATTTTTGCACCATCGAGAAGTGTTCGCAATTCCCTCTAATTTTTCTCGAATTTATTCCAAGTGAACTAAAAAAAAAGTAATTTTTTTTTCTTTTTTTTTTCAGGCGACTACGGATTGTCCTTCGAGGACGAAGCAGTACCAAAGCCCCAATTGTTCTTGCAGTGCGACGAGACGCCCGTGAGAATACTCAAGATTTTCGATAAAAATTAAACCGATATATTTCCACAAAAAAAAAACGCGTCTCCTTGTTTTCCTCCTACTCTCGTAAATCATTTTTTACACACCCGCGAATAATTAAAACTGCCATTAGCAAACTATTTATTAACTACAAACGTACATATTTAACTCGTGTGTGTGTTTTTTTTTATAAATATAACAATGGGTAGATGAAAAAAGTCTGTATAAACGAACAAAAAAAAAGAACACATGTTGAGTATCGATCGAACGATACGCAACGATAGTCAGCACAAATCTCGTCCGGCGCGAGGACGTTAATTTTTTTTTTTTTTTTTCGTCCCCGGCTCGATCAGTCCGCGGGGAGATTTTTCGTAATTCAGAACCACTTTTTCTTGTTTTGTCGCTTGAGCTTCACTTCGCTCTCGTCCACGTCCTTGTCGGCGTCTTTCTTATGGCTTTTCCGCAGTATTTTCTCCTTCGCCTTCTCCTTAAGCCGCGATTTCCGCGATTTTCGCGCGCGGTTTTTCGCCTCGTCCTCGAGCTCCGTCGTCGAGTCTCCTTTGTTCTTCGCTGAAACGATCGAAAATTAACTCGAATTTTCAAGCGTTCTCCCCGTTCACCGCTCGTCACGTCAGTCTCGTCGGCAATTTACCGGCGTAAAGTCCCATCTGCGTGTTGATGCTTCGATCCTCCTCGACCTCACGACGTCGGTCCATCTCCAGGCACTCGACGATCTCGTTGCGACGCTCGACGATTTCCACCAGTCTGAGGGGGAACGAAAATTCGAATTTTTAAACGTAAAAAATAAATGATTTTTGTTTATTATTTATTAGTAAAGTAGGTTACAAAAAATTATTTTGATTTATTATTTATTAGTAAAGAAAAATAAAGCAAAAATAAATTATTTTGATTTATTATTTATTAGTAAAGTAAAGAAATAAATTATTTTTATTTATTATTTATTAGTAAAGTAAAAAATAAATTAAACAAATAAATAGAAGGTAAAAGCCTGGAAAACAGACCTCTGTATCAGCGTCTCCTCTCTCTGCTTGTCGAAGTCCGTTTTCGTCGCCTCCGGCTGGCAGAGGAGGCACCGAATCTGGTACTCGATGTCCGCGTGCTCCTCCTCGAGTCTCTGCTGCCTCCTCAGCAGCATCAGCTCGGCCTGCCGCCTGAACAGCTCGTTCTTCTCGTTCACGAGGACGAAGAGCTCCAGCACGAGCTCCTCCACGTCGATCCCCAGACTCGTTTCTGCGGCGCAAAATTTTTCGTTCATATCGACGGTTCGTTTTCTTTATTTATTTCTTTTTAATTTTTTTAAATATATTTTTTTATTTTTATTTTAATTTTCTTTTATTTATTTATTTATTTATTTATTTTTTGTTTTATTAATTTTTTTCGTTTACGATTGAAAAAAAGTTTGAGCCAAAAGACACGAACCTTCCGCCGCGATTCCCGTCTCCGCTTTGTCCCTGATCAGCTGCTCGAGCCTCACGCCCTGTTTTTCCAGTCCCTGCTGCTGCATCTCGATCTCGTCGAGCTCTAGCTTCACGTCCTTCAGAGACATCACTTTTATCTGTTAAAACATCATTTTGTTTATTCATTTTTTAAAAATTAGAGTGAGCGCACCTGTAATTGAATAGTCGAATTTTTTAAAACTAACATTTTTGCGAACAGTGAAAATATTTCATAGAAACCCATGATAATCAAATTTATCATGATGATTTTTTTTAATGATGACTTTATAGAAACCCATGATAATCAAATTTTCTGCTTAATTTTTCATTTACTGGTGACTAAAAGATTTACTAAAGTTATTAAAAAAAAAAAAAAAATAGAAAACAATTGAGTTGATTTTTCGCGCGTACCTTTCGTCTATGGGGAATCGGCCGGGCGGGCGCCGGACCCTTTTTCCTCTTCCACTTGCCCTGAACGCTCTTGTCCGCGTATCCGCCGTAGACGTTCGCCTCGTCGCAGGAAATCGCGCTCATGCTCCGCGTGTTTCGGTTCGCCTCGTCCTTGCCGAGCTTCGGGTCCTCCCACGTCTTGTAGTCCTCGCCCTCGATTATCTTCCCGCTGTCGACGATCGGCGACTCCGTCGGCGCGATATTCGCCACGGGACTCGCGCTGTACGGCGTGCTCGTCGGCAAGGGCATCGGCGGCGGCGGCGCGGGTTTCGCTTTACGAGCTCGCGGCGTCGAGTGCAGCGAGTTGTTCTGCAAAAATTCGATCGCGGTTAGAAGAAAAAATTAGAGATCGATTTTTTTGTTGAAAAAAAAAAAAAAAAAAAAAAAAAAAAAAAAAAATAGTATCCGTCGATTTTTAGTTAGAAAAAAAGTGACAGTAGATTTTTAGTTAGAAAAAAAATAGTAGGAGTCGATTTTTAGTTAGAAAAAAATAGGAGCTGTCGATTTTTAGTTAGAAAAAATGGTAGAAATCGATTTTTAATTTGACAACGTTTAATTTAGTGATTTGCACTCACGCTGCCCGTGTAGGTTCTACGGCTTGGCGAGAGCGGAGATTCCGCGCCGGGGACGAACAATTCCTTGGCGATCGGAGGCGGTGGCGCCGGCTTCTTCTTTCTGTAGGTCCCGCCGGGCGTCGACGTCGATCCGGTGCTGCCGAGCGAGCTGTTGGACGCGTAAATGTCGCCTCGCTCGAATTCCGTTCTTCTCTGTGGCGTTTGTCTGCGATTTTTTTTTTCGTCAATTAGAATCATCGATTAAACAAATTTATACATCGTGATATTTATTTATTTACTTATTTATTTATTTATTCATTTACTTCTTTATTTATTTATTTATTCATTTACTTCTTTATTTATTTATTTATTCATTTACTTCTTTATTTATTTATTTATTCGCATAAATTCGAGAAAAATAAGAGAGAATCGCAACCACTTGTCAATGCTATAAGAAACCCGGAAGATTTCATAAATTTCTCTTGGCAAAAAAATTCTACTTTTTCTTTCATTAATCCAATTTTTTTTAAATCCAATTTTTACGCACCTGATGGTTCGCGGCTTCGGCACCGGCGTGTCGGCCGGCAGACTGTGAATCCCGCAGTCGTCCTCGCTGTCCGGCTCCTCGTCGTCGTCGCTCCAGAAGGGATTCAGATGAATCTGCGGAGCCTTCAGCAGTCGTTTCGTCGGCGCCTCGTCGACGTCCTCGCGAATATCCTTGGGGCTTTTTTTACCGGCGATGTTGCTCCTCGTGGCCGGTTTTGGCGTCGCGACGACCTTCGGCCTCTCCTCCTCATCCTCGTCGCTGCTGCCGAACGGATTCGTCGACACTCTGCTGCTCCTCGAGGTCTCCAAATTTCCCTCAACTTCCTCCTCCTCGTCGCTCTTAAAAGGATTCAAATCCTCCGGATAAATTTCCTCGCCGCTCAGGTCGATTCCCGGCGCGTTCAGCACGGTGACTTCAGCATTTTTCGCTCTCGTTCTCGCGGCTCTTCGGGCCTCG
Source organism: Pimpla rufipes (assembly GCA_963932165.1). Taxonomy (NCBI): domain Eukaryota; kingdom Metazoa; phylum Arthropoda; class Insecta; order Hymenoptera; family Ichneumonidae; genus Pimpla; species Pimpla rufipes. The sequence goes on from OZ010632.1 coordinate 24,417,769, forward strand.
AGACCGACGCGTTTGGGAACCACGGGAGGAAGTTTCGCGTCGTCTATCGAATTATCCTCAATAACATTCGATTCCTCTTCTTCCTCTTCCTCTTCTTCTTCGGTCCTCGAGGAGACAATTTCGTCTTTTAATTTCACGTCCTCGGATTCCGACGAAATTTCCAGCTTCGGTTCCGTTTCGTCGTTTTCTACAATTTTTCTGGCCTCGGGAATTTCGTCCACAATTTTTCCGTCGTCGCGAATTTCGTCCGCAATTTTTCTCTCCTCGCGAATGTCGTGAACATTTTTTCTCTCTTCGCGAATCCCATCAATTTTTTTTCTCTCTTCGCGAATTCCGTCCACAATTTTTCTCTCCTCCCGAATCGCGTCCACAATTTTTCTCTCCTCGCGAATCCCGTCCACAATTTTTTTCTCTTCGCGAATCCCGTCCCCAATGTTTCTTTCTTCACGAAATCCGTCCTCAATTTTTCTCTCCTCACGAATCCCGTCTCCAATTTTTTTCTCCTCGCGAATCTCCTCCCCAACAATTTTCCCATCAACAAACTCTCCTCCCGCGGCTCTCGGACTCGTCACCGAATTTTCCACCCTCCGCCCGTCCGTCGTCTCCGTTTTCTCGAACATCCTGAGTCTCCTCTGCACGAGCGACAAACATTCCTCCTCATCCTCGCGATCGGCAACTAGGCCAAGTTTATCTTTGGTATCCTGTCTAACCGAGGCGTCCTTATCGTCTAAGTGCGAGTAAAAATCCTCGTTCCTCCTCGTCACTTCGTTTACTTCAGCATCGAAGCTTCTCCTCCTCCTCTTTTCGCCCTCATTTCTCTCAGCGTCTCCCGAACTATCCTCTAATTTTCGATCCTCGTCGTCGTCATTTAACTCTCTAAAAACGCTACGACTACTTCTACCGATATCTACAGCTCGAAATTCCTGCCGAAGAATCCCTCGTCGATCCTTCGCGATTCCCGAGGGCCGAGCGGTTTCCACGCGTCCCGCGTCGCCGATTCTCTCGGCCGGCGCGCCCTCTGGGCTGCGACGCTTCGCAAAATCGCCGCCAGGGGGCGACGAGTCCCTTTTTTTAATTTCCTCGGCTCCCGAGGAGGATTTCGCCTCTTTTTTCGCCGTTTTCGATTCCTCCTCGGGACCCTCGGAAAGCATTTGGCTCGCCATGAAGCTCAGTCGCATTTGTGCGGTCTGCGAAATATTTTCCACCGGCGGATTTTCGTCCGGGCGATTTTTTTTCTCCGATCTCGGCCGGTCGAAAATTTCCTCGGTCAGCTGGGCTCGTCTTTCGGTCTTCTCCTCGTCGCTCAGCGATCGCTGGTAACTCGACGTCTGGTTTAGTAATTCGTGATTACTGAGATCCTCGTGACCCAGAATTACCGAATCGTTGTAGGCTTGATGAAGATTTGATGGAGAAGACGAAGATGATGGACTCGTCGCCTCCTCGTCCGGGCACGTCTCGCAGCAATATTGACCCTCCTCGGTCTCGTAGTAGTTGCCCGGGGTCAACTGGTTGCCGCAACGAGCGCAACGGAAACACGTGCGGTGATAGGGCGTGCGGGAGACGACGAGCTTTTCAGCCAGGAAGACCGGCATTCCGCAGACCGCGCAGGGCTCCCGTCGCATCCCCACGCGTGGAACCATCTGGGGAAATTAAAGACAGGATTCGTTTAACATTGGCTGGTTTATTATTTTTTTAAGGACGTTTGAAGTTTGCGTCGTTGGAATGCAAGGAGATTAAGCCTTCAATAAATACCTTTTTTGTGGCGGGCACTGCGACAATATTTTTTTTTATCAAAAGGACTATGTTTACAGAGTATCAGGTTAAAATTTGAGTTAAATCGATCTTTTATTTACGGAGTTATGATTTTTTGAGTGAAAAAAATGTATTTTTTGAGATCTTTCAGCTTCATTCATTTTTTAAAATATGTCGCTATTTTTATTGATGATGATAAATAAATAAATTATTTTATGTTTTGGGCGATTTTCATTTCGTTGCATTCCAACGATGCAAACTTCAACGTCATCGGGTTTTTAGGGTCCTGCTTAGTAATTCCCATTGACACTGATAGAAACACCGATCAAATGGACAGAATTCCGATTGAAAAATAATCGGTTCAAACTCTTTTCAATCGGATTTTTATCCGTTTTGTTGGTTCTAGTCGGATTTTTCAAACGGGGTACCTAGATTACGATTTTTTTTATTATTAAAACGTGCGGTGATTTTTTTTTGGCTTTTTAGACACGAATTATATTGTAATTTTGAGTTAAGTCGTTTAATCACTTGCTATTTTCTTAATGTTGGAAACTAAATTAATGTCGTTAATGATTAGTTGGATCTGTTTTTTTTTTTGGAGTTAGACACGAGCAGCCTACGATTGGTGGAAGATTCATCGGACCCACGTGCTTAGTTTTTTATATCATGATTCGGTTTGTACTTTCTATACCCAGCTGTATTTTTTTTTTTTTTTTTTTTTTTTCCAAGCAGGAAACACGAGTGCGTCGAGCTTGCGTTCTCGAGTTTGAAGCCGAGAGCGAGCTCGTCGATTGTTTCACGAAGCAGATATCGGGCGGATCGTTTTACTCGTGTTTTGGACTCGGGACGAGCGTCACGCTTCGGAATGTCGCGACGGATTTGCTTGCGGATCGTTTTGCAAAGCGTTCGGCGAGGGTTTGAGACGCGGAAAAAAATTCTAGTCTGGTCTGGAATAATATTCCGACTTAGAAAAAATTCCAGACTGATTGAGAATAAAATTCCGAATTATAAAAAAAATTGTGGTCTGAAATAAATTATAGTTTTCCAAAAATCGTGGTCTAAAAAAGTTTGATGAAAACTCTGATGAAAAACAAATTCTAGTTTACGATAAATACGAATCTAGGACAAATTCTAATCCACAAAGAAATCGACAGGAAAAATTCTGATTCACGAAAAAAAATTGTAATTTGTCTCGTTATGGAGATTGCTTTAAAAAAAAAAAAACATTTCTGTCACGACCTGTTTTCCCACTTAAGATCGTCTTTACCCCCCGCACCGGCGCAGCTCGTCCCGCGTTGTAACGCAGGCGCGACGTGTGTCAGTGTGCAGAGAGAGAGTTCAACGTTCGCGCTCTTTCGCGGTCACACCGATGACGCATCAACGTGTATACGGCGGCTATGTGCATACGAGGCTCATCGCCGCGCGTCTCGGTGACGTAATTTCGTTAATTGCCGTTTTGTCATTATCCTTATCTGTGGCGCCTACATCCTCGCCCCCCCTTTCGTCACTGCGCGCCACATTATTTTACATTTTACAGCCTCTATCTCGTCGCCCCACGAGAGGTCAAATTAATTGCAATTTAAATTCAACCGCTGACCTTTTTACCGACAGGAAAAAAAATCATATCATAAAAGAAAATCGTAAAATCGACATAAGAATAAAAAAATCACAAAATCGACATAAAAATAAAAAAATCATGAGATCATATAAAATTCACTTTGAGACTCCAAAACCACCGGACGCAAAATTCTCAAAAAAAAAAAAAATAATAATCTTTTCAATTTTCAGTTTGATGAATTTTCCTTCAAATAATAATTTCGCAAATGTAATTTAAAAAATGTCAATATTCATTGATTAAAAAAAATTATAAATTCGTTTTCAGGCTCCAAAACCATCGGACGCAAAATTCTCGAAAAAAAAAAAATCCTTTTAATTTTCAGTTTGATGAATTTTCCTTCAAATAATAATTTCCCAAATGTAATTAAAAAAAGTCAATATTCACTGATTAAAAAAAATGATAAATTCGCTTTCAGGCTCCAAAACCACCGGACACAAAATCGTCGAAAAAAAAAAACAAAACCTTTCAATTTTTAGTTTGATGAATTTTCCTACCAATAATAATTTCACAAAAGTAATTAAAAAAATGTCAATATTCACTGGTTAAAAAAAAATCGTTGTAAAAATATTACCGGATCGTCGTTCATTTCACGACCGCCCGAAAGAAATTATTGGCCGACTTGTCCTCGGCACGTGTCTCACTCGTTTCGTTCGCCCGGATGAAAAAAACTGCAGCCGGTCGAGGCTGCAGCGACAGCGCGAGTGGTTTCCTTCACTTCGCGACGCGCTCACGAACGGTCACGGGCATCGGTTTCTTTTTTCCTCGTTTTTTTTTTCGTCTTCCTCTTTCATTCTTTAATCGTCAACTATCGGGGAAACACTAACCGCATAGTGTAATTTTCTACTCAGCGATTCTCGGCGCGTGCGCCGCTCGTACGAAACCGTCGAAGCCAACGACGCTCGCTCGCTGCCGCAACCTTTTATAAATAGCGCACGAAAGCGCTGCTCGTTGCTTCTCGCGTTTGGCACCGTTTTAAAGCTCTTCCGCGTTATATCGACTCGGGGAAAGATCGATCTCTATTTGTTTATCAGTAGGATTTTTTCCTTCTCTTCGTAATCGTGGTACATTTTTTTTTAAATTAATCTCGTGGCTCTGGGAATTTTTTATTTCTACTTATTTATCAATCGACTCATTGGATTTTTACATCTCTTCATGATTGTGACATAATTTTTTTAAATTTATTTTGTCGTATAGAAATTATGATAAATGAATTAAATAATTTTTGTTACTAATTTTTATACAGAAAATTATTTAGAAGACCAACGCAATTTTATTATTGATTTTTACATCTCTTCATAATTGAGACATATTTTTTTTAGAATTAATCTCGTCATACAAAAATGATGATAAATAACTGAAATAATTTTTTTTCATTCATATTTTTATTCATATTATTTTTTTTATTATTTTTATTTTTATTTATTCATATTAATTTTTTTGACCAAAAAATGATTTAGAACTCCAACGCAATTTTGCCACGGCAAAAAAAAAATCCCCTCTTCTTATTTACGCGCTTGGCAATCGTAAAGTGTTTGTTTAGAATCTCAACAATGGCTCGTAAAGGCGAAAAGCCTTTTATGACGTCGGGTACGGAAAAAGAGTTATGCCGCGCTCCTCTCGTAACTCTCGCCTTTTTTTTTGTCGTCGTCGTTCCCCGATCCTCGCTATTCAGCCGGACGTTCGCGTTTCCACATTCACCGAACGTTTGGTAAACGTGACGAGACACACACGAGGAGAGTCCGAGAGGACTCGGGAATTATAATTTATGCGCCGCGCTCGTGTACACCGCGGGGTTAATACTCTATGCGCGCAGCGTGGCACAGAATTCGAGCCAGCGTGAGCCAACCTACGTGCGCATCTTCTTCGCTCATTCCTCACACGTTTAACGCGCTCTGACACTTCGTATCTACGCGCCAAACGCGACGTCAGGAAAAACGTACGTTTGAATTTTTTTTATTTTTTATTTCCAACGCTACTCATCGTACAGTAAGAACTGAGTAAAAATTACAAACTATATTCTTAACATATTATTAGACACTTTCTTTTTTTTTTTTTTTTAGGGAAAATTGGTGGGAGAGTCGAGAACGTAAAACAGCAAAAACAAAACGAGATGTTTATATATCAGGACTAAAAAGTGACGACGTTGATAAATCTACGAACAAAACGTGCAGTGTTAGTCGTAATCTTACAGCGTTAATTATATCTCAAGCGTGCTATATTTCATGCGACTAAACGTTATGAATTTGCCACACGTGATAACAATGATAACACAGAGTAAGAGAGACGGAGAGAGAGAGAGAGAGAAACAACGAGGAGAATAATAATAAAACGAAAAGGAAACAAAAATAACAGGAACGTGAGATAAGCAAAACAATAACGACAAAGCAATTACCTTCTAGCAGAATATTTCGGGTTTATATTGCCCCATTAAGTCCAAGCTTTCCTCCTGGAGAACAAAAATAAATGGTGAGGCGTTAAACGTTGCTGGCTCGTGTGGATGACCTTTTTGTGGGTTTACAGATCGACACTGATCGATATTTTCGGATTTATCGGCGCTTCGGTGTTTGAAGAATTTTTTTTTTTTTTTTAATGATCACAATGAGATCGGACGTAATTAAAAAAAAATTGTTCGAAAAATTGACGCAGTTTCGTGTTACGTATTTTTAAATTAAGTTAGGAATTATTTATTAAGAATGTATTAATTTAGGAATCATTTGATTAAAAATATATTAATTCAGGAATCGTTTATTAAAAATGTATTAATTTAGGAATCGTTTCATTAAAAATGTATTCATTTAGGAACCATTTTATTAAAAATGTATTAATTTAGGAATCATTTAATTAAAAATGTATTAATTTAGGAATCATTTATTAAAAATGTATTAATTTAGGAATCATTTAATTAAAAATATATTAATTTAGGAATCATTTTATTAAAAATGTATTAATTTAGAAATCATTTTATTAAAAATGTATTAATTTAGAAATCCATCATTGAACTTTTTTTAAATTTTCTCGAATCTTTAGGTTTCTCGTTGGAAAAATGCATGAATCGGTGCATCCGTTGCCTCGTCGATCCGGCGATCCACTTTGGGGCAGCCATGCGCGAGCGCAAAGCGCCAATTTCGTCGTCGCGGTGGTCGCGAGCGGGGGGGCGGGTGAATAAATTTATAGCTGAGTAACGCGAGCGTTCCAGTGGCACACGAGGCGGGCGACCGAGCATTGATCCAATTTTCTCTTTTGCTTCCGTGATCGGAATAGATCACGTGCGTTGGCACTTTAGATACACCGGGATATTTATGTATCTATACTTGGCCGGCGGCGAAGGGGGACAACGGCGCGAATATCATAATAACAAGCGAAACGCAACACGTATCCCCGCGCCTCTCGGTTCCGACCCAAGTGGAAGCGACACAGCCGCCCAGACGTCACGCTCCGTATCCATTGTGATCGAGACCGCGATAATATCGACGCGGGAACAAAAACGATAATCCCGGAATTGTCCCGTTTGCAAATTTCTTTTTTTTTTTAGTCGTCTTCGTGCTCTATTGTTTCCCGTGTTTTTTTTTTTTTTACGAAATAGTTTATTTCATTTTTAAATCGTTTTTAAACAAAAAAAAATCCTTTTTTTTAGTCATCTTTGCGCTCTATTGTTTCCCGCGTTTTTTTTTTACGAAATAGTTCATTTCATTTTTAAATCGTTTTTAAACAAAAAAATTCTTCTTTTTAGTCATCTTCGCGCACTATTGTTTCCTGCGTTTTGTTTTTTTTTTTTACGAAATTGTTTATTTCATTTTTGGATCGTTTTTATAAATAAAAAAATTGGAGTCTTTTAGTATTACAGACATTAAACGTGGGACAGCGACGAGACGATAATTTTGAAATGACTATGAGAAAGAATAATAATAACGATAATGATAATACTAAAAATATTTATATACATTTTTTTAAATCTGTTCGTTCAATTGTTTTACGCGTTTTTTTAAACGACATTTTTTTATTCAATTTTTAGGTATTTTTTTAACCAAAACTTTGGCGACTTTGAGTATCACACAAATTAAAGACAGAGACAAGACAGTAATTACGAAATGACTATGAGAAACGATAATAATAACGACAATGATGATACCAAAACCATTTACATCCATCCCAGACGCTCGAACCTTCTTTCCAATTTTTTACTTGGACACGGGACATTTTTCCACTGTCTAACAGTCACGAGGATTTTTTTTTTTTATAAAACAGCAAACGAGATTTTTCTCATCGCTGCCAAAATTAGTGACGAAACTCTGGACGCTGAGAAGGCGGCTAAAATATCAACCCAATTGTCAAATCGAAATTCACACATCAGAGGAATAAATTCCAGGCGGAAACGAATCTTTTTTTTTCCCGGGAAAATTCTCATTCACCGCAAAAAAAAAAAAAAGAAAAAAAATCACGTGCGTGTCGCGAGGAGGATGCGGAGGACTCGGCATCTCGTAACCGAGGGGCTTTTTAATGTCAATGGCCCGGCGTGTGTTGGCGTGTACGAAGAAGCTCGGCTCCTCGATAGGCAGCCAAGAATTACGTTCGCCGCAGCAACGTTGGATAACTAAAACAAGTTAATCGTCCGATGGGGCTTTGCCAGCTCGACGAACCGAGAGAGAAAGACAGGCAGGAAGGACGAGAGGAGAGGTAGACAAAAAAAAGCGCAAAATGCGGATAAACAAGGACGAGGAAAGGTAATTACGTCGCTTGAAGCTGTGGAGTGAGAATCACTGAATCCGGCAACCGTCACGATGGCAACTGACACGAGTCAAAGACCCTGAGAATCATCGGCAAATAGATGTGAGAAGGATGCAGATTTTCGATGATGAAAAGCTAATATTAATATATTAGCTTTTTATCATTGATGGGATTAATTGAATAATTATATAATTATCATTATTAATAAATATTAATATTATTAGCGGGATAATTTATTCGATTAATTATTCAATTAGCCCAATTAATGATAATAATTCGATGATGAAAAGCTAATATCAATAAATTAATATTAATATGAATAAATTAATATCAACATGGATAAATTAATATTAATATTAATATATTAATAAAACGTAGAATGTGCAACCGATTTTGGTGAACCGCGACGAGGATTTTTTTTTTGCTTCAATAACGTCGACCTGTTTCCTGTGGGACGATCGAGGATTTTGATCGAGGTTGACCGGCGAATTGAGCTCTCGGTACGAAGCCTGTTTCAGGTTCAAGGGCCGGAGGGAAGGGAAAATTATCAGTCTGTGGTTCTAGTCTCGGAGTTTGCGAGCCGCGAGAGCCGAGCTGGTTCTGCAAACCTCGCGCTCTGATCTCCTTCTGCTCGCCTCGTGCAACGGGGAAGCTGCTTGCCGATCATCGAAGGAGGCTCCGCGGGAACGGCGACCTCGTCGATACGTACAGAGTGTTTCATTTACTTCAAGAATTAAAATAAAAAAAAAATAAAAAAATAGAGACACAAAGTAGCTTCGATAAAATAAAATTATCGGTCGATCGTTGAACGAAGAAAAACCAGACGAAAACATTTGATAAATGAAACAAGTCTTTCATTTGCTCCAAGAATTAGAATAAAAATAAAATGCAGAAGCAAAGTAGCTCCGATAAAATAAAATTATCGGTCAATCGAGAAAGGAGAAAAATCAGACGAAAAATGTCGCAAAACAAGTGCGAAATTCTGCGCCTCCTTCGTCGGATGGCAAAAGAATCGACGTGCGGCCTGAGACGAGGCGAACCCGAGTGATCGAGAGACACTCGAGGCACCTAGAAGCGTCGACGCGGTGGTCCAATTAAGGGGAATCGAGAAAGAAGTCGTTGCCGGAAATTGCGCGGATTCCAGTTCGCGAGACGACGAGCGAAGTGGACGTCGATGTGCCAACTCGCCGCATTTACCAGCGTCAACTGTTTCTCAACTGCGAGGAGTTTTATTTTTTTCCTTGGAAGGCAAATTTAAAAGAACCAAAAAGACAAAACTAATGCACCTTTTTCCAAATTTATCGGTGATGGATATAAAATGAAATTTGGAGTGAAATATCGCGAGTATAAATTTGAGTTTTACTTTGAGATTAATTTTTTCCTTGGAAGGCAAATTTAAGAACCAAAGAGACACAAAACTGCTTAATCTTTTTGTAAATTTATCGGTGACGGATGGAAAAAAATGTGTAAAGTGAAATTTCGAGTGAAATATCGCGAGGATGAATTACGAGCGATGGTTGCCTCGATTTCTCGTTAGTCCTGGACGTCCGGCGAGCCGGTCGCGGGTATTTATGACGGACATTAAACCACGAGTTTCGACGGACGAAAGCGCAATGAAGATTCAATAAATATTTCTCCGCGTGGAAATTCAATGAATATCTGTATTTTTTCTCATGGGTCGCGCGTTTTTACGGGCGTTAATGTCTTTACGAGTGGGCTGTAAACGATCCCTCGACATCCTCCATTAGCCGTACTTGGACGGTAACAGGCGTGACCTTACAACTCTATTTAATCGCGCGTCTTGGCGTTTGACTAATTGGCCATTTCAGTGAGGAACGACGTGGCTAATTGTAGAGTCTCGCCAGACGACGAAAAAGTCACGCTTTGTCTCGGCGAGTTTGTCGAGGAAAAGAATTGAATTTTCTGGTGGTGGATAAAATTAAGTAGAATTCTTTCGGAAAAGCGGAGACAACGAGCGACGATTGGAACAGCGAATGACTTTCGACACGTCGAAAAATTATCGTTTTATTTCAGCTTCCTCTGATTCTATTTATTTTTTAGTAAAGAATTTAATTCTTTTCTAAAAGAGAATTAAATTCTTTTCTACAAAAGAATTTTCTAAAAAATAATTAAATTCTAGAAAATAATTTTCTAAAAAAGAAGGAAATTCTAGAAAATAATAGTCTAAAAAAGAATTTTCTAAAAAAGAATGAAATTCTAGAAAAGAATTTTCTAAAAAATAATTAAATTCTTTTCTAAAAAATAATTTTCTAAAAAAGAATTAAATCCTTTTCTAAAAAGGATTAAATTATTTTCCAAAAAACAATGAAAATTTCCAGTAAATATTTTTCGTGTGTCAAACAAAATCAATTAGGGCATTTTTCAAGAAAGCAGAGAGAACGATCGACGATTGGAGTGGAGCGGAAACCGATGCTGAATGCTGCGTCCGAAGGACGACGGACGTGTAGACAGCGACTTGGTACATTAAACGAATCGGCGAAGAAGGCTTCAAAAATCTACAAGCGAGTCTCTCTCTCTTTCTCTCTCTCTCGATGCGGTGGGACACGACCGCAGCAATTTTCCTTCTACGGCCGGAGAGGCAACGCCAAATACAGCGAGCTGAGCGAGCGCGGACAGCCGCGGCTGGCGAGGGCTCTCGAGTCGAAGTCGACCTATGGTTTCTGCGGCGACGAACGTCGATGCCGAGAGCTTCCGGGGTGAAGTTCTCGACTGATAGGTGAGCACACAGAGACGGACTATCGCGTTACACCGCCGAGAGCCGAGACGTAATACTAATTCCCCTCTCGTTTCTGCCCGACGGTTTCGCTCCGTCTCGCCGATTGATGTAACTCTATATCCTCTCGCAAACAAATCATCAATTGTCCGACGAGAAAAAAAAAAAATCGCGAATCACTGCCTCGTCTTGTCTCCGATTTGATACAATTTTTTAAGCATGCTGAAGTTTGCGTAATTGGAATGTAACGAAATTCAGAAAAAAGAAATTGTTCTCATGTAACCCAATTGATGAGGGCAATATTATTATTATTATTATTATTATTTTATTTTTTTCGTGCTCTTAGTTGCCATGGTGACTTTTTATACCTATTTTCATCATTTGGTTTAACTACAATTAATTTTTTTTTTCGGAATTTCGTTGCATTCCAACGATGCAAATTTCAATTTTTCACCTATTTTCGTCATTTCGTTTAATTAAAATTATTTTTTTTTTCTGAATTTCGTTGCATTCCAACGATGCAAATTTCAACATTTATATTTTTTAATGCAATTTACAGATTTTTCACAGAGCGTAGATTTTTCCACAAACTGCGGGGAGATTGCAGAGACGTTTCAAAGTTTCGCTTCCGTGCAGCAATTTGCCAGGCGAAGACGAAAAACATGAATCGCGTCACGTGTCCGATTTGTCGTTTAGTTTGCGGCCTCCGGAGGGCGAAATTTTGAAACACTTGGGGGTCCATCGAGTGCCCTGGAGAAGGATTAATGAAATTGCGATGAACAGCGTGGTTAGATATGAAGGTGAAGTAGCGATAAAAAAATAGTGGCGATAATATTAATGAAGAGAACGTAATAATGAGAAAACTGAAGGTGTTAAAGAGACGAAAAAGTGACTGAATTCGCTCCCGAAAAGTGGAGACCGAAGTCGGGAAGCGTCGATCGAATCTGCGAACGATTTGAGGCGCCTGAATGAAACGAAAATTAAAGCCAGAGGCGATAAAAAAAATAGACGACAGATAATACAAGTGATGTGAAACGAGACAGAAGCGTTTTTTGTTTCTGTACCGATCGATCGAGTACGAATTTTTTTTTTTTTTTTTTTTTTTAAGAAAAGAAAAATAAGAGGAAAAACCGAAGAGGAAGTGGGAGGAAGATCAGAGAAGAAGGAGGAGGATCGGACGAGTCGTTCGGTTACCTTTGGCTTCGTGGATTCCGCAACCACGGGGCTTATTCCTTCGGTCGAGCTTTCCTTCGTTCTGCTCAGCGCCAGACGACTCGGCGATGAACCTGAAAGGACGGATCGAGATTAATTAGGGGAAACAAATTATTTGACAATATTGTGGATTTTTCTTTGAGGGGATTAAAAAAGGATTCAATTATTTTCTAAAAAATAATTCAATTTTTTTTGTAAAAGAGGATTAAATTATTTTCTAAATAAAAAAGAATTAGGGGAAATAAATTGTTTGACAATATTACGGATTTTTCTTTGCAGCGAAAACGATTTTTTTTTCTACAGTTTTAACATCGTGATGACGATTCAATTTCGCTGGTTCAGCAAAATTCAATCTCCTCTCTCGACGGACTTTTGTTTCCCACTCGCGGCTGCTGCTCGAGCTCGAATTAGTCGCGCGCACAACGGGAAAAGGGAAAATGTGGGTACACGACGTACGCATTCTCGAACCGAGGGACTTTCTCACGAGGTGCACGAATCAAGACCTGCTGACGAGTCGCGCGTTGCGTCAACCGTCGCGGCGGAAATTTCTCCGGTGCCCGCGAGCGATAGCGGCTGATTTGAGAAACGCATTTTGCGAACAAGACAAACGTTTTCTAAAAATGTTCGACGATGTTTTACTTCCTCGCGAAGAGATTCTGTTCACTTCGAGCGCAGAAGTTTCCAGCCGCAAGTCGTTCTTTTCTTTCTAAAGAAAATTGTTTATTTTCTTTTTTTCTAAAAAAAATATTTAATTTTCTTTTCTTTCTAAAAAAAAAAATATTTAATTTTCTTTTCGTTTTAAAGAAATTTTTTTTCTTTTCTTTTCTTTCTAAATTTTTTGTTATTTCTTTTTCTTTCTAAAGAAAATTTTTTATTTTCTTTTACTGGGCAAGTAAAAAAAATTATCACAAAATTGAGCCGAGAAGGTACTTCGAATAAAAATTCTCATAAATGGAATAAGTGGAAAAAAAATATAGCATAGAGGAAAAAAATTCAGCCAAAGGATTACTGCGCATGTAAAAAATTAGCCACAAAATTGACCTGCGTAAGATCTTGACACGAGAATTTGCGCCACAAGAGACGAAAAAAAAAAAAAAAAAAATTGTCTCGCGAGGAGAAGTTGGAAGAGATTGAAATCGGTGTGGAATCTGGGCTGTGTGTCGATTACCGGGATGAAGAGGAGCCTCGGCTTCGACTCGACTCGCGCCGCAATTTATATAAAGTTAATATAAACGACGCGACATGCGTCTCTCGCAAAAGTAGTTTGCCGACAGGCTTTTCTCAACGAGCGGCCACGACCGCTCGGGCAGTCGTTTCGTTGCAAAATTGCGTTAAATCCGGCGATATTTATCGGCGAACAGCCGGCGGTCATTCCGCGCGCGGAGATCTTTCTCGCCGCCGCCGCGTGTTTATTATACCGCGGCGCGCGTTATCCGGCGGTGGCGTTCGACGATTACACCGCGATTCGAATCTCGGGCTTCGATCGGCGCCTCGGGACATTTAATACTCGCCAGTTAATCCTCGCGAAAGCAACAGATACCTCAACTTTATTATAATCACGAGGCGAGAATCGTGGGGGCTCTAAAAAAAATCGACGTGTTGGCAATTCAATAAATATATTATTTTTCCAATTCCAGAATTAATATATTTATTTTTTCAATAAATATACTATTCTTCCAATTCCAGAATTAATATATTTATTTTTCCAATAAATATATTAATTCTCCAACCGAGAATAAAAAATAAAAAAATTAGGTAAACAGTAACGTCTGACGTTAATTTTTATGTCGTTCGTGAAAGCTTCAAAATCTCTACTTTTTCATTATTTTCTATACCTTTTTGCATTTTTAATTGGTCCACAGATTTAAAAAAATAAAAAACAATCGACTTTCTTTAAATGCCATATTTTTCTTTAATTATAATTTTTTTTTTTCGCAATGCAATTTTTTTTTTCTAAAGCGAGGAACGCGTAAAATGAATTCCAAGTATCGATATTATCGAAGCGTCGATTTTTCCAACCGCGGGAAAATAAATCAAGCGACTCGTCGCTCCGAGTATGCAGCGAGAATCCTCTCGACGACCGGAGACCTTTTCAAGTGGCTCGATTAAGGAGCGCCCGTAGTACACGGCCTGGCGTGTAGTTTCCTTCGTCATTCACTCGGATTGTGCAAGAGCGCAACCGAGGAATACGCGCGGCGCGCGAGAACCGAGAGTCTTGATTGGCGAAAGCGTCCCGAGCGTCGATAATCGCGGCCGCGCGCTTGCGAACAGGTAGCTCAAGTCAGGTAACATCTTCGATCGTGAGCCCGAATATATTATTCTATCGTTTCGAAATTATCAGCGAGCGTTAATGGCGTCCCGTGCTTTTTAATTATTTCACCGCCGCTGTCATCATTATCATTATCATTGCAATTTATACGCAAAGATTATTCCAATCCTAATCGACAATTTAAAAAAATCGGAAAGATAAAAAAATATTGTTCTGCCTTAATAAATTTCTGTTCAATAACAAATTTGTATTAATAATACGTTTTTATTCGTTTATTTTATTAAATAAATTAATAAATTTTACCGCCGCTGTCACCATTATTATTGCAATTTATTTGCAAAGATTATTCTAATCCTAATCGACAATTTAAAAAAATTGAAAAGCCAAAAAAAAAAAATTGTCCTGCCTTAAGAATTTTTTTCTGGCGAAAAATTCAGCGCATTCACATTAATAACGTCTCGTGCTTTTTAATTATTTCACCACCGTCATTATCGCCATTATTACCATTCCAATTTATTCGCAAATATTATTCCAACCCTATAATCAATAACAAAAAATAAAAAATTAAAGCAAAAAAAAAACGTTCTGTCTTGATAAATTTCTCTGCCGAAAAATCCAGCGCACTTATTCCACCCTCATTTTCCAGGCAGAAATTAATACCGCGTCTCCGAGCTAAACTGCGAAAGAGACAAATGTCAGAAACGGTCGGTCCGCGGCTCAACGAATCGTGACAAGATTGGTGCGAGAGACCCCGGCGCGCACTCGTAAATTCCCGAGCAATTCGTCGTCGTGGCCTGTAATTGCCATTGTTACTGCCAGGTCGACTCGGTTCTCGGTGCGCCGAGTGCGGCGGGTGAGGCCCTCGCGATGAGAGAAAGTTAGCGGTAAAACGATCGCCCGAAAGAGATTTTCTTTCATTCATTCCCTCGCGTCGGGCATGACGAGACTACACAGCCCATTAACTGTACTCGTTTTTTTTTTCTCTCTCGTATCGATTCATCGAGGTTCTGAATGACTCGGTGTAAAAAAAAAAAAAAAAACGACGACATCCCGCATCCAGGCCAACGAATCGGGCGGCTCGTGCGTCGGGTGCTTAACGACTGACTTCTAATATTATTGGCTTCGAGCACTTCGATGTAGGTTGCATACATTAAACAACTAATAACACGTTTGCCGCTCATAACGCGAGGGATTTATATTTTAAACTACAGTCGCGCCAAACGTGAGTTTCAAGGAATATTTCGAACACTTCTCGATGGAATAAAAATCTGAAAAAAATCGAGCACGTTGAAGATACTGAAAATATTTATTTGACATAATAATAATTTCAAAATGTTATTAACGAATTAATGAAAAAATGAATTGTTGAACAATTTACCAGACAACCCAACTTTTTTTTCTGATAATAATTATTCATTAATTTCTCTGAACACCTATGAATTTTTTCAGAATTTTGTCGAAATTTTTTTTAATGCGGTTTTCGCCCCTCATTTTTCTTGAAAAAAAACGCGGTTTTTTTTTTCAGAAAAATGAATGAATAATTTTCATCAGAAAAAAAAGTTGGGTTACCGGGTAAATTGTTGAACAATTAATTTTTACATTTATTTATTAATAACATTTTGGAATGATTATTATGCAAAATCAATATTTTCGGTACCTTCAACGTGCTTGATTTTGTTTTCAGATTTTTATCCCATTGAGAAGTGTTCGAAATATTCTTTGAAACTCACGTTTGGCGGGACTGTAAAGTTAATGGTCGCTCAACGCCGCCGCAACCTTCGGGTCAGACTGATGAATAACATTGCGGAAAAACGTTTATATTTATATACGAGTGGCGAACATAACGCCGGATGATTTTCTCGTCCGTCGACAATTGTAATTGCGAGGCGTCCCGGCGGTCCTAACGCGCGCCGCGCGCTCGAGAAGAGCGAGATAAATTATTATATTTGCGATAAGAGAAAGCTGCTTTGGGCCTGGAGGCGAGCGCGAGCATCGCGCAGACACGGGAAGACCGGTTGCCCCGCCGACGGTGCGACACACAATACATTCTGAGGCCTCCGCGGTTGCTGCCTGCCGAATGGTAAGAAGAAAAATTACAAGAGTCATTCAATCGCCAAAATCAACGTGTCGTTGATTTTGGCGATTTCGTCCTGTCGGTGATTTTCGTGAAAATAAAATTGACTGCGTAAAAAAACATATGAAGAGAAAATATTCCGAATTATTAAAATATTTTAATAATTCATCTCCGTTAGGGGATGAATTTTAAATAATTCAATAATATTAATGATATTTAATAAATGTAAATAATTCAATAATAACAATAATATTTAATAAATGTGAATAATTCAATAGTAATAATAATAATAATTAATAAATGGAAATAATTCGATAATAATAATTAATAAATTTAAATAATTTTGCTAATTTAATTTGCATAATTTAAATAATTCAATTTAAATCATTTTAATAATTTAGTTTTGTGCAAACTTCAACGTCATAAAAATGCGTTAATTCAGTAAAGATTTGTCATTGCTCCCTGATTATTTTTCTCCATGCACAATTCGCCCGTTTCCGCTGTCATTTTTTTTTTTTTTTTTTTTTTTTTTTTTTTTTTGAGCGACGTAAAACTTACCACCGAAATTTTGATAAAACTGCGACAAGTAGGTGAGAATCGAGAGTCGATCGGGCACGGAACAGGAGGCCATGTCCTCGGCGTCGAGGAGCGCGGGGATCCCGAGATGTTCGGCGGCGGTTCTGAAGGCCAACTCGTTGTTGCCGTACACGTCGTCCTTGTTCAGGCTATTGAAGTCACTGCGAAAGCACGAAAAGAGCATAAGTTTTTCGTAAAAAAAAAAAAAATAAAAATGGCATTAACGCTCAATTATGGCCACCCGTCGCATCCTTCGGCCGACTTTTTATTGCACCTCCAGGGTGTTCTATTTATAATCATTGCCATTCCTCGACGCGGCCACGTGCGGCGAAAAACTCGGACGTTTAATGTGAGTCAGATGCTCGGTTTGAACTTCCTTGATCGCCCCAAAAGGACATAAAACGGAAGAGCCTCGCGACCGACCATGACCATGGTTAGATATTTATTTTTATTTTTATCCACCGGCCTTGAGACTCCATTCTCTTTCTTTCTTTTTTCAGATCTAACTCCTGGTGATTTTTATATCAAGACATTTTTTTTTTTTTTTTTTTTTTTTTTTTTTTTTTTCATATCCCTCAGACTGATTGCTTTTTTGTATGTAATTAGGAATGAATTTTTTTTTCGCGTCTGGCTTTAGAATAATTTTAGAATCATTTTTAGAATATTTTTTTTTAATTTTGGCACACGATTCGCTTGGTATAAAACGACAATTTTTTTTTCGGAGTCCCCAAGCCAATTGTCGTCAAATCAATGACACAAATTTTGATATTTTGAATTATAATAATATAATTTAATTTCATGATAATATAATACGATAATATAAATCAAATCTAACTCCTGGTGATTTGTATATGAAGACAATTTTTTTCATACGCCTCAGGCTATTCGCTATTTTTTATGAAATTAAGAAAAAAAAAAAAAAAATTCGCGTCTGTCTGGAATAATTTAAATTTTGTCACACGTTTTATCCCCAGGCTAATTGTCGTCAAACCAATGACACAAATTTTTATCAGTGCGTTACCGATTTTATGGGTCGTTTGAATCACACTTGACGTCCCACTGGATTCTCGCATAGTAAAAATTCGAAGTGTACGCAATGATAATATAATATTATGGTGTTCGCGGAGACACCGGAGCCGGCGGCCGATGACTCAGCCCGGAGTGGTCGTCGTGCCACACCCACACCCGTCTCGCTCCCTCCGAATCCCTCGTGGATGGTCGCGACGCGTGGAGCAGCACCCGGCGAGCCTAGACGGAGGCAGCAGCAGCAGCCGCGGCAACAGCAATCGCGATCGACGTCCCACGCGCTCCATTTAACTGTCATTCGGCTTATCAACGATATTTTCCACCGCCATCAAAACCAACGATTCCCGATGTCTCGTGAAAGTTATGTTATTTTCCAGCTTTATTAATTCACCGATAAATCGCTGCTCCTTATTTTTTCCATCGATAATATACCGACCGACTTTTCCCGATGAAAATCAAATAACAAAAATTAATCGGCCGCGTCCGATAAAAAAAAATACCGCAACGAGTTTGCGAAATAACTGTAATTATTTATTGCTCGAAAATAAAAATCGAATTTTATTTTGTTTATATATAGAAAAATTATTTATTGCTCGGAAGTGAAATTCGAATTTTATTTTGTTTGTTTATAGAAAAATTATCTATTGCTCGAAAATAAAATTCGAGTTTTATTTTCTTTATTTATTGCTCGAAAATAAAATTCGAATTTTATTTTCGAGCAATAAATAATTTTTCCCGCTTTCAGGCTTCTCCCGATGAAAATCAAATAACAAAAATTAATCGTCCACATCCGATTAAAAAAAAATCCCGCAACGAGTTTGCGAAATAACTGTAATTATTTATTGCACGAAAATAAAATTCTAATTTTACCCGAAGGCCTGAGATGATGGAGGCAAAATGATAAGAAAAAAAGTAAACGGAAGCTCGGGAAAAAAGTGGAGAGAACCGTTGGACAAAAGTGGGCTAATCACAGTCCGGGAAATTAGACTCGATCTCGTCGTCGTTTGAAGAAACGTAGGAAGAAGTTTGTTGAAAAAAAAATTGAAGAGGGAAAAGAAACGAGTGAAAAATAATACGACGCACCGTTCGTTAGTCGAGGACGGCGCGGGAGAATCGCGTCTCGCTCGGGCAATGAGGATTTCCGCGGCCGCTGCGATAACACATTTTACTGTGATATTTAGTACGGCAATGATATTACAGTGTTCTACCGTGGAACATTATAACCCACGGCGCGGTAACGGTGCGGCGTAACAACGTATTGATTCCACGTGAGGGTTCACCACGGGGGCCCCCTCATCGACGGTTTACCGTTCGCCGATTAGCACGCTTCTCTCTTTTAACAGTTCCATCCTTCTTTCCCTTCTTCGCTGGATCGTCAATTGTGCGCTGTCATTATTTCATTTTTATTTTTTTTTGCGTGAAAATGGATTTAGTACAATTTTTTTCATTTTGCTGGGAAACAGAGGAGATGGAGAAAATTCGAAAAATGTATTAGGTACAAAATGTCCAGCAGAAAAAAAAAGAAAAACAATTTATTTTGAGAAATTGTTTCTGTGGGATCGAAAAGTCAGTGTTATTATTTTTTTTTGCGTGAAAATGGATTTAGTAAAAAAAAATCTATTTTGCTGGGAAACAGAGAAGGTGGAAAATTCGAAAAATGTATTAGGTACAAAACGTCCAGCAGGAAAAAAAGAAAAAAAAATTCATTTCGACAATTTATTTCTGTGGGATTGGAAGATAAATTTTGAAAAATGTGTGAAGGTATTTTTAGCACCATTTTTCCCAGCAGAAAAATGTCCACTGAGTCTATGAAGGCTTTCTCAGTGAATTTGTGAAATGGAGCAAATTCCAAAAGTGTTTTAGCAACGACCACGAGGGGGAAAAAAACGATACAATTAATTATTCATTTGGACCAATTATTTCCGCGGGACTGGGGGATAAATAAAATGCGGGCAGACCGGTGGATTGTGAAACCGCCGGGTGACTCGGAAAAGGAAAAACTCGCGCATTAGCAGGGACAAATAACAGTTGCCGTTGCCGCGGGGCACGACGAGCTGTCCCGTAAACACTGCGGTCTCACGTACTTTCCATTTTCTTTTCTGGCAAACGTGCTCTCGAATCCGACGGGCATTGGGAAGAGGTAAAGTGTGTCGTTAACGTGCGACGCGACGATCCGCGAGAGACGTCGGAAAACTAGGAGAACCTCGGGTCACGTTGCTTCTTAACGACAAGAACGAATCACGAGGAAAGTTGGTTTCTATTTTTTTTTATCCAAGGGAAAAAAAAATTGCAAAGAATATTGAACGTTGATTGGGTTTCATGTTCGACTTGGAAAAATGATTTTCAATAATAACTTTTTGTTTATGAAGTATTGAAAACAAAAAAATTTTAATGAAAGTAAATCGAAGTCTGAACAAAAAAAAAATTAATGGAAATAAATCGAAGTATGGAAAAAAAATTAAAATTAAAGCAAATTGAAGTATGAAAAAAAAAAAAATTATAATGAAAGTAAATCGAAGTATGAACAAAAATTAAAATGAAAGTAAATTGAAGCATGAAAAAATTATAATGAAAATGAATCGAAGTATGAAAAAAAAAAAAAAATTATTCAGTGTTACATTTTTTTTTCTCGATGCTCTGAGCCGACGATGGTCCGGTTTATTTGGCACAGAATGCCCAATGCAAAAGTGTAAGTTCGCCATGCGTGACCAGTGAGTTCACTCGCGTTTCTTATCGTGCCCTAAGCGTGATATAAACCCGCAGCGGCAACGGGCAGCAGCGCCGGGAGAGCGACGCAGTATCATACGATCAACACTAACATCAACGGGCAACGCATGACTCTCCCGGGGCTCGTGCTCACTAACCCGAGCAATCGCGAGCCGTTCGCAAACGTGAAATTTTACAAACGAGTAATTACAGCGCCGCGCCGCGACCGGACGCCCATATCGATCCTTATCGAGCGGTTTGCAATTTAACGCAATTTAACAAACCCCCCCGGACCGCCGAGGGAGAGTGAAAGTTTTGCGATTCGTCGCGTTTCAATTTGTCCTCTTGATTCACGTCGAATTTTTATTCCCCGGGGTAAAGAAATTAAGTCCCAAAAAAAAAAAAAAAAAAAAAAATCGTATCACTCGTCAGACGTTGCAAATTGTCGTTGCGATAAATTCAGGTGATTTGAAATATTTTAATTCTTAACCGATAAAAATATTTTGTTATTTCAATATTTTTACAAATTTTCAATACAAATTTTTATTTTTTTTATTTCCAATACAACATTTTTTTTATTTTCAGTAAAAATATTTCAATATTTTTATCGTTAAGCAATAAAACTATTTATTCATTTTATTTTATATTTATCCTTAAGCGATAAAACTTGACTTTACGTTCCACGAATTTGATGGACTCTTTTTTTTTTCGCCCAAGCCACACGTGTTTCCCGACGTCCGATCCGTCTTCTCTCGTGCCATTTTGTCCCTGGTAATTTCAGCGTGTGTTATCTAAGAGTCGCGACCGTACCGAGAAATCTTGGTCAGCGTCCAGGCGAAGATTGACACAGCGACGAGAGAAAAAAAAACGACGAAAGGTGAGCGGAGGGAGACGGTTGGCCAGACTCAAAGCTCCTGAAACGAACGCGAGACTGTCGCGACTGTCTCCTCTGAACTTCCGAGCTATCTTGTTACACCTGTTACCCGTCTCGCGTACATCTTTCCCTCTCCCGCTTTCTCTGTCTTTCTCTCTCACAAAAAAAAAAAAAAAAAAAAAAAAAATTATGGAATTCATATTTCGCTTTTAATTTCATTGAATTACAACGATGCAAACTTCGACGTCATTTATTTTGGGGGTGAATTATTTAAATTTTTATGGATTATTATTATTATTATTTTTTATTTTTTTTATTTTAATTTCGTTACATCGCAACGATGCAAATTTTAGCGTCATTCAATAAAACCTCCAAGTGGAGGTTTTATTGAATCAATGATTTTTTAATTTAAAAAAAAGTAGATCTTTGCTCATAACTTCCGCAAAAGTTTTTATTAACTACAAACATTTGTAGTTAATAAAAATTAGATGTAACGATGTTGATAACGTAGTTTTCTTTTGTTCAAATAAAAAAATTACAAAGTAGAACTTTGCACATTGCTTCCTCATTAATTTCCCTTTTTCACAAAGCTTCCTCTGTGAGGAATCCAAAGTGAATAAATAAGCTTCTTCATAGGGGTGGCTTTGTAAAAAATGGAAATTAATGAGGAATCAATGTGCAAATCCACATGGAAATATTTATATGTGAAATATATGTCGACGAAAAGTTCTATATGTCATATACAACTTTTTGGTGACTTATATTTTACATATAAATATTTTCATGTGGGAAGTTCTACTTTTTTTTCCTGCATTGGCCGAATCTGCAAATTCGATAACGTTGAAAAGGGGGCAGAAGTGTTTTGTGTATCCGCGTTGAACGTCTTCGAGAAGACGCATTGTTTGGCCTGGGCAAAAGACAGCTTGGCCGGCGCTCACGGAGGGTTCGACCGGTCAACGACATCCGTAATACCCAACATCAGCCGCGGCTGCGGCAGAGTAACAGCCGCAACGTATTATTACACTTGCTCTCTCTCGCTTCTCCCCCCGAAGCCCCCGACGCGCCGCCGGACTCGGCTCAACTAAGTCAAAGTCCGATTTAGAGAGCTCTTCTCGCTCTCTCTCTCTATCCTCGTCTTCTCGTCTTCCTCGTGTTGGCACAACTCCGGCATCGTCGTAGATGGCACGGAACACCGAAGCTTCCTTGTAAACATTTATACTGGACACGTGAGAGCTCGCCAGATGCTTCGCGATCCCCGGCTGCAATTTTCATCGGAGCTGAAATCGATCCGTCGGCTTTTCTGCTTTTTCGGTCGATCAGTTTTTTTGCACCCTTCAATTTTTGCCAATAAAGCAAGCATTAATCATTTCCAGTATTTTTACTTCTTACATCTTTTTACTTCGTACTTCTTTTTACTTCAGTGTTTTCATTGCTTTAAGAATTAAAGTTAACGCAACAGTTTATTTTCTAGTCACGATTTTATAATGATGACCTGTAGCGATTGTAAAATGTGTAAATTTTTGAATAGCCGTAAGAAAAACCTAATGTTTTAATTAAATTTTCGGTGAAATTGTGAGAAAAATGGACACTATTCATTATTCCATTATTTTTGCAATTCATTAACAGTGTTTCTCCATTTTTTCAATAAGATTACCATGAAGTTTTATGGGAAATTAATATTTTCTATAAAATATTAATATGATTCTATTCTTAATATGATGCTTCTATAAAAATTGGGGATTTACAACTCTGATAATGACGTTGAAAAATGCATTAAACCAAAGTATAAAAGGATATCCAACATCTATTCTCGAAATTATTCAAACTAGTTTCTCAATTATCCAATCAGCCGTCGAATAATCAACGAACCAAAATTATCGACATCTCTTCCGTTTATTCGAATCGAAATCAATCGAATTTTTTTTTCGTGCTCCGATTCGTCGACCGCTGATAACTTCGAGATTACTAATTGACGTTAAATAATTCATCCAATCAAAGCATGAAAAAATATCCAACGTCGATTCGAGGCTAATAATTCGAGCTAATTTCTCAATTAGCCGTCGAACAATTAACGAATAAAAATTATCGTGACCGCTCTGGGCAATCTGGGGCATGGAAAACGAAAAAAAAAGAGAAAAAAATCGGAACTATTTTTCCGGCCGCGAGTCCGGCTAACTCGGCGCAAAGTGGGACCCCCGTTATGGCCTGATTAGCACGACTATTCCAGCATCTCATTATCTCCGAGCCGCCTCGCCTCTCCCCGGGAACGTAACACGAGGATATCTCCACGATTATGGAAAGGCAAACTGCAACGGGGCGCACGTGGCTCAAATTCGCGCGCGCTCGAGACGCCCGTGGACGTCGCGTCTTCCGTCCCGAGAGGTCAATGATCACACACGAGAAACAGGTGTAACGAGAGACGAGCGTCGTATGTATACCGCGCGCGCGTTCCCTGAACTCGTCTCGTCTTCCCTGCAGAGCGACGACCGACTCGCACTGACACGAATTAAAAATTCAAGCTGTGGACAGAAAAAAAAATTGGTTTCTCCATTTTTTTTTTTACGTCTTCTCGCATTTTACTCGGCAATCAAATTTAATCCAAGTCTGCCAAATTTAATTACTTATGGAGCACGTCTCGTTTTCCCTGCAGAGCGACGACCGACTCGCACTGACACGAATTAAAAATTCAAGCTGTGGACAAAAAAATTGGTTTCTCCATTTTTTTTTACGTCTTCTCGGATTTTACTCGGCAACCAAATTTAATCCAAGTCTGACAAATTTCATTACTTATGGAGCACAAGAAATTCGTTAAAAAAATAACGTTAATTTCTGAGCATCCTGGATAGAAACGAAAATTAAGGCGAAAAAAATGCTCATTTTTTTATTGTTTTAATTTTCTCTTAATTTCCGTATCCATCTCCGTACTGTTGCACTTTTTTTTGGTCTTCATGGCCTAAGCTTCACAAGTTGACCTAACCTTTTGTACTTACAAGGTTGTACACCCTAGTTGCAATAAATAATAATAATAATAATAATAATAATAATAATAATAATAATAATAATAATAATAACAACAACAGTCAATTGTGACGAAGGAATTCGTTGACAAATAATATTTAGAGGTGCCTCAGTCGAGGTCTTTTATTACAACAAACCTCAATTTTTTTTTTTTTTTTTTTTTTTTTCGAATCATTTTTTTTAGATCAGAACACATATTTTTGCCATAAAAAAAATGTAAGTAAATAAAAAATAAAAATAAAAATGTTGTTTTGTCACACCTTAATAATCATCAGCCGACACATTTCATTCCACATGTAAAAAAAATGCAATACCTGGACAAATTGCGCTGGCATTGAGATTGAAATTAACAATTTTACGTTCACCTGCTCGACCGTAAAATCGATTATCGATAACTATCGGAAACGCACGGACTGCCGTATAAACTGGGTGCAACTCGTACGTATGAATTCAATGCGTTTTATCAAAGTCGCGGTTTAGACAGAAAAACTCGCGTCTGTGTTTCCCCGTTCAACGGATAAACGCAGTCGACGGGGAATGAATATCGTGGGTTTAATGCTCACATGAGGTCCGGACGAAAGTGATGAATCATCGCGCAGAAGGCGAGTCCGTCCCGCCACGAGGTGGTCATGTTTTGCACGTTGACTCCGGGATAACCGTCCGTTATCCTTCGGCACCAGAGCTCCAGAGCCTTCGTTCCTCGGCGTTCCGTCATTTTTTTGCCTTCTCGGTCTTCCTGCTTTCTCTGCTACTCTCGGCGATTCCTCGTTCCTCACGGCCCGGCGAATTTTCCCGGTTCGATTGTGTCGAGCTGCGTCGAGAATCTGGAAAATTAATTCGGGTATTAATATTTTGAAGATGGAAAATCAGTTTTTATTTTTAGGTGAAACAGAAATGTATTTCTTTTTCTTACATTTTTGTTCCGCACAAAAATGAAAATAATTCTGGTAATAATTTAAATTCATTATTTTTACATGTATTTTTAAATGTAAATTAATTATTTTTACGTGTATTTTTAAATGTAAATTAATTATTTAAAAATGTATTTTTAATGTAACAAAAATGTATTTTTTGTTACATTTGTTTCGCACAAAAATAAAAATAATTCTGTTAATAATTTATAGTAATTATTTTTATTTTTGTGTGAAACAAAAAAGTATTTTTTTGTCAGAATTTTTGTTTGTTTTTATGCAAAACTGTATAAAATAATTTTTTTTTTTTTTCGAGTAAAAATAGATAAATTTTGATATTATTGCTGCAAACTTGGCGGAAATCGGCGGATAAACCTCGCGATTAAATTGAGACAGACGTGACCTTTCGTAAGTCACTTATACGTTTCAGAGAGCCTGTCATCGTGGGTTCCACGTCGGTTCACTACAATGGTTTGCGTCAATCAAAACGCGAGAGTGGAGGAAAAAAAATCAAACATTCATTATTACGTGCACGCTTCTCGAATCGCTGCGGTCGCGCCGTGGAAATTCCGCGGAGATGTAGGAAAAAGATTGACGAATTACGGCGGCCGCGACTTATTACGTTTTTAGACACCCGCCGAAGTCGTCGACGCTGACGTTTCGCGTCACTCACGCGCGGTGACTCTGATCGATGGTTACGAGGTTGCGATACACGAGAGACAAGTGACGAAAGAAATGAATCGACGTTGGATGAAAAAGGAGATTTTTTTTTTCTTCAACTTTCATCGTTGGGCAAAAAATCATTCCGCTGTTTTTATTTGAAATAAAAAATAGAAATAAATTAAATGAAAAAATTGTATATAAAATATAAAACATTTTATTACTACTATTTTCTAATAAATAAAAATAACATTTTATTTAAAATAAAATATTAAATATATTTCCAAATCTATTAAAATTTATATTTTATGTAAAATAAAATATTAAATGTTTTAAAATCTATTAAAATTTATATTTTATATTTGAAATAAAAAATAGAAATAAATGAAAGAAAAATAGCTGGAGAATTGATTTTTTTTTCTCATTCGGTTTAACGTCTTTCAGTCAAGTTCCATTTGTCTGTACATACAGTAAATTCCAATCGGCAATCTGCGGCCACTCCTCGCTCTCGTGGCCGCATCTTCTGCCTGCTTTTCTGCCAATAAAATAGAAAATAGCTTAGGGCCGGTAAAGTGCATCGGCGCTCGGAATCGATCGGCCGCCTCTCAGTCGGATTCGCAGAGCGAGCGCGAGGAGACCGAACACCTGTGCACACTCGGCAAATGAAACACCAGTCGCGCCTCGAGCGTCCGACAATCGTCGAACTTTCGAACGCTCCCCCCGACACTCCGGACCGATCGATCGGGAAAACTGATTTAGAAAGTGGCAGTTTGCACATAGAAATTCTTCAAATGATATTAGTAACATTTGCGCAACGTTTGTAATAAAACGTTGAGTAAGCCCAGCGTTATTGTCACACGTTAGGTTTTTAGTTTTTTTTTTATCAAAATAGAATTTTTTTATTTTAATAATTGTAAATAAGATAAAAGAGCAAATCAAAAGTTTTAGTTTAATTTCATCGAAATATTAAATTGTTAATTTTTTTTTAATACGTTATAATGATAATAAAAAATTCTAATATTTTTTTACAGAATTTACCATCTCAATAAATAAATAAATAAATGGTGCAGCGAGCGAATCACTCGGTTTTATTCCCATGGGATTGTAAATAAGATAAAAGAGCAAACCAAAGATTTTAATTTTATTTAATGAAAATATTAAATAGTCATTTTTTTTTTCAATCTACTACGATGATAAAAAAATACTGTTACTTTTTACATTTATTGAGATGCTGAATTTTTGACAGAATTCAGCATCTCAATAAATAAATAAATAAATAAATAAATAAATAAATAAATTGTGCAGCGAGCGAATCACTCGGATTTATTCCCATGGGATTGTAAATAAGATAAAAGAGCGGATCAAGGGTCGTCGTAGCGCTATAATTATTGGCAACCGAGAGCTTGTATATCCACCGACAATAATAACACAATAAACTACACGTCGTTTTTATTGTTTCGACCGCGCTGGAAGATCGGTATCAAAAGTGGGAATTTCGAGTAGGTGTATTACGGAGGGTGTAATAATAGACGAAGCTATATTATTTCAACACCAGACTGCTTGACGAGTGACTACGAGAGCATAGAATGTGTGAAGCAATAACAGCCGAGAGAGAGAGAGAGAGAGAGAGAGACAGAGACCGAGGCTATATGTTATTATTGCCCGCTAATTCCACGCGCGTTGTAACGAAGCTGCGAAGCCGAGTTTCACCTCCTCGACTGTAAGCAAAATACTCGCGAGTTTATCCCCGTTTTTCTCTCCTCTCTTTCGCCTCCTCCCCGACTTTCTAGTGAATTTAATTTGCTATTTTCTACAATTCGTGAATGAATTAATATTTTTTTTTTTTTTTTTTTTTTTTTTTTTTTGAGCTGATACGTTAATTTTTATATCTCCTGTTGGTGTTTTTTTCGTTTGAATATTTGGAGATAAAATCGCCGGGAATATTTTTTTTTTTAATAAATTTCACGCAAATTTCTACAATTCAAGAAAGATTTTTTTTTTTTCAGAGCTGATACGTTAATTTTTATATCACCTGTTGGTATGTTTAAGTCTGAACATTTGGAGGTAAAATCGCCGGGAATATTTTTTTTAATTACATTTCACGCAAATTTCTACAATTCAAGAATGATTTTTTTTTTTTTTAGCTGATACGTTAATTTGTATGTCATCTGTTGTTATGTTTTACGTCTGCACAGTTGGAGGTAAAATTGACGGGAATTTTTTTTTAATTTAATTTCACGCAAATTAATTTATTGATTTTTTTTTAATTTCACGCAAATTGATTTATTGTTTTTTTTTTTTAATTTCTTTTCTTCAGAGACAAATTGATTTATATCGTCCTGAAAAAATTGCACGGGACGCGCAATTATTTTTTGCGCAACTCGCTGGACGAGCCATTAGAGCGCGTGTTTCGCGTCCGCGGTTGTTCGACCGGTCGTCATTGTGCGCGCGCGCGATTTACCGTTGGGCCCGGCGAATCGAGCGCATAGACACGCGACTTCCGGTGGGTCGGACGCGCGGTGCGTGTTTTGCTTGAGGAAAATGCGCGCCCGAGGAGGGCTTGGCCTCGGGTTTGCGTGAATGAAACTGGGAAACGGCCGAGCGGACGGATAATGAGGGACCTGAAAGAGGATAAAAAAAACCCCGTTGAAAGCCGCGACATATTTGCAGTCGAGCTGGCAATAAAAAATTCAGTAGTTTCCTGGCGGTAAACAAATTTTTTTAAAAGTACATAACGATTATTTTAATTGCGTTGAAAAAAATTCAGGGTATTTCACACCGTTTTTTGTCGCACAAAAATTAAATGCTAGTAAAATTGACTTGCAAAAAAATGACGAATTAAATACGAGCCACAAATAGATGATTTAAAGAAATAAAAAAATAAAAATTTTGGCCATAAAAAATAGGAGGGAAATATAAATAATTATTTCGTCAAGAAGAAAATCAGAGTTAGCGTTGGCCAGTTTATTTTTTATATTTAAAAAATCCAGTATATTTCGTACCATTTTTTGTCACACAAATAATTAAACGGTACTAAAATTCACTGGCAGAAAAATCACGTATTAAAAATTCGGGTCACATATAAACGAGGTAGAGAAATTAAAAAAAAAATTGAGGCCATAAATAATAAGAGGGAAATAGACAGCAAAAATTATTCCATCAAGAAGAAACTCAGAGTTCGCGATGGCCAGTTTATTGTGTACAGCTACATGTAAAATATATACCTATATATACCGGTGTGTATAGGCGATGCATGAAGAAAGGCGAGGCTGGGAGGAGAAAAGGAGCGAGCAACATTCGAGGTTTGAGGCACACGGCAGCACTACGGGAGACCCACTGACTCGTTTCAAGGCCAACGATCTTATCAACTCGTGACTAATGTCTGGTTTCTCCTTTCAGGCTCGGCCGGCCCGAGAGAACCTGCGCGTCTGCGCTTCGGATTCCATTGCGCGCCGGAACTCGCGGGATTAACACGGGCCGTTCGGGCCCGGTTGGCCAATTTTTTCAATTAACATTTAATCATGAAAACTGATGGCCTCGAAAAAAAAAAAAAAAAAAAACGTAATAATTTCATTAATAAGAATTATATTCTTGCGCAGTGCGTTTTATATTGCAGATAATAATTATAATAATTACTTTATTTTATTTCATTTAAAAATATTGTAAAATAAAATGAAATAATAATAATTATTATTTTTAAATATTAGAAAATAAAATGAAATTATTATTATTATTATTTTTAAACGTTAGAAAATAAAATAAAATTACTGTATTTTGTTTTTAAATATTATAAAATAAAATAAAATTACTTTATTTTATCTGAAAATATTATAAAATAAAATAAAATAATAATAATGTGAAGAAGAGCAGAAAAGGAGCAGCAGTCGTGGGTGTTGAAACCTCGACGCCAACTGGTTTCGACTCAGTCATCCGTCCAAGTCAGGAAAAACTGAGCCTCGAACGCGTCACGTCAATTATTTTCTTCTCGTATATCCCTTCGTTTACGTCTCACGGATGAATTTCCAGCGGATGGAATTTTTTTTTTTTTGCGTCTCTCGACTTTGTAGGTACGAACAAAAAAAAATCTGTAAATCTGTAAAAAGGGAAATTATAAAAATTAATTTAGAAAAAAAAATGATAACGATTCACCGTAAATTGCCACATTTTTTTGCATATAAATTATTTTTTATTATTTTAGTTATCACCGTTTCTGTTTTTTTTATGCGCCTTGAAAATACCGCAATGAGACGATAAACTCTTGGCTGCTGAATAAAGATGGATAAAAATTTCCATGGTAAAATTAATTTTCATGAAAAAAAAACTGTGTAACACGATACGACGGTTTGTGAGCGTTAAAAGTACAGCAATAATGAGACACCGGGAGGCTTCGAGCGAGATCGGGGTGGATAAATAATAACGCCAAGGTTCACAATGGGAATACAGGAAGTATTGACAATAGGAAACTCGGTGGAAAACGGTGGTTTTAATGCCCCACCGTAGCTACCTCCGTGTACTTGAATGCGTCACACACGGACCATGGTTCACAATGCAAAGCTTCGTCGCACTACATCCTGCAATATACAGGGTGTCCCGAAATGTTTCTATCGAAATTCATATTTTTGCGGCGAAAAAATAATCATTTTTCGCTTTATTTTTTTCATCGAATTTTTTATTTTTCGGGCAACGAAAAATAAAAATGTTTATTTTTCGGGCAACGAAAAATAAAAATGTTTATTTTTCGTTGTTTTTCCGAATCAGCGGGAAATTTGCTATTGGATATTATTTTCAAATCTTACGAAAAGAAAAAAAAATTCGCAGAAATCGCAGTGACAAAATTTCAAAAAAAAGTGTGAAAAAAACTATAAAAAAAAATGTTATTGCTTAATTTCGATGTATTTTTCACCGTATGTAACGAATTCGCCGCATTAATTTTTTTTCCAAACCCGACAATATTCGTAAAAATTTCAAAAACCGATTTCAGATATATATTTTTTTTTTTCGCATCGCCCAGCAAAAAAAATCAAAATGTTGCGCTATCGCTCGTCAATCGTTGCAGCTCGCCTCCTGCTCGTTCAGACGGATCGCCCGTTCAGCGATCCGTGCGGCGCGACCTCTGCCGCCGTCTGCGACCACAAACGGAGCTGGCGCTACAAAATGAATACCGACAACGCAGAGCTGAAGTTTCGTGGCCGTGGGACGATTTCATCGGCCGCTCGAAAACCCTCCGTCCGAGGGTTCCGAGGGGCCCGCTGACGAAATTGTGGGGGGAGGGGGGGGGGGATCCTCGGATCCTCGGGACCCGAGCGAGATAGACGCGAGACGAGAAAGAGAGACGAGAGAGAGATAGAAAAAAAAGGGAACCTCGTGCGAGACGGAGTGAAGATCCTTCCAGGAAAGTAATTTAGAGTTAGCAGGTAGGTGGTCACGCGATTCGAGAACCCGGTGCAGACGTTTCGGGGGCCCCCGGTCGGGACCCCCAAAGTGAGACGAAAAAAGGGGGCGCCGGGCGCAACGTTTTCTAATTCACTCAAAGGGCACCGATCGTTATCCCCGGTAAAAGGTTTTTTTTTTTTTTATAAGTATTATGCAAGTCGGTTTCATAAAGTCCAGAAGTGGAAAAATATAAATAGCTTTTTTCGTTCTTTTTTAATGTGGAACGACAATAATAATAATAACAATTATTATTATTATAGATAATAATAATAATAATTATTATTATAATAATAATAATAATAATTATTATTATTATTATTATTATCTTGATTTTGGTCTTGACAGCCATGTTCATGTTCTTCTGAACTGCCACTTCCTCGGCCAGGAAGGAATGGGCAACCCCTAATACCGGGCGTAGCGAAAGCGTTCACAGTCTATAAAAGATTCGCTCTACCTTTTTACCACGATAAAAAAAAATAATAATAATAATGATTATTAAATTATTTGTAGCTGAATTATTTTGGAACACAGATAACGTAGTAATTATTATTTGCCATGCAATTTACTAAATTAGTTGTACACAAATAATTTAATATTTATCATTATCATTATCATTATGAATATTATTATTATTATTATTATTAGCTGAATTATCTGTACACAAATAATGTAGTAATAATTATTTGCCGTGTAATTAACGTTGCCGATAATTATCCAGCGTTATTTTTTTTTTTCTCGAGCGACGAAAAAATTGAGCACCATAAGAGGAACCTATCGCACGGCGTATTTTCCCTAGACAAGTTAATGGGCTCTCGGGATCGAGCCTCGTCTTCGATCCGCGCCCGCGAGTCGTGTGTAAAAGTATCGCCGGGTCAGCGAGCGTGTCTCGTCGTCAAACTGGATTTGCATGCACGTCGGGTGCGCGCCCAGAGTCGCGGTGGATGATAACATGTTTGTGATAGCTAAGTATCGGTTCTTAATCACTATTAGCTTCCTCCGCGAGTCGACGTGTT
The DNA here is from genome assembly GCA_963932165.1 of Pimpla rufipes. NCBI lineage: Eukaryota > Metazoa > Arthropoda > Insecta > Hymenoptera > Ichneumonidae > Pimpla > Pimpla rufipes. The sequence continues at coordinate 24,450,370 of OZ010632.1, forward strand.
CCACTCTCACGGCGCTTCTCGGTGTATCCGGTTTCCGACGCTCCGAGTTTCACCTCGGATTAACTTATAATCTCGAAGATTACCGAGTTGACACTGAACAAATAATAATATTGAGCTAAAATATCGTTTCGATAATCCGACTGAATTTTTTTTTGAGCAAATTGTTTATTTTGTTTTATTTTATTTTCGAATCCACGAACGATTTAATTTTTTTTTTATTTTTTTTTTTAAACCCGAGGTCAGAAATTACGAATCTGAGAATCAATAATAATTTAATAATATTGATTAAATAATTCAAATATTTAATCAGTAATAAATCATATATTATTATAAATAAATTTACAATAATAACGTCTTAGGACGTATTGGAACGTAAGAAAAAAAAAAAAATGTCGCATGGACCTTGTCCTGCGCACACAAAGTGCGACAGCCAACTGGAGCTCCGTGTACTTCGATATTGAGTCACGCGCCAAGAGTGAAAGAAAAGTCCGTGAGGACGTCGTGCGCCGAGTCCTCTGTACATGTATATATATATATTTATCGGCTACTGGGCACACAAGTTGCGCAACGAATTATCCACTAGGCCTCGGCGTCTATCGACGCAACGATGAATTTGAGCCTGAGGCGTAACAACAATAATAATATTAATTTCGTTTTCTTTGATGGATCCGCCGAATTTAGACTGATTAATTTTCTGCCGCACGTGTCAGATACTAAAAATCAAATAGCAATAAAAAAAATTATAATTCCATTTTCATCGATGGTTCGACTGATTTCTAATCTAATTAATTTTTTTATATTTTTTATTTTTATATAATTTATTTTGTTTTATTTTTTTATATAATTTTATTTTATTTTATTTTATTCAAATTAAATAAGAAATAATAATTCCGCTCTCATCGATGGGTCAGCCGGATTCAGAATTAATTTTTAGTCGCGCGTCTCCGATGCTTCCAATGGGTGCGATAATAATAATAAACAAAATAAATAAATAAATAAATAATACATTAAGTAGTAATAACAATTTCGCTCTAATTTCGTCAACTGGAAACAAACTTAATTTTTAGTCGCGCGTCTCCGGTGTTTCCAATGGTCGCGATAATAATAACAAAGCGGGTATTATTTATGCGGTGAACTCGACGAAACGCTTCGACGACATTATTCCCGCTTATTCCGTTGCGCTGAATATCTCAGCGCTGCTCCACGGTCGGGGTTCGAGTTCCCCGTTCGAGTGTTACTCGACTAGTGTTAGGACAGTTATTCATAAGATAGTAGACACGCCCGTCGGTGAAACTCGTTTGAGATTGCTGGTAGCTGCTGCCGCAGCCGCTGCTTCTGCTGCTGCTGCTGCTGCTGCTGCCGTTCCAGACTGCATGCGATCGTGCAATTCCTCCGCCGTATTATGCACATTGAGCAGCCCGATGAGATCTTCACATTCGTCGTTGCCTGAATTTTCGTTTATTATTCATCGGCCGCCTGGAAATTATCCGTCCACCGATCGTTTGCGCTGCGCCGACGATAATTGGACGATTCTTTTTTTTTTCACTCCTCGAGAATTAACGCCAATGGCAAAATATTTCGTGCTTTGGGAAATGGAAATATTAGTCGGAGTAAATTAATTTTTTATTCACGAATTTGTCTCGTTTCTAGTTATTCGGTAATTTAATTACTTTAATTCAGTCTACGAATTTATTTTTGTCTGAGTTTTAGTCGCCAATTTCGTTACTTTTATTTTCGAATTTATTTTTATTTTCGTTTTATTCGCCAATTTCGTTACTTTTATTTTCGAATTTATTTTTATCTCCTTTCCACTCGCCAATTTCGTTACATTTATTTTTTTATTTTTTTAAATTTCTATTCGTTTGATAAAAAAAAAAAAAATTCCTGCGACTCCGAATTCCGCGACTCGAGACTGCGAATTCAACCCCGAGCAACCTGGACTGAGTTAGAAAGTAACGAAACGAGCGAGACTCTCGCTCGTAATTGTTTAATTTTTCCTCTATATCAAATTACTCTCGGTTAATTCGCAAAACGCTTGGAAAAAAAAGGAAGAAAGAAAAAGAAGAAGAGTCTTCTCTTCTACAGCGTCGTTGATTGCCGGCAAATGATGATGAGCACGAGAGGCGGAAGTCGCACGGGAGAGAATATATGTGTCCAATCCAGTGTGCCGAGTGTGGGTTTCCTGCTTTCCCTCGTCCTGGCTTCCCTCTCGGTCGCGTGCGAATCGTTACGACGCGCAGTTTCTTCTCCTCGGATTCTCCGCACACCCCGCGGGCATTTTGTCTCCTCGCGTTGTTTATCATCGTCGTCGTCGTCGTCGTCGTCCGGATTCTTCTTAAATCCAGACAGCAGCGAATCCGTAGCTTTCGTCGTTCGCACGATGTTGAAATTTGCATCGTTGGAATGCAACGAAATTTAGAAAAAAAAAAAATTAATTCCAATTTACCCAAATGATGAAATTAGGTATAAAAAGTCATCATATCAATGAGTTCCCATGATGATGTTTATACGTAATTTCATAATTTATTTCATAACAAAAATTAATTAGAAATAATTTTTTTTTCTGAATTTCACTGAATTTTTCTGAAGTTCGCATGATGTTGAAGTTTGCATCGTTGGAATGCAACGAAATTTAGAAAAAAAAAAAATTAATTCGAATTTACCCAAATGATGAAATTAGATATAAAAAGTCATCATATCAATGAGTTCCCATGATGATGTTTATACGTAATTTCATAATAAAAAATAATTAGAATTAATTTTTTTTCTGAATTTCGTTGCATTCCAACGATGCAAACTTCAACATCGTTTATGTTTCTTAAACTGAGGAGGATTTACCTACTCTGTGGCCAGGCAGAGGAGATTCGCTTTGCAAGTTGCGGTCCCCACGGTGCGTTCGAAGCTACGCGAATCGAGCGCAAGGACTTTTTAACTGCCGACCGCCCGACGGGCGCAAACGAGACACTGCTGCCCGTTGTGCGTTGTTTCTCACCTACGTCGCCTCGCTCTGCGTCTTTTTTTTTCTCTGTCCGCCGATGTTTGTCCTTCGCTTGACCCCATCGACAACGCGGCAGCTCGTTTTATACGATGGAAAACGACCGTCGGCTTGGAATACCGCAAAGTGACAATGAAATTACGGTTAAATTACCATCTTGGATATTATTATTATTATTATTATTATTATTAATGAATTAAAAAAAAACGTGGCACAATTTTTGCAAAATTCAACGAGCCTCAAATGAAGTGGAAAATAAAAAAAATCTATTATTATTGTTATTATTATTTACGAATTATAAAAAAATCATACCACCATTTTTTGTAAAACTCATCGAGCCCCAAATTAAGTAGAATAATTTTTCAAAAATGCTGTTGTTATTATTATTATTATTATTATTATTATTATTTACGAATTCTGAAAAATCATGCCACCGTCTTTTTTTTGTAAAACTCATCGAGCCCGAATTCGGTGGAAAAATTTGTTGACACTTTCGACTGTATCGCGACTGCGAAAAAAAAAAGAATCCAATTGACCTCGTGTTGGATGCGGCGGATATCTCGACGTGGCTCGTTGTTTTTTTTTTTCCTCCTCTTCTTCCTCTCCGGACTCTCACACCGCGAATCCTTTCGCCTTTCTTCTTCAGCCCCTTCGCGTCCGACGGTGTTTTCTCTCTCCTCGTCGTCGTCGTCGTCGTCGTCGTCGTCGTCGTCGTCGCCCCGAGTCAATCGCCACACGCACAGGCGGCGGCAGCAGCAGCAGCACCCAGAGACCGTAGAGGTCGCTCGCGCAGGGGGCGAGCGAGAAGAGAGAGAAACGCGCGCGCGTGTGACGAGCTCTCGGGGGGCCCCCCGAGACACAACGGGGAGAAAGGGAGAGAGACGAAAAAGCGAGCGAGAAAGAAAGTGCACGCGAGCGCGCCAAGCGGGTTCTCCGAGAGCCGCCGCCGCCGCGTGCACGGGGGATACACCGTGGGAACGATGCCTGCCACCGCTCTCGAGAGAGGTATAACAGGTAGTGTGTATAGCAGGGGGATGGGCGGGCGAGATGGGACACGCGGGGCAAAATGGGACAGCGTTTTTTCTTTCAGTTTAGATTTTTTTTAAGCAGAATTAAACGAGTGGGAAAAATGGGACGGCGGTTTTTTCTGTTTTTATTTTTTGCGGGGCAAAATGGGATAGTGGTTTTTTATTTTGATTATATTGCGGGGCAAAATGGGACAGTGGTTTTTTTATTATTTTGCGGGGCAAAATGGGACAGTGTTTTTTTTTTATTATTTTGCGGGGCAAAATGGGACAGTGTTTTTTTTAGTTTTTATTATTTTGCGGGGCAAAATGGGACAGCGTTTTTTTTTTTTTTATTTTTTTTATTTTTTTTTATTTCAGTTTCGATTATTTTGCGAGGCGAAATGGGGCAAACCCCCATTTCGGAAATATCGTTTCTATTCGATACGTTTCAATGCAACTAAGCGGAATACGTTTTTTTTTACCACATAGAATATTTCAAGAATTTTTTCTTTTAAAAAGAAAAAAAAATTATGTAATAAAAAAAAATTATAAAATGTATTTTTTTTATAGGATCATTATCAATGATGTTGAGTATGAACCAGTTAAAAAGGAACACGAATAGCCGAATTTGGTCATCGTCGTAAAATCGTTTTTCGTTTACGCGTCCCATTTTGCCCCACCATCCCTCATAGTTAGTTATACGGCGGAGCGATCACGTGGTGAGGGCCCGACGAGAGGAGACGAAGACGACGATCGCCGACTGCGCAACGAAAATTTTCAACGCTGTATACAATTCTCGTGAGCCTCCGCGCCGTCGCCCCTCGGCGTCTCTCTCGCGGCTCGAGCGAGAACGGCCGAGACCGTTGCCGATATTTTCGCCGGCAACGCCAGTCCGGGCTGCGCTCGGATTTCGTGGTTTTTCAACCGTGCGAGGAATAAAATCGAAATTCTCGTCATACTTCAAATTTAAAGTAGCTGAATTTTAAGAAATTATTTTTCCGTCTCAGTTGGACCCAAAAAGGGCTGAAAGTCTTGAGACGAAAAAAAAAAATATATATATATATTAAATCATTTTTTTCTTTATTCATATAGCTATATTTATTTTATTATCAGTAGAAAAAATCGTGCTCGGAAATCTGTTGCATTAGAATATTCGTGATAATAAATTAATCCTGTGATGATAAAAAATTGATAAGTTCTAATAATAAAAAAAAATGAATTCGTTTTTTTTAATTTTGTGTTGAATATTTTTCGAACTAAAAATATTTTTTTCCAAATAATTTTTACTCGAGGCAAAAAAAAAAAAAACAATCGAATCTTCAGTCCCGATTTCGAGTGTCAGTCAGGCGACGCGAATGGAGGCTAATTATAGAGCCTCCCGAGCCCGAGTAGTCATCGACGATGCCGATCGTAAAGCACATTATGCGTGCCTCAATTAATCAGAGCAGCTCGGGCAAAAAAGTCTCCCGATAAGAAGTGCGCGATTCTCGCTGTGCCGGCGCGCTTATCGCGCGCCTCGAATCTCTCGGCGGCCGCGCGTGAGTTATGTGGGAATCGAATTTACGAACAAAAATAAATAAAAAGGCTCGTCCGAATTCCGCGAGCGTCGATACACGTAGTGTCGATTTTTTCGTGTGGCTGTGACGTAAAACTGAAAATTACGAGCCGCTTGGAATTGGTCGTAAAACAATTCTAACGTCGATATATATATTTACAATTTATTTCATCCGGCGCTGCCGTAACAATTGTTTACGAGACAATCCGCGCTCTTTTAATGCGTTTTACAGCGGAACAATAAAGCGCGCCAACCGGTACAGGAGGCATTAAGGAGGCATCGGTGGTACAGGATATGCGAGGTTAGAACGATGTTGTAGGTTAAAAATCGATATTTGAAAAAAAAAAAAAAAAAAAAAAAAAAAAAAAAGTTTCATGGAAACATTTTTTTCAATACTTGGAAAAAAATAAATAAATAAAGTTTCTATGAACAAATTTTGTTAGGAACAAAATGTTTCTATGAAACATTTCTAAAATATAACATTTCTGACTATGAAATATTTCTAAAATATAACATTTCTGACTATGAAATATTTCTAAAATATAACATTTCTAAAATGAAACATTTCTAAAATGTCTAGGAAACATTTCTAAAATGGCTATGAAACATTTCTAAAATGTCTAGGAAACATTTCTAAAATGAAATTAATTAATTAGTTAATTTAAAGAAATCCAAGTCGGGCCCTGTCAAGGCCTGACCAGGGCCGTACGTAACGCAGCTGATTGGCTCTCGAGCGCGGCCCGTAAAACACATCGGCTCGCATTATACTCGCGAGAATCTCGGCGGCGTAGCGCACGCAACGCTCGCTCGGCAGCGACGACGCTGTAAATTGTCTATTCGCGTTGCACATGTGTGCAAGATTGACCTACAACAAGACGCGTGGCTCGAGGGAGCCGAGGAAACGCGAGCGACAAAGTAATATGCCGAGGATTACGGCGGTGCGCAATCGCGAAAACGACTCGGGAGGGGATGAAATGGCGCGTAAACATTGTGTATACACCGTAGATTACCGACTGCACGGTGGATTATTATTGTTATTATTATTACGCGGGACATCAACGAAAACGAAAGACGAATCCGCGAAAACCTCGAGTTTTTTTTTTGTTGGTTTTATTATGCGACCTTGACCTTTCCCAGCCAGACCGTTTCGAGGCAGGTTCGATAGTCGGCGGTTATCGATTTTTACACCGTCGACACACTCGACTCGCTCTCATTGGACGCGAGCTGCGCGACTGAAACGGAGGAAGACGAGTTCTCATTTTTTTTGCGCGTCTCATTTTTGCAGGTCTGGGAATTTATATTTAATTTACGGATAAATAAATAAATAAGTCTGTGGCTCTCGTCACCCGTGTTTCTAGTTTCTGAGAAGGTTGTGGGGAAAAAAAAAGTTCCCGCCTTTTTTTCGTCCGTCCGGCAATTATGAATAATTACGATATATCGTTGTATATCGTATCACGCGGAGCTCGGAGAATCTGAGTCACTCGTCACGAGGCACAACAAATATATTGAAATAAACCAGCGAAATAAAAAAAACATCGGTATAAACGCTTTAAACGTTTCCAGCCAATTGATGATCGCGTGAGGCATTTGGGCCTCGGTTCTTCATTTATCCATCATTAGTATCGTTTATTCTATTTTATTTTATATACCTTGACAATATATTTTATTATATATTAATTATATACCTTATATATTTTATATACCTATAAAATATAAAATATAAAAATATTTTATATTTTATATTATATATATAAACAGATATCGGCGTCTTAGTAAACAGTAAAAAAATAAAAAAATACGCCGAGCAGCTGCCGCATTTCGCGGACGATACGCGAGGTATCGATTCAACGTGAAGAGAAAATGAAAAAAGCGAAAAAAAAAAAAAAATTCTCCATCATTAGTATCAACAGCGTTTATTCGATTTTATTTTATATCAAACAGATATCGGCGTCTTAGTAAACACTAAAAAAAAAAATTACGATTCAACGTGAAGAGAAAATGAAAAAAGGCGAAAAAAATGCCGTAGGAGTTGCACGCGCAACATAAATTCGCCCACGGTGGGAACGTCCGTTACCTTACGTCACTCTCATGACCCTCCGGGCTGCGAGTCGTCCAACGAGCGGGCAGGACTCTCGACGCTGCTGCCCAACCCTTGGAATCGCCGTTACTGCCTCTCCCGGTGTCTTCGGCCCTTCTTCCCTCCTGCTTCCCGCGATCCGCGCGTCTCTCTTCCTCACTTTTCTCTCTCACACAAAACACACAGAAAACCCGAAAAGAGTTCAACACGCGACTCGTCGATTCACGATTCACGATTCACAAAAAAAAAACCAAAAAATGTTTTCGTACCCTCGAATAATAACAACAGTATCTTTTATGACGTTTCTAAAGTCAAATTCTCGTGTTCACAAAATCATCAATTCGGTTAAATATCGTCATAAGTCGCTTTCTCGGGGAAAAAAAAAACGAAAAATCGTTTGTTATTTATTTACGTGTTTTTTTTTTAATGATTTATTACTGATTCTTGTTTCACGTAAATGCGGCGACGACACCTGTTAAGTCGTGGCCGGTGTTATCGATAGAGTTCATAACGCGTGGAGATCGACGGTTTATTTATTTATTTCCTGTAGCGCGGCTCGGCGATGTTTGCTCGATACATCGGCGCGCGATGTACATAAAACGCGTGTGTCGCGCGGGGCAACGGAGCGAAATATAACAACGGAGGAAACGTTGCCGGGTGCGATGCTTACGGTGCGCGTGCGAAGTAGCGACTGAGACGCCACGAGACTCGCGGTCAGGTTTTACACGTTTTGCCCCCCACCGACTTTACCCGAGCAGTGCTGCCAACAGAGGTCCCTAAAAACGGGTAACGAACTTTCCGTACCGCAGTTGGTAACAAAAACTGTAATCAACACTTTTTTTTCTCGCATACTGACTAAACATCAGTATCGCGTGTGTAAAAATACAGTCGATTATAGTTTTCGATACCGACCGAGTCCGCAGGTCATATGACCGTGTAACTTCACACCGGTTGTCGAGTCCGACCGAGGAGCCTCTCAACGTTCACTTGGCAACAAAATACCATTATATATATATATATATATATATATATATTTTTTTTTAGCATATTATTACGTTCTGGCCATTTTTTCTGCATTATAAAATATTCATCAATTTTTACTAAAATTCTTCTATTCAATTTCCCTCAACTTTTCTTTCAATTTCCCTCAGCATTTCATATTGTCACAAAACGAAATGCCGCAGTCGGTAACAAAAAACTGTAATCAACTTTCTTTTCTCTCATATCGGCTAAACGCCAAATACGCCTAAATACGTCTAAAATACAGTCGATTACAGTTTTCGATACCGACCGAGTCCGCAGGTCATATAACCGCGTAACTTGACACACAGAGCCGTCGTGCCTAACTCTCGGTTCGCTCGCTGGGCGGCACTACGGTTGGCAAAGTAGGCAGAAGAACGAAAAACAAAAGATTTGCGTTTACAGCTAAAAAAAACACGTTCATTACAGTTTTTGTTACCGCAGTCGGTATTTTACATGCCCTTATAAAATAAACGAATTAAGGCGATGTGAAACATCCACGTCGAGCCCAGTCGGTATGAAAAACTGTAATGAACGTTTTTGACGGATATTTGCGTTTACATCTAAAAGAAGAAATTCAATCCCTGCGGATTTCACCAGTGCAGGGAATGAATTTCTTCTTTCAGCTATAAATGGGAATATACGTAAAAAAACGTTCATTACAGTTTTTATTACCGCAGTCGGTATTTCACATGCTCTTAAAAAAACGCGTGTATATAATACAATCGATTACAGTTTTCGTTACCGACCGAGTCCGCGGGTCATATGACCGCGTAACTTGACCCACACTGCCGGCTCGCTCGCTGGGCGGCACTGCGGTTGCGTTTCACACGGAACGAACCTCAAGACGTGTGATTTTCGCGTACCGCGAACCAACGAGCACAGCGAGAAGCTCCAGTAGTCGAGAAGTCGTGGGATCGCGGTGGGTCGTACGGGACGAGAATTAAAAATGGCGTCTCTCACGGGTGCACGATTGTTAATGAGAAATGCCGGCTATCTCAGGAGCGCGACGCGCCGAGTGACGCTGAGGAATCACGCGGCCGTTCTCTCCGCCCGTCCGGGCGGCCTCGTGCGATCCGCCTCGCACCTCTCCTCGTTATTCCAGAACAAGGTAATTAAAAAAACCACCGCTCGCTGCAGCGCACGCGAATCGGTCGCCGAGCCGACGGGACGTTATATAGGGACGACAGTGACTGTGATACCCGGTGCAGCGAGTGACGAGGGAATCCACGTTTCTCATTCGCGCACTCGGCGTGAATTGCAACGCGATCGCCTCACGCGCTTCTCACGATTTATTATGTTATATAATCTCTTTGGGGCTACGAGGGTTTCGATTTTTTCTCGCTCTCTCGGTCTTCGTCGGTCTCGCCGCTTCCGTCTCCGTCTTTCCCTCAGCCCCCCCTCCCCCTCCCCAATCATGAGTCCCGGCGCTGAGGAAGACGAAAACATAGACGAGAGCGATGCAATTTCGATAGATTTTATTCCGGGATTTTATCCGAATGGACTTTGCGCTGAATCGCCGCGTGTTTGAAATATATATGCGTATTTTTGTGTTGGTAGCGGATTTTTCGGGATTTTTCCGCTACGTTTGAATTTTTTTTTTTTTCGTGCATATTTTTACTTTCCTTGTTTATATGAATTTTTCGGGATTTTTCCGCTACGTTCGTATTTTTTTTTTTTTTTTTTTTTTTCTTGCGTATTTTTATTTTCCTTGTTTATACGAATTTTTCGATTTTACATTTGCGATTGTCGCGACGAATTTTTCTAGATTTTTCCGTTACATTTGTTTTTTTTCCCCCTTCACATTTTTATTTTCCTTGTTTACACAATTTTTTCGAGATTTTTACATTACATTTGTTTTTCATGTTTTTTTTCCTTCACATTTTTATTTCCCTTGTTTATACAAATTTTTCGATTTTACATTTGCGATTGACGACACCAACTGGAATTTGCAGTGGGAAAGTGTGAGACGCGAGGAACGAAAAGATTGAAAACTGTATTTTGCTCAGGTTCGGCCTTTGCGTCTGATCGGAAGAGCCTCGAGTGGGGCAGCCAAACTATCCACGGATGAGGTGGCAAAACGTGTGCTGGACGTCGTCAGGGCGTACGACAGAATTTCAGCCGACAAGGTTTTTTGAGTTTCTGATGTTTGGCGTCTAACGCTGCTGCTTTCTGTTTGCGCAGGAAACCTCGAAGCCACGAGTTGAGCTGATTCGTCAATACAGCGGCAAACCTCCACTCTCTCTCAAAATAATAACGGACCGAGTGCTCTTGGTTCTCAAACTGTACGACAAAGTCGATCCTGCGAAGGTAGAAAAACTTTTTTTTTTCAGTGGAAATATTGTTTCTTCTTTTTTTCCACGGATTTAACGCATTTTTAGTCATTTAAAATGTGTTATTAAAAATAAAATGCATTTATTAACGCATTTTATTTTTAATAACGCTTTTTATTTTATTTTAAATGCGTTATTAAAAATAACGCATTTTATTTTTAATAACGCATTTTATTTTTAAAAACGCATTTTATTTTTAATAACGTATTTTATTTTTAAAAACGCATTTTATTTAAAAAACTCATTTTATTTTTAATAACCCATTTTATTTTTAAAAACGCATTTCATTTTTAAAAACGCATTTTATTTTTAAAAACGCATGTTATTTTTAAAAACGCATTTTATTTTTAATAACGCATTTCAAATAATTAAATCACTAAATAAATAAAATAAAATAAATTTTTCTCTGGTCTTTGACTCGTGGCTTCGTCGCTTCGACGAGCAAAAAAAAGCGTAGCGAAAAAAAAAAGAAAAAAAACGAGGAATGAAAAATGTAATTTCGTTTGTAAATTTCAGTTAACTCTGGACTCGCATTTTCTCAACGACCTCGGTCTGGATTCCCTCGATCACGTGGAGGTGATAATGGCGATCGAGGACGAGTTCGGTTTCGAGATTCCCGACGTGGACGCCGAGAAGCTGATGAAGCCCTCGGACATCGTGCGCTACGTGGCCGACAAGGAGGACATTTACGAATAGCCCGTTTGTATCGCGGCCGAAGCGGATTAGTAGATCTCTCGAGCTCTCGCGGCTCGAGCTCGGCGGCGAATCGCCCGACGATTCGCCGTTCGCGAGAGTTAAACGGAGCAGCTTTTCACCTCTAGGACGGCCACCGATTCACCGGAAATTCTTTTGCGCCGCTCTTTAATACTGCTCGCCTTTATTTTATCTTGTGTAAATAGAACCAAATCATCATTCTACAAATAAAGTTATACGTCGACGACGCTCGTTGATTTTCCTCGGTCCAACGTTCAACTTTTCGTTCCCTCGGCGTGTTTTCGCGTTTCGAGCCCCTGGCGAAAATTTTCATCGGCTGCCGAAACTTTTTTCTGTGAAAGTCTTGCGAAAAATATTCTGTTTATTTGTTTATTTATTTATTTATAATAAACGGGACAACCCCTTGAAAACAATACAAAAAAATAGGCAGAAGAGCGAATAAAAATGAGATTGTTGAGTAAATTAACGAGAAATTAACGTCCAAACTTTACGAAACCGAGAAAATTTTTTTTTTTCGATTTCGTAAAGTTTGAAGATCAGCATTCTCTTCGTTATGGAGTTTTATCTCGAACGAAGGAAGAAAATTCAGGTTCGATCGAAAAAAAAGTAACCTCGATTTTAGTGATGTGACAAATCAACGAATCAATTTTTTTTTAAATCCATTTTTTAAAGAAATCAATTCTTACCTCTGAAAAAAAAAAATGTTCCGAGACTTCCAGGCTCGCCATCCAATCGTAGACAACGAGAATAATCGACGCGAACGGCGCTGTAATATTAAAATAATTTATTTCGTAATACGATAGACAATAACATTGCTGACATGTATATAACGCCACACGGAGACCTTGATTATTTCGTCAACAAGAAAAAGTTTGGCTCGTTTCACGTGGAAAACATCGTCACCGTTTTCGGAGTTGAAAAAAATCAAACATTTCTCCCCCGTTTTAGCGGCTCTCGGGCGCAGCGTTCGCGCTCTCGAGGAGATTCGAATGCAAAGAAAAAGAAAAAAAAATTGAAGAATAAAACAGTTAATGATAATTGCCAGACCCGATTAGGCGGTTCGACGCAGTTTTCGTCGTGCTTAACAACTATCAGAGCGCTCGCCACTTTCACACTTATAGCTTACAAATTACGACGTTGCCTTTATTATTTTTCTTTCTCTCGTTTTTCTCTGTACAATCGAAACGGCGCCGTGTTTTTTTTTCTCACTCTATCTCGCTCTCTCCGTCGATGATTCTTTTTTTTCTCCCCCGTTCTAACGAGTTCGTTAGTAGAAATTTGCGAACAATTTTTTTTTTGTTTCGCTAACGCTAAAATAGAGATTATCTCGAAATACATATATGGCAACACACACAAACACTCGTCACGCGGATCGTCGACGCTCGGCCCGTCTCGAGACTCGGATGTTCCATCGACGTTTCCGTCGTTTCGCGGTCTCGCGAAAAATCGTCAAATTCAGCGACATGCTGAAGTTTGCATCGTTGGAATTCAACGAAATTCAGAAGAAAAAAAATTGTATTTGTCTAACCCAAACGATGAAGGGCACGAATTTCTTTTTTTTTCGTGTCCTTAGTTGCCACGGTGACTTTTTTTTAACCTATTTTCATCATTTGGTTTAATTACAATTTTTTTGTCTGAAATTCAGAAAAAAAATAATTGTACTTATGTAACCCAAATGATGAAGGGCACGATTTTTTTTTTTTTCGTGTCCTTAGTTGCCATGGTGACTTTTTTTTAACCTATTTTCATCATTTGGTTTAATTACAATTTTTTTTTCTGAATTTCAGAAAAACAAATAATTGTACTTATGTAACCCAAATGATGAAGGGACGATTGTTTTTGTATCCGTCGTTGCCACGGTGACTTATTTTTTTTACCTATTTTCATCATTCGGTTTAATTACAATTAATTTTTTTTCTGAATTTCGTTGCATTCCAACGATGCAAATTTCAACATGATAATTAAGTACCGTTAGCGTCGAGTTTCAATATCCTTTGGCTCGCAGCGCTGACACAAAAACAACATCTCTCTCACTCTCACTGGCCACTTGGCTAGTCGTTTAACGAAAGACAAAAAATATTCTCTCTCGCGAGACAGTCATTCGTCCGTCTCGCTTCAGCCTCTGTCGTAAAATATTAAATTACGAACGAATCTTAAACGTGCAACAATGAAAAAAAAACCGGAAGTAGAAAAGACGCGTCACGCATTCGCTGAACGAAACGTTTAATTTCATTGGAATTTCGAGTCACTCGAAACTCTCGAAAAATGATAATTCTAAAAGTCAACGAAAAACATTGATTTTTTTTTTTACAATAAACCAAAAAGTTGTTTGTAAAGTATTTAAAAAATGCTACTTTCACATTAAAAAATCGACGCGAAAAAAAAAATCATGATTGACTTTACGAGATTTTTCTCGCAAGAAAAAAATTATGATTGACTTTACGAGATTTTTCTCGTTCAATCTTTCTTTTCGGTCGGTAACTCGTGAATAATTCTTGAACAAAGCAGTTTTTTTACCCTGACGCGAGCGTAAATTCGAGACTCGTCGAGGTTCGTCGTGCGAATCGTTCGAGAATTGCAAAAAAAAGAAGAAGGTATCGCAAAAAAAGGGCCGACGTCGTTTCGTCGACGTTCAAGCAGCTTCCTTTTCGCCGTGGCTCTCGTCGAGCGGGATCTCCGCGAAAATTCGCCGGAGTCTCCGTTGTCGTCTCCTCGTTCCTCCTTCTCTATCGTTAATTACACATAATTATAATTGTACACGTTTCCATTGTGCATTCCTAAGAGAACGTGAGTCCTCGGGGGTCACGCGTTTGTCGATTCCTCCTCGGTGCTCGTCATCACCGCCGATTTTTCCTGCAGCGGTCGCTCCTGCAGCGCCAGCTGTCGCGCCTTCTCCGCCCACAATTCGCCGTCGGCCAGCACCCTGAATTAAAGTGATGGAAACAATTAGAACGATTCGAAACAAAAACACCAATTTTTGTATGGAAAATTTGCGTTTCATAAGGGAAACATGCGTTTTATATGGAAAATATGCGTTTTATATGGAAAATCGCAAATTCCAAAGTGAATTTAAAAATAAAAAAATTTAAACGAATTTAAACGAACGAATTTTAATTATATTTAAATTTAAATTTAATTAAATGTTTTACTTAAATGTAATTAAATTTTTTATTTAAATTTAATTAAATTTTTATTTAAATTTAATTAAATTTTTTATTTAGATTTAATTATTTTTTTTATTTAAATTTAATTAAATTTTTATTTAAATTTAATTAAAATGTATACGTATGTAGAAAAACGAACTTCGCGAATTTACGTCAATCGAACTCTAAGCGCGACTTCCTTAAAAATGAATAGCCAAAAAAATGGAAGCTTTGAATTTAGTTGTTTCAGCGTACCTCCTGGTGTTGTCGCTGACGACGCTGTCGGGCGCACCGTAGACCGGTGGATTCGCGTAGGGATCGTAGCCGAGGACCGAGAGCATCGGCGCGATGTCCGGCATGTCCTTCACGACGTCCTCGGGAATGTGACCGGTCCATTTGGTGAGAGCCTCGAGGTTCACCGGTTTGATCACCTGATCCGACGATCTTTCCACCCTGAAACGAAGACGTTGCGGAAATTACGTTGGCGAAATACGTGTAAAAAATACGTAATAAAAAGAAATTCGAAAAAAAATATTAATTCGTATAAAATATTAATTCGAATAAAAAAATGTATTCGAATAAAAAAATTGATTTGAATAAAAAAATAATTTCGAATAAAAAAATTGATTTGAATAAAAAAATAATTTCGAATAAAAATAATTTCGAACAAACAAAAATTCGAATAAAAAAAAGATTCGAATAAAAAGAAAATTCAAATAAATAAAAAAGTTCGATCGTCTCACTTGCTGAGCGGCACGCCGCCGGGTTTGTTTATGAACTCCTCGTGATGAAGCACCGACTCGTTCCAGGGAACGTCGAGGAACCGTAGGATCTTCTTCATCCAGTCGCGCGGGTGGAGCACCAGCTGCTCGTAGGGCACCATGAGGCACCTGTCGAACCCGACCTCCTTGCACTGCTCGTGCATCAGCGATATCGCGTGATTCCACCGCGACAGGCATTGCCGGTACGACGACAAATCGAATCCGGTTATCGTCACCTGCGTCAATCGAGTCGTTCGATCAATCACCATTTATACATTTTTATTTTATTTTCTATTTTCTAAATTATTTAAACTTACAATTTTTTTTTAATTTTTGAATATTTTTTTATATTTTTTTCTCGAGCAACATTTTTGGTCTTTTGTGATTTTTTTTACCTTTCGCGAGATAATCGAGTGGACGGTCGCCCGGCCGTCCCGCACCATGAAGAGGAACTTCGCGTTGGGAAAAAGCTCGAGCATGTATGAACCCATTTTCAACGTCAGCGGGTCCTTGTTGCACAGTCGCTGAGCGGGCTCGCCGTGTCTCGCGATCACCTCGAGACAAAAAGCTGCGATCGCGCTGTCCATTACCTGTGGATTCGAATATTCCTCCGATTAGATCCTCTCGACCTTCCCCGCTTTTCTTACTCCAAATTCTCCAAAAATTAACGAAAAAAAAAAAAAAAATGGAACGAGTTTATCGTTTTTGTAAGGGACGGCAGTGATTAAAAAAAATGTTAACAATTTTTTTAAGGGATTGCGGTAATTAAAAGAATATATTGATAAGGAGTTGATCATTTTTTTAAGTCGATAAAAAAAAATCGAAAAATTGAGTCGATAGAAAAAAATTAATGATGAGTTAATCATTTTTTAAGGGACTGCGGTAATTAAAAGAATATATTAACAATGAGTTGATCATTTTTTAAGGGACTGAAGTAATTAAAAAAAATCTTAATAGCGAATTAACCATTTTTTGAATAATTTCAATGACAAAAAATACGCACCTCCTTCGTGATTCCCGCCTCGATGAGCCTGAGGGACTCCCTGTCCGACTTTTGCCAGTGCGTTCGCATTTGGAGAATTCGCGGGATGATCCTCGTCTCCTGTCCGCACCTGCAAAAAAAAAAACACCAAAATTTCGTAAATTTTCTCAGAGCCCCTTAAACTTCCATTTCCGATGGCATTTTTTTTGCCTTATCTTCTTCGTTACATCGTATCCCTGAAATATTTTCTTCCTCCTCGCCGTTTTTTTCTCCGCCCTGAAGTGGCGATTCTTTAGAAACGTGGAACAATGCCCTTCTTCCCGGGCTTCCGCTTATTCAATGCCCGCGCGTTTTTGTCTCGGTCCATTTTATTCCCATCCAGTCTCCGCCGGCTAACGCACCCCGCGGTATTCTTCTCGCTGATAACTATGATAACGAGGCCAAGGAGGAAAGCGAGGAAAGCGAGTTTCCCTCTCCCTCCCCGCTCGCAAATTTTTTTTTTTTTTATCAAGTTGCGAAGCAAATAAAATAGAAAAAAATTAATAAAAATATAAAAATTCTTCCGTATCAGATATTATTATCCCGTTTGGCTGCCTAACGTCCGGATGAGCGTCGAGCGTGGCCCTCATCAGAGTCTCGCGATTTTTTTTTTATGAAGCTGCGAAGCAAATAAAATAGAAAAAAAAAAGTTGCGACGCAAATAAAATAGAAAAAAAGGTGCGAAGCAAATAAAATAGAAAAAAAAGTTGCGAAGCAAATAAAATAGAAAAATTTAATAAAAAATATAAAAAATCCCCCGTATCAGATATTATTATTCCGTTTGGCTACCTAACGTCCGGATGAGCGTCGAGCATGGCTCTCATCAGGGTCGTGCCCGAGCGTGGAACCCCGCCGATGAATATGAGCGGCATGTGACGATCATAGGGATAGGCCTTGTGGTCCAGGGCGCCTATGACGTATTTCTGAAACACACGAATTCAACGAGAAATTAATTCATCAATTGATTTTATCATATCGAAAAAATACATAAGAATGACAATATTTTTATGTTTTCAAAATACATATTTTATGTATAACAAAAAAAAAATTATTTTATTTTTTATAATAGATTTTATTTTTGGTTCCCAAAGGCTGATGAAAAATAAAATAATAAATAAAATGCGAAATCGACGATGTTTCGCATTTGTCGAACGTCGCAAAACAGTTTTTGATTTTTCCTCCCGGGGAAAAAGAAAAAAAAAAAAATACTCGCTCGTCGTTCCTCGCGGCAGAGGGAAAAAGTTTTTCCTCGAACGTCTGAAAGTTGCTTTACGTACAGCAGCGGCTACGAAAGTTTCGCGCGCGCGTTTGTATCAATGTGAGGGGCGAGAAGAAAGAGGGAAGCGTCTCGTCGATCCGACGTTATCTCGAGGACGGCTAAGAGACGCGATTTCACGGGCTCCTTCCCTCTCGCCCGCCGCGTTCGCTCGTTTGAACGTCCCGGTGGCTCGACGGAAATCTCCGTCGAGCGCGATTTGTCACCTTCGGGGACAGAGAAAGAGAGAAAGAGAGTGAGACTTTTCTCGATATCACCTCGGCTTGTAAGTCGTCCTGATACACCGAATGTCGCGACTATCGGCTTTTTCGGAGCATCCGATTTATATGTCTGGACATATTTTTGCAGTGACGTTTTTATTCTTCCGTCGTTTAGTTATTTTCTATTTACCTTCTTCTCGGTATAAAAATAATTAAATAATTTTAGACAATAATAATAATAATAATAACAAAAATAATTTTTAGAAAATAATAATAATAATAATAATAATAATAATTTTCAGAAAATAATAATAATAATAATTTTTTAAAATAATGATAATAATTTTTAGAAAATAATAATAATAATAATTTTTAGAAAATAATAATAATAATAATTTTTGAAAATAATGATAATAATTTTTAGAAAATAATAATAATAATTTTTAGAAAATAATGATAATAATTTTTAGAAAATAATGATAATAATTTTTAGAAAATAATAATAATACAATTTTTTTTAAATAATAATAATAATAATTTTTAGAAAATAATAATAATAATAATTTTTAGAAAACAGTTTTTCGTGCGAAAATTAAATACATCACGTGTATCTCGAATATCTTTGACGTGAAAATAAACATGTAAAATATGTTTTTACTTTAGTTTGGAGTTAAAAAAAATATATTCACGACTTCCACCGCCTAAACGAGCGCGAACTGTCGGTGGACGATGAAAATGTGTATCGCGTTACCCTCGGTCGGGCAATTCGGAAGCGCATCTGCGGTCGCGGCGCGCCCGACACCCCGACCGGCGTTGTCGGAAAATATTTATTACAATTAACATTTATTTCACCCCGGTTTGGTGGGTCCGGCTCGCGGGCGAGGATGCCGAGGATCGCAGCTTCTATCCCTCTTCCTGTTGCGCCGTTTTTTTTTTTCGCTCTATTTTCCCCATTTTTTTGCCCCGCTCTCTCTCTCGTCGCGTTTTTTCCGCCTCTCCCCGGCGTCTCTCGTTTATTTTGCGCTCTCGCTGCTGCAACGCGCTGGAAAAACTGAGTGTGAAACCAGCGATTTATCCTCGCACGTTCGCGAGAGCCAGCGAAAAAAAAAAGAAAAAACGCGGGGGAGCAAAAAAAATAATAATAATAACGACGACGACGACGACGACGAGAGAGAAATGGAGGAAGAAATGGGGGCAAATGGAAAAAGCA
This sequence comes from Pimpla rufipes, assembly GCA_963932165.1. NCBI lineage: Eukaryota > Metazoa > Arthropoda > Insecta > Hymenoptera > Ichneumonidae > Pimpla > Pimpla rufipes. The sequence goes on from OZ010632.1 coordinate 24,469,682, forward strand.
CGCACGACGCGGCGGCCAAGCTGCAGGCAAAACCGTTTTTTTTCCGTTCATCGGGCTTGAGAGCTTATTATTATTTTTTCACGCTCGTTCGCTTCCGGTAAAAAATTTGCTCACATTTTTTTTTCTTAAAAAAATAAAAATAAAAATGTTGCAGCGCAAACGTTGATTCTGGATATTGAAAATTTATAATTTACCAGGTGTGGCGAAGCGTTCGATGAATTCGGCACGAAAAAAAAGAAAAATAAAATTGCACTTAAAACCTCGAGAAAAAAAATCACCGGAGACCAGGAAACAAAAAAATTGCAGTCGGCACTTAATCGATTTGTTTTTGCGAAAGGGTCAATAAATTATTATTATTTTTTACACTCATTTCGTTCGTTCTTTTTCTTTTTTAACCAAAAAAAAAATATTTTTTTTTCGCCTGTGTCTCGCAGCGCAAACGTTGATTGTGTATATAGAAAATTTAGAATTCACCAGGTGTGGCGAGGCGTTCGTTGAATTCGGCACGAAAAAAAGCGAAAACTAAAATTGCATTTAAAACCCCCCAAAAAAAAATCACCCGAGACGAGGAAACAAAAAAATTGCAGTCGTCACTTCCATCGATTTGTTTTCGCGAAAGGGTCAATAAATAAAAAATGCGAATCCGTCGGCTGTTTGCGCTCGAAACCGGCGATTTTTTCGCTCGATCAAAACACCCCGGGGGGGTTGACGACGATCACCGCCGGTGTGCGTGACGTTTTCTTTTTTTCTTCCACCGAGAGAGATAAAAATAAAACGCGTTCTTTTTTTTTTACCGCGATAGGCGAAACCCCCGTTTTTCCGTGTCGCCCTTAGAGGATGCAGCGGAACGTGGAAAAACGGCGACTCAATGTCGCGAGCATAAAAGGGGTGGAATCTGCAGCTACAAAAAAAAAAAAGAAAAAAAAAAAAACAAATAAAGCTTTACGTTGAAATTTTATCTCAAAGCGAGACACACGAGCGCCGCGTGTGCAGCCTTGATATATTTTTACGAGAGACGCCGGTGGGAGAGGAGGCGACCCTTTGAAGCCGATAGGCTTGTTTTCTATCTCGCGCTTTCGCCCTATGGTTATTGCGTCGAAGGGACTCGACGTGCCGATGCTGAAGCGAGGAGAAGCCCCGTGTTCGGTTTTATCTATTTTATTTGTTTGCTTACTTTTCTGTTTTTTTTTTTCTTTTTCGATCCACTTTCTCGAGCTCGCATGCTTTGTAAAACGACGCGAGCGTCTTTCTTCCCGAAGCCCCCGGGCTTCCGCGTCACCGTGACGTTCGGCTCCAAACGTCACCGGGAAACCGAATCATGTGCAAACGAAACGCGAGTCGATCTCCGATCGCGATGCAAAACAGAAACAGGGACGTGAAGAGGAATTGCGAACCGACGAGTCGGTTCATGAGAAACAAGTAAAAAAAAAAAGAAAAAAATGTAATCAAGTAAAGGAAAAATTTAAAAAACATCTAATCAAGTAAATAAAAAATAAAAAAATAATCCAATCGATTTTCGCACGAAAAAATAAAAAATAAACTGTGCGGGGATTTCGTGCGGTGTTTAAAGTTTTTTCGGAGCAAAGGCGAATTAAAATAAACACGAAAAAAAGAAAAAAATCCAAGCAAGTAAAAAAAAGAAAAAAAAATCCAATAAGTTTTCGTACGAAAAAAATTAATTCTGCAGGGTTTCCTTCCAGCGTTTAAAGTTTTTCAAAGCAAAGTCGAATTAAAATAAACACGAAAAAAAGAAAAAAATCCAAGCAAGTAAAAAAAAGAAAAAAAAAAAATCCAATAGGTTCTCGTACGAAAAAAATTAATTGTGCAGCGATCCCTTCCGGAGTTTAAAGTTTTTTTTCGAGCAAAGGCGAATAAAAATAAACACAAAAAAAAGAAAAAAAAATCCAATCGATTTTCGTACGAAAAAATGAATTGTGCATAAATTCCGTCCGGCGTTTAAAGTTTTTTCGGAGCAAAGGCGAATTAAAATAAACACGCTGCGAAATCTACGACGAAATTGTCGTCGCGATTGTCGCGCGAGGAGTCGGGAAATCGCGTCGGTATAAAATTCGACGGCGGAAGCGACGTCGGGAGGGAAGAATAGGGCGCGAGTTTGACTGGCCGTTCGCTCGAGAGATTCCGTTAAATCAAGTCGCAGTCGGAGGGAGAGAAATCAACGGGCTCATCCTCGTCCCGCCGCCCGTGCAATCCGGCTTTCCCAATCAAGCCCGGCGCGTTAATTTCGCCGATGGCGTTATTGCCACTGACAAAGCTGCTCTCGCTCTCGCCCGCCGACGCTCGTGAACCGCGGCGATGTTTAATTTCGCGATTCAATCGACGTATCACACGCGACGAAGCAAGAATATCCCCTTTGGATGTGAGGAATAAAATTAACGTTAAAAGAAAAATGTTAAACATTAAAATTAACATTAAAAGAAAAATTGATTTTGCGGTTGCGAATTTGGGAATGAAAAAAAACAGCTTTTTCGAATCTTGCATTTTTTCACCGAAAGACGAAAGATTTAATGTAAAAAATAAAATGAAAACAAAAAAATAAAAACGATTGACTTTACGGCTGCGAATTAGTGAATTAAAAAAAACAGCTTTTTCGAGTCTTCAATTTTTTCACCGGAAGACGATCGATTCAATGTAAAAAATAAAATGAAAACATACAAAAATACTAACGATTGACTTTCCGGCCGCAAATCCGTGAAAGAAAAAGCAGCTTTTTCGAATCTCGATTTTTTTTTAAACCAAAAGCCCGGACGAGTGTAAAAAATAATAACAAGGCGTGAGAAAAATAAGTGCCGAAGCGTTTTGCATCCCTCGACTTTGCGCCCTTTTTTTCTCGTCCCCCGAATCTCGATTTTACCGCAAATGATTGGCGCTAAGAGCCGCACAGAAAGATTCTCTCTGTCTCTTTTTACTCGTGTTCGGCCTTTCCCATTTTCTCCCTCGATATTTCTCACTCCCTTCCTCAGCTCCTTGGGGATTTTTTCTCTCCCTCTCTTTTCTCTCCAGTTTCGTCGGTACACCTCGGGGTTATTGAAAGCTGCGCCCGATCGATCGGAATAATATCTCGGCTACGAGATTCCTTTTCTTTTATTCCTCCTCCTTATCCGCGTCGGACACGTCGGACCGAAGGTTCGTCCGGAGCCGTTTTTCCGCCTTTTTTTCCCTTTCTTCCACCTTGCTCTGCGTCTCGCTGCACTCGCCGATTTACGGCCGAAGATATTGCGTAAAATATCGAACTGACGAATAATGGAGCTCGAGCCGGACGCCACCCTGAATTACCGCCTCGAGTTATTTATCGCTCCGCGTCGCGAACGCGACTACGACATCCACGCTTTTTTTTTCTCGACGTCTCTCGACGATTCCTGCGGGACACAAATCGGTGGATCAAATGGCCTGTTCAGGTGTATTTTTTTAATTATATTTCCATTTTTTTTTGCGCCTCACTTCTTTTATATCTGCACGTGCAATTTTATTTGCACATTCGTACACTGTAAACATTTAAAAAAAAATTAAAATGAATAAATTTTTTTTTATTAATTATTATTTATTATTTAAATTTTGTTAATATAAATAAATAAAATTAAAATATCGGTATCGGAAGTTTTTATGCATAAACCGTCTATTAAATTTCATAAGGTTTTCGCTCTAAGTAGTTATCATTTTGTACATTTTATGGTTGCTCCGATTGAAAAAAAAAAATGGATTTCTCACCTCCTTCGCGACCATCATGGAGGAAGGTCCGTCCTTTCCGCTGCCGCATATTATCCCGAGCTGATAGAGCGCGAAGAGGAAAAGGAGAGCCACGAAACAGATGACCGGGCCCCTGCGGCCACCGCGGCTCAGCAGCAGCGACATCTCCGCGAGCTGCGAGATCTTCCCGGACGGATCCTCGCTGATCGAGGGTGGGACGAGCGAGTCTGGGAGTTTGAGAGCTGCTGTCGATCGAGGCCCCCGGGCGGTTCTCTGGCCTCTCGGATCCCTGGACTAAGTCATCACTGCAACACGTAAAAAAATTCCTTTTATCAAAATTTATCCTTAACTACGGAAGCTCAATTTATACCATTAATAATAGAAAAATTAAAAATTAAAAAACGCAGATTTAGTAACAAAAAATGTTAATAAAAAATGCAGATTTAGGTTCCAGCGTAAGTTTCTTGCGAGCCGAAATTTCACTTCATTTCACTTCATCAATACGTAGTGTATTAGATTATCATCATTTTTTACATAAGAAAATTCCTTTTATAAAAATTGTGTCCTTAACTAAGGAAAATCGATTTATATCATCAATAATAAAAATAATAAATCTGAGGGCAAAACAAATCCGTGAAAAATGTTTCTGTAAAAAAAAACGCAGATTTACAGTTTCCAGAGTGAGTTTCTCGTGAGCTGAAATTTTATTTCATTTCACTTCATCACCGTAACGAATCACATTATCATCATTTCCCACATACAAAAATTCCTTTTATCAAAACGATGTCCTCAAACTAAGGAAACTCAGTTTACACCATCAATAATAAAAACAATAAATCTCAGGGCGACTAAAACGAATCCGTGAAAAATGTCCCTCCCAAAAAAAAAAAAAAAAGTGCAGATTTACAGTTCCCAGAGTGACTTTTCGCGAGTCCAAAAATTCGTGTGCCTCAAGCGGCTCCCCGATTCACTCCCTTCCTCCATCCACTTCATCACCCCAACATATAACATTATCATCTTTTTTTCCCCGTCATTTTTTCTCCCCCGAAAAAGCCAAAGTTTCCCCAGTTCCGAGTGTCAAAACCCACGATATCCGGGCGACATTCGCGCGTTCCGCTTTGGCCGACGATCGCAAATCATCGCCTCGCGAAGTGACACGTCCTTCGTTTGCAAAAGCTCAGCCGGCGTTTCCTCCCCTTCGGGCCCCGCGGGGGTCGTATAAATTTTAGTTGCGAATATTGCCCGGGCTGGTGTAAACTGCGAGTGATAGATCAGATGGATCCGATTACGACGAGTGTGTCGGGGGGGGGGGGGGGGGTGGGTTTCGGTCTCTCTCTCCCTGTAAATGGGCGAGATTGACGAGGATGGCGAGACCAGTTGGCGGCCTTTCGGCCCTCGCGAGTTGGATTTCCGCCGTCCTCGTCGCACGAGGATCGAGGAAACCGGCCCCGTCCGACACCTCGGAAAGCACTGGAGCCCCGTTTGGCAGTGACAAACAGTTCACTACTGTCCGAATTCCCACCCCCCCTCGTCGCCTCCTCCTCCCTCAGCCGCCACAGCCGCGGATCTCGGTAATCACAAGTGGCAAACGTTGTAGCTGTCGGCGCGCGGATTCGCAACGAATCGAACGATTAATGTCCCTTTGGAACGATGTCACCGTAAGAGTGTTATTCATCGCCGCGAGGATCAGCGAAGCTACCGCGGGGATCTTGGGAAAAAAGTTAAAAATCATCGCTCGCTCGGTTTCCGAAATCGAAACTCTTGCAGTGTTTTTGTCGTGCTTTCTGTGCTGCAGGAGAAATTGGAAAATAGGACCTCAGGAGACTGACGAAATGTTCGCGAAAAATTGGGAAGTATTTTTTTTTATCTTCGGGGGTTGGATTTGGGATGAAGAAAAATGATGTCATAAAATTAACTAAATGAGAAAAAAAAGATATTGTATGTTACGTTCTGGCAATTTTTTTCTGCTATAGAAAATATTCATAACACTTTACGAAAATTCTTGCATTCTAAAAATTCTTGCCTGATTTATTTCCAATTTAATTCTGTTTTTGATTTCGCCTGATTTATTTCCAGTTTAGTTCTGTTTCTGATTTCGCCTGATTTATTTCCAATTTAGTTCTGTTTCCGATCTCGCCCGATTTGTATCCACATTTGTGTTCTCCATCTCCAAGTGACAATCTTATATCACCGCGGTGACAATTTATAGAATCGAACAATCGTGTGTGTTTTGCCTCATGAAAAGTCGTATACTTATTTTATCGATTTATTATTTCATGGAAAATAAATGTAATTCTCGACTTGGAGTATTCATTTTAACGATTAATGGATCAACGTTTTCCAACATGGTAAAATATTTCTTTTACGAAAATAAAAGCCAACGAATCGACAAATTTAATTTAATCTAATTTAATTTAATTTTAATTTGATTTAATTTCATTTTTATTTAATTAAAATGTGATTTAATTTCATTTTTATTTAATTTAAATTTGATTTAATTTAATTTCATTTAATTTTGATTTAATTTAAATTTCATTCCATTTCATTTAAATTTGTTTTAATTCCATTTAAATTTGATTTTCAATTGCAAAGAATTGCATTCGCTCTCAACAAACATTTCACAGCTTCCCAATTTCCCTCCCAATCCCATCGCTCTATCCCTCAACCAACAGTTAATCGCGGTATCGAAAATTCCATCCTGCCCACCGCATCGCGGTCCAAACTTCTGTATATCGAAACGTGAGAACATTAGGAAGTCCGCGGAGCGAGCGGCGACACTTCCGCCCCGGTCTTCCTCTCGGCTCCCCCACGTCCAGCCAGCGCGACGAGTTAACTCCGCAAACTACCCTATCCTATCTCCACGGTGGACGCTCTGAATGAACCGGTGAGGACGCTCGGCCCACGCATCAGCCGACGTTAAATTGGTTCGTGTCCCATTATCACGAGTTTCAGTGGAGGTCCGACGAGGCAGCAACAGCGAAAGGGTGAAAGGGGGTGTGGATGACGTCTGTGTGGAGCGTGGGAAAAGCTTTCGACCGCCGACACAGAGGATCGAAAGCTCCGGTCGTCATCCCCACCGGGCGTTGACGACGCCTGGACACTTTCACAGCCGCTATCGCTACGCCGGGCCGTTTCAGCCCCTGTATTATCCTTCGTTCCCCGGCTATACAGCCGGCTTTACTCCTGTAAACTCGCGTCCGGCTCGCCTCTCTCTCTCTCCCTTCCGCTCTCTTTCCGTCTATTAACCTTCATCCCCCCGGCGTCAACCTCGCCTCTAACGATCGCCTCTCTGTACAGCTATTTATCGTATCCACCTGTGGATGAGCGTTGAAGGAAGTCGGCTCGCTGGATTCCATGACACCCCCCCCCCCCCCCCCTGCAAAGCTCCTCTTCCTTCCTCCGTATCGCGAACGAGCGATACCGAGATGGGTAACGATGGGAGAGATTTTCCGGTTGGCCGGCTCGAATGGATCTTGTGGTGCAGGATTTTGGTTGGGTTGGATCGGCGAGTTTTCGAGAGTATTCGATGTGCGAAATTATAGTTTTTTTTGGGTCGTTGGATGGGGAGGAAGTTGATGAAAAATGAGAATGTAGTGATGAGGCTTTTTTTATACTTCCGAAAAAAAGAAAAAAAAAACTGATTATGGAAAAGTAGATGAAAAATAATGATGTACTGATGAGGCTTTTTTATACTTTCGAAAAAAAAGAAAAAAAAACTGATTATAGAAAAGTAGATGAAAAATAAGAATGTACTGATGAGGCTTTTTTATACTTTCGAAAAAAAAGAAAAAAAATTGATTGTAGAAATTCAAAAATTTAATTGATTTTTTTTACTTTGTAATCATAAAAATATTTATCTATAAATATTACAACTATTTTGTAATGAATATTAGAAAATTTTTTTTTTTCTGAATATTAAAAATATTTTTTTCTAAATATTATTAAAATTCAAGAGGCGCGCTTATTTTTCTTTTTATAAAAATGTTTATAAAAAAATATGTTTATAAAAAAAAGCGCGACTTCCGATTTTTTGCACAGCAAGTTTTTATAATAGTAATAATAATCAACTGATAATGACGAAGCCTGATTTTTGTTGTTGGATCGTTTGAAGACAAAAGAGCCGAAGACTAACTGACCGTAAAAATAGGGACAACAAAAGTTGATCGAACTTTCGGCCGAGCCGTGAGAAACATCACAAACCAAACCTAACGAACCCAACTAACAAGCCGACCCCGCGAGAACCTTCGGCAAAGATTCCGGAGGATTCGCAGCTGAATCCCGTGATTCCGGGCTAGTTTTAGCGAGACGTTCGTGGGAGTTGGAAAAGTAGGAGGAGGTGGAAGAAACTAGACAGTGCTCAGTCGAAACAGGCAACGTCTATCTGGGCTCCTCCTTCCAGCTTCTCTCTCGACTGCGCCATCCACGATGAAAGATGAGCACAATCACCACATATCGCTCCCTCCCTTTTTCCTCTCATCTCTCGCTTCGCACTTGCATTTTTTCGCCCTTTTTCCTCTCTCGCCCTCTCACTCCTCTCCTTTCCATCCTCTTCCCTCCTCTCTCACTTTCATCTTTTCATCCCTCTCACTACCATCTTTACGTCCTTTTCACTCTCATATCAACTTCCATCCTTCCATCCTTTTCTCTCTCGTTTCACTTCCACCTTTCTATCCTTTTCTCTCTCCTCTCACTTCCATCTTTCCTTCCTTTTCTCTCGCCTCTCACTTCCATCTTTCCATCCTTTTCACTCTCATATCACTTCCATCTTTCCTTCCTTTTCTCTCTCCTCTCACTTCCAACTTTTCGTCCTTTTCATTCTCATCTCACTTCCATCCTTTCATCTTTTTCTCTCTCCTCTCACTTCCATCCTTTCATCTTTTTCTCTCTCCTCTCACTTCCATCTTTCCGTCCTTTTCTCTCTCCTCTCACTTCCATCTTTCCATCCTTTTCACTCTCATATCTCTTCTATCCTTCTATCCTTTTCCTCTCTCCTCTCACTTCCCTCCTTCCATCCTTTTCACTCTCATCTCTCACTTCCCTCCTTCCATCCTTCTCTCTCTCCCCTCACCTCCATCTTTCCGTCCTCTTCACTCTCACCTCACTCCCCTCCTTTTTTCTCTCTCCTCTCACCTCCATCTTTCCCTCCCTCACCGCTCGTCTCTCCTCGGCCCATCTGCTCGACCGACAGCGCAAGCTGAACGTCGCGCCCGCGACATCATATCCCTTCTTTTCCCCACTTCCTCTTCCTCCTCCTCCACCCATTCACTTCCTGCATTCTCGTCGCCTCCGTCGCTCCACTTTTTTTTTGTCCGCAGCGACTCCCTTCCTCGCAAAGCTCGCTGTGTTCTCTGCCTCGGCGTCTCTGCTCACTTTCTCGCGAACTGCTCTCACTTTACTTCCGCTTCTCTTTCATCTTTCCTTTTTCTCTCTTCTTTCCTTTTCCTTTTTCTCTCTCTTCCCTCGCCGTTGTTTTCGTCCGGGCCACCCTGGACGACGCCTCCTCCTCGTTCACCATTTCGCTCTTCCTCTCTCTCTGTCCTCTCGTAGCTTTTTCCTCTCTATGCACGCCGAGTGACCCCTGACCGGGGCGAGACGACACAACGAAAACAACAGCGACGACGACGACGACGACGACCCCGCGCTCGTTCTCATCAACCCTCCGCGTCTCGGGTCTCCCGTGTCACGAGACCCCCGCGAGTTCCTTCTTCATTTACGACGCTGACGCCTCTTTCTCCTCCCTCGGCCTCCTCCCGACACTCCGCGTCAATCTCGCCGCCCGTCGCACGAGTAGTTCGCGCGCGCCTCTCTGTAACGAAAAAATGTCCCTGTAATACACTGCATATCTGGCGTGTCTCGTGTAATTTTTTTTCCACTCCGCAAACTTCAACCGGTGACTCGCGTCCGTCGGGTCGAGTTCGAAAATGCTGCTTCATAGAAATCGACAAATTCGAGGGTGGAATTGAGGGATGAAAATAAAAGAAATTGTTTCTTGTGAAAATAGAAGAAATGATTTTTTATGAAAATGAAAGAAATGATTTTTTATGAAAATTAAAGAAATTATTTTTTGTGAAAATGAAAGAAATTATTTTTTATGAAAATGAAAAAAAATATTTTTTGTGAAAATAAAAGAAATGATTTTTTATTTAAAAAAAAAAAATTATTCTTTATAAAAAAAAGAAATGATTTTTTATGAAAATAAAAAATCGACAGTGGGACGAAATCGAAGATGGAAACTGAGAACCGAAAAAAAACAATTTTTTTACAAACCCAAATTGCACCATCATTTTTTTTCTCCCACCAAAATCGTTCGAAACCCCAACGGCAAGAAAAATCGGCAACATTTATCGCTACCGATTCGCGCGAGCGGAAACGAAACAGGCCGACTGGTGCGTAGGGTACATCACTCGGCTCTCTCTCCCACGCGGGCAATAAACGACGGCGATTTCGCGAGCGTCCGAGCGTCACGGCACTTCAATTATCGTTTGTCCGGCACGTAGAGCAGCGCCGCTCGCGCTCGGCCCTTTCCGTCCTCTCAAACTTTGGTAATGACGGAAATTTAACGTGGTTCGTTGGAGGCTGCGGTGCCAGTCGAACGGGTCGAAGTTCACCGAGTTCGGCTGGTATGGAAGTGGCCAAGGGGGGTGGGAGGGAGAAGAGGGGGGGGGGGGGAAGGAGGGGTGAGATGAAAGGGGATGAAAGGGGATGAAAGGGGTCGAAGCGAGATAGAGTCGAGGGTGGTGACGAGAGGCCGAGAGATATACAGGTGGTATGAAAAGGGAGAGGAGCGAAGGGGGGAGGGAGGGGGAGGGGGCAACGTAGTCACGTGCGGTTTATTGGTCTTTAAATCCATGGGGTACGGAGCACTTCCTGTTTCCCCGCACCTGCGTGGAGAGAGGGAGAGAGAGAGAGAGAGAGAGAGGGGGGGGGGGGGGGGAAGTCGGGTTTGGTCCGGCTGCACGCTGGACCCACGGAGGCAACTGTGGCAAAATGCAACGTCGAGGCAACGGGGCTTTCCTTAACGACCGCGATGCCCTTCGCCCTCTCGTCCATCGGCGGGCCCGAAATCCCTCGTAAAACATCTAATTTCGCGGAGCTTATTATATAAGCTGTGCGGAAGCGCGGTCGACGGGATAGCGTGGCGACGGTCGTGGCGGAAAATTTTCCCGCCCCGTGGGAAAATGTGCCGCACTGCGACTCTCGTCGGCGAAGGATTCGATGGGAATGTACCGTGAAATTTGAAATTTCGTACCGCGAAAAATTGCGATGTGGGCATTGATATATCCCACGTGGGACCCCACAGAAAATTCCATCTGGGATCCCACAAAATATTCGACAGTAAATCCCTTGTGGGATCCCACAAAATATTCGACAGTAAATCCCTTGTGGGATCCCACAAATAATTTGACAGTGAATCCCATGTAGGATCCCACAAATAATTTGACAGTAAATCCCATGTGGGATCCCACAAATAATTTGACAGTAAATCCCATGTGGGATCTCACAAAAAATTCGACAGTAAATCCCATGTGGGATCCCATAAAATATTCGGCAGTAAATCTCATGTGGGATCCCACAAAATATTCGACAGTAAATCCCATGTGGGATCCCACAAAATATTCAACAGTAAATCCCATGTGGGATCCCACAAAAAATTTAACAGTAAATCTCATGTGGGATCCCACACAAAATTCGACAGTAAATCCCATGTGGGATCTCACAAAAAATTCGACAGTAAATCCCATGTGGGATCCCACAAAATATTCGACAGAAAATTTCCCATGGGACCCCACATGTGAGATCGTACAAAAAAGATTCCACGTGTGGTACATTTTTGCCACAAATTCGCCGACGAAAAATCCACGCTGCGAATTCCCGCTGAAATTTTCGCGTCGATATTTGCACCGGCGGTCAAGTTCCAAACAGGCAAAACCCGCGTTTCACGACCGCGCGCGGATGCGGTGCGACGCAAATATTTAAAAGCCAACCATTTTCCACGCTCCTGTTTGCTCTCTCCTTCTCTCTCCGACTTCTCCGTACTCGTTATTGCCTCATTTTCGTCCTTCCCCCCCTATTCCACCGGCATCCGCTTCGTTTCTCTCGGCTCTTTTTTTTCCTCTCTCCACTCCCGTCGAAGCATTTGTATTGCGTCAACTCAGCGGACCACAGAGGATTGTAGTTAGTCGAACAATTATTCGTCCTCGTCGTCGAGCGCTCAACATTCGAGCTTTAAGCTCGCGCTCCGCGTTTTTTCTCTCGTCGTTCGTACACTGCACTCTCAGCAATACATAAATAAGTACATGTACAGGGGAACACGGGACAAAATGGGACGTGTGAGCGAAAAATGGTTTTAAAAATGAAAAAAAAAAAAAAAATGGGTATTCACTTTTTCCTATATTTTTTAACAATTCCGTGAAATTGTATTCCAGGAATGCGATTTGTGTGAAAATGTCGTTGCGTCCCATTTTGCCTTGTAAAATCATCCAAAATGAAAAAAAATTACTGTCCCATTTATGCCCCGTAAAATCATCCAAAATGAAAAAAATTACTGTCCCATTTTGCCCCGTAAAATCATCCAAAATGAAAAAATAAATGACTGTCCCATTCCGCCCCGTAAAATCATCCAAAATGAAAAAACTGACTGTCTCATTCGGCCCCATAAAATCAGCCAAAATGAACAAAATTACTGTCCCATTCCGCTCCGTAAAATCATAAAAAATGAAAAAACTGACTGTCCCATTCCGCCCCGTAAAATCATCCAAAATAAAAAACTGACTTTCCCATTCCGCCCCGTAAAATAATCCAAATTACAAAACCGACTGTCCCATTTTGCCTCATAAAATCATCTAAAACAAAAAAATGACTGTCCCATCTTGCCCCACGTTCCCCCCATATATATCCACATAGCCGTGCCCCAAATACATCACCGCGCGTCTACGTACTCCGGGATCACGATTGTGTGGATAAGCAACAGCATCACCAGCAGCAGCAGCAGCAGCAGCAGCAGCGCCGGTGGCGCCGCCGCGGAAGAATGTAAAATTGAATTCGTGGAATAAAAGGCTGGCGGAGCTTGCAAGCACCACTCGAGCGAGCGCGCGGCGCGTATATCGCGGTGCCCGCGGTGCATGCATCGCCCCGGCAGCGGTCGGACGGTTTCAACCCACCCACCACCCCCCACCCCCCCCCCCCCCGAACCCCCCCTGGGGAGTTCGAGGAAATTCTTTAGAGCTCCGGAAAGCTTCACCCTCTTCTTTTCCACCGGTCTACTCGAAATTTAATTATGCCACGGACAATGGACGAGCGGAATGGCCATGCACAAGGGGGGTACCGAACCCCCTCCGTCCACCCCCCCCTTCCCCCGACCCCCCTCAGCGTGCTGTCCTATATATGCTGCGGTTGCTGCCGCTGTGTTGCTTTAGTTCGCCATATACTTTTACATAAGAATACACCCCAAGGCTCCCCCACCACGACACCTCCCCTTGCCCCCCCCCCCCCCCGCCTTCGCCCCCCGCAGTTTCCGTCCCGTGTACGACAAGCCAATTGCAATTGCCCGGACACGTGCTTTTGTGTGTACACTGAGGGATACCTCGGAGAGTTCGCGGGGGGAAAATCGATCGAGGTGAATGGTTGCAGGGAGGAAAGAAAAAGGAGCGAAAAATGGTCTGCTGTATTTTTACCTGTTTTTTTTTTTGTATTAGCTCATATGCGCGCTTACAGCTAGTAGATAAAAAAAATGAAAAAAGAAATAATAATAATAATAATAATAATTAAGGTTTTTTTTTGTGAAAAAAAAAACGAAAATAATTTAAAAAAAAATTTTAACGGAAATAATCAGTTTTCTTTCTGTAAAAAAAAGGAAAAGAAAATAATCAAGGTTTTTTTTTGTGAAAAAAAAAATGTTTTTTCCCTCTGCAAATAAAACAATATTAACCCTTTTGGAAGTAACCTTGACTTCTTTTTTTCACGAGGGATTTTGTATCTATTTGTATTTTTATTTCCGGCATAGCGAAAGAATTTCTAGAAAAAAAAAAAAAAAAAAAACATGGATCAAAAGGGAGAGGAACAGTTTTTTTCGCGAGACTCCCGCGGTCGGGAAAGACAAGGCGGAGTCGCCGACTCCAAGCATCCCGGTAACGAGAAATTTTCGCGAGAAAATGTGTCCGTGGATAAGCCGAGCCGGAGGAAGAGAAGAAGGAAGAGAGACACGAGCGAAGCCGCTTCGAGGGAAACTTTCGCTCGGGGAAAAGTTTCGCCGTTGGATATCGGATGAGAGAAAACGAGCTTCGCGTGGGAGCGGAGCGAGAATCTTGTGACAGGTACGTCGAAACTCCGACTCCCTTTTTTTTTCTTTTTTTTTTACTGCGAAAAACTTTGTTTTCGGGGTGGACGAAAATTGTCGAGAGAAAAAAAGTACTTGCCGCAAGTGCAATTGCAGTGCACACTAAAAAAAAAAAAAAAAAAAAAAAATACTGCGCACCGAGAGTCGTATGTGCGGATGGCCCGGGCGCCTCGTTAAAATAACCGGTGAAAAATGGTAAGTGATTTGCGTCGCGCGAGGAACAACTCGGCCGACGCCCGGGGGGAGTACAACGAACCACTTAAGGCAGTAACAACCGGCTAGTATAAACCAAGTAGTCTCTAAGTACTCTCTAGTCGTGTTATGCTTCCCGCTGTGCTTTCCACTGAGTGCCCCATTTTTGTGCCGCACACACACACCCGTGGTGTACTTATTCGTTGAAATAACTGCGCGAGTAATGCCGAAAAACTTTTTCTTTTCGTCGCCTTTTTTTTTTTTTCTTTTCCACCATTTCTTCCGCATGTTTACACGGTGAAGATAAATTAATATGACGCACATATTTTTATAATTTTCTGCGAATAATAATAATAATAATTCATAATAATAATAATGATGATGATAAAAATTGAGTTATATATTAATTTGTTTAAGAATTTTCATGCAGAATTTATTTTTATTTTTTATTTGTTGCTTTTAATAATAACAACAACAACAACAATAATAATAATAATAATAATGATGATGATAAAAATGTAGTTACACATTGATTTATTTCAGAATTTTCATCCAGGTACTTTTTGAATTTTTTATATCCATTATTCATTTATTTAAATCCGTACGTTACCGTTGACTTTTCTTTTTCGCACGAGGGTCGAAAGTAATTTCCGAAAATAAATTCTCGCTCGATACGATTTTGCGCGAGCCGTGTACGAAGAAGCGGGAAGAAGCGAAGACAAATGGCGAAGAATTGCGAATAGTCTAAGCGACAATTAGCGGGTTGACCGAGTGGAAGCGGCCGAGCGACGGCGGCGGCGGCCACGAGGAGGAGGGAGAACGGGATGACAAGTGTTCGGACAGTGGCGAGGTTCGGCAAGATTCCCGGAGCCCGGAGGGCCCGGCGCAATAATTAATTCACGAACAGGGTCATGATTAATTCATGGCAGTTCGGTCGCGTTCAGTCGTTCCGGGGGGGGGGGGGAGTCGGTCGTCGTCCCGCACTCCACGTCGCTCGCGCGACGAGCCTTCCCGCGCCCCGCGCGCGCCGAGATTAATTGGCTAACGCGCGCGTGCGCGCGCGACCGGCTATACCGACTCGCGCGCGCGAATTAGCCGACTTC